>CM062817.1:2076070303-2076701450 GCA_031772625.1 Pinus tabuliformis | reverse complement strand
CCATTTGTTAGCGTAAAAAAAAACTTTCTACATGTTGGTAAATATGCTAAAAAACAATCTGCGCTCCAAACAATTTTCACTGTTAGTAAAAAACACTGTGTTTACACTAACTCAATATTTAACCTGCTTGATACCATGTTAAAAATATTTGGAAATTTAATTTTCGGGGAGCGGAGGGGCAGAGAGTTATGACTTTCACGAAGCTACTTTCGTGAAACTAGGTCGCACATTGTGAAGTTGATTTCCACGAAGCTACCTTCGTGCATCGCGAAGCAATTTCCCAGACTTGGATTTCACGCACCAAAATTTGCTCCACCATTTTCTCCACAGAGACTTGCGCTCTTTTTCTTTTGTCCTCTTACTCTCTCTAACCTATTACAAAATGAATTTTACATTCATATATAACTCAACATACAATTTTACATTTAATTCATGATAGAGCGAAATTAATATGATGTTGTTGTTGAGTGTGATCAGAAACGCGCAGGTGTTTCTGGGGTGTGGGCAATGGTCGCTAATTGAATGCTTACCAATATCTGTTTACCAAAGTACATTAACTACTTTAAATGCCTTTGTTGAGTTTCTGAATGGTTTGCATCTGGCTTCAGTACTTCTATCTTCAAGTAGAGTCACAACCTGCAAAAATAGGTCTTACAGGTATGGCTGCTGTAAGGATGTTTATTGTGGTGGTTGGGATTATTATTTCCAACAATTAAACTGAGGTATTTGAGGATTAGTCAAGTTTGTGATTGATGTTTCCATTTCTGAGTGAAAAAAAAAAAAAATTCTACCTATTCGTAAATATGCTAAAAACAATCTGCCCTCAAAACGATTCTTGTTGTTAGTAAAAACACTTGTTTTTACATTAACAAAGTTTAACTCGCTCTGATACCATGTTAAAAATATGTTTACACACAGAGTCAGAGTAAAAATAATTTACGTGAAGAGTCAGAGGGGTGTGAATTTTCACGAGGGGTGTGACTTTGGCGCAACTGGATTTCGCTCACCGCCAAGCTTGATTTTGCTCAGTTAGGGCCCACCAAAATTTGCTCCGTCATTTTCTCCTCAAAGACTCTCGATTTCTAACCACTACAAAATGACTTTTACATTCATATTTAACTCAACATACAATTTTACATTTAATACATGACAGAGAAAAATAATTAATATGATGTTGTTGTTGAGTGTGATCCCGCATGTGTTTGTGGAGTGTGGGCAATAGTCATTAAATTAATGCTTGCCCATATCTACCAAAATACATTAAATGCTTTAAATTCCTTGTTGCATTTCAGAATGGTTCCCTTCAACCCTTCCATCTTCAAACAGACAGAGAGGCAACCTTCAAAAATACTTCTAACAAATATGGTTGTTGTAAGGGTATTTATTGCGGTGGTTGAAATTATTATTTCCAACCAACATACGGATTTTTTACTCTTTAAACTTTATTTAAAAACAAAACATGGTAAAGAAGTTAAGGATTCGGATCGTCAAATTCAAGAGTTATGTAAATCTGTAATTTTGTTCATAACCTTTCAGCATGAGAATGACAATATCAAGATTGCAAAATTGACAAATGATTATTAAGATATTCATTAAATTGGAGGACTTTATTAAAATTTAAGTATAGTACACACTCTTATCTAAACAATTTGGACCAACTCATATGGCAAACAATCATTTGGAAAAATATATGGCATAAATTTTTAGTGGGTTTTTTCGATGGAGCATGTTGTATGAGGAAATGTGGATGTGGGGTATAGATAGTCACTGAGCCAGGAAAATAATATCACTTTTGGTTGGAGGGGAGGCAAAGATAGTAGGTCTATGAAGAGTGTTGATAGTAGGGAAAAAGTTGGGATTGGAGAGTTTATAGGTCTTTGGGGATGCAAAAGGTATTATCTGACTAAGGGACAGAATAAATTCAACCTTCCCATTTTGAAAAATTGGATGAAGCACATGAAAACTACGGTAAGCACATACCAACACATCAACATTGAACATATTTACAGAGAATAGAACTAGACAACAGATTTACTATCCAAAAAAGGCATTGGGAAAGAACCAGATAAATTGTTTTTTTTACAGTATTTGATGATGGGTTAAGACAAATGCAGAAGTATTAACTTTTGAAAGAGTTAGAAAACAATATTGAGTAATACTGGATGCATGGACATTTTTTACTGTAAAAAAATGAATACATTTTGTGTTTTCTTTTTTATCATTAAGTGGTATATGGACTAAGTAAGATTTACCGTGTAGTAATTACAGAACGTAAGTAAGACTTATCGTGAACTACAGAACTTAAGTACCTAAAACTAGAAGACGGTTAGTAGAAATGACACCATCACTATGTTGAAATATAATTTTAACTGCCGTGCAGGGACAACGACGGCAGCGCAGTTTTGAAAACCGCCAGTACCATTCCCCGCACCGTTTTTGCTGATCAACGGTATTTTCCGAAGGGGCTCCGATTAGTGCGATATGCTGACACGTGGCCACAAAACTATTCCAAAACAGCCCATTCCTCGGCCGGTAAAGTTCGTGCGATTGGGAGCTCCGAGGGATTGCAGTCAACCGTCCGATCAGATCAAAGATCATGGCAGCAGGGTACATGGTTCTTGGTTATCAGGCTGACCTCCATGCGATTGACGTGAAGTTTTTTGTTGACTGCCAGTTTTTTGTTAGCAAAGAAATAAATGAAAGTTAATGTGAATGGTATTCGATTGGTAAAGTTTTCAATTTTAATGTTTTTTTTTATGCACGGAAGTATGGGAAATTAAAAGAAAGGTATGGTCATTTTTTTGTTAAAAAATTATATGCAATTTAATATGTAAAAAATAAAAAATAAAAAAAGCTTGTGTGTCATTTTGTTTTGTTGTTGTTTAAGGAGATACAGGGGAAGCATGCACCAACATGAAGAAAATTTTGTAGTTGTTTGTTGAAGGAATGTAAATTCACAGCAGCGAATGTAGTGGCTCGTTAAATAAAATGCATTGTAAAAGTGCAGCAGCACAAATGTAATTTTTTTTGTAATACGCAGCAGAGCGTATGAAGAAGTCAAAAAGGGGGATTTCTTTTTACATGAGTTTGAGCACATGGAATGCGCAGCAGTGTAAATAATTTTTTGTTTTTTGAATGTAAAATGCGAATGTAAGAGATTTTTACAGCAGTAAATGTAAGTTTTATTTTTACACACAATAGTGTAAAAATAAATTTTTGGAGCTGAAACAAAGTAATTTGTTTTGTGGAAGTTCTTGGAGAATCCCTCTGGCAAAGAAAGAATTTGTAACAACAGTTATTTTTAATGAATACAAGTGTTCTTTGAGCATGTGTGAATCTCTATCTTCAGCAAACAAATTTTTGATCCTATGGTTAAAACAGAGCATTGTTTCTCTGTTCATTTTTATTTGAAATTACCAGAAATTTCCAACATGGTATCAGAGCTTGTCCAAGATCTTTGAAGGTGTCAAAGAAGCTGAAGGAAGGATTTTTGTTGCAGCAGCTTCTCCAGCAGAGTGAAGACTCGGTCAAAAAAATCCAAGGTATTTCTTAAGTTTTTTTTGTTGAGGACAGTCTGTTATTTCAAATACACAATCAGATATTTGAAGCATAGTTAAGAGTGCAAGGAATGGCTGGCTCCAGCACCAGCACTAGCATGGGTATCTTTAATACTAAGCTCCCACAGTTTAATGGGAAAAACTATGACTATTGGGCAATAACCATGAGAGCCCTGTTTGCCTCAAAAGATTTATGGGAACTTGTTGAGGATGGATTTGAAGAACCAGCAGATGAAAATGAGTTTAATAGGTTAACTCAGGTAGAGAAAGATATGTTGAAGAGCAATAGGAAGAAGGATTCTAAAGCCCTCATATTCTTATATCAAGCAGTGCATGACAGTGTGTTTCCAAGGATAGCAGCAGCTAAGAGATCCAAAGAAGCATGGTAAGCCCTCAAGACAGCCTATCAAGGCATGGAGAAAGTGAAGACAGCAAAACTACAGTTGCCGAGGAGAGATTTTGAGAATCTGTGCATGAAGGAGTCAGATAATATTGACTCATTCTTCACACAAGTGATTGGTCTAGTCACACAGATAAGGTCTTATGGAGAGATTCTTGAAGAAACGAGGATTGTGGAGAAACTATTGAGAGTCCTACCCTCAAAGTTCGATGTAATTGTCACCACCATAGAAGAGACAAAGGATCTCACAAATTTTTCGGTTGATGAACTACAAGCATCACTAATAACACATGAGCAGAGATTGAGTAGAAATGAAAACTCATCTCTATAGCATGCCTTCAAGACCCAGATGTACTTTGGAAGAGGAAGAGGTAAAGGCAAAGGAAACAAGAGAGGAAGAGGCAGAAGCTAAAACGGAGGTGGAAGAAACAGTCCAGCAAATGCTCAAGGAAGAGGCAGCAATCCAAATCAGAACCAAGGCCAAGGCAGCAGCCAACAAAGTGGACAACGTCATGCTCAAGGACAAAGGTATGAAAACTCCAATGTCCAATGTTATTATTGTAAAAAATATGGGCATTATGCCAATTAATGTAGGGAGAAGCAGCATGATATGAGCAATAGATCTAGTGCAAATTTCACTAGAGAAAATATCAACCAATATAATTTTTGTTAGCTTGTAATATCGCTGAAACAAAGAGTGATGATATATGGTTTCTAGACTCTGGTTGCAGTAACCATATGACATGAAACATAGCCCTATTTTCTAAGTTAGATCAGAATGTGAAGTCACAAGTCACACTTGGGACTGATAGTAAAGTTTCCTGTCTTTGAGGTTTCTGCGACTTACATCATTATTTAGATTCTCTTCCGGATCCATCGCATAAGGATTCTTTTCCATCGACGTTTCGAACCAGCAACGATGGTTCATATTCAGGATGTGAGAAATTATTGAAAGACTGGTCTTATTTTTTCTATATATATAGAGATGCTTAGCCGAAAGATATGATTAATTTAATAATAATAATTATTTATTTATTTAATTTATTTAATTAATTTTTCTTCATTATATTTGTTTTCATTTTTTTTTTTTTAATAATCTTAATATTGATTGTTATTTATTTTAATTAGTTTTAATTTTAGTTATTATGTTCTTGGAATGAAGTGTAACCTCTTAAGTAGAGGTAAAATGGATTTGAAAAGGAGAGGTAAAAATCTTTACAAAGAAAGGTGAAAAGAAAACCATGTCAGATGTCTATTATGTTCTTGGATTGAAGTGTAACCTCTTAAGTATTGGACAGGTTGTTAAAAAATGTTACAATGTTTTTTTTGAGAATGATGTATGCACCATCATGGATAGAAAACCCAACAAAAGATGTATTGCTGAAGTGAACATGACAAGGAACAGGAGGTTCCCTCTCAGGATAAAATTTGATTTAAAAGATAGAGTTGAAATTGTAGCAGTTACACAAGAGGCTTTCCAAAGCAAACCAAAGGATGAAAATTGGCACTTGAGATTTGGACATCTCAATTTTGGAGGTCTTAACTTGTTGAGTAGAAAATGAATGGTAAGAGGATTACCATTGATAGAGAAACCAGACAGCCTTTGTGAAGGTTGTATCTTGGGGAAACAACACAGAGAAAGTTTTCCATCGGAGAAAAGCATAAGGGCAAAAACACCCTTAGAGATTATCCACTCAGATTTATGTGGACCGATGCAAACTCCATCACTTGCAGGCAGCCACTATATTTTAACATTCATTGATGATTTTACTAGAAAAACTTGGGTTTATTTCATGAATAACAAAAATGAAGTGTTTGAAAAATTTTGGAATTTCAAGGCACTTGTAGAAAACCAAAGCGGGCTGCATATCAAAGTTCTAAGAACTGATAGAGCAGGTGAGTATATCTCCAAAGAATTTCTACATTTTTGTAGAGACAATGGAATTCATAAACAATTTACCACTAGGTACACTCCGCAGCAAAATGGAGTTGACGAAATAAAAAATAGGACAATCATGGATATGGCGAGGAGCATGTTAAAGGCAAAACATTTGCCAAATGATTATTGGGTTGAAGCTGTACATTGTGCAGCGTATATTTTGAATATATGTCCTACAAAAGCAGTCATGAACAGAGTGTTGGAAGAAACATGGAGTGGGACAAAGCAAGGAGTCACTCACATGAAAGTTTTTAGATGTGTGGCTTATGCACACATTCCAGATCAGCTAAGGAAGAAGTTGGACAACAAAGGGGAAAAATGTATATTCATTGGATACAGTGAGAAATCCAAAGCTTATAGGTTGTATAACCCATCCACCAAGAATTTTTTTGTGAGCAGAGATGTTCAGTTCATTGAGGAGGAAGCTTGGGATGGAAGCATAGAGAAAACAGTGAATGCTAAAAACTGTATGTCTCGTGATGAATATGAATAGGAGATGGCTGAAATACATCCTCAAACAACAACACCAACACAAGGGACACCCTTGAGGAGAAATGAAAGTGCTTCTCTAAGCAAACCACAAGGAAGAAATTCAAGTTCATCTTCAACCATTTGTACACCAAATGAAAGAGGTAAGAAGTTCAGAAATTTAAGTGATATTTATGAGCAAGAGGCAGCAAATGAAGATATGAATTCTTTGTTTGCTTTATATTGTCATGTTGATGATCCTGTTCATTTCGAAGAAGCAAGTAAGAACAAGAAATGGATAGAAGCTAGATGAGGAGATCAATGCCATAGAAAGAAATAAGACATGGGATTTGGTTGAACTACCAAAAGGAAAAAAAGTCATTGGAGTTAAATGGGTCTTCAAGACCAAGAGTAATGCTGAAGGCAAGATAGAAAGACACAAGGTAAGACTTGTTGTTAAAGGATGTAAGCAGTAGTATGGGAGAGACTATGAGGAAACTTTCGCACCGGTTGCTAGAATGGAAACCGTGAGAGCAGTGTTGTCCATAGCAGCACAAAACAAGTGGAAAGTTTACCAAATAGACGTGAAGTCAGCATTCCTAAATGGAGTGTTAATGGAAGAGGTTTACATTGAACAACCTCTAGGCTATGAAAAGAAAGGCCAAGAGCACAAAGTGTGCAGATTGAAGAAAGTTCTTTATGGGCTGAAGCAAGCACCAAGAGCGTGGTACAGTAAGATAGATTCCTATCTACTTGAAAATGGATTTGAAAAATGTGAGGGAGAACCCACCCTCTACATCAAAGAAAATGGTGGTAAATTACTAATTGTTGTGTTATATGTTGATGATGTTATCTTCACAATAATGATGAATACCTCATTGAAAATTTCAAAGCAGTCATGAAAGAGGAATTTGAAATGACTGACATGGGTTTGTTGAGATACTTCTTAGGAATAGAAGTAGATCAAAATGAAAATGGGATTTTTATCTCACAAGCAAAATATGTTAATGAAGTGTTGGAAAGATTTAACATGCAAGACAACAAGGCAACAATCACTCCCACAGTGATGGGATGAAAACTCAGCAAAGATGACAGCAGCAAGGATTTTGATGCTAGTTTGTACAAGAGCATATTTGGCAACCTCACGTATTTGATTGCAACTAAGCTGGACATAATGCATGCTATTAGTTTAATTTCAAGATTCATGGAGATGCCAAAAGAAGCACATTGGCATGCAACAAAAAGAATTCTGAGGTATGTTAAGGGTACTAAAAGATTTGGCATTTTATATACTGCTTCAGAATGTTCATATTTAATTGGATACACTGATAGTGATTGGGCTGGAAGTGTAGATGATCGGAAAAGCACATCCGGTTATGTTTTTCACATGGGTTCAGGAGCTATTTCATGGGCTTCTAAAAAATAGCCTATTGTAGCGTTGTCTACAGCAGAGGCTGAATATGTGGCAGCTACAGCAGCAGCATGTCAAGCAGTTTGGATGAGAAGGATGTTAAGGAGCTTATGCCAAGAGAAAAAAAAAAAGGAACTGTGATTTTTTGTGACAATAGCTCAGCTATAGCATTATCCAAGAAATGTTGTGTTTCATAAGAGAACTAAACACATTGACACAAGGTTTCATTACATCTAAGAGTTAGTAAACAATGGAAAAATTGTATTAAAACATTGCAGGACTCAAGAGCAGGTTGCAGATATTCTGACCAAGCCATTGGGCCAGAAAAGTTTTGAATTTTTAAGGAAATGTCTGGGTATCACTGATAACCCAGTAGTTGAAATTAAAGGGGCGTGTTGAAATATAATTTCCACTGCCGTGCAGGGACAACGACGGCAGCGCAGTTTTGAAAACTGCCAGTACCATTCCCTGCACCGTTTTTGCTGATTAGCGGTATTTTCCGAAGGGGCTCCGATTAGTGCGATATGCCGACACATGGCCACAACACTATTCCAAAACAGCCCATTCCCCGGCCGGTAAAGTTCGCGCGATTGGGAGCTCCGGGGGATTGCAGTCAACCAACCGATCAGATCAACGGTCATGGCAGCACGGTACATGGTTCTTGGTTATCAGGCTGACCTCCGTGCGATTGACATGAAGTTTTTTGTTGACTGCCAGTTTTTTGTAAGCAAAGAAATAAATGAAAGTTAATGTGAATGGTATTCCATTAGTAAAGTTTTCAATTTTAATGTTTTTTTTTATGCACGGAAGTATGGCAAATTAAAAGAAAGGTATGGTCATTTTTTTGTTAAAAAAATATATGCAATGTAATATGTAAAAAATAAAAACTTGTGTGTCATTTTGTTTTGTTGTTGTTTAAGGAGATACAGGGGAAGCACGCACCAGGGTGAAGAAAATTTTGTATTTGTTTGTTGAAGGAATGTAAATTCGCAGCACAAAATGTAGTGGCTCCTTAAATAAAATGCACTGTAAAAGTGCAGCAGCACAAATGTAATTTTTTTTTTAATACGCAGCATAGCGTATGAAAAGTGAAAAAAAGGGATTTCTTTTTACAGGAGTTTGAGCACATGGAATGCCCAGCAGTGTAAAGAAAAAAAATTCCGTTGAATGTAAAATGCGAATGTAAGAGATTTTTACAGCAATAAATGTAAGTTTTATTTTTACAACACAATAGTGTAAAAATAAATTTTTGGAGCTGAAACATAGTAATTTGTTTTGTGAAAGTTTGTGGAAGCTCTTGGAGAATCCCTCTGCAGGGAAAGAATTTAAAACAGCAGTTATTTTTAATGAATACAAGTGTTTTTTGAGCATGTGTAAATCGCTGTCTTCAGCAAACAAATTTTTGATCCTATGGTTAAAACAGAACATTGTTTCTCTGTTCATTTTTTGGTTTGAAATTATCAAAAATTTCCAACACACTGTCCAAAAATATATTGTATGCGGAAGGTCAAGATCCATGACATAGGTACTATCTGTTATTATACATCCATGATTATATTAATACAGAAGAAGAAAAAACAAAAAAAAAAAAGTTTGAGTGTTCTGTTCGGCCCTCTCATTCGATCCGTATCTGCGAAGTTACCTTCCTACATTTGGCATGTTGCAGCTGTTATCAGTCCACTCCATTCCTTCGCGTTTACTTGAATTCGCCTCTCCACTCGATACATCCCCATTTTGGATGCCAATCTCTTCTGCAATCGAAATACAATCCTTGCCCTCCTCAACTTTGAGAGCCTCTTCGAGTTCCGCCACTACCTCACTCATAGTCGGCCTACATGACGGTAAAGCCTGAACACATCTCATCGCTATTTTGGCAACATTGCTCACAGATTTCATTTCGTAACCTCCACACAACCTCTTGTCTATCACATCTATTATCTTGCCACCATTTTCATCGGTCTCTAGTAGATACGGTGTCACCTGTAAATATGTCACGCCAATACTTATTGTTAGTCTCTAGCAGAGGACGCACTACTAAATATTCTGCTCTCATTGTTGTTAAATATTTATATTTTGGATGATTGATAATAAAGTTCCTTACCCATCGAACAATGTTTAGTTCTTCTTCAGGTAAATTTGTATCTATGGGTGCCCTACCGGATAATATCTCTAACAACACCACTCCAAAGCTATACACATCACTCTTCTCCGTCAACATTTGAGGGTTGAAATACCTGTAAAAGTTTGTCACCAACAAGAATTAACAAATACGGTACGATTGCCTCTACACATAATAAAAATTATTGCAAAGAGAGTAAGTTACATACTCTGGATCCAGATATCCGAATGTTCCTTTCACTACAGTGGTAACATGAGTAGCCTCCCCATCAATTGTCATCTTTGAGAGACCGAAATCCGCTAATTTTCCATTCAAATTGTTGTCCAAAAGGATGTTGGCGGTCTTGACGTCCCTGTGAATTATCTTCGGGTTGCAACCCACGTGCAAGTATTCCAGGCCTTTGCATAGAAATCCAATTAGATATACTATTACTTATTGATTTACTCCTATTTTATCGTAATCAATACTGAAAACAATGAGCGTTACAAGAAATAGTTACCTTGGGCTGCATGTAAAGCTATTTTGACGAGAATATTTACCGCAAAAACCAGAGAAGCTGTTGTTTCTCTTTCTTAAATATCTGCAGAATAATCAAATAAAGAAACCCTGTAAGTAATAGTGCCTCCAAAATGGTTAAAGTGATTCTATTTGGCATTGGTCCCCTAAAATGATTCTTGTTTAAACATAAATAATGTTCTCTTGAAAACTTTAATAAGAAAGATTCATATAACAAAATTATTTATATATATATATATATATATATATAAAAGTTTATATATATCTATATATATAAAAGAGATTTATATGATTTAGAAAACAAAATTACGTTTTTAACTAGTATTACATTATCAAGTTTTTAACGCAAGTGAGCGGAGACTTGGCAGAGTGGTTTATGCAAAGATTTTTAATGAATTTTTAGGAAATTTGAGAGAGGTCGAGGTTTTAAAAACTTATAAATATAAAAATATTTGATATATTATTGATATTTTAATATTTATAATGTAATTGTCTTTTTCATCATATACTATATAATATTTATATTATGAAAGATAAATGATAAATCTATGAATTATATAATTGGAATTTGAAACAAATTTAAAACAAAAAGCATGATATCATATAATCATACATTATATATATAAATTTGTAACTCTTCAATGTAACTGCTAACAATGTAGAATGAAAATAAACATTTAAAGTTTTAAAGTTTAAACCATATTGAAGTTTTAACTATGAAAACTGAATATTGAAATAAAAATCATGTGTGATACAAAATTTTATAGAGTAAGACTCAAGTTTAATATATTATATAAGATTCAAAATAAACTAAAGTCTGAAACATAAAAGAAAATAAGTTAATAACATAAGAACATATCAAATGATAAATCATAAATGAACATAATTTCTCAAGGTAATGCTCTGTTAGTCTATGCATCTAGCTACTCCGTGAATAAATCAAGATCAACCATGTCACCATTTGAATCATAATCACTTGCATTCTCAAATATGCTTTGGGTCTCATCAAGTCTCTCCTCCATATCTACCTGTGCATCATTCTCTCAATCAACATCCCAACGTCCTGGTTCATAAAAAATAATTTTTTTTTGTTTCATTAAAAAAAAATCTTTTTGTCTAAAGAAAGTATCCCTCACAATTCCTTTCCCTTAAGAAATGACCCCATTTGGAAGATTCGACCTCAAAAATCAAAAAAATGCCCCCTCACAAATTTCCTCGGATACCTTGTTTTTTAAAAATTAGGAAACAACCCAATAGTCCCAAATCCTCGGAACTTCAGAAAGCTAAAAAACTCAACCCTACTTAAAGACACAACCCCTGTTTTTTTTTATTATTCTAATAAAATTTTTAAAAAATTATGTAAATTATTAAAATTTTAAACTTATTTAATTTCTTTATTTTAAATTAATAGACTTATTCCTGTTTTTTTATTATTCTAATAAAACTTTTAAAAATATATATAAATTATTAAAATTTTAAACTTATTTAATTTCTTTATTTTAAATTAATAGACTTATTCATTAAGATAATTTTATTTAATTTATAATTTATTTTACAGTTTTTTTTCTCAATATTTTTCTTTTCGCAATTATAGTAATATACATTTTTAAACTCAATACACTTATATTAGATATACATTCTTCAACTCAATACGCTTATATCAATGAATATAAATGTAAGTGTGCTCATTTTAAAAATATTTCGTAACTTCTCGTCTTAGCTCAAATATTGAAAACCACCCTATCCCTTGCCCGCCTTCAAAGCTGGGCACGGCTCTGCACCAGATGACAGCGCAACAATTTTCACAACCCACTTTTCATATTCATTCTCTCTCCACCACAAAAGAATGCCACATATTTGAAAAATAAGAGGATCCAGTTGTTTCTTTTGCTGGTAAAAAAGGAAAATATATATAGATTGAGTTAAAGATAGTTTATGAGATAGATTGTTTTTTCATTTGGTTGATATATTTGATCTTTTTTAATAAAATTTCATAATAAAAATTTTTATCTTCTCTACAAATTTAATATATTATCTCAAAAACTAGCTACCAAAATATTTACATAATTTTCTTTATTATCTTTATATAAAATTTAACTAAATAATTTAAATATTAAATGATTTAACTAAAATAACTCTAAAATTAATAATGATATTCACAATATCCTCTATCAACCATTCAAACTTAATAATTATTTCTATTTAATTTTAAATAAAATTAAATAGAAAAGAGGTAGGCCTACAGTTCTTGAAGAGATGTTTAGACCAGATAGCCACTCCAGAGTACCATTCAAGTTATTGTTTTGCAAATATCTGCATAGTAACCAAAGTAGACTTTAATTTTACGAATATCATGTATAGCAACAAAAAGAACCCACCGAAGTGGATTTTAGTTTTACGAATATCATGTATAGCAACAAAGGGAACCCACCGAATAAAAGTTGTGTTGGAAAGCAACTTACAATCGCTCCAAGTAGTATAAACTGGCATTGGGCATTGGTCCAGTGAACTGATTATGGTGGAGTGACCTTTTCAACACAAATACTTAAATTGTGTTAAAATGTTGCAGAAGATTGATTATTCCAAAACATTGAGAACATATTTTAAATGATTCTATTCAACTTTGAAAAAATCTAAAAAACTTTAAATTGAAAAAGAGAAAAGAGGCTGGGGTACAATTCTCGAATAAGTGTTAGACCAGATAGCCACTGAAGAGTACCATTCAGGTTACTGTCTTGTAAATATTTGCATTGTAACTATAAGTAAATTTTTGTTTCTATAAAATATATAGAAAGGCACCAGGAAAAACAAAAAGATCATGTTATTGTCTTGTAAATATCTGCATTGTAACTATAAGTAAATTTTTGTTTCTATAAAATATATAGAAAGGCACCAGGAAAAACAAAAAGAAAAAAAACACGGAATGAAAATTTTGTTGAAAAAAACTTACCGTCCTTCCATTCCCCCAAAATTGGTGAGATTTGGCATTGGCCCACTTAACTGATTATGGTGAAGGGACCTGCTAATTCCAACACAAAATGACAAATGCTGCACAGATGATTATCGGCCGCTATAATATTCAAATGAATGGATAGAAGCTGCACAGATATTGTCGCCTGCTATAATATTCAAAAGTAAATTATTTTGAATTATTTTTAGTGTAATGCTTTGAAAGTTTTAAAGTAAATTATTTTTAATGTAATTTTTGAAAGTGTTTGGCTGGGTTTTCTGATTTAAGTTTTTTAAAATGCAGCAAGAATTTATTTAAATCACAAATTTGATGAGTAACTCTGCACAATCTAAGTACCCAAAAAAAAAAATTCAGTGTACTGAATCTATATATAATCAAAAAACTAATTTAAATAACACCTCAAATTAACTTTCACTATATTTTTTCACTCTACAACTTCTCATTCTAAATGTCGGGAATTTCTGGTTAATCCAAACAAAATACAGTGGAAAAATCCTCTGTTTCCACTGTTCAGAATTTTCTGATAAATTCCGAAAAAATATGAACAGAGAGTAATACTATGTTTTCTGATAATTCAAAAACACAAGAACAGAGCATAAAATAATACTCTACTTTGCCTCAGGATAAAAAACTGATCAAAATAATACTCTGGCCTTGACACAGAAAAATACTCTGTTTTTAACTCAGAAAAACAGAAAAATTTGTTCTCTCGAAACGGTGTTGCAGCAACACAGTTTTTCTCAGTTGTTGTTCGTAGTGTTGCAGCAACGTTGTTCGTGGTGTTGCAGCAACGTGAGTTTTTTTCAGTTGATGTTCGTGGTGTTGCAGCAACGGGGATTTTTGACGTCAAGTATTTTTCGACTTACGAGAAATTTTTTTGACAAAATAAATTTTGGTGAAACAGCAACGCACAAAAAGAAATTTCTATTTATGAAAATAAACTAACTGATAAAACTAAGTCTTCCTCACGTAGAGGGATCTTCACAAAAGATTATGCTTAAGAGCATCTTCCTCTTGACAGAGGGATTACAACAGGAACGCTTCAGTTCCAGAAAACAAATAACTCAGAAAATTTCAGCACTTCTGTGCAATACAAAAAATAACTCTTCTGTTCTACACTGCTGTGTTTTCCCCTTTGCTCTGTAACTCTCTGTCTCTCTCTATTTTTTACTTCTGTTTCTGTTTCTATTTATAGTGCGGGAAAGGATCTTCACCGCTTTAACTTGCTGATAAAGTTTCTGCTGTTCATGATTAACAGATTTGATCTTTTGTTGTATTTCTTGAGTCGGTTGTGCTGAAACCCAAGACTGATAAATGCTGCGGCTGATACTTTCCTTCTCGGTCATGCTTCTTCTTTAATGCTGTAGGTGAGCAGTTATTGTGCAGAGCTCAGATCTGATCTTCCTCCTCCTTTGGGAACACAGCTGTATTTCTTGAGTCGGTTGTGCTGAAACCCAAGACTGATAAATGCTGCGGCTGATACTTTCCTTCTCGGTCATGTTTCTTCTTTAATGCTGTAGGTGAGCAGTTATTGTGCAGAGCTCAGATCTGATCTTCCTCCTCCTTTGGGAACACAAACAAGCAAACGGTGAAAAGATGGTAATGGCGGTGACATAAAAAACGGGAGAAAATGTGGGGCGTTGGATCACGACAAATGAATAAAGTAAAATAGCTGCTGTTGCTGCACAGCAGTTGGAATTAATATTCCAACACTCCCCTTTTAATTTCAACTGCTGGGTTATCAGTCATACCCAGAAGTTTCCTTAAAAACTCAAAACTTTTCTGATCCAATGGCTTTGTCAGAATATCTGCAACCTGTTCCTGAGTTCTGCAATGTTGTAAAATGATTTCTCCGTTGTTCACCAATTCTCTGATGTAGTGAAACTTTGTGTCTATGTGTTTTGTTCTCTTGTGGAATACAGAGTTTTTGGATAATGCAATAGCTGAGCTATTGTCACAAAAAATAACTGTTGTTGTTGCCTGCTCCTGGCATAAACTTCTCAAAATTCTCCTCATCCAAACTGCTTGACATGCTGCTGCTGTAGCTGCCACATACTCTGCTTCTGCTGTAGACAATGCCACAATTGGCTGTTTCTTGGAAGCCCATGAAATGGCTCCTGAACCTATGTGAAAAATGTAACCAGATGTGCTTTTCCGGTCATCTACACTTCCAGCCCAATCACTATCTGTGTATCCAACTAAATCTGAACATTCTGAAACGGTATAAAATATGCCATACATTTTTGTACCTTTAACATACCTCAGAATTCTCTTTGCTGCCTGCCAATGTGTTTCTTTTGGCTTCTCCATGAATCTGGAAATTAAACTAACAACATACATTATGTCTGGCCTAGTTGTAGTCAAATACATGAGGCTGCCAACTATGTTCTTGTACACACTAGGGTCAAAATCTTTGCTACTGTCCTCTTTGTTGAGTTTTAATCCCATCACTGTGGGAGTGATTGTTGCCTTGCTGTCCTTCATGTTAAATCTGCTCAACACTTCATTTACATATTTTGCATGTGAAATAAAAATTCCATTTTCATTTTGATATACTTCTATTCCTAAGAAGTATCTCAGCAAACCCATGTCAGTCATCTCAAATTCTTCTTTCATGACTAATTTGAAATTTTCAATGAGGTAGTCATCATTACCTGTAAAAATCACATCATCAACATATAACACAACAATTAAAATTTTACAGTCTTTTTCTTTGATGTAAACAGTGGGTTCTCCTTCACACTTCTCAAATCCGTTCTCCAGTAGATAGGAATCTATCCTACTGTACCATGCTCTTGGTGCTTGTTTCAGCCCATAAAGAGCTTTCTTCAATCTGCAGACTTTGTGCTCTTGGCCTTTCTTCTCATAGCCTAGAGGTTGCTCGATGTAAACCTCTTCCATTAATACTCCATTCAAGAATGCTGACTTCACGTCCATTTGGTAAACTTTCCATTTGTTTTGTGCTGCTATGGACAACACTGCTCTTACTGTTTCCATTCTTGCAACTAGTGCGAAAGTCTCCTCATAATCTCTCCCATATTGCTGCTTGTATCCCTTGACAACAAGTCTTGCCTTATGCCTTTCTATCTTGCCTTCAGCATTACTTTTGGTCTTGTAGACCCATTTAACTCCAATGACTTATTTACCTTTTGGTAGATCAACTAAATCCCATGTCTTATTTCTTTCTATGGCATTCATCTCCTCATCCATAGCTTCTATCCATTTCTTATCTTTAATTGCATCTTCGAAATGAACAGGGTCATCAACATGACAATACAAGGCAAACAAAGAATTCATTCCTTCATCATAAATATCACTTAAATTTCTGAATTTCTTACCTCTTTCATTCGGTGTGCAAGTGCTTGTAGATGCACTTGAATTTCCTCCTTGTGGTGTGCTTGGAGAAGCACTCTCATTTCTCCTCAAGGGTGTCTTTTGTTGTTCTGTTGTTGGCGTTGCTGTTTGGGGATGTGTTTCAGCCAACTCATCATCATCATCATCATGAGACAAACAGTTTTTAACATTAACTGTTTTCTCTATGCTTCCATCCCAAGCTTCCTCTTCAATAAATTGAACATCTCTGCTCACAAAAAACTTCTTGGTGGATGGGATATATAACCTGTAAGCTTTGGATTCTTCACTATATCCAATGAAAATACATTTCTCCCCTTTGCTGTCCAATTTCTTCCTTAGCTGATCTGGAATGTGTGCATAAGCCACACAACCAAAAACTTTCATGTGGGTGACTCCTTGCTTTCTCCTACTCCATGCTTCTTCTGACACTTTGTTCATCACTACTTTTGTAGGACATCTATTCAAAATATATACTGCACAGTGTACAACTTCAGCCCAATAATCATTTGGCAAATGCTTTGCCTTCAACATGCTCCTCGCCATATCCATGATTGTTCTGTTTTTCCTTTCAGCAACTCCATTTTGCTGCGGGGTGTACCTTGCTGTAAATTGCTTATGAATTCCATTTTCTCTGCAAAAACGTAAAAATTCTTTGGAGATATACTCACCTCCTCTGTCAGTTCTCAAAACCTTGATACGTAGCCCACTTTGATTTTCTACAAGTGCTTTGAAATTTTGGAATTTTTCAAACACTTCACTCTTATTCTTCAGAAAATAAACCCAAGTCTTTCTGGTAAAGTCATCAATAAATGTTAGAAAATATTGGCTGCCTACAAGTGATGGAGCTTGCATCGGTCCACATAAATCTGAGTGGACAATTTCTAAAGGTGTTTCTGCCCTTATGCTTTTCCCAGTTGGAAAACTTTCTTTGTGTTGTTTTCCCAATATACTACCCTCACAAAGGCTGTCTGGCTTTTCTATCAATGGTAATCCTCTTACCATTCCTTTTCTACTCAACAAATTAAGCCCTCCAAAGTTGAGATGTCCAAATCTCAAATGCCACAACCAATTTTCATCCTTTGGTACGCTTTGGAGAGCCTCTTGTGTCACTGCTGCAATTACTTCTTTATTTTTCAGATCCGCCTTTATTCTGAGAGGGAACATCCTGTTCCTTGTCATCTTCACTTCAGCAATACAACGTTTGCTGGGTAATCTGTCCATGATGGTGCATACATCATTCTCAAAGAAAACATTGTAACCCTTCTGAACAAGCGGTCCAATACTCAAGAGATTACACTTCATTCCGGGAACATAATAGACATCTGTTATGGTTCTCTTTTCACCTTTCTTTGTAAATATTTTAACTTCTCATTTTCCCATAACAGAAATTTTACTATCAGTCCCAAGTGTGACTTGTGACTCCACACTCTGATCTAAAGCAGAAAACAGGGCTATGTTTCCTGTCATATGGTTGCTGCAACCAGAATCTAGAAACCATATATCTTCACTGTTTGTTTCGGCCATATTACAAACTAACAACACATTATCTTGACTGATATTTTCTCTAGTGATATTTGCACTAGATCTATTACTCATATCATGCTGCTTTTTCTTACATTCATTTGCATAGTGCCCATATTTTTTACAATAATAACATTGGACATTGGATTTTTCATACCTTTGTCCTTGAGCATGATGTTGTCCACTTTGCTGGCTGCTGCCATGGCCTTGGTTCTGATTTGGATTGCTGCCTCTTCCTTGAACATTTGCTGGATTGTTTCTTCCGCCTCTGTATTGGGTTCTTCCTCTTCCTCTCTTGTTTCCTCTGCCTTCACCTCTTCCTCTTCCAAATGACATCTGGTTCTTGAAGGCTTGTTCTAGAGATGAGTTTTCATTTCTACTCAACCTCTGCTCATGTGTTATCAGTGATGCATGGAGTTCATCAACTGAAAAATTTGAGAGATCCTTTGTCTCTTCTATGGTGGTGACAATCACATCAAACTTTGAGGGTAGGCACCTCAATAGTTTCTCCACAATCCTCCTTTCTTCAAGAGTTTCTCCATGAGACATTATCTGTGTGACCAAACCAATTGCTTGTGTGAAGAATGAGTCAATATTTTCTGACTCTTTCATACGCAGGTTCTCAAAATCTTTCATCAACAACTGTAGTTTTGCTGTCTTCACTTTCTCCATGCCTTGATAGGCTGCCTTGAGAGTTTGACATGCTTCTCTGGATGTATTGGCTGCTGATATCCTTGGAAACACACTCTCATGCACTGCTTGATATAAGAATACAAGGGCTTTTGAGTCCTTCTTCTTATTGCTTTTCAACAACTCTTTCTCTGCCTGAGTTAATCCAATAAACTCTTCTTCATTTGCTGGCTCTTCAAATCCATATTCAACAAGTTCCCATAAATCATGTGAGACAAACACGGCTTTCATGGTTATTGCCCAGTAATCATAATTTTTCCCATTGAACTGTGGGAGCTGGGTATTAAACATACCCACACTGGTGCTTGCCATTCTTGCAATACTTGACTGTAAAAAAAATCACTTAGTTGTCTTCAGCAACTACACTAAAACTAATCTGAAAAATACCTTGACAGCGTTTTCGATCTGCTGGATAATCTGCTGCAGCAACAAATCTTCTTTCAGCTTCTTTGATGTTTTCAAAGAGCCTAGACAAGCTCTGATACCATGTCGGGAATTTTTGGTTATTCCAAACAAAATACAGTGGAAAAATCCTCTGTTTCCACTGTTCAGAATTTTCTGATAAATTCCGAAAAAATATGAACAGAGAGTAATACTCTGTTTTCTGATAATTCAAAAACACAAGAACAGAGCATAAAATAATACTCTACATTGCCTCAGGATCAAAAACTGATCAAAATAATACTCTGGCCTTGACATAGAAAAATACTCTGTTTTTAACTCAGAAAAACAGAAAAATTCGTTCTCTGGAAACAATGTTGCAGCAACACAGTTTTTCTCAGTTGCTGTTCGTAGTGTTGCAGCAACGCTGTTCGTGGTGTTGCAACAATGTGAGTTCTTTTCAGTTGCTGTTCGTGGTGTTGCAGCAACGGGGATTTTTGACGTCAAGTATTTTTCGACTTACGAGAAATTTTTTTGACAAAATAATTTTTGGTGAAACAACAACGCACAAAAAGAAATTTCTATTTATGAAAATAAACTAACTGATAAAACTAAGTCTTCCTCACGTAGAGGGATCTTCACAAAAGATTATGCTTAAGAGCATCTTCCTCTTGACAGAGGGATTACAACAGGAACGCTTCAGTTCCAGAAAACAAATAACTCAGAAAATTTCAGCACTTCTGTGCAATACAAAAAAAAACTCTTCTGTTCTACACTGCTGTGTTTTCCCCTTTGCTCTGTAACTCTCTGTCTCTCTCTATTTTTTACTTCTGTTTCTGTTTCTATTTATAGTGCGGGAAAGCATCTTCACCGCTTTAACTTGCTGATAAAGTTTCTGCTGTTCATGATTAACAGATTTGATCTTTTGCTGTATTTCTTGAGTCGGTTGTGTTGAAACCCAAGACTGATAAATGCTGCGGCTGATACTTTCCTTCTCGGTCATGCTTCTTCTTTAATGCTGTAGGTGAGCAGTTATTGTGCAGAGCTCAGATCTGATCTTCCTCCTCCTTTGGGAACACAAACAAGCAAACGGTGAAAAGATGGTAATGGCGGTGACATAAAAGACGGGAGAAAATGTGGGGCGCCGGATCACGACAAATGAATAAAGTAAAATAGCTCCTGCTGCTGCACAGCAGTTGGAATTAATATTCCAACACTAAAGACTTCCCAGACAAAGAAAAAAAGACTTCTCAGAAAAAGAAAAAAGGTTTAAACTAGTAGAAGTTACACAAAAAGAAAAAATGGTCTAATTTTGCTTACAGATTCATTAATGTATTCAACTGCTCAATATCGATAGGCACAGATCCTGTAAGATTCCTTCCCGCCAAATCTCTGGCAACAACAGTATCATCGTAGCATGTTACCATTTATCCTATATGCATGGCTCATGATTTTACGATTTTAGCTTATCGACAGCAAATCGAAAAATTAAACTTACATTTCAGAAATTCTTATTTCCCCAGAGTTGTTATCACAGCGAATTCCATCCCACGGTACCAAATAGCAAGGATCAGGAGAAATCCAATCTTTTATGTCAAATCTTCTTTTGATAGTGTTAAGAGCGTCAACTGCATTTTGAAAACTTGGTTAGCCATCGATTAGAAATAATATCAGTAATTTACTTATAAGAAATTTATTGGGGTCAAGTCTTACTGTCATCCTGAAATGTTGCCACGTCCGACGAAACTACCTCGTAATACTCATATGCATTGATTATAGGAAGGGTGGAGTCATGGCCCTCAAGAAGTTTAAAAAATTTGGATGAACTAGTTGATTGGATAATAACCTCTTGAGCAGAATAATTTCCTACCAAAGTAATGCTTTCTTGCAGTGATTCACCATCTATGACGACTGAAAAAGTTCTCGCTTTAGACATATTCAACGGCTCGATCTCTGCAAAATATAAAACCAGTAATGTTTGTTCCCCATCTTGTGGCAGTGATAGTATCGAATGTTGCAATGAAAAGGAGTCTGAGCTGTTTACGACACACGCAGTTTGCAAGACAGCAGCTGGAGGATGGTTTCCGGCATTGGTTGTTGAAATAGGCTTTTTTGAACTTATCTTCTATAAATGATATGTAGAGTGATTAGCATAGTCTATTCCGTCTGAGGGTGTCCAGATGCGGTCGAATTTGTCGTAAGGATACCTGCTAATTAATCAACCACAAAAAGCTATGCATGTAAATATTGCAACTGCTCAACCGCAATGTATCAAAATTAGTTCAAATATCGGTAAGTCTCATTGCAGGTAGAAGAGCGAGATTTAAATTTATTGCAATTTATTCTTTTGCCTTGATTTCTATAGGTAACTATAAACAAGGTTCAAAATGTTCACCTGACCATCGAATTTCCTCCAGTATCGTATCTTGATAATGTAAAGAAGATTGTTCCTGGCCGAGCGTCTATATACATGCCATGTTGGAGCCTCCTAATCTCGATAGCAGAGATAAAGGGATCACTAGTCTTGGAGGTTCTGACAAGGCAAATGTACAACACTCTGCCTTTAGTAACCAATATATTTTCGTAAACACTTGCATCATTCAGAGCTACTGTTACGTTTCGCGAAACGAGCATATCCACTGTCTCAATAGAGAAAGCGAAGTCATATAAGGAGCGATCATATTCACTGAAATTTCCCTTGGCGAACCATAATCTCAAGAGGTGAGGCACATCAGGGGCGACTGGCATCTGATAGCAAGACTTGTTAAGAGGTTGTGGGAAATAACGCATTGTATGCAAGTAAGAGCCAGAGGCTTGTTCACTGGCGTCCCCTAGGTCTGCTGAGTCACCGACGTCTATGTAATGAGCATCAGTTACCCATGTTATATTGTTTTCCGCCGTGGCATTTGTTTTGCCTCCACAACTGATACTCAGAAATCCTGCACACCACGAAAAAGAGTAATGAACAAACCAACCTCTTGCTGACCAAATATGAAAAAATATGTTCGTTGAACATTATAAAAACAGTATATGCCTCCTTTGTATGCAGCATAAGGAGGATGTGATGCACCTTTTATTGAGGTGCCCAATTTCTCCAGAAGTATGGAACAGTCTTACATGCCTTGGAGATTGAGGTGGATTGGAATAATGATTCACAGGAGAAATGTCTGAAACTTTGCTTTGAGACACATAATGAGTTATGTACATTATCTTCTTTTTATATTATAGAGGGCATTTAGCATTGTAGGAATCTTAAGATATTTGAACATATAAGGGTGGATGTAAGTACTACAATGTTGGGGGTTGTGATTTACTTCTTAGAAATTAGCTCCAAGAAAACTGTTCAGAAGCCGAGGAAGATTAAAAGAGAGGATGTGTGGCAAAAGTTTCTGGTTGGTTTTTTCGATAGTGCTTGTTTTAATAGACAATGTGGTTGTGGCGTTTTCATAGTCACTGAGCCTGGCTGCTATTATCATTTCTGATGGGGGAAGGATGAGAGGTACCAACAACAAGACGGAAATCATTGCATAATGGGGAGTTCTCTTCACTGCAAATTGGTTCAACATCAAAGATTTTCAAGTTTCTCAAAATTCTAAAAAAATCCATTAATTGGGTCAAGGGCTCTCCCGATTCCACCCTCCCTTGTCGGGAATTTCTGGTTATTCCAAACAAAATACAGTGGAAAAATCCTCTGTTTCCACTGTTGAAAATTTTCTCATAAATTCCGAAACAACAAAAATATGAACAGAGAGCAATACTCTGTTTTCTGATAATTCAAAAACACAAGAACAGAGCATAAAATAATACTCTACTTTGCCTCAGGATCAAAAACTGATCAAAATAATACTTTGTCTTTGAAACAGAAAAATACTCTGTTTTTAACTCAGGAAAATAGAAAAATTCGTTCTCTGGAAACGGTGTTGCAGCAAGACAGCTTTTTTTTCAGTTGCTGTAACTTGTGTTGCAGCAACGTTGTTCGTGGTGTTGCAGCAACGTAAATTTTTTCAGTTGCTGTTCGTGGTGTTGCAGCAACGTAAATTTTTGGCGTCAAGTATTTTTTGACTTACGGTGTAACAGCAACAGGAAATTTTTGACAAAATAACTTTTGGTGAAACAACAACACACAGAAAGAAACTTCTATTTATGAAAATAAACCAACAGATAAAACTAATTCTTCCTCACGTAGAGGGATCTTCACAAAATATTATGCTAAATAGCATCTTCCTCTTGACAGAGGGATTACAACAGGAACGCTTCAGTTCCACAAAACAACTATCTCAGAAAATTTCAGCACTGCTGTGCAATACAAAAAAAAACTCTCTTGTTCTACACTGCTGTGTGTTACAAAAGGACTTTCAATCTATTTCCTCTCTCTTTTCTACTTCTGTTTCTGTTTCTATTTATAGTGCGGGAAAGGGTCTTCACCGCTTTAACTTGCTGATGAAGTCTCTGCTGCTCATGATTAACAGATTTGATCTTTTGCTGTATTTCTTGAGTCGGTGGTGATGAAATCTATGGTTGATAAATGCTACGTCGGCTCGAGGCTGGTTCTTTTCTCTTTCAGCCGTTATGCTCATTAATGATGTAGTGCTGTATCTGATCTTCATCCTTCGGGAACTCAAAAATAATTAAAGAGTGAAAAGATGGTAATGGCGGTGACATAAAAGATCGGGAGAAAATGTGGGGCACCAGATCACGACAAATGAATAAAGTAGATGTTGTTGTTCTGTTCACTGCAGTTGAAATTATAATTTCAACACTCCCCTTTAATTTCAACTGCTGGGTTATCAGTCATACCCCGAAGTTTCCTTAAAAACTCAAAACTTTTCTGATCCAATGGCTTTGTCAGAATATCTGCAACCTGTTCCTGAGTCCTGCAATGTTGTAAAATGATTTCTCCATTGTTCGCCAATTCTCTGATGTAGTGAAACTTTGTGTCTATGTGTTTTGTTCTTTTGTGGAATACAGAGTTCTTGGATAATGCAATAGCTGAGCTATTGTCACAAAAAATAACTGTTGCTGTTGCCTGCTCCTGGCA
Source organism: Pinus tabuliformis (assembly GCA_031772625.1). Taxonomy (NCBI): domain Eukaryota; kingdom Viridiplantae; phylum Streptophyta; class Pinopsida; order Pinales; family Pinaceae; genus Pinus; species Pinus tabuliformis. Next base: position 2,076,677,085 of record CM062817.1, on the reverse strand, counting down.
TAGACTTCTCAACATTCTCCTCATCCAAACCGCTTGACATGCTACTGTTGTAGCTGCCACATACTCTGCTTCTGCTGTAGACAATGCCACAATTGGTTGTTTCTTGGAAGCCCATGAAATGGCTCCTGAACCTATGTGAAAAATGTAACCAGATGTTCTTTTCCGGTCATCTACACTTCCAGCCCAATCACTATCTGTGTATCCAACTAAATCTGAACATTCGGAAACAGTATAAAATATGCCATACCTTTTTGTACCTTTAACATACCTCAGAATTCTCTTTGCTGCCTGCCAATGTGTTTCTTTTGGCTCCTCCATGAATCTGGAAACTAAACTAATAGCATACATTATGTCTGGCCTAGTTGCAGTCAAATACATGAGGCTGACAACTATGCTCTTGTACACACTAGGGTCAAAATCTTTGCTGTTGTCCTCTTTGCTGAGTTTTAATCCCATCACTATGGGAGTGATTGCTGCCTTGCTCTCCTGCATGTTAAATCTGCTCAACACTTCATTTACATATTTTTCCTGTGAAATAAAAATTCCATTTTCATTTTGATCTACTTCTATTCCTAAGAAGTATCTCAGCAAACCCATGTCAGTCATCTCAGATTCTTCTTTCATGACTGAATTGAAATTTTCAATGAGGTAGTCATCATTACCTGTAAAAATCACATCATCAACATATAACACAACAATTAAAATTTTACAGTCTTTTTCTTTGATGTAAACAGTGGGTTCTCCCTCACACTTCTCAAATCCTTTCTCCAGTAGATAGGAATCTATCCTACTGTACCACGCTCTTGGTGCTTGCTTCAGCCCATAAAGAGCTTTCTTCAATCTGCAGACTTTGTGCTCTTGGCCTTTCTTCTCATAGCCTAGAGGTTGCTTGATGTAAACCTCTTCCATTAATACTCCATTCAAGAATAATGACTTCACGTCAATTTGGTAAACTTTCCATTTGTTTTGTGCTGCTATGGACAGCACTGCTCTTACTGTTTCCATTCTTGCAACCGGTGCAAAAGTCTCCTCATAATCTCTTTCATACTGCTTCTTGTATCCCTTGACAACAAGTCTTGCCTTATGCCTTTCTATCTTGCCTTCAGCATTACTTTTGGTCTTGTAGACCCATTTAACTCCAATGACTTCTTTACCTTTTGGTAGATCAACTAAATCCCATGTCTTATTTCTTTCTATGGCATTCATCTCCTCATCCATAGCTTCTATCTATTTCTTATCTTTAATTGCATCTTCGAAATGAACAAGGTCATCAACGTGACAATACAAAGCAAACAGGGAATTCATTCCTTCATCATAAATATCACTTAAATTTCTGAATTTCTTACCACTTTCATTCGGTGTGCAGGTGCTTGTAGATGCGCTTGAATTTCCTCCTTGTGGTGTGCTTGGAGAAGCACTCTCATTTCTCCTCAAGGGTGTCTTTTGCTGTTCTGTTGTTGGCGCTGCTGTTTGGGGATGTGTTTCAGCCAACTCCTCATCATCATCATCATGAGACAAACAGTTTTTAACATTAACTGTTTTCTCTATGCTTCCATCCCAAGCTTCCTCTTCAATAAATTGAACATCTCTGCTCACAAAAAACTTCTTGGTGGATGGGATATATAACCTGTAAGCTTTGGATTCTTCACTGTATCCAATGAAAATACATTTCTCCCCTTTTCTGTCCAATTTCTTCCTTAGCTGATCTGGAATATGTGCATAAGCCACACAACCAAAAACTTTCATGTGGGTGACTCCTTGCTTTCTCCTACTCCATGCTTCTTCTGGCACTTTGTTCATCACTGCTTTTGTAGGACATCTATTCAAAATATATACTGCACAGTGTACAGCTTCAACCCAATAATCATTTGGCAAATGCTTTGCCTTCAACATGCTCCTCGCCATATCCATGATTGTTCTGTTTTTCCTTTCAGCAACTCCATTTTGCTGCGGGTGTACCTTGCTGTAAATTGCTTATGAATTCCATTTTCTCTGCAAAAACGTAAAAATTCTTTGGAGATATACTCACCTCCTCTGTCAGTTCTCAAAACCTTGATACGCAGCCCACTTTGATTTTCTACAAGTGCTTTGAAATTTTGGAATTTTTCAAACACTTCACTCTTATTCTTCAGAAAATAAACCCAAGTCTTTCTGGTAAAGTCATCAATAAATGTTAGAAAATATTGGCTGCCTGCAAGTGATGGAGCTTGCATCGGTCCACATAAATCTGAGTGGACAATTTCTAAGGGTGCTTTTGCCCTTATGCTTTTCCCAGTTGGAAAACTTTCTCTGTGTTGTTTTCCCAATATACAACCTTCACAAAGGCTGTCTGGCTTTTCTATCAATGGTAATCCTCTTACCATTCCTCTTCTACTCAACAAATTAAGACCTCCAAAGTTGAGATGTCCAAATCTCAAATGCCACAACCAATTTTCATCCTTTGGTATGCTTTGGAGAGCCTCTTGTGTCACTGATGCAATTACTTCTTTATTTTTCAGATCTTCCCTTATTCTGAGAGGGAACATCCTGTTCCTTGTCATCTTCACTTCAGCAATACAACGTTTGCTGGGTAATCTGTCCATGATGGTGCATATATCATTCTCAAAGAGAACATTGTAACCCTTCTGAACAAGTTGTCCAATACTCAAAAGATTACACTTCATTCCAGGAACATAATAAACATCTGCTATGGTTTTCTTTTCACCTTTCTTTGTAAATATTTTAACTTCTCCTTTTCCCATAACAGAAATTTTACTTTCAGTCCCAAGTGTGACTTGTGACTGCACACTCTGATCTAAAGCAGAAAATAGGGCTATGTTTCCTGTCATATGGTTGCTGCAACCAGAATCTAGAAACCATATATCCTCACTGTTTGTTTCAGCCATATTACAAACTAACAACACATTATCTTGACTGATATTTTCTCTAGTGATATTTGCGCTAGATCTATTACTCAAATCATGCTGCTTTTTCCTACATTCATTTGCATAGTGCCCATATTTTTTACAATAATAACATTGGACATTGGATTTTTCATACCTTTGTCCTTGAGCATGATGTTGTCCACTTTGCTGACTGCTGCCATGGCCTTGGTTCTGATTTGGATTGCTGCCTCTTCTTTGAACATTTGCTGGACTGTTTCTTCTGCCTCTGTATTGGCTTCTGCCTCTTCCTCTCTTGTTTCCTCTGCCTTGACCTGTTCCTCTTCCAAATGACATCTGGGTCTTGAAGGCTTGCTCTAGAGATGAGTTTTCATTTCTGCTAAACCTCTGCTCATGTGTTATCAGTGATGCATGAAGTTCATCAACTGAAAAATTTGAGAGATCCTTTGTCTCTTCTATGGTGGTGACAATCACATCAAACTTTGAGGGTAGGCACCTCAATAGTTTCTCCACAATCCTCCTTTCTTCAAGAGTTTCTCCATGAGTCCTTATCTGTGTGACCAAACCAATTGCTTGTGTGAAGAATGAGTCAATATTGTCTGACTCCTTCATACGCAGGTTCTCAAAATCTTTCCTCAGCAACTGTAGTTTTGTTGTCTTCACTTTCTCCATGCCTTGATAGGCTGTCTTGAGAGTTTGCCATGCTTCTCTGGATGTATTGGCTGATGCTATCCTCGGAAACACACTCTCATGCACTGGTTGATATAAAAATACAAGGGCTTTTGAGTCCTTCTTCTTATTGCTCTTCAACAGCTCTTTCTCTGCCTAAGTTAATCCAATAAACTCTTCTTCATTTGCTGGCTCTTCAAATCCATATTCAACAAGTTCCCATAAATCATGTGAGGCAAACACGGCTCTCATGGTTATTGCCCAGTAGTCATAATTTTTCCCATTGAACTGTGGGAGCTGGGTATTAAACATACCCACGCTGGTGCTGACCATTCTTGCAATACTTGACTGTAAAAAAAAATTAACTTAATTGTCTTCAGCAGCTACACAAAAAACTAATCTGAAAAATACCTTGACAATGTTTTCGCTTTGCTGGATAATCTGCTGCAGCGACAAATCTTCTTTCAGCTTCTTTGATGTCTTCAAAGAGCCTGGACAAGCTCTGATACCATGTCGGGAATTTCTGGTTATTCCAAACAAAATACAGTGGAAAAATCCTCTGTTTCCACTGTTGAAAATTTTCTGATAAATTCTGAAACAACAAAAATATGAACAGAGAGCAATACTCTGTTTTCTGATAATTCAAAAACACAAGAACAGAGCATAAAATAATACTCTAATTTGCCTCAGGATCAAAAACTGATCAAAATAATACTTTGTCTTTGACACAGAAAAATACTCTGTTTTTAACTCAGAAAAACAGAAAAATTCGTTCTCTGGAAACGGTGTTGCAGCAACACAGTTTTTTTTCAGTTGTTGTAACTTGTGTTGCATCAACGCTATTTGTGGTGTTGCAGCAACGTAAATTTTTTCAGTTGCTGTTCGTGGTGTTGCAGCAACGTAAATTTTTGGCGTCAAGTATTTTTCGACTTACGGTGTAACAGCAACAGGAAATTTTTGACAAAATAACTTTTGGTGAAACAACAACGCACAGAAAGAAACTTCTATTTATGAAAATAAACCAATAGATAAAACTAAGTCTTCCTCACGTAGAGGGATCTTCACAAAATATTATGCTAAATAGCATCTTCCTCTTGACAGAGGGATTACAACATGAACGCTTCAGTTCCACAAAACAACTATCTCAGAAAATTTCAACACTGCTGTGCAATACAAAAAAAAACTCTCTTGTTCTACACTACTGTGTGTTACAAAAGGACTTTCAATCTATTTCCTCTCTCTTTTCTACTTCTGTTTCTGTTTCTATTTATAGTGCGGGAAAGGGTCTTCACCGCTTTAACTTGCTGATGAAGTCTCTGCTGCTCATGATTAACAGATTTGATCTTTTGCTGTATTTCTTGAGTCGGTGGTGATGAAATCTATGGTTGATAAATGCTACGTCGGCTCGAGGCTGGTTCTTTTCTCTTTCAGCCGTTATGCTCATTAATGATGTAGTGCTGTATCAGATCTTCATCCTTCGGGAACTCAAAAATAATTAAAGAGTGAAAAGATGGTAATGGCGGTGACATAAAAGATCGGGAGAAAATGTGGGGCGCCAGATCACGACAAATGAATAAAGTAGCTGTTGTTGTTCTGTTCATTGCAGTTGAAATTATAATTTCAACACCTTGTTGGCAAATTGGATGAAGCTCGCAGAGTGGTGCGAGCCTTTCAGCACATCTACGGGAACAGAACCTTATCGCGGATATGTTTTCAAAAAGACGAGTTGATTCAGCTCCAGGAGTTATTCACTATGTTGCGTTCAATAACGATTTCAGGACTGATTCTGGCCGTACACTTGCTTCGTAGAATCTGCTCTCTTTGATTTTTCTACTTCAGTTTATGAACCGACATTGGTCCTCTATTCCTCATTTACAGTTTCATATACACTATCTATGGTTGATCATATCTGCTGAAGGATTAGCTTTTTTATATGATAAGCTATTTTATTTTGAAGGCATATATCTGCAGTTGTTTGATATGTTTCTAGAGTTTCATATATCTACTTGGAACAGCATGATCTGATCAGAAAAACAACTATGTAACCTGTACTCTCTTTTTTATATAAAAGTTACTTTTTTTTTTCATTCTTCAAAAAAAACCAGGATATCAAACGACGATTATAAAACGAACGGTGTTAAAAAGTTAGACGAAACGGAAATACTCCAACACAACAGGTAAGAGCGCACTTAGTGTTCCATTACATACCTGGTTGGGCAGTAATGGCAGTGAATAAACACAAGAGCACAACCACTGTGGCTATCCAACCACCCCATTTACCATAACTTAATTTGTCCATCTATCAACCAAATGTTTGCACAGCAGAAGGATTTGGACTGATGGTTGTTTGACGTTGAAGGTTTTTATCATATGCTTTTCCGCTCGGCCTTTTCTCCCAACAGTGTTGCGATCCCTCTTGTATGAGACCTCACAAGAGCGAATGATTCCACTGAAAGGTGTCTTTTTTATAATGAAGGTGTGTTTAAGGGGAGAGGAAACTTCGCCCTTTTGTCGTTTGTGGTTTCCAATCAAAGTAAGACGCGTATTGACTTTAACTTTTCTCTTTACAGAGTTGTTAATATCACGGTCGGCTGTCAAATCCATTATTGGTACCCACTGAACAAAAGCATGATCTGAGTTAACCTTCGTTACCAGAACCTTAATTGTATCAGGATTCGATATTGAGCAAACGAGATCGGTCTGCAGTTGAAATGAGCGGACTCGGGTTTAGTTGTGTAGAATTCGTCAGAAAGTCGGAGCAGATATAGTTGAACAATGGCACTTCACTGCACTGTTGGGAGAATCCAAGGCCATCCCTCCTTGATGCATTGACTTCAAATAAACAATTGGAATTTAGTTCCTTGGAAGGGCATGGTGCAACGTGAACGATTTTAGGTGCTAGTAATCATTTGCTATTTGTTTATAAAAGAGTGATTTCTAATAATATTTTCTTTTTAAATTCATTAATATAATTTTTTTTAAGTAAGATTATGTTTTTTTTTTTTTCAAAATAATTTTTTGAACATATAAATGAATACAACCATTAAAAAATATATATCTATATTAAACAACTTAAATCTATAACTTTTAAATATTTCTATCAAATTAGAAAAAAATGAAAAATTTGTTTTTATTATATAAATGGATTCATCACTTTGAAAAATTATTGATCATTTAGATTATGCAAAACCTAAATTTGTGGTTCTAACAAATTTATGGTGGAAAAGCTCTAAATATTAAAATTCAAATTCCTAAGTTTCTAGTGTTTTCATTATTATTTTTATAAAGTTTGGTGTTATTTTGTTTTAATAATCATCCTTGAAAAGACTTGTATGTATATATTAATAAGATTGAACTCATAAAACCATCGTGATTGAGACTTACCATATATAATATATGAAATAAACACTCACATGCATTTAACTATGGCCCACTTGCCACGTAACCCAAGAAGGATTACCCTGAAGGTTTCCTTAGGAGTCCCTCTCATTTCTTCCAGGATTTTATAGCAGGAATGAAATGAACTAGTGGGCACCCTTTCCACTCGTATTTCCTCTCTCTGCACACTTCACCATGCCCTTTTACCTTCCCCGTAGCCTCGAAATAATTTCCCCAAAGGTTTCTGCAGGATCTCCTTTGGTTACTCCTAGGATTTTATCGCTATGGTGATTTAGACTCCTAAGTATCATATTCCTATATTACCCAGCATCTCCTATTCACACATGAAAATGCCTATGTTCCTTTACCTACCACATCACCCCAGAAACCTCACCCTAATGGTTTCTTAAAGCACTCCCTTGGTTTCTTCTGGGATGTTATTTTCAGGGTGACATGGGAACCATTTTGGATGCCACATCATGAATACTATATGTTTTATTAGAAAAATCCCTCTTGCATACAAGAGCGATCTCCTTAGATCCTTGATGGAAACTAGAAACACGCAAGACAATTGAATTGACTCTTTCCCTAAGTTTGACTTATTTGAATTATAAGAATTAAGGCTAATGGATGAGCCTCTTACCTATTTCACGAAATTTTCGATGAAGAAACCTTGTTGTGACTGGATGCAACTCCTTAATGCTTGACAAGACCTGCAATCATTGACCATAAAAGGATCAAAAGCATATGCGATATAATAATTCAAACAAATCTTAACCTAATAATTAAGGAAATTGGGAATTGAATTTACCTTAATAAAAATTATAAATAATTATAAACCATTCATCATTCCAATAAGACAAATCAATGGGAGAAAGTGTTCATTTGTATTAATCAAAGATAAAGAGGAGCCTTACAACCTTCGCCTTGATGTCATGAGGTTCCTCCCAGATGCCTTCAATCTCATCCTTAGATGACAAGCTTTCCAATCTCAAACTAACAACACAAGTTTATCTTCTCTGAGTTTTGACCTTCTTAATCCCTCTACCCTCTAGTCACTTTATAGGCCAAGAGGAAAAAGTTTCAGATCCAAAAGAGGAGGATGAGACCCCTTAATTGAGGGATTATGTTTCCATGAGGAAAGGGATTAAGATGCATCATCTAAGAGTTATAGCTCAAATAATCATCACATGGAAGCTTTCAGTTGGGAAATATTCAACCAACTATGTTTCTAGAATGTACATTTTTATTCTTACTTTCTTGAATTCACCTGCGCGGGTTTATAATGGTAGACAGAGTGCATTGTTGCACTGTTCTCATAGTTAATTCTAGCGAATGTGCAAAAAAAGCTAGGAAAATCAGCACAGGTGAAACTTAACAAGATGTGACTACTATTTTCCCCAAATTTTTTCATCTACTGCAAGATATTTTTAGTTGTTTGAATTCTAAGTGATTTCATTCAAACATTTTCACTGATGGTAAAAAGACCCATAAATTGATCAAGTGTCATGGTGACAAATTGACATGTAACAGATTGCCCCCTTAAGTGCGAAGTTTGTAAAATAAGTTTTAAAAGATTGAAGTGCTTTATCATTCCAAGGATTGGATCAGAGCCAATGGCTTGAAACCTACAGGGAACAATCAAGGATTATAATGCAAATGTATATCAATAATCATCATTGAGGTAGGTATTCACATACTCAGAGTAAAGCGAACTCAATGAACAAGCATGGAAAAACCAAAATCATATAGATAGTAGACACAGCATGGACGCAATTGTTGGCTTGTAGTGGCCTAACCCAGGTTCAGAGGTGACTTAGCCAAACAAATCCTGGTACTACTGGCCCTTTTGGTTACAGTCTGCCTAGCGTGGACTGAGGTCTCACCTGAAGTAGTATGGGAGGGTGCTAGAACTAGGTTTCTGCACCCTAGAGATGTCTGATGATTTTCAGTGGTCCGCGGTTTGATCCTGCGTGCACGTCGCTGCGCGCACCTATCAGTACCTCACAGACGATGATGTTGTCTTCGCACAGCCCTACTCGGGACTTGATCCACGTTAGTACCCAATCCCTTATTATTAACCCGATATTAGTTGATCACTTAGGTTATCTGCATGTGTTTAGTTATACTTAACAATGTTCACCATTCATACTAGTGTCCGCGATAAATAAAACAATATAATTGCAAAATATATCAACCATATAATAACTCAAAACAAATACACAAGATTTGGAATTAAACTTCTCTTTATTATTCTTCTTCCTTGGTTACAAACGTGACTCTACCCTGCGCGCTCAGCTACAGGGGTCCGCGCACTCAGTTGCAGACTCTACTAGGCCTCTGCGCACTCAGCTGTATAGCCTCTTCCTACTACTACGACCCGAGGCACTTAGAACTTTACTCTATGCTCGTTATATTCTCGACTCCATTCATTCCTCTATCTATTTCTAATTATCTTTACGACTTAGGGCAACACTGCATTCAAAACTTAGGGCGGACAACCCTATGAATCTAACATATAATTTGTGCTTTGCGCCCATAATTCACGGAGTATTTTCAACAATAATACTCAAAACTTGGGCTTTGAGCCCCAAAACATGTTGTGGGGGGATTCCATGCCCAACAGGCCCCCAACACAAATATCGTGACTCGTCCTCGAGTCACTCTGTCGACGTGGCGATCTTGGCGCAGAGTCCCTCCAGCTAGTCTCGAATGGCTTGAATGTCGGCAGCGCACTCAGCTGCTGTCTGCTGAACCTGCTGCATTTTGTCTTCTAAGACCTCCATGTCTGAATTGGTCCTTATATCTATAGCGGCGTCTACTGCGTATGTTTGTAGTCCCACGCCCTTGTCCGAATCCTCAGGTTGTGAAGACCGTGCTTTGGTCGGTTAGTCAAATAGCCAATCCACCCATGTAGGGCTTCAAGCGACTGCCATTTACTTTGCCTGTGAAGGGTTCTCCATTTAGTTTGACTAGCTGGACCGTGCCTTCGTTTGTGACCTCCTTAACCACGTATAGTCCCAGCCAGTGCATTCTGAATTTTCCCGGAAATTTTTCAAACTTACTGTCATACATCAGCATGAAGTCGTTTACCTTGAAGTTGCGCAACTTGATATGGTGGTCGTGCTAGGCTTTTTCACCCTACTTTTGTACCTACTGATGAAATCTAGCCAAAAACTATTTCTCCTCGATTTCTTCCAATTGCACAAGCCTTTCCTCTAGAGCTTCGTAGTCTGTCATCCCTATGAGCGCTACTATTCACAGACTAGGTACGATGTATTCCATCTGCATGACAAATTCCATGCCATAAACTAACCGGAAAGGTGTCTTTCCCATCAATTTCTTGCACGTTGTCCTGTAAGCCCATAGTATGATAGGTATGCGCAAGTCCCAATCATTTTGTTGTGCGTTGCACACTTTGGTCAGTGCAGCCTCCAATATTTTGTGGAATCCCTCTATTGTCCCATTAGCTTATGGGTGGTACAATGTTATTTTATGATGATACACTTGGAACTCTTCTATGATCGCGCTGATGGTTTCATTCAGGAAATGTGTTATGCAGTCACTCATTAATATTTTCGGACAGCCGAATTGGGTCAGCATGTTTTTGAACAAAAACTTTGCAGCCATAGCGGCCGTGCAGTATTTGACCGGTTGCACTTCCACCCATCGTGTCAGGTACTCTGTCACAGTGATGATGTAGTGCGCGCCCGTCTTTCCCTAAGGTATGATCGGTCCCACAAAGTGAGTTGCCCATTTTTAAAATGACTGCATTTTCATTTGTGGATTTAACACATCTCGTCCCTCTGCGAGGGTTTTCTAGTCCTTTGACATATATCGCAAGCCTTGTAGTGCGCTTTCAAATCCTGGTGCAAGGTTGGCCACCATAACTCTGCGGGAAGAATTTTCTGTGCAGTCAGGCGTCCTGCATAGTGTCCTCCTGCAGTACCCCCATGTGCTTCTGTGAGGATTTGACCTCGTTCAAATTCAAGTACGTACCTTCCCAATATCTCATCATTTCCCATTTTGTATAGGTGACCTGTGATGACAAAAAATTCCGTCGTGTGCACCACCAATTCCTTTCTCTGTTGGACTAAGTATTCCTTCAGTGCAGTACCTATTGTCAAAAAATGGATTATATCTTCGAAGTGGTTGTCTGCGACACACACTGCAAAGAGTTGTGCATCAGGTAGTCCTTCCTCCAAACTTGTGGGTTCCTCGCCCGTCTTAATTCGTGACAAGTAATCTAGTCTTGCATTCAAGCGTCATGGCTTGAGTATGAACTCAAAATCATATTCTTGGAATAGTAAGAGACATCTACATATGCGCCCCCCCAACACAGGCTTATTGACCAAGTATTTCAATGCTGAATGGTTGGTATACATCTTGAAATGTCCTCCGAGTAAGTAGTGTCGGTATTTTTGGATCGCTACACCATCGCTAACCCCTCACACTCGGTAGTGGAATATTTATTTTTTTCTTTGGACAATCTCTGACTTGCGAATGCGATCGGGTGATCCATGCCCTCCTGTGTGAGTACTGCTCCCAGTTCAATGCGCGATGCATCAACATGTACATGAAATTCCACATCCCATTTTGGGAAGACCAAGATTAGAGCGGAGGCGAGTTTCCCTTTTAGGACATCCAAACTCTTCATGCAATCATCATTCCATCAATATGTAACATCTTTTTTCAATATCTTTTCCATCAACGTTGTTATTTGGGCATAACTTTTGATGAACTTCCTATAGTATTCGGTGTGTCCTAAGGTAGCGCGTAGTTGTTTAACACTTCGTGGTACTTTCAAATATAGAATAACGACAATCTTTGCAGGGTCCACCATCAGTCCTTGTTTGCAGACCACATGTCCTAGCAGGTTTCCAAAGGGAACGAGGAATGTGCACTTCTTAAGGTTTAGCGCAATCTAGTGTCGGCGGTAAGTATCCAGCATCAAGCATAAGCTTGCTACATGGTGCTTAACTAATCCAAAGACAGTCCAATCATCTAAATATACCTCCAAGAACTTGTGGATGTACTCTTTGAATGTAGCCACAACGATGCGCGAAAAGATGGCTGGCGTGTTCTTCAATCCAAATGGCATAACGGTGTATTGAAAGCAGCCCCATACTGTTGTGAAGGTCGTTTTTCTCCTGTCATCCGGCATGATCTTGATTTGATGCTACCCTGAGAACCCATCAGTGAACTAGTATGCTTCTTGACCGCCAACATTCTGCAGTACTTCATCTGTGAATGGTGTCGGGAATGGATCGTGTATACAGGCATCGTTCAGCTTCCTAAGGTCCACGCATATTCTTATTTTTCCTTCTTCCATGCTATCTTCCTTTTACGTGCATTTCACCTAATATGTGTACATTGGTGAAACGAGTAAGTCAGCAGTCTTGTTGTCATCATCGATTCGCCATATTAAGAGGGAGTTATTTTGAGTACAAGTGTTCTATAAATTTTTGAAGGACGAGATATTTATGACGCTTATATGAAGAAGAGTTGAAATAATTCACTTACTCAGCAAATGGCACTCGTCAAGGTTGAGGCAGCAAAGTCAAGCTTTTACTGAAATAGTCCCTTTCCATTCCATTTTCTGCGTTTATCCGCGCAGATTCTGAAAGCAGAGAATGCACAAATTTGGTGATAATATTATGACAATATGTACACAAATTTGGTGGAAACATAAACATTTTGACAGTGTGTTAACGTTGTGAAGAGTGGGCTCCTTTTGAGTTCATTTGTAATGGCAAATTGGCAATTACAGAAAGAGGGTTGATCGACCTGGAAAACGAATATTTCTCTCTTTAAAACCGACTGACAAAGCGAGTCACTATTTTATGCTTTTATATTTATTATCGCTGCCGCGCAGGGTATAACGCTTTCAAAAATGCGTTGACCGTTGCATTAAGTTTGAGTGGACTAAAAATTAAATAACAAAGCGTAAAGTTAGTTTTATAAAATAAAATAAATTTGTTTTTAATTTTTTTTCCTTTTAATTGTGATCGGTAGAATTAGCTATATTCTTATTATGTCAGGATGATTCCCCAGTCTGTCAGTAATAACATACAGACAATTAATGTTTCTGACATAATCTGACATAATCTGGTGTTTCTAGACATAATCTGATGCTTGATAAAATGCTAGTTATGAATTTCAATGCAAGTAACATTTCCCATTATTCTTTTTTCCATCAATCCGCATTTCAGGATAACTTTTTAAGTTTATTGGAAATTTGATTATATAATTGTTTAAGATAGATTCTTATACTTCTTCATTTGAAAGGGCCAGAAATATTTTCTCTCTTGTGAGTTCAAATATTTAATTTGAATTAGGAAATAATCTATATAGTTGATTTATCAATTTTCATGAAAGTAAAATTTTCAATTATAATTATTTTTTAACAAAATTGAATAAATATTTGAACCAATTTTAAACCTTAATTATCAAATGTTTGTCATTCCATTACAAGTTTCTTTATCTAATGTGATAAAACATTAAATTAAATGTTTAAACTGGAAAATTTGAAGAGGGCTCTATACTGTACTATTTATGTGTTGTGATTAGACTTCTGTTGTAGGTTATTTATATGTTGTGATTAGACATATGTTGTAGGGTACTCCATTTTCTCTTGGAAAAGGAATTGCACAACAATGTTTAATTTTTTTCTGGACATTTGTCTTTGCAATCATCAAAATTCATGCGCTTAAACATTTTCCAAATTAAAATAAAATTGATGATATACGGCTTTATTAATTGCAAATCCGTGTTATTTGTAACTTTGAATTTATTACTTTGGTTTGACAAACAAAATATCAGAATTGAAACGCACTAAAGAAAACAACAAATTTATTAAAACACTTTGTGACTTTAAATTTATTATTTGTTAAAAGGATTTGGCCAACAAACATCAAAGTACAAAGCCAAACAATTCTGAGCATACTTTTAATCCAAAGAAGAAGACTCACACTTACCTTTTATATTTAAATAATAGCGTGTCTTAAAAGATATAATAAAGTACTATATGTAATTTGATATTATTAAATTTGATTAATTATGAAAATAATAAGAATATGAAAGAACAAAAAAAATTAAAATTAAAAAGATGATGATGATGATGATGGTTAACGTCCACTGAGACCAAACTTTGGTCTATCGGACCTAAAGAAATGAATTATTTAGTTTGATTTAAGATTTTATTCCTATGCTCAAAAAGCTTGGAGAGAAGCCTCCCGAGCTCACTGTAATTTTGACAACGTAAAAGGCTACGAAGGTCAGTATTGCAACATAGATTTTGAAACTGAGATCTAATGTGGTTGCATGCGGGGCAGTCTAAGACGAAGTGATTTTCATCCTCGATGTTTGTATTCTCACATAGATGGAAAAACCTTTCCATCCATGGTGTTTTAGGAACTGACTAAAGACCTGTTTCGCTATGGAGCTCATGAGAGTTCGTTCTAATCTTAGCTATATTAATTTTCTTCTTTGAGATAGGTAAAACATAGAGATACTTTTGATCTTCTAGGGTGGGGTTGATGACCTCCTTATAATATCTCAATTTTCTTTTAACTGCTAAATATTCCTCACACCACATTTTTTCTTCGAACTTAGAAGTAACAATATTTTTAATGTTATTAACTTTTTGCAATGCAACATTCTCGTCGATATCCCAATGGTTTAACCAAGCCCTGGTGTCTTTATGCCAACCTCGTTTGAGCCTTAGGTGGTTTTTGCTGGAATTTAAAGCTAGGTTAGGAAGTCTATGGTCTCCTATGTTATTGAGTTTGTGCTTGTACAATAGAAGCCTAGTCATAGCTAGGCTTTCGATAGGGCAAAGACCCACTTCTAGAAGGAGAATAAGATAGGGCATGTTGCTTTTAATTTTGAGGTTATATGTTATAAAACGCTTCTGGATTTGCTCAATCTTTCTCCAGGATTCTCTAGAGATGCTAAATCTCAAACCTCACATCCATATAAGATAATTTGAGAGACTAAAGTTCCAAAGAGGAACTTTTTTCTATCCCACATTACGAGGTTTGTCGTTTTACAATTATTTTCAAGACCAAAATAAGCTTTCCATCCCCATTAATCCTTTTCTCAATGCTATAGTTCCAGTTGAGCTTGTGATGAATATCAATTCCTAGGTACTTGTAGGAAAACACTTCCTCCAAGTTACTATTGTCATACAAAAAATTCAGCGTAAGTGTCCTTCTTGGATTTGATAATCATAACTTTTGTTTTGTCAATGTTAACAATCATACCCATGGTAGAGCAGAAATCCTTAAGAAGTATAAGTCTCTTATCAAGATCAGATGGGCACCTTGCGAGAAGAACAATATTGTCAGCGTAGAGAAGAAGGATGATGACTATCCCAGCTAAGATCGTGCCAGCACATCCTGCTTCCTCTAGAAAACGTTCTATCTTGTCGATGTAAATGCCAAATAGGGTAGGGGAGAGGGGGCAACCTTGTTTAACTCTGATATTACACTTAATATCTTTCGACCACCCCTTATTGCTCTTTAACTTGGCAATTACTTTCTCATATAACCTTATAGTAGCAACTCTCAACTCAAAAGGAACTTTTAGCTCTTCTAATCTGTTCCAAAGGTTGTTTCTAGGAACCGTATCGAAAGCCTTTCTAAAGTCCACAAAGCAACAAAAGAGATTGGATTTATCATTGCGGCATTCCTCCACAATGATCCTAAGCGTAACGAGGTGGTCTGTTGTTGAGTGATGCTTTCTAAAACCGGCTTGGCCTTTAGCCCGCTTACCTTCACTTTCAAGCCATATGTTCAACTTCCTTTCCAAAATAATACCATATAACTTGGCTAGGAGAGGTTTGATCATAATTTTATGATAATTAGAGGGTTTATTTGTATCCCCACTTTTAAAAATAGGGATAATGAGGCTTTGAGTCCATGGTTTAGGGAACCCTTGCTTGACCGCTTGATTGAAAATCTTGTGAATGTGGGGGACGAGGACATGACCTCCAATTTTTAAGATTTCTGCTTGGTAACCTTCAATGTCCTTAGCTTTCCCATTAGCCAAGCAATTAACCCCAAAATCAATGTCCTCTAATGAGAAAAATTCTTTCGTTATCAGCAGGGTTTCAAAGTTATCCATGACATTTGGAGATTCATAAAGCTTTTTAAGATAGGAATTCCAGTCATGTAAAGCAATTTTATTATTATCTTTAGTTTTCATAGTTAGAATCTTCCTCCAGAATTTCTTAGGAGCTACGTTAGAGAGGTGTAAGAGATTCTCTTGTCTTTTATGAATATACTGCATTTTTTTCCTTTTAGTTAGGGCTTTGTATATTTTTATCTTGCCAATTTTAAGAGATTCATCAACAACTTCCTTAATTGCTCTCCTCACACTTTTACAATCTTTGTCATACCATGGGTTGGTTTTGCTATTTCTTTTATTACTTGAAACTTCAATTGAGAACTTGTTAATAAAATATGAGAGGGTTGTAGTAAAATTATGATAGAGATCTTCTATGTTGTCTATACTAGATAAAGGAAACAAATTAGTTTTTAATTCATTTAGAAGGAGATCTTTTTTATTTCTATAAAAGATTAACTTCTTTTGGTTATAAGGATTATCTTCTATGGGATCTCTATGTATGAAAAAATTGAGAGTTATAAGTAAATGCCTATGATCAGAGCCAGGCTCATGGTCGTTTAAGATGTCAAAATTTGTTATTTCGTTGTATAGAGGGAGATCAGAGATAACATAGTCTACCACGCTACTACCAAGCCCATGGATGCAGGTCATCTGGCTAGAATTGGGCCACTTCTTTAGACCATTGCAAATTATGAGATCCTAAGCACTACAGAGCTTGACTAGCTCTGACCCAAACAAATTTTCCCCAAGGTATTTAGAGCTCCTTTTGTACCGGCTATCCAGAGAAAGGTCTTCGTCTAACCAAAGAGGATTGGGGTTGGAATGATTGCTTAGAAGAATATCTTGGTTGCTTGAAGTTCGAGCCTTAAAGTCAACCATTAAAAGGATATTGCCTTCATTCCTTAGGCTAGAAATATCATTCTCTAAACCATTGTAAGGACTATTTTTATCTAGATTCTTTTTCTTATAGAAATTAGAACTGATGGGGGGGATTAACAGATTGCTATGTAGGTCTTTTTATCATAAATGTTAGTAATTTCTATCCAACTATATTGGTTGTAAGGGTCGTTTTTATAAATCATAGCATGGGAAGAGATGTTCTTCTTAATGTAACAAGTTATACCCCCAATGCCTCTATGGGAGGATCGCTTATTCTAGGTAGACCATAATGTAAATCCATCTATGTTAGGGACCTTAGATTCTTTGTGCTCCCAAGTTTCGACAAGCAAAACAATATCAACATCATTCGAGATCCAACTTAGCTTGGGGCCTTTGTTCCATGGAAAGCCCTGAGAGTTCCAAGAAAGAATCTGGAGCATGTTGAACTGCTATTTATTATTATCTTTTTGTTTTCTATCTCGAATAACGGATTTTATATTTCTGATTATTGCCCATTTTCCTTCCTTCCTAGCTTCCTTTACCTTTTGAACCTCCTTTCGCAATTCTACTTGATCTTCTAGAATGAGATCTTCATTTATTATTATTCTCGTTCCTTTTAGACTTGAGGCTTTACTAAGTATGTCATACTTATGGTCAATAGAGCTCACCTTTATTCGTATCAGCCTTCCTTTATTCTCAGGTAGTTTCCCCAACCTTGTTGCTTCTGTGAGACACGTTGTTTTAATTTGTAATTTGTTATGTAGTTCTATCTGGGCTATGGCTAAAGTATCCTAATCTACCTCCTCTTTCAAACCGAAGATAATAAAGGCCCTTTTGTTATGCTCATGGTCTAATTCTATCAATTTTTTCATTTCATCTTTAATTGGTTTGATATCAAGTTTACCTACCACACTATTTAGGGTGAGGCGGCTATTAACTCTTTCCTCTAGCTCTTTAATCATGTCCTTCATTTTAAGACTCTTTAAAGTATCAACATCTACTTGCTGGGATGTTTGTTTCATATCTTGGTTTTGTTTTTCTATAACCTGCAACCTAGTCTCCATTGCCTCCATCTTATTCTCCAATAGTTCTATTTTATTTTCTATTTGTTTTTGGATCTTGTCTTCAAGAGATGTGAATTTATTTTCTAGCATGGCTGCTAACTCTGTTTGTAGCTTGACTTTTCTTTCTTCTCTATGTTTATCTAAAGACTCTATATACTCATAGAGGCTCTGTAGAGTAACTGTGCTAGGTCTACCTTTGGTAATCTTTGGTAATTGTGGTGAATCATTCATACTTGAAAATATACGAGGAGATATGTATTAGAAAAATATAAAGAATGTGATGTGTGCACCTGATATCAGCAAGCTGGAGCGTAGATGCACGTGCCCCAGATTGTTTTTCTATTACCATAGAGAGATCATGAATTATTACCACAGAGAGATCGTAAATTATGACCACAGAGATCCTAAATTATTATCGCAGAGAGATCATAAATTATTACCGCAGAGAGAACGTAAACACATTATTTTTTTCGTTTTATAAAATTCAAAAACATTTTTTTAGGGGTTAAAAAAATCATATACGATTCATGTTAATTTATTAATTATGAAAATAATAAAAATATGGAAGAACAAAAAAATGAAAATAAGAAATTTTATTTTTTATTTTTTTAAAAACATTTTAATTTTTTTATTTTATAGAATTCAAAAACATTTTTTAGGGGTTAAAAAAATCATATACTATTCATGTTAATTTATTATCGACTTTAATATTATTTTCATTTTTTATTTAAATTAAAAATAAATATGTTAATATAATGATGTATATTTTTATTTTAAATCAATATTAAATGAGATTTTTTTCAACTCATTAATACATGTCGTCACATTGAGTGAATATGACATTTATTTTTGACTTGATTTCTCATCCACTCTCACTGATCTTAGCGGAGGAGAATTTGTAAAAATTAGATGAATACTTCAAAAAGTAAAAATTGTATAGTAAATATTTATTTAATTAATTTAGAATTTAGAATATTAAATATTATTTTTATTTTTAAATAATTATTTTTTAAAGAAAATAATAAATAAGTATCTTAAATACTTTTTAATAATTATTTGTTTAAATTAATTAAAATCATAAATAGGTATGCTAAATTCATGAATGAATAGATAGTTTATAATACTAAATTATTTATTATTATTATTTAAGTTTAGTTTTTTTATAAGTAATTATTGATATACAATTTAGTGTTTAATTTTTATTATTCAAATGGTTTTGGAAGCAAAATACAAGATATTTAGACATAGTGTTAGAATTAAGTTTAAAATAATTATTTAAAATATAATTGGTAATGCTCTATGTAGCAATCACTGACTATTGAATTATACTAGTGGAAGTGAAATGAAAAGAGCTAGTGATTATTATCATTGTCATATATATAATAAGTTTGTGTTTACATAATAAAATAATAGTGTATCTTTACAACAATTATCCATCTTCCCTACAAACTTATAGTTAGGTTATGGACTAATATATACATGTGCTTTCTAGAGCTTACTATTGCTTACAATAAAGCAAAGTAGTAGAAATTATTGTAGCTTGTTCTTGTGAGTATTTACTAGATGACATTTGATGTTGAAAATTATTTCCCTTCCATCTATTATGTTTTTTTTAGCTTTCTCATTTTTTTTCCCTTCTACCAAAAAAGAGCAAAAAAGAAAAGAGCAAAAAAGAATGAAGAAAATAAAATATATACCTATATATATATATATATATATATATATATATATATATATATATATATATATATATATATATTATATATATATATATATATATATATATATATATATATATATATATCACATTCATACTCCTAGTGTGGTTCCTCTAACACTTCCTCCACAATCTTCCTTCGACTACCAAGAAAAATTATCTCAACCATTGGTTAGATTTCTATCCCCTTTTCCATATATTCAACTTGTCCATTCATGCTCTAGCCCTTCCCTTCTTGTTACACCAAAATTTGTCACCATGACTATTTGCAGTCAGTATGGCTCCATCAACTGTCATACTATCCTCCTTGCCAAGTCTTATACCTCTGCTCCTCATGTCAAACTCCAAGAAAGAGAGAAAAGTCCTCAAAATCAATAAAACTCTGGTTACGCAGGCTCTCTTATCTTTACCTGCGTGTACGCACCCCAAGTTCATAAGGCCTGCGTACTTGTACGCTCTGTATGTAAAGCCATGGGTGCGTACTCCTGTAAAGATCAAAAGGCGCAAGTTTTACTTCAAAAAAGTTACTTGTGGTTGATTCTAGAGCATTCTAGAAGTTTCTTTGACGTGGATTGAGCGCCTCCAGATGGTTCATGCACCCCAATAAAAGAGGAACTTATCCCATGAAGAGGGGAGCTATCCCATTGAAAGAGGGGCTTATCCCATTCATGGTGGACCTGATTAAATTCCTCCTAAGCACTATAAATACAGGTCTTGGGCTAGAGGGAGGAGAGGTTGAAAGCTGAACATTCCTAAGGGTAGATGCTGCTGGAATTAGGACTCCCTTATAGAGCTTGAGAGGAGAGATACCCATCCTTTCTTAGCTTCATTTGGAAGTGGGTGAGCTTATCAAAGTAAAGGAGAACTCTTGCTGAACCCTAGGAGGGACCTGCACAACACCAAGGCCTGGTTGTAATGGTTTCTTTGTTTCCACTTTAATACAATTCAGTCCATTTTTCTCAACGAGTTATTTTATATAGTTTGTTTCATATACTCCTTGGTCTGTATGATGAATATGTATTGTTTTATGAGTTATTCAGGTATTATTTAATTGTTTGCTTGTTGGTGAACGCAGGCTTCGAAGAGAAGGAGGAGCTCATCTGGATCGACGAGGCTGGACTACAACAAACAAGTTTTGGACTAAAGGTATGTTTTGAACACCTGATTTCTTGTCTTTTAATGCATATTTAGGGAAAGATAGGATTAAATTGTCTTGTTTGTCACTAGAAAGCCTTAACTTCTAGGGAGGTCGATTTTGTCCGCAAAATTGACTCTTTCCGCATGACAAAATGGCGACTCCACTGGGGAATCCATGGATTTGATTAATTTCTCTTTTGATTGATACTTTGATTTGAGAAAAGTCGATTTCTTTCTAGTTTTTGACTGATTGACTGTGAATTTGGGTGGAATAGCTTAGGATTGAGTTAGTTTTTTATTTTTCTTGTTTTTGAGAGCGGTACGCACCCTCTGAGTTAAGCACAGTGCGTACCTGTACGCACTTCTGCTTTGTACACAGAGCGTGGCCGCACCTGTGCAAACAGGCTACCTGCATACCCTATCAAAAGTTTAGAAAATTTCAATTTTTTCCTTTTTTACCAGTTAGATCTTGTCAATAGCCTGTTAATTACTGCCCAGATCCACTAGTTACCTGTCAGAAGCTTTCACTTTAGGTTAATTTCATTGGCATTCCTACTCTAAGATTTTAACAATTGGGTGTTTTGAGTCTCTTTTTTGAGAAATTCTTAATTTGATTTCCTTTGGTCATTACTTGGAGGTTTGTCTCAGTCTTTTCACGATTTTGCATCTTTTTTCTTCTGTTTTTGCAGAAAAATTTCCCCCTCATTCGTCGGGGGGGGGCTAAATTGTGTATGAGTGTTAATCGCCTTTGAGTGTTTTTATTTTTGATCTTTGGAACTCTCACCCAATTTTCTCGACTTGCACTTGATTGGTTCTTAGATTACATTAGAATCATTTTGTGTTTGAGAATTCTCTTGCATAGATCACATTTTCATAATTAGAATTCTCCTTTTCGGAATATGAATGAAAAATGTGCATAGATTACATTTGCATACTTTTCAAGTGAATTGTGCATAGATTACAATTGCATAGTTTACATTCTGAAAATCAATTGTAGATTTAGATCAAATTTCTTTGATTTGAATTTACACAAAAATAAAAATAAAAAAATGTTTGGAATTGATTTGCATTAGTTTATCTTGATGAAATTAGTGCATTAGAGAATTTGTTATATTTTCTCTTAGTGATCAATTTTTTGCATTGTTGGAAGTGAATGGAAACTCTCTCCTTACTTTAGTTAGGATTCATCGAATTGAAAAGATTACATTATCATATTCGATTGCATTCAGTTGAGTCGGGTCATAACACCATTGGTTTCATATCCATTTACCCATTTGAGTAATAACAACCTTAATAACACAGCGCTTAAATTCATCTAGTAATTTTTACATTTCTAGGGCTCTGATACACCAACTAGCTTAGGCTAGTGTCTTGGATTAGGATCTAGTTAACAATCCAAGACAGTAAAACAAACAAGTAGCTCATCTTGTGGTAGGATAAATCCAATTGCTACATTTATGCTTTGGGAAAGCTCCTCTTAAAGGAGAAGCACGAGATCGTGTCCGAACCAGTGAGGGGATCAATCCTCCTTCATTGGGAACGACGCCAGATACGCACGTACTACAAACGGTAAACCTCAGATTAACCATTGTCGAGGAGCCTGGGGTCACTTGTCGGTAAACCTTGGATTATTGTCAAGGAGCCGATAAGGGGATTGAGCTTGTTACTCTGCCCTTGCGTGTTATCAGATCATAGACTGTTCCCCCAGGTATATTTGTTGTTGTTGGTGACCTTAGTGACCATTATCTTTAGGGTTCTACCCAAGGTGACGGTGGATGGAAGATCCCATTGTACCTGGAGCAGACGTCGGCTAGACTCACTTGGATTTGCTGGGGGGTTCACTTCACTCGAGACGGTTAAAGTGGAGGAACTTGTGCCAGTCTATTCATTAAGCAGGTTGCCGGGGTAACTGTTCAACCCGCCATTTCTGTACTGAATTTTGCGAGGTTGGACTTCATCACCAACTAGTGTTTTCGGTCCGGAAAGTTACTGTTTGTGTGTGGTTTGACTCCTAGATTTGATAGCGCGTGTTAATTTGTTTGTTTGTACTTTTAGAGACCATAGGTGTGAATTGTGAATTTTAATTGTTAAGTGTCAATTGTGAATTGTTAATTTTAGTTTTAAATTGTTAATAAAATTCACTTTGTCATGCGGAAAGAGTCAATTTTGCAGACAAAACCGACCTCCCTAGAAGCTAAGGCTTTCTAGTGACAAACAAGACAATTTATCCCTATCTTTCCCTAAATATGCATTAAAAGACAAGCAATCGGGTGTTTAAAACATACCTTTAGTCCAACGCTTGTTTGTTGTAGTCCAGCCTCTTCGATCCAGATGAGCTCCTCCTTCTCTTTGAAGCCTGCGTTCACCAACAAGCAAACAATTAAATAATACCTGAATAACTCATAAAATAACACATATTCATCATAAAGACCAAGGAGTATATGAAACAAACTATATAAAATAACTTGTTGAGAAAAATGGACTGAATTGTATTAAATTGGAAACAAAGAAACCATTACAACCCGGCCTTGGTGTTGTGCAGGTCCCTCCCAGGGTCCAACAAGAGTTCTCCTTTACTTTGATCAGCTCACCCACTTCCAAATGAAGCTAAGAAAGGATTGGTATCTCTCCTCTCAAGCTCTATAAGGGAGTCCTAATTTCAGTAGCATCTACCCTTAGGAATGTTCAGCTTTCAACCTCCCCTCCCTCTGGCCCAAGACCTGTATTTATAGTGCTTGGGAGGAAGTTAATCAGGTCCACCATGAATGGGATAAGCCCCTCTTTCAATGGGATAACTCCCCTCTTCATGGGATAAGTTCCTCTTTTATTGGGATGCATGAACCATCTGGAGGAGCTCAATCCACGTCAAACCATCTTCTAGAATGGTCTAGAATCAACTACAAGTAACTTTTTTGGAGTAAAACTTGCGCCTTTTGATCTTTACAGGAGTACGCACCCATGGCTTTACATACAGAGCGTACAAGTACGCAGGTCTTATGAACTTGGGGTGCGTACACACAGGTAAAGATAAGAGAGCCTGCGTAACCGGAGTTTTATTGATTTTAAGGACTTTTCTCTCTTTCTTGGAGTTTGACATGAGGAGCAGAGGTATAAGACTTGGCAAGGAGGATAATATGACAGTTGATGGAGCCATACCGACTGCAAATAGTCATGGTGACAAATTTTGGTGTAACAGATTGCCCCCTAAAGTGCGAAGCCTGTAGTAGATTAGGGTTTCATATCATCTAGGAAGGGTGAAGTGCTTTATCATTAAAAGGATTATCTTGTGGAGAGCCCAGTCAGAATCTGCAAATATTCAACACAAAATACATGTATGAGATCATATCATCGCTGAGGTAGGCATTCCCATACTCAGATCAAAAACTTTAACTAACAGACTAACTACTGCTCTTGATACAGGAATGATTTCGCAGTACATCATAATCATAGACTCATGTAGACACAGTATGGACGCAACCATCTGTTTATAATTGGCCTACTATATAATGAATACAAAACTCCTTGTCACACAGTAATTTGTCACTATCTCCCTGTCAGTCTTCCTACTGTGTCATGAGTTCAAATCAATCATGCTCATGTTCCCTAATGTGGCCAAATAACCCACTTTGCCAAAGTTTCTCCATCATCGCGACTATTTTTAAAATAACCGCGCTGACTGGCGCCTCATAATACAACGAATGCGCTGCCAGCGCGAAAGCACATGTGTTTCCCGCGCTGGTCGAATTTCATGTACCAGCGCATCTCATATTCATATTTGGTCGTGCTAACATAGCCTTCCCTGTTATTCAGATGCGATGTCAGCGCTCCAGTGCAGTTATACACCCGCGCTGATCTTGTTTGGGCGAGTTTGTTCTAACAGCAGCCTTCCAGATGACTCCAGACCTGGTTGTTGGCCTTGTAAATGTCGCCCTCCCTTCTATGGCATGTCTGTTTCGTCATTTGAGCCACCTTCATTGGAGATAAGCTCATCCTCCCACCATTCATGGAGAATCCTTCTCCTATTTAAGCCTCTACCATTGCCATGAGCAGCTAGTTTTGGACAGTGTGGAATTGATAGTGCTTAGAGTGCTGCTGCTAGTAGGTAGTTGGTGTGACAAGTGTGGGATTGCTAGAGAGCTTAAGGAAGGTGGTGAAGTGTTTCTTTCTTGTGTGAGAGAGAGTTTTTGTCTTGGCAGATCTACCTCCAAGGGTGAATGCTTAAGAGACTTGCTGGCTAGACCCTCTTGAGAAGGACTCAACGTCACAACTTTGGTTGTACTCTTCTCTGTTATTGATTAATAATAGATGACTACTATTATGGTTCCACTCTCATATGTCGTTGTAATGGTTAATGTGAGTTATGTCCTTTCTGACTGATGTATAATTGCATTTATTAGATTTCACGCTTGTGTTTGTGTTTCTCTTTATGTGTGCAGGTGTCTATCCACGAGGATTGTGGAGGATCGTGATCGGACAAAGCAAAGGAGCGAGAGCGGCATCTCTTCATCAAACAATAGCGCTGGAATCCATGTAGGTGTTCATTGCCTACCTTTTATTTGCAATTAGGAACTTGCATAGTAGCATTGACTGATTGTTGCTAGACCCATTTGTAGGAATTTACAGGGTAAGTTCCTCAAAAAGAACACCAAAAGGACACCGCTCACAACCAGATCTCAAATCAATACACCAGTATTTTTGACGTGGTTAAAACCCTCAAAGAGGGAAACAGTCCACGGCCTACACCAACGTGGCTACTACAGGCAATTTATTAATCAAAGAATGAAAATTTACATAAGCTTCTCTCATGCACGGATTACCCGAACAATGACCCTACATGCGCTTTAAATAGAACTCATGGACCAATCGGGTGTCAAGCCACGGATCAAGTGTCGGTAATACCGAGGAGAGAATGAACTGTTGGATCACTACATATCGTGACCGTCGGATTGTAAGTTACAAAATGTACAACGGTAAAGACACACACTTTACCTAACTCTATACCTAACTCTATACTAGACCAAGTTGAACTTAACTATTTCCTATGTGTTAGAATATCCTAACATCCCCCCTTAAGAACAACTTGGGATAGGATTGAAGGATTTACAAATATGACACCATAGGAGAAGGAAGGAGGCACTAGAGCCTATCCCCCCTTAGTGACAACTTCCTGAACTCCAAGCATATATCGAAGTTTAGTGAACTTCGCCTCTGTGAGAGCCTTTGTGAAGATGTCTACAACCTGATCATCTGTTGAACAATATTGCACTTCAAGAACATGATCATGAATGAGCTTTCTGATGAAGTGCATGTGTAGTTCAATGTGTTTGCTGCGCTGATGCTGGACTGGATCTTTGCATAGCTGAATGGCACTTTGATTATCACACCAAAGTGTGGTTGGATGTTGCTGCTCAAAGCCAAACTCTGATAGGATCTGACGAAGCCACAAGGCTTCCTTACTAGCTTCCACGGCACCACGATACTCTGCTTCTGCTGACGAAAGAGAAATGGCAGCCTGTTTCTTACAAGCCCATGTAATAGGTCCTGAACCAAGAGTGAAGACATAACCGGCAGTAGACTTCCGATCATCAGGGTCACCAGCCCAATCAGAATCAGTGAAACCAACTAATAGAGGAGCTGCTTTGGCACTTTAATGAATCCCAAACTGTACTGTACCTTGAACATAACGAAGTATTCTTTTAGCTGCTTTCCAATGACTTTCACGGGGGTTTTGCATAAAACGAGCAACAAGGCCAACAACAAAGGAAAGGTCAGGACGAGTATGGGTTAAATACAAGAGTTTTCCTACAAGTTGACGGTATAAGGTAGCATCAACTTCAGGAGAAGTACAAGAGACTGAAAGTTTGACTCCAGACTGAAAGGGAGAAGGGGCTGGCTTACAGTCTTCCATGTGAAAATGACGTAGAATATCACAAGCATACTTGGACTGGGAAAGGGAAATACCCTCCTTGGATTGCAAGACTTGAAGACCGAGAAAATAGTGTAAGTGTCCTAAGTCTGTCATTTCAAATTTCCATTTGAGGCTAGACTTCACATGGTTTATAAGGTTGGGATCAGTACCAGTAAGGATAAGATCATCAACACAAAGAACAAGGACGATAAGAGAGTTGCCCACTTTCTTGGTGTAGACAGTATTGTCAGAATGACACCTAAAAAAGCCAGATTCTAAAAGAAAGCTATCCATTTTGGCATACCAAGCCTGAGGAGCTTGCTTGATACCATAAAGGGATTTCTTAAGTCGACAAACAAGGCTGGAGTCTGTTTGGATGAAGCCAATGGGTTGTTCCATATAGATTTCTTCATGCAAGTCCCCATGCAAGAAGGTAGATTTAACATCCATCTGATGGACTTCCCATTTTAAAGAGGCAGCAAGGGAAAGAACAAGGCGGATAGAGTTCATTTTAGCAACAGGGGAGAAGGTTTCAGTGTAGTCAATGCCTTCAACCTGTGAAAATCCCTTAGCAACAAGACGAGCTTTATGTTTATCAACTTTCCCATCTGGTCCATACTTGGTTCTGTAAACCCATTTACATCTAACAAGTTTGCGTCCCTTTGGTAGAGGAACAAGATCCCATGTATCATTTGCCAACAATGAATGATATTCTTCATTCATAGCTGTTTCCCAATGTGGATGGCCTGAAGCTTCTGCAAAAGTGTCAGGTTCATGATTTACTGGAGCTTGAGCCAGTAAAGAAGAGACTCTTTCAAACTGAGAACGAGTACGTCGCTGATCTGTAGGATCACCGGCAAGATCACCTGCTGCATCCCAAGTAGCACGGACCCATCTTGGAAGTTGAGGATCCTGAGAAGGTGGGGGAGGATTTTCATCCTCACTTTCATCATTTGAAGAAGAAATGTTTTCAAAAGTAGAAGAGATAGGAAGAGGTGGCACATCCGCCGGACTAGGCTCGCAGGCCGATTTATTTTCATCAAATTTTACATCTCTTCTAATGATAACATTTTTGGACTTAAATGGAATAAGTCTATAACCTTTTACATCTTCAGAATATCCAACAAAAGTACATTTCTCACTCTTAGGTTCTAAAGCTTTATGCTTTTCATCTGGAATAAGGGCCCATGCTTCACTTCCAAAAACACGAAAGTGACTTACATCTGGTTTAATGGAACTCCAAGCGTCTTCTGGAGTGATATTCTTTAGAACCTTAGTAGGAGTGTGATTTATTATATAATTTGCACAATTAATTGCTTCGGCCCAAAAACTAAGACTGAGTCCTTTAGATTGCAGCATACAATTAGCCATTTCCTTTAAGGTGCGATTTTTCCTTTCAGCTACACCATTTTGTTGTGGAGTGTATGGAACAGTATGTTGCATTTGAATTCCATTTTTGGTGCAAGAGTTGATGAATGTGTTTTTAACATATTCTCCACCATTATCAGTTCTTAGCTTAAGAATTTGATGTCCAGATTGTTTTTCAACAAAGGCTTTGAAGGCCAAAAAAGTGTTAAATACTTCGCTCTTGAGTTTTAAGAAGTATACCCAAGTGCGTCTGGAGAAATCATCAATGAAAGTTAAGAAATACTTGCAGCCAGATAATGAAGCAACAAGAAGTGGACCACATAAATCACTGTGCACAAGCTGTAAAGGGGCTGAGGCGTGCCATGAGGCACGTTTTTCAAAACTGTCCCGATGATGTTTTCCGAGTACACATCCGGAACAAACACCATCTCTGCAAGATACCATAGGAAGACCTGTCACCATATTTTGTTTACATAGATGCTGAAGGGAGCGATAGTTTAAGTGACCAAATCGCTCATGCCAAAGTTTGCTCACTTCATCATTATGAGCAACAAACACTGAGGGAAGATTTGATGACCCAAAGTTGTGAAACTTATACAACCTTGTGGAATCATCAGCAATACTAGTAGCTAGAATCTGTTTAGGATCTCTCAGATCCTTGATTACAACATCATGAGGTGAAAATTCAACAATTTTACCTTCACCTGAATGAGTTATCTGATATACAGATAGAAGGTTGCAGGATAAGGTTGGAACACATAATACATCATTAAACTGACCATTGTCTAGATGAACAGTTCCAGTCCCTACAACATTAAGAGATCTATCATCACCAACATATATATTTTTGGTGTTACAATCATTTAAAGAAGAAAACATGGCTTTGTTTTTGGCCATGTGATAAGAGGCTCCAGAATCAATGAGCCACTCATGAGAATGAGAAGAAGAAGATACATTTAATGCATAACCAGATTGGGATGATTGACAACGACATGCAGAAAGTGCCATTCCTGAAGAGGAAGTTGAAGTTGAAGTTGAAGAATGCTCCACATGGATGTTATGTTTCTTCATTGCGGCTTCCAAGGCTTCCATCTTCTTAAAGCATTTAGATTCTAAGTGGCCATCTCGATTACAAAAGTTACAATGTCTATCAGTCTTCTTCCATTTGTTTTTATTGGTCTTATCATTTTGCTGAAATGATATTTCATTTTGAGGCTAAGTTTGCTTAGGAGCCTTGTTTGGTTTAGGACCATTCTTTTTAGGATATGACTTCTTAGGATTCTTTGAATTTGGTTGCTGCTGGGCGGCTAACGCTTTCTTGGAAGAGTTTCCAAGATTAAGAAGACCAAGGTGTAAGAGTTTTTCTTGTTCTCTTATTAAAGAATCACAAAAAGAGTCAAAGGAAGGGGCCTTGTAGTCTTTTCCTTGACAAATGAAAGCTTCCCTTGTAGAATGGAAGGTGGAAACAAATACAGAGCAGGCTGGTCCCAACTTAGTAAGGATGGAATAAATAAGGTTACTATCTTCTTTCTTAACCTTAACACCTTCCAAGAGATATCTAAGGGTCTTGAATTTGGACAAGAAATCTTCAATGCAAGAAAAATTATTAGGATCCAATGTAAGCAACTCATTTTCAAGTTGATGGGCTCTAATTTCATTTTTAATCCAAAAAACTTTAGTGATTTGTTCCAATGCTTCATGAGGAGTTTCAAGTTCTGCAATATGGAATCTAAGATAAGGAGAAATAGACATCCCTATCAAACCACGTGCTTGATCTTGTCTATTTTCCCATTTTGCAGCCTTGTCTTCATCTTTTGGTTTCTTCTCTTGGTCTGTGGCTATTCTGTAGAGACCTTTACTTCTAAGTAAATCTTCCATGTAGGATATCCATTGGAAGTAGTTAGTGCTGTCAAGAATGACTTGGCATGGACTTTCCATTTTAAAAAAACTGAAGCTGAAGATGCTGAAAGTAAGTGTTCCAATGGATAGATCTCGAAAAATTAAGTTGTTTTTAAAAAAAAACGGCTCTGAAAAAGGCTTCCGGATGAAGAAGTTATGGCTTTTTGAAAAAAAAAAATTGCTGAAGTTGCCGACAAAGTGCGCGAATGTGCGGGAATGAAAAAAAATCTGCCCCCACAAAATGGAGACTTGAACCCAAGACCTATACTCTCTTAAAATAGCTTTGAACCAATTGATCTATACAAAAAATTTGAGAGAGAGAGAGAGGGGGGGGGGGGCCTTGGTTTGCGTGCTTACCTTGAGAAAGATCTTTTTCCCTACAAAACACAAAACACAAAACCCAACACGGACATGCAAAGAAAACGAACCTTATGGCTCGAAGTTAGCTTTAGCCAAAAAACTAGATATTTTAAAAAATGAACCTTGCAGCTCAAAGTTAGCTTTAGCCGAAAAACTAAATATTTTTCTCAATGATTCTGATTTTCCGAGATCACACTAAGGTGCAGGGAAAAGAGCATATGCATGAGAAAAAATCCTTCCTTTCTGTTTCTGATTTGCCCAGATCGCACAGAGTCGCAGGGCAAAGAGCATACGCAGAAATGAAAGGTATAGATCCGGTTAAAAAAAAGCTAAATAAACCGAAACCGAAATAAGCAGAGAGAAAATAACAGTAAACTGCAAAAACACTGTATACCTCCAGATCTTAAAAATGAAACAGCTAGGGCTACCGGAAACCTTTTCGCGTGAAACGAAAGGGGTTCCTCACTGGAACAGATACTCTGAACACAACAGAGTAGTCCTATCGGCCCGAAAGCAGTCAGAAACAACAGATCTAGGAAATGACAGTCGGATGCAGTTCTACTGGCTTCAGATTTGGATCACCAATGGACGCGGCCCTCAAATAGCTCTGATACCATGTAGGAATTTACAGGGTAAGTTCCTCAGAAAGGACACCAAAAGGACACTGCTCACAACCAGATCTCAAATTAATACACCAGTATTTTTGACGTGGTTAAAACCCTCAAAGAGGGAAACAGTCCACGGCCTGCGCCAACGTGGCTACTACAGGCAATTTATTAATCAAAGAATGAAAATTTACATAAGCTTCTCTCATGCACGGATTACTCGAACAATGACCCTCCATGCGCTTTAAATAGAACTCATGGACCAATCGAGTGTCAAGCCACGGATCAAGTGTCGGTAATACCGAGGAGAGAATGAACCGTCGGATCACTACATATCGTGATCGTCGGATTGTAAGTTACAAAATGTACAACGGTAAAGAAACACACTTTACCTAACTCTACACCTAACTCTATACTAGACCAAGTTGAACTTAACTATTTCCTATGTGTCGGAATATCCTAACACCATTCTGGGCTAGTAGGGATCGCCTCTATCCGTAGAGGGGATTTACCTCTCCAAGAATTTGGCGACTCCGCTGGGGAGCCAGCCTTTGTCCCTTTTTGTTCATTCTTGCTTTGAGTTTGATTGTTACTCTCTTTTCAAAGATTGGGGATTAGTTCTCTGCTTTTAGATTTCCTGGTTCAGTCTGGGAGGTCCCTTAATTGTTTAAAGGGTTATTACCTTGGTTTGGGAGCTTTTGGTTTGATTCTGCCTGTTTTTTAGCCTCAACGCGGTTTATAACAAAACAGTCGTGCTGACATCGCATAACTGTTTCTTTGACTTCGTGGTCATCGCGCTTGTACGTTTAACAATCGCGATGGTTCTGAAATCAAACCAGCGCGCTTAAGTCGTCTACTTCCGCGCTGACAGTGCTTTGTTGCTACGCGTGGCTTTTTGTCAGCTCTCTGTTGCTGTGTATCACCCGCGCTGATCCTGTAGAATTGATTTTTTTTTTTTAATTTTGCCTCCTGAGCCTGTTGGTTTGACTATCCCCTGCTCTTTCCACCTGGTTTATGACTTGATTTCTATTGTCTGAACCTTGAAGTACTTTCTTGCGAAGTCTTGTTGAGCGGATCTTGTTTTGTGTCTTGTGACCTGGTGTTATCATCCCGATTTCGTTGGATTGGCTTTGTTTCATTACTCGATTCGTTACTACTTGCTTTTGCTTTTGCGAAAACCTTCCTCTTTGCTTTCTTTGCTTGGTTGTTGAGGTGATTGTTATTGAACCAGTCTTCATATTGTTTCGATTACTTTTCACTACCTAGACACGAATTACGGTTGTTTGGGCTCAACCGGTTCTTGTCACATTTGTTGTGTTTTTCATTGAGTGATTTTATTTGTTTTACTCGGTGTTGCTGTCTCTCAAAATTCATTTTAAGTGCATTGTGCCATTGGAAAAAGAAATCGAACTAATATCTTTTGCATTCAATAGTTAATGGTAAAAAGAGCATTTCATTGATTTGTGTTCTCAAAAGAAAAGTTTCATTTCCTTGCCATTAGCTGCATTAGATTGTTTGATTGTTTGTGTTCATTTTGTTTGATTGAAAATTATTAACCCTCTCATAGTTAGAATTCATCGAACGAAATGGTATTCTTTGGCATGTAGTTTGCATCTAGGGAATTGTGAGAGATCACACGGTAGGACTTGAAACCGAAACTTAATTCAAGATCAACCATAAAATAAACTGAATAAACCTAAAAACGCATTGGAACTTAACGCAAACATTTAAAGGTCTAGGCCAGAGACGTGTTCCGGCGTCTTTAAACATAGTCACTATTGTTTCACATTACGGTTGGGTGATTCCTCCTTCTGTGACTCGATAGTGGTCTAACACGGATTGTGCTCCCACGTACCATCGCGTATATAGGGAGACCCCACTAGGCTTTTATCCTTGATCCATAGGAAGCTGAGTCTGCCGCCTTGCGAATCGTAACACACTGAACACAACATTCGGGAAGATTGACTGTAGTATGGAAAGTCCTTGGTTCTCATGCGATTGCCAAGGTGTATAAGCAGTTTTACGGATTTCCTGGTAAACCCTTTGCCTAGAGTCTCCACAGTAGTCACTTTTGATCCTTTTCGGACTCCTTAAAAGAAAAGGTGCCAGTGAGCGTCTTGTCACTTCGTGCTCATCAAACATTTGAAGGAGACTAGAGTCATCTTTTCGTCCTTTTCTCGACTCTTGAAACATGAAAAGGTCAAGTTTAGTTCCTGTGTCTTAAAAATTTATTCGGCCACGTTAACATCACCTGGTTAGATCTTGTGTGCGTTAGTTTGAGTAGGGCCTTTTATCGTTAGATTCCTTTAGGTCTTGTTTGGGATGTTGTCATCCTGGCTGACCCGTCAACTCCCATTCCAAGTGATCAAGGCTCTCCATCTTCCGCTGCTCCTGAGGTACCAGTTGTAAGTGATACTCTTCCTGTTATCCCGAGTATCCAACCTATCAACTCTCGTGCCCTGAGCGACGAAGATTACGAAGACGATTGGAACCCTATCTGGGAGCCTGACGAGGATGATATTCCTGTTACCCCCCCTAGTGTTTCGTCTCCAATGTCTACCTCCCACATGGATGAGACATCTCCTAGCATAGGTGAGACACCTGTGGTGTCGAATGTTGACACTCCTATCCCAGCTACTTCTCCACTCCCCCCGCGTTATTCATCGTTGAGGGATAGAGTAGCTGCTAGGACTCCTGCTACGACTAT
Organism: Pinus tabuliformis; assembly: GCA_031772625.1. Taxonomy (NCBI): domain Eukaryota; kingdom Viridiplantae; phylum Streptophyta; class Pinopsida; order Pinales; family Pinaceae; genus Pinus; species Pinus tabuliformis. Next base: position 2,076,643,383 of record CM062817.1, on the reverse strand, counting down.
GTGGGATCCTCATGTCACTCCCACCACGGGACCTTTTGTTTCACAACGCCATACTACACCTGTCACCTCAGTTCCCACGAATCCAATTGTTTGTGTAGCACACTCAACTCCGGTCGTTAGTGCCGTAACAACGTCGTCATCTTCGAACACTGGTGCTGGTTCCCCTCACGGTCAAGTGAATAGTGGCCAGCCGGAACTCTCGCCTAGAGTCGTCCACCCTGCACAAAGTGCTCCACCCTCTTCTGGTCCTGTTCCAGGAGGGGGGCCATATGATGCCTATGGGAAACCTGTTCAGGATCCGAACGTGCAAGGTCCACTCTTTTATTACGATTCTATTGGTCAATACCTCCAATACTCTCAAAGCTTGCCACTTCAACCTTTTGTTGAGGTTTTGGTATCGTTATCCATTGCTTGGGACTCTAGTACTCACTCTTTTCATGGGGGCCAAGCAATCCCTGCACAGCTTCAAGGACCGCCAAATCAAGGCCAGCCACCTTATGTGCAAGCCCCCCAAGGGCAGCCACTTTATGGCCAGTCTTACCCAGGACAATCTGGGGGCCCACAAGGACAACCCTATCATGGACAACCTCCGGCCGCTGGTGGTCCGTCGTTTACCTATCAGAGTCAACCTTCTGGTTATCCGGGGCAACCTGGTACCCAGCAAGGTTACCCGTCTGGACAACCAGGACAGCCTTACATCCAACAAGGCCAACCTGGTCTCCAACAAGGTTACTCGTCTCGACAACCAGGACAGCCTTACATCCAACAAGGCCAACCTGGTCTCCAGCAGGGTTATCCCTCTGGACAAGCTGGACAAACGTCTATTCCGCAAGCTCAAACGGTAGTCCAGCAGGGGTATCCTTCTGGGCAAGGGGGTCAGCCTTACGTACAGCAGGGCCAACCCATTGCTCAGTCTACTCACCCTTCTGTGCAAGGGGGGCAACCCTACGTACAGCAGGGCCAACCCGCTGCTCAGTCTATGCATCCTTCCGGAAAAATGGGCCAGTTTTCTACGTAGCAAGGCCAACCCACTGCCCATCTTAATCATCCTTCTGGACAGGCTGGCTAACCTCAAGGTCAACCGGCCGTCCAGCCTGCTCGACCATCTGTTCCGCAAGGACAACCCTTGGTTGCTCAAGGACAACCTGGCACCCAGCAAGTACATCCTTCTGGGCAAACAGGTCCATCCCAAACCCAACCAGTCCAACCTTCCGGCCAGATGGTCCCAGCCCAACCTGTTCAAGGACATCTTTCTGGGCCCCAAACTCAAATGGGTTATCAAATGCAAGGTGGTCCACGGCCTCAACCTTCTTACCAAGTGCAGCCTTCTTATCAGGCTCAGTATGGAGCTCAGCAAATGTATGGCTACCAGCAACCCCAGGGGCAAACTCAATTTACCCCATATCAAAATTATCAACAGATGCAGGTCACTCCTTACCAGAATTATCAGTACGCTGCACCTGCAGGTCAAGTTGCTAATCCATGGGGTGTTGGGGGGCATACCCAGGGTCAACTGTCTGCATATGGACAGAATCCATATGGACAGAATCCGTATGGACAGAATATATATGGATAGAACCCCTACGGGCAAAGTCCCTATGGGCCAGGCCCCTTCGGACCGGGCCCATCCAGAAAAAGTCCATGGGGGCAACCACCACCTGGTTGGAACCCTGGTACTGCCTCTCTTCCACAGCCACAAATGTCTTTTAACCCTCAGTTGCCTTTCTTAGCGACGTTGGAACTCCTGGATGTGTCCAAGTTGACGAATGATCCCATTCTTCATAACCCTTATTGGCCACCAGTTCCGACTAAAATACCCGGTGATTGCCCAAAATTCGATGGCAAAGCTGGTGAAGACCCTCAAGCCCATGTCATGACCTATCACCTTTGGTGTTCATCGAACTCATGGCTTGATGACTCTATCCGGCTCCGCCTCTTTCAAAGAACTCTCACCGACTCAGCCGCTAAGTGGTATATTGAGCTGAATCGCGGCACATTTCAAGATTTCAACTCGCTGGCTATGGCATTCTTAACTCATTTTCAGTTACCCATTCGGTATGAGACAGGGACACACCTCCTTACGTCTCTCAAACAGGACATGGCTATGCATATATCTGATCATATACATGAATGGAGACGTCATCGTCGCTTGATCAAATTTTGGATTCCTGATCAACTCCTGACCGATTGGTTCACAACTTCCTTTGTCCCTGCGATCGCGCGAGACATCGCTATGGGAGATTGTGTCACTGAAGAGCAAGCTATTGCGTGTGCTCAGTACCTCGACTTAGTATACTCTCAGTCAGGTACTTTATATGATTATTTTCCAGACGCCCTGAGGCCTGGACAGTCCAAGGCTCCGCCAAAACCATCGGTTGACGGAGTCATTGGCTCTGTAAACTCGTCATCAAAGAAATTGACCGCGAACCCTCGGAAGCAAAAACAGAACGCTTCTAATGGAAATGCTTCTCAGGGCCAACCTAATTCTAGAAGTACCTCCAAGGTAAACGCCGTTCAGTCCACCGCGGTGGATAAATCCTCAAAAGGGAAAAAGAAAGGGAAAGCTAAGGATAAATCCAGGCAGCCCAAGCAGGATTCCCCTAAGCCTCCTCCCGAGGAAGGAGCCAAACGAAAACCTAAGTATCCTTGTCTTATCTGTGACGAGGATCACTACACTAAGGACTACCCAAGGCGATCCGAAGTTAGTCGATTATTGAAAGGTGCTCCTTGGACTCCTGCAGTGCTTAAAGAACCTTTCCCTTCCCAACAAACTCAAATGGTGGCAGACCCATCTCAACCCTCTTCCTCGTTCGGCTCTCAAGTGTTCATGGCTGGAACGATTCCCATCCATGTTTCTACTCGAGCAAAAGAATATCCATCTCATGCCGGGAAAGAGCCGGAGGTCCCCTCCAGTGCTCCTCCATCCAGTTCTGGTCCTCTCCACATCGAAAGGCCCAACACTGAGACGATCCCCCGACCCCCTCCGAAAGGTGTACTCCGGAAGTCATATTACAACCCTAATTCTCGTGCTGCCCAGCATTATAGCATTGTTGAGGACTTAGCTCAGGCTCCGTCTGCTATGTCCGCTCTAGAAGTCCTCCAGAGCTGCCCCTCCAAGAGGAAGTCCTTGCTATCAGCTATTGGTGGCATAGACCCGGCGGATTCGGATTTGATTTCGTTCGATCTCGAGGGCTTTACACCGAGACTGCCTCACCAAGTCTCTTTCCTTATACAGGTCATCATCAATGTCAAAACCATTCATCGTACAGTCATTGATGAAGGTACCCCAACTTGCATCATGTCTGTAGCTTGCTGGAAAGCTATTGGTTCTCCTACGTTGAGTCAGTCTCCTACGATGTTAGAAGCCTTTGATGGAAGAGAGTCCCGTCCTTACGGTATCCTCCAACGTTTGCCCATCTCTTTAGAAGGGAAGACGGTAGAAGTGGAGGTCGAAGTTGTTGACGCCAATCTTACCTACAACCTCCTCCTCGGACGTAGCTGGACATATGCCATGCAAGCCGTGGCCTCCTCCCTTTTCCGTGTCATTCGTTTCCCTCACCAGGGGAAGATTTTCACGGTGGACCAGCTCTCCTTATTCGCCTCTTCTTCTGAAGGGAATGTGCCATTTGTGGAGCATACCTCTAAGTCATTCGATAGCGTGGGTGCCAGACTTTTCAAAGATCCCGCTTTAATGGGAGTCTTTCCCCTCCCACCTCCAAATCTCGCCCCTATTAACATGATCTCTGTACGTTCTGATCCGTGGGTCCTTCCTCCCGCTAATCAGATAGACTCTTGGGGTGATATGATGTCGTTGAGTCCTGTCGAGCTTAACTACGTCGAAATCGTCGCTGCATCGGCTCCCGCTACTGAACCTGCTCTTCCGGGCAGTGTTCCCGATTCATATGTTCATTTCCCTTGGCTCGGAGATGAGGCTACGTCAGATCCATTAAAAGAAATATTTCCTTCCGATGAAGCCATCATAGAGACCATGTCTCTCGAAGAGCTCCCTTGGTCAGATCATCACCACCGCTCTTCGTTTCTCCCTCCCCATCCGGAAATGATCGCATGTCTCGAGCGGTTTGCTTCGTGTGTCCCATCCCCGCCCCTTCAAACACCTATTCAGCTTTATCAAGTATCTTCTGAGGGCAATATGGGAAACATAATGAAAACCCAACCTATCGACATCTCTGTGAAACCAGGGATTGTCGAGCACATTCATATCGGAGTCACTTGCACTCCAGAGGAAGTTCAACTCTACACTGACTTATTTCGCGAATTTCATGATGTCTTCGCATGGTCCTACGAAGAAATGCCTGGAATTGACCCTAGTATAGTGGTGCACGAAATACCTACGTATCCAGGTGCTAAGCCTGTTCGTCAACGCTTACGCCCTGTGCACCCCCGAAAGGCCGCAACTATCAAAGAAGAAGTCGAAAAGCTTCTCAAGGCTGGTTTCATTTACCCCATTCCACTAACGGATTGGGTTTCTAATATAGTCCCTGTGAACAAAAAGCAGGGCACTATCCGAGTCTGTGTTGATTACCGCGATACCAATCGTGCCTGTCCTAAGGATAACTTCCCTACACCGTTCATCGATCAGCTTATCGATGAGTGTGCAGGAAGTGAAATTTACTCGTATATGGACGGTTTCTCTGGATATAACCAGATCAACATCGCCCCCGCTGATCAACATAAGACGACTTTCATCTGTCCTTGGGGCACTTTTGCCTATAAGAAACTCCCTTTCGGTCTAAAGAATGCCGGCTCTACGTTTCAACGTGTAATGTCCTATGCCTTTCATAACATTCGTCACATTGTGCAGCCGTACCTGGATGACCTCCCAGCTCATTCAGCCAAGCGTCAGGACCATCCCTCTCATCTTCGCGAAATTTTTCTCCGCTGTCGACACTACCGTATTAGGCTCAATCCTCATAAGTGTGTCTTCTGCGTAGAATCAGGCCGACTACTCGGGTTTATCGTCTCCCGAGAAGGCATCCGTCTGGATCCCCTCAAAATCGAGGCCATTTTGAATCTTCCTCCCCCTGCTTCTTTGCAACAGTTGCAGAGCTTGCAGGGCAAAGCAAATTTCCTTAGACGATTCATTTCGAATTATGCCGAGGTGGCTAAGGGTTTCACACGGTTATTGAAACGAGACACACCCTTCCATTGGGATGCCATCGCTCAGGAGTCTTTCGAGCGACTCAAGGGCCTCCTTGTCTCGGCTCTGTTATTAAGACCTCCAAACTACCACCGTGCTTACACTCTCTATCTGGCTGCCGCCGATACCACTATCGGCATGGTTCTAGTGCAAGATGATGATGACGGAAATGAGCATGTTATTTATTACCTTAGTCGCAACCTTTTGGATACAGAAACTCTTTACGCTTACGTCGAGAAATTGGCATTGGCTGTTGTCTGCGCCGTCCAACGTTTCCGGCATTATATCCTGTTGCGCGCCATGACCGTGATTTCTGACTGCAACCCAATGACGTACATTTTGTCGCGTCAGTTACTGGGGGGAAAATACTCGAAATGGATCGTAATCCTCCAAGAGTTTGACTTGGAATTCACTGCTGCAAAGTCTAAGAAGTCTCTGGTCTTTGCTGAATTGCTCTGTTCTTTGCCATCTCCTTCTGCACCATCTTTTTCGGAAGAGCATATCCTGGACGAAACGTTGTTTCTAATCAGCACCCTCGACCCTTGGTATGGGGACATCATAGTATACTTGCAGACATCTTCCTTCCGTCCCAATGTATCAAAAGATGCTCGGTGGAGGATTCGTCATCAATCTCAACCCTATCGCATTATTGGCGATACCCTGTACCACCTCGGCGCTGATTCTATTCTCCACCGATGTTTGACTCTCGAGGAGGCTGAGCGGGTGTTGAATGACTGCCACTCCGGTGCTTGTGGCGGTCACATGTCCGGATATGCCACCGCCCAAAAAATCCTCCGTGCCGGTTATTTCTGGCCTTCTATCTTCAAGGATTACATCCTCGCCGTCTGTTCATGCCATGAATGCCAGATCTACCACCGGAAAATGCGTGCACCTCCTGCACCACTGCACCCTGTTGTTACCATAGGTCCTTTTGCCAAATGGGGCATCGATTATACATCCTGTAACCCTCGTTTGGCCGGGGGGCATGGGTACATTATTGTTGTCGTGGATTATTTCACCAAATGGGCTGAAGCGATGCCTACATTGAATGAAGACGGTCACACAGCGGCACAGTTCTTGTTTAATCATGTCATTACTCAGTTTGGAGTCCCTCAGGCTATCGTCACGGATCACGGAAAACATTTCCGTAATCACATGATGACGGAACTAACGACCCAACTAGGCTTGCGTCTAGATAGTTCGACGCCGTACTACCCTCAATCCAATGGCCAAGTTGAAGCTGTGAACAAAGTTTTGATCACAATGCTCCAACGTACCGTTGGTACACACAAGTCTAATTGGCATCTGATGTTGTTCCCCGCCTTGTGGGCTTACTGGACCTCTGTGAAGGATGCCACCAGTTTCACTCCTTTTCAGCTAGTTTATGGACTGGAGGCCACCCTTCCTGTTGAATGTGAGATTCCTTCGTTAAAGTTAGCTGTCGAGTTGCTTCCCAACACCACTCCGGTGGAGGAACGGCTTCTTTATTTAGAACGGCTAGACGAGACCCGTCGCTTAGCTTCTCTAGCTATAGACGCACAAAAGAAGAGAGTTAAGGCTCACTTTGACAATGCCATTCAACCTCGTTCCTTTGTTGAGGGAGATCTAGTACTACTCTATGATCAAGCTAAGGATAAGCTAGGGGCAGGCAAACTCGAATCCATGTGGCTAGGCCCCTATATTGTGAAGAGAGTTTTGCAGAAGGGGGCATATGAGCTGATCGACTACGAAGGAAATCCTCTCGATAAGCCCCGTAACGGGCTTTATTTGAAAAAATACTATGCATGATTTCGTGCACCTAGTTTGTACATGTGTTTTTAGCAAGTGTGTTATGTGTGTATGATTTCATGTTTTGCTTTGGTGTGAAGGCATTTTTGCCTCTTATTGTGTTTTCTGCTTCTTGTGCAGATGTCTAGTGCACCTTATGTTGGTTTCGCTGATGGTGTCTGCTGTAGCACTTGCAACTTGTCTTCTGCGGCGTGGGCAATCTATGATCCTCACGGCGAGTTTCTAGAGCTTCAAGGCGTGTGCTTGGGTCGTACCACTAACAAGGTTGTCGAATACAGTGCTGTAATTGAGTTATTAGCCTAAGCAGTTGATCTCGGCATTCGTGCATTGGTGGTGAACCTGGACTCCCAACTTGTCGTCCATCAACTCAACGGGCGATATTCTATCAGAGACCAATGCATTCTAAGGTTGTATTTACGTGTAAGATTGTTAGAAAGGAATTTTGATTACATCACATATCAACATATTCCGAGACGATTAAACACATTAACTAATGCATTGGCCAACCATGTATTAGACAGACATTTGCGTAACAGATAAACATTATACGAGAAGACATAGAAAACATAATAAGACCATAGGATAAGCATGTGTATATATAAAATCCTTTTCCAAGAATAGTTTGCATGTGTGCTTTTAAGCTTGCATAAAAAATTAAAATATGTGGGTTGTATGTTATGCAACTGATACATTAGATTACATTTGTGTTAGACATTTGCATAGCATATAAAAACATCATCATATGTAAAAGATCCATCCAAAAACGGTATATATATATATCGTGTGGCGCACCAAGGTGCTCAAAAATAAGTGTATATGTCTAGATAAGGCCGGTGTCCTCAGTACATCTAAGACGCGTGTCTCTCAAAAAACATCAGTGGGAAATAAGACCTAGATGTCTACTGTGGTGGGTTATGCTCTCTGTAGCATACAACTGCCCGTGCCACCCGCCTCAAAAGGCGGTGCATCCTGGGTTCTACCCCCACTGTGTGGATCTGAGATGCTATGGGGACCTCCTCTATCCCCTGGTAATCTGGAACCCTTGCCAGTAAGCCCTCGAGGTTCTGTATCACAGTCTCCGTCATATTGACTCCTGGAGGAGCCAGGGCCAGGACTCCAGTGCCTTGTGCCTCTCTCCGGGCCTCTGGAGCCAGACCGAGGGGTCTCGTTGGTCCTACATCTGCATACCATATCATTCATTGTAAAGACATGTACATGAAAAATTAAAAAACATTACGAAAAATAAAAAATTAAAAAGAGATCAAGTGGCTTACCACCATCGTCCCAATGCTCTCCCGCGGGTAGTGGCATATCTGGATCTCCATGGAAGTCTATGCCAGCATATGGCCAGTCCTCTATAAAAATAACCTGCTGATCCAGCCACTCTCGGAAATACACTCCCCATGCCACTGGTCGGCCGCCACCTCCTCGCGGCATGAAATGGCCCCATCGACTAGCCCTCATCTCTCGGGGACCTCTGGGTGGATCCATGACCATGTCCTGTAGCTGTAACGCCGATACCCGCTCCAGCATGAGCGGGAGTAAAATGGACCCATAGCAAAACTGCTTCGACTCTCCGCGTCGGCAGTTTCTCAGCTGTCTCTTCATGCTGGTTGTTACTGCTGCTTCCCAGTTGAATACCGTGGGATTCAAACACTCGAGAGCTAATAAGAGATTGGTCTTCGAAGCCTCATGGTTGGCTAGAGAACCCGCTGCCCGGGTCACCAGGAAGAGTATGGTTCGAAGGACGATGTCCTCCACCGTGGGAATACCTACCATCCCACTCCGCGTTTTGCGTGCCTGTGGGCACACCCGAGCCATCAGCGTATCTAGGGTTTCACCACTGGGTCGCTGCCCCTCCAGAATGGGCATCTCACCTCGACATGATAACCCAGTCAGAAAATAGATATCCGTATGATCGAACTCGATATCACGGCCTCGAATCGTAAACTTTCCATCAACAGGATTCCAGGCTCTGATTAGGAACTCGAGGAGATCGGGATGTGCTCGCAGGTGCGGAGTGAGGAAGAATTTGAGCAACCCGCATGCCCGCATTGCGTTACGGCACCCAGCATCGGCAAATGCCGCTATATCCTTATTATCGTGAGCTCTCTCTTGCCAAACAAATGCCATTTTGTCCTGCATGGCCACAAAAAATCATTAGAGCCCTGACCGCTAAAATTTATACGTTCACATTGTTAAAAATTTAGTTTCGCGGCGTCAGCGCGACTGTTTTTAAAACAGTCGCGCTGATCATGGCGCCCTTTGTTTTTTTCCTTGGGTCAGCGCGGAAGCACACGTGTTTTCCGCGCTGATATGGGGGTGGTATGTGTAAAAATAATTCGATCAGCGCAGACCCGATGAGGAAATCCACGCTGACCGAGAGCGAATTGAAGTTCACAAAATTCACCCAAACTACCACTTCCCACCGTGGAAATGTGGCTAAAATGACTCAAAACGAAGTGCAGGAGAAGGATAACTTACCTGGAATAGATTGCAGGGTGGTTGATGTCCGTACGGAATGGAATTTGCTTCATCAACCTTGCAGCTCCACAACGTCCTCCACAACTCAAAATGGTAACAATGGTAAAAAACCTCCTTTTACCCCCCTATTTATGGTAAAATTTTATAATTAATTATCATTTTTCATAAATGTGGGTTTTTTGACATGTTTTTTTACCATGTTCTTAGTGCCAATGTCATTCTACAATGTTTTTATGCATGTGGTACCTATTATCTCGAACAGGTTTACGCGTGCGGTGTTGTTTGTGCAGATTCTTATACCGGTGGGGTCGCAACCATTCTACACACACTTGGTCCCGCAACATCGTGTTTAAGCTCTTTTTCGACATAAAGCAAGAAAAGATGGCCGAGCCCCCCTCTCAGCTCGTTAAAAGCACGAGAGGCGGTCGCCTTTAAAGCTCTTTTTTCGACTGTTTAAACTAAAAAGATTGTCAGGTGTTTATCGTTTCGCACTCGTTATTGGCTCCAAAACGACGTACTTCTGACCGCTTTTCTACTTTTTCGGGTCAAAGTCACTACTTACGAAAAGTACTCCTCGATCATACTGGTCGGGCGGTTCTTTCGAGCATTGTTTTATACTTTTTCGGGCTCGAGAGACACAAATTTACGAAAAAGGACCCCCCTGGAGTTTTCTTTTCCGCTGTCTTTTCAGACTCTATAAACGAGAAAAGACGTCGAGTTCTTCCTTTTTCAGACTCGTTAAAACTTAATGACATTGGACACCATCGAAATGACGCTTTCCAAGAATATGCTATCCCCGTCAAGCTTGTCATCCAAAAATAATTAGGGTACCTGCCAGAAATGGTGGGGAAAATGGAACTGTAATAGTCGTCGTGTCGGCAGTATGTCGCTCTTGAACATGGCACTAGTCTGCGTTCGTGTCTGGGTGGGGATTTCTCATCTTGTTTTACACTAGCCTCTGTGGGTTTGGGTTATCCTATTTGACCTATCATCCTCTCATTACCTTGTCACCATGGCCTTTGCTCATTTGACGTCAGATACTGCCAAATCCACTGTCGTGCCGCCGATATGTTCAAGAGAAGTTGACCTCTGCAAACTTACAACGTCCTTCTAATACCTCACACACAATATTTTATCCTTCTCTGTCTCATGTCGATGATGTGGGAAACATTATGGCCCACCTTCGATCAAGGTTACCTCCTGTCGACTTCAGCTCATTATCCAGTAAGGTGACTTAGAGACTCCCTTCAGGTGCCTTAGAGCCTGCATGCCTCAATGGCAGGTTCTTCGTGTTCGACGTGAGGTTTTCATCATTGGCCTCCGATCGAATGATTCTGCGGGTGTTCGACACCAACTCATTGATTCACACGCCGCGGATTGTACCTAGAAGTACCTTGAGGACCATTTTCATTATTGGTGGTACCTCTCGTGTCTGTTTAACAGTTTTCATTATTGGCTGGTAATCAGACGATGTTCATGCATGTTGGACTTCAGCTCATGTATTCACGTGCTTGGACTTGTATTCGGGTCGAGTTGGAGCTCAAGACCCTGGTTTTTTTCTGTTACAAACCAGGTTGCAATTTTGTGGATTATTATTACATGACCCATTGATGGATGGCTGCGCCCATACCTGAGTCTTTTGGGATGGCTGCGACCATACCTTATTATCATCATCGTCTCTTCAGCTCGGTGGTTGCGTCCATACCACAGACCTTCTTCATATGTCTTTTGGATGGCTGCGCCCATGCCTGGACTACATGTGATAGAGATATCAGTTGTACATACATGCAGATTCTTCCTGGTGGTGTTCCAGTTCAGCGAGTTTTGTAAAGCATTTCACCCCTCCCACTCTCTCGGGCTTCATGCTTTAGGGGGCATCTATTACACAGTAATTTGTCACTGTCTCCCTGTCAGTCTTCCTACTGTGTCATGAGTTCAAATCAATCATGCTCATGTTCTCTAATGTGGCCAAATAACCCACTTTGCCAAAGTTTTTCCATCATCGCGACTGTTTTTAAAATAACCGCGCTGACTGGTGCCTCATAATACAACGAATGCGCTGCCAGCGCGAAAGCACACGTGTTTCCCGCGCTGGTCGAATTTCATGTACCAGCGCATCTCATATTCATATTTAGTCGCGCTGAAATAGCCTTCCCTGTTATTCAGATGCGATGTCAGCGCTCCAGTGAAGTTATGCACCTGCGCTGATCTTGTTTGGGTGAGTTTGTTCTAACATCCGACCTTCCAGATGACTCCAGACCTGGTTGTTGGCCTTGTAAATGTCGCCCTCCCTTCTATGGCATGTCTGTTTCGTCATTTGAGCCACCTTCCTTGGAGATAAGCTCATCCTCCCACCATTCATGGAGACTCCTTCTCCTATTTAAGCCTCTACCATTGCCATGAGCAGCTAGTTTTGGACAGTGTGGAATTGATAGTGCTTGGAGTGCTGCTGCTAGTAGGTAGTTGGTGTGACAAGTGTGGGATTGCTAGAGAGCTTAAGGAAGGTTGTGAAGTGTTGCTTTCTTGTGTGAGAGAGAGTTTTTGTCTTGGGAGATCTACCTCCAAGGGTGAATGCTTAAGAGACTTGCTGGCTGGACCCTCTTGAGAAGGACTCAACGTCAGAACTTTGGTTGTACTCTTCTCTGTTATTGATTAATAATAGATGACTACTATTATGGTTCCACTCTCATTTGTCGTTGTAATGGTTAATGCGAGTTATGTCCTTTCTGACTGATGTATAATTGCATTTATTAGTTTTCACGCTTGTGTTTGTGTTTCTCTTTGTGTGTGCAGGTGTCTATCCACGAGGATTGTGGAGGATCGTGATCGGCCAAAGCAAAGGAGCGAGAGCGACATCTCTTCATCAAAAAATAGCACTGGAATCCAAGTAGGTGTTCATTGCCTACCTTTTATTTGCAATTAGGAACTTGCATAGTAGCATTGACTGATTGTTGCTAAACCCATTCTGGGCTAGTAGGGATCGCCTCTATCCGTAGAGGGGATTTACCTCTCCAACACTCCTCGTAGCCTGGATGGTGGAAACTAGATGCAAGGTCTTCATTTCTATTTCCCGAAATAGTACGATTCTATCCATGCGAATAAATGAGTTGATGTCGAGCATGGTAGAAACCACTTGATTACCAGTCAATGATGTAAACTGTTAACAAGTGTGAGAGAGACCACCAGTGATGTCAATGGTTCTCAAAGTACCCAGTACAATCCATGAGATGTGAATGAAAGTGTTGACGTCGAACATGCCACAGAATCCTTCGATCGAAAGTCAATGATGTAAACTGTCGTTGGAGGTGAGAAATCTGCCATTGATGCATGCAAATTTCAAGGTATTGACGATTTCTAGATCATCTTTCTAGATAATGTGCTGATGTCGATAGAAAGCGATCTGTTGCAGGCAATCCCACAACACGAAATCACAGATCAAGTTGAAGAAATGTAGCTGTAAAGACTGACTCAGGGATGGTCAAGATGGATGACAGGTATTTTGCAGATGAATGTTTTGTTTGCAGTGACCTCTTGAACACATAACGACACAACAAATGGCTTGGTGACGAATGACCCAAAGTTAATACTCGAAACCCGGCTGAAGACTTTCAATGTGGCTTGATTAACTGTGAGGCAAAATATTTCCCAACCCAGGTGAATGAAAAGTGTCGTGTTCAAGAGTGGTGATAAGGTTTCTTTGAGACAAAGGATAACAATTAGGCTCATTCTTCTCTCTTTTGCCCCACCATTTCTGGCAAGTACCTCTTTATTTTTGACAAGCTTGAGGAGGATAACATTTTCTTGATTATAAGCTCATCCATCAGATGAGTCCAACTTAGTTTAGATTCGAACCCTAAGAAGGAGTGGTTCGTTCCTATTTGTAATCGAACAGGTCCTTTACTGTAAAATTTTAACGAGTCCAGTATAGGAGAAACTCGGCGTTTTTCAATTTTAGAGAGTCTGAAAAACTTAAGAAGACTCCAGGGTTGACCTTTTTCGTAGATTTGTGTCTCCCAAGCCCAAAAGAGTATAAAATAATACTTGAGAGAACCGCTTGATCTTTCGACCAAGGAGTACTTTCATGATTAGTGTCTCTAACCTGAAAAGTAAAAAGCAATCAAGGACATGTCGTTTTATTTCGAATATCGAATTTGAAACGACAAAAATCCGACAATCTTTTCATTTTTTTACGGTCAGAAAAGGGTTATAAGAGGACCGTCTTTTAATTCCGGTTTAACGAGTGTAAAAGAAACGCTCGGCAATCTTTTCATGTTTTAGGAGTCAGAAGAGGGCTTAAAGGTAACTCTAAGGTTTCACTTTTTTCATAAGTTTTAACGAGTTCGAAAAAATGATAAAAATGTACTCATGGTTTTCACTTTTTCGTAAGTTTTAATGAGTTTGAAAAAATGATAAAAATGTACTCATATGGCCGACTTTCAATTTAATTTACGAGCAGGAAAAGATGGAAAGAACTCGGCATTTTCATTTGTTTTACGAGAATGAAAGATAGCAAAATAATCTCGGGATTTTCATGAGTTTAACGAGTCTTGAAAATAACTGAAATTGACTCGAGATAGGTTTCATTTTTACAAAAGCTTGAAATAGAGAAAAACTATGCTTCAAAGTAGTTTCATTTTGCACAAGCTTGAAACAGAAAGAAAACTGTGCTTGATGCCCCCTAAGCATAACTTCTAGAGCGCATGCCCCCCAGCTTCATCTCATTCAACCAGTTGGACAAAATGCAGGTTGAGTTACGAGATCATTTGAAAGACTCGACCCAAAACTGTAAGAAAATTATGCAAAAAACTGAAATAACTAACCTAAATATACAACTTAACATTTATGAGATCTAGTCAAACTCTCGACTCAAGTAGAGGAGGATTTGCTTCATTTTTTAACGAGCTTGACACAGGAAAAGAACTATGCTCGGATTTGGTTTCATGTTTACGCAAGCTTGAAACGAAAAACTATTCTTGTTATAAGTTCGCATGCCCCCAGCATAATGACGCAAAACGAGGTACATGCCCCCCAAGCTTCATTGCATTCAATGAGGTGGATGGAATGAAGCTTTACTTTCAAGATCTTGGAAAGACTTGTGGGAGTTGGTTCATTTTTTAGTGAGGTTGACACAGGAAAAGAACTATCCTCAAAACCCTTGTTTCATTTTTTAAACGAGCTTGACACAAGATAAGGAACTATGCTCATAACTACTCTCTACAATCTACCTAACAAAAAACTTTACTCTAAAAACCTTGATTCATTTTTTAACGAGCTTGACACAAGACAAGGAACTATGCTCTAAAATCCTTGATTCATTTTTTAATGAGCTTGACACAAGACAAGGAACTATGCTCATGACTACTCTCTACAATCTACCTGCTTAACCTACCCTTGTTTCATTTTTTAACGAGCTTGACACAAGACAAGGAACTATGCTCAAAAAGTTTTCATGCCCCTAGTATAATGATGCAAAGCGAGGTACATGCCCCCCAGGCTTCATTGCATTCAACCAGATGGAAGGAATGAAGGTTTACTTTCAATATTTACCTTGAAAAGGGAGTTGTTTCATTTTTAAGGAGGTTGACACAAGAAAAGAACTATCCTCATACCTGATTCATTTTTTAACGAGGTTGACTCAGTAACCGGAACTATCCTCTAATCTGATTCATTTTTTAACGAAGTTGACTCAGTAACAGGAACTGTCCTCGCAAAATCATACTTTCTACAATCTACCTACATATCCTAAAATCTACCTGATTCATTTTTTAATGAGGTTGACTCAGTAAAAGAACTATCCTCATGCTAGCCTGTTTCATTTTTTAACGAGGTTGATACAGGAAAAACTATCCTCGTACACACTGATTCATTTTTTAACGAGGTTGACACAGTAAAAGGAAATTTCCTCACACTCACTGATTCATTTTTTAACGAGGTCGATACAGTAGAAGGAACTTTCCTCGTACTCACTGATTCATTTTTTAACGAGGTCGACACAGTAAAAGGAACTTCCCTCGTACACACTATTTCATTTTTTAACGAGGTTGATACAGGAAAAAACTATCCTCGCTACTCACTGATCATGGCTTCCAACTGGACAAAAGCCTTGGTAAAAGCCTTGACGCTAGTAACCAGGTGTCTAAGAAGAAGAAGAAAGGGAAGAAGAAGAAGAAGAAGAAGAAGAAAGGGAAGAAGAAGAAGAAGAAGAAGAAGCAAGATAAGAACGACATTCACCAACCAACCGTGGCTGTAAGTGTTAGTTGTGTTGAGGAAAACTCCGACATGCATCGTAAACCCAAATACCCTTGCAGGCTTTGTAAGGGTGACCACTTCCTTATCAATTGTCCTGGTATTCCAAAGGTCTTGGAAGTATGGTCAGAAAAATCTCATCAACTTTCCATTGATCCATCAACCAGTGATAGTCAGGTTTCTGGGAAAAAGGGTAAAGTTAGGTTTCCTTGTAAGTTATGCAAAGGGGGTCATCAAACTCACATTTTCCCTCACATGGATGAAGCCTCAAAATTGTTGGAAAACCTTACTGTTCCACAACAAGAATTTCCAACTGGTTACCGTAAACTTTCTCCCAACCTACCGTCAACTGACAGAGTGATTGATCTAACTTCAAGTACAGTGGATCACACTCTTCCATTGGAGAGTGAAACTCATGTCACTCAGGTTGATGATCCATTAGTTGATCAAGTGGTCGATTCAACTTCACATTCGGTCGATCCCACTTTCCCTTTAGAGAGTGAATTTCATACTGCTCATGTTCTTCTTGTTACATCAGATTCTTCTATGCCGGGGGGCATTTCTCCTGTTTCTACAGAACCCCCTCCAAGTACTGAGGACTTTTCCTTTGATTGGAATAGACTGATAGAACCTCATCTTCCTTCCTCCATCCCTTTCCAAATCATTGTCAAGGCTGGTGGTAGGGACATACATTGTACTCAGGTAGATGAAGGTGCTTCTGTTAGTATTTTATCCTCAACAGTTTGGAAAGCTTTGGGTTCCCCTCAGCTTGTGCCTATTACACAGAATCTGAAAGCTTTTAACAGAACCATTAGTGAACCTTTAGGGATCCTTCCTAAGTTTTCTATTACCTTGGAAGGTAAAATTGTCTGTATTGATCTTATTGTAGTTCGAGGTCCCTTGGATTTCAATTTACTCCTTGGGCGAGACTATGTTTATGCAATGAAAGCTGTCGTATCGACACTCTTTCGCGTGATGTCTTTCCCTCACAATGGAAATATTGTGACTGTAGACCAACTTTTGTTCCCTAGTCTTGCTTCAACTACCAATAATATGACATTCCTAAATGTTCCTGATTCTAAAGTGGTATCTACCCTGCCACGGGTTAATTATGTGGCAACTGGTCCCATGTTTTCAGTTACCAATGTAAGTGAGCCTCTCACTGTTTGCTCATCTTCCTTTGATTTAGATCCGGTAATTGACATGGAAAACTCTACGGGATTATTTGAACACGATGTTCATATCCCTTTGGAGTCCCTTGACATGTGTTCCTTCCAGAGAACTATTCTTCCTTCTGATGAAGACCTCTTAGAAGCCATGATCAAGGTGTGTCCATTGACATGTCTTTCTTCCAGTTGGAAGCCATGATCAGTGAGTATCGAGGATAGTTTTTTCCTGTATCAACCTCGTTAAAAAATGAAACAGTGAGTACGAAGAAAGTTCCTTTTACTGTGTCAACCTCATTAAAAAATGAATCAGGTTAGAGGATGGTTCCTGTTACTGAGTCAACCTCGTTAAAAAATGAATCAGGTATGAGGATAGTTCTTTTCTTGTGTCAACCTCCTTAAAAATGAAACAACTCCCTTTTCAAGGTACATATTGAAAGTAAACCTTCATTCCATCCATCTGGTTGAATGCAATGAAGCCTGGGGGGCATGTACCTCGCTTTGCATCATTATACTAGGGGCATGCGAACTTTTTGAGCATAGTTCCTTGTCTTGTGTCAAGCTCGCTAAAAAATGAAACAAGGGTAGGTTAAGTAGGTAGATTGTAGAGAGTAGTCATGAGCATAGTTCCTTGTCTTGTGTCAAGCTCATTAAAAAATGAATCAAGGATTTTATGAGCATAGTTCCTTGTCTTGTGTCAAGCTCATTAAACAATGAATCAAGGATTTTAGAGCATAGTTCCTTGTCTTGTGTCAAGCTCGTTAAAAAATGAATCAAGGTTTTTAGAGTAAAGTTTTTTGTTAGGTAGATTGTAGAGAGTAGTTATGAGCATAGTTCCTTATCTTGTGTCAAGCTTGTTTAAAAAATGAAACAAGGGTTTTGAGGATAGTTCTTTTCCTGTGTCAACCTCACTAAAAAATGAACAAACTCCCACAAGTCTTTCCAAGATCTTGAAAGTAAAGCTTCATTCTATCCACCTCATTGAATGCAATGAAGCTTGGGGGGCATGTACCTCGATTTTCATCATTATGCTGGGGGCATGCGAACTTATAACAATCATAGTTTTTTGTTTCAAGCTTGCGTAAACATGAAACCGAATCCGAGCATAGTTCTTTTCCTCTGTGAAGCTCGTTAAAAAATGAAACAAATCCTCCTCTAATTAAGTCGAGAGTTTGACTAGATTTCACAAATGTTAAGTTGTATATTTAGGTTAGTTATTTCTGTTTTTTGCATAATTTTCTTACAGTTTAAGGTCGAGCCTTTCAAATTATCTCGTAACTCAACCTTCATTTCATCCAACTGGTTGAATGAAATGAAGCTGGGGGGCATGCGCTCTAGCAGTTATGCTTAGGGGGCATCAAGCACAGTTTTCTCTCTATTTCAAGCTTGTGTAAAAATGAAACTACTTTGAAGCATAGTTTTTCTCTGTTTCAAGCTTTTGTAAAAATGAAACCTATCTCGAGTTAATTTAAGTTATTTTCAAGACTCATTAAACTCATGAAAATCCTGAGATTATTTTGCTATCTTTCATTCTCGTAAAACAAATGAAAATGCCGAGTTATTTCCGTCTTTTCCTACTCGTAAATTAAATTGAAAGTCGGCCATATGAGTACATTTTTATCATTTTTTCGAACTCATTAAAACTTACGAAAAAATGAAAACCATGAGTACATTTTTATCATTTTTTCGAACTCGTTAAAACTTACGAAAAAATGAATCCTTGTTCTCTTTTAAGCCCTTTTTAGACTCTTAATATATGAAAAGATTGCCGAGTTTTTCTTTTTAAACTCGTTAAAATGGAACTAAAAAGACGGTCCTCTTACAGCCCTTTTCTGACCATAAAAACATGAAAAGATTGCCGGATTTTTGTCGTTTCAAATTCGATATTGGAAATAAAACGACGTGTCCTTGATCACTTTTTACTTTTCAGATCAGAGACACTAATCATGAAAGTACTCCTTGGTCGAAAGATCAAGCGGTTCTCTCAAGTATTATTTTATACTTTTTCAGGCTTGGGAGACACAAATCTACGAAAAAGGTCAACCCTGGAGTCTTCTTAAGTTTTTCAGACTCTCTAAAATTGAAAAACGCCGAGTTTCTCCTATACTGGACTCGTTAAAATTTCACAGTAAAGGACCTGTTAGATTACAAACAGGAACGAACCACTCCTTCTTAGGGTTTGAATCTAAACTATGTTGGACTCATCCGAAGGATGAGCTTATAATCAAGCAAATGTTATCCTCCTCAAGCTTGTCAAAAATAAAGAGGTACTTGCCAGAAATGGTGGGGGAAAAAAGAGAAAAATGAGCCTAATTGTTATCCTTTGTCTCAAAGAAACCTTATCACCACTCTTGAACACGACACTTTTCGTTCACCTGGGTTGGGAAATCTTTTGCCTCACAGTTAATCAAGCCACATTGAAAGTTTTCAGCTAGGTTCCGGGTATTAACTTTGGGTCATTTGTCACCAAGCCATCTGTTGTGTCGTTATGTGTTCAAGAGGTCACTGCAAACAAAACATTCATCTGCAAAATACCTGTCATCCATCTTGACCATCCCTGAGTCAGTCCTTACAGCTACATTTCTTCAAATTGATCTGTGATTTCGTGTTGTGGGCTTGCCTACAACGGATCACTTTCTATCGACATCAGCACATTATCTAGAAAGATGATCTAGAAATCATCAGTACCTTGAAATCCGAATGCATCAATGGCAGATTTCTTACCTCCGACGACAGTTTACATCATTGACTTTCGATCGAAGGATTCCGTGGCATGTTCGACGTCAACACTTTCATTCACATCTCATGGATTGTACTGGGTACTTTGAGAACCATTGACATCACTAGTGGTCTCTCTCACACTTGTTAACAATTTACATCATTGACTAGTAATCAAGTGGTTTCTACCATGCTCGACATCAACTCATTTATTCGCATGGATAGAATCGTACTATTTCGGGAAGTAGAAATCAAGACCCTGGATCTAGTTTCCACCATCCAGGCTGCGAGGAGTTTTGTATTCATTGTATAGTAGGCCAATTATAAACAGATGGTTGTGTCCATACTGTGTCTACATGAGTCTATGATTATGATGTACTGCGAAATTATTCCTGTATCAAGAGCAGTAGTTAGTCTGTTAGTTAAAGTTTTTGATCTGAGTATGGGAATGCCTACCTCAGTGATGATATGATCTCGTACATGTATTTTGTGTTGAATATTTGCAGGTTCTGACTGGGCTCTCCACAAGATAATCCTTGAAATGATAAAGCACTTCACCCTTCCTAGATGATATGAAACCCTAATCTACTACAGGCTTCGCACTTTAGGGGGCAATCTGTTACACCAAAATTTGTCACCATGACTATTTGCAGTCGGTATGGCTCCATAAACTGTCATACTATCCTCCTTGCCAAGTCTTATACCTCTGCTCCTCATGTCAAACTCCAAGAAAGAGAGAAAAGTCCTCAAAATCAATAAAACTCTGGTTATGCAGGCTCTCTTATCTTTACCTGCGTGTACGCACCCCAAGTTCATAAGACATGCGTACTTGTATGCTCTGTATGTAAAGCCATGGGTGCATACTCTTGTAAAGATCAAAAGGCGCAAGTTTTACTTCAAAAAAGTTACTTGTGGTTGATTCTAGAGCATTCTAGAAGTTTGTTTGACGTGGATTGAGCGCCTCCAGATGGTTCATGCACCCCAATAAAAAAGGAACTTATCCCATGAAGAAGGGAGCTATCCCATTGAAAGAGGGGCTTATCCCATTCATGGTGGACCTGATTAACTTCGTCCCAAGCACTATAAATACAGGTCTTGGGCCAGAGGGAGGAGAGGTTGAAAGCTGAACATTCCTAAGGGTAGATGCTGCTGGAATTAGGACTCCCTTATAGAGCTTGAGAGGAGAGATACCCATCCTTTCTTAGCTTCATTTGGAAGTGGGTGAGCTTATCAAAGTAAAGGAGAACTCTTGCTGAACCCTTGGAGGGACCTGCACAACACCAAGGCCTGGTTGTAATGGTTTCTTTGTTTCCACTTTAATACAATTCAGTCCATTTTTCTCAACGAGTTATTTTATATAGTTTGTTTCATATACTCCTTGGTCTGTATGATGAATATATATTGTTTTATGAGTTATTCAGGTATTATTTAATTGTTTTCTTGTTGGTGAATGCAGGCTTCGAAGAGAAGGAGGAGCTCATCTGGATCGACGAGGCTGGACTACAACAAACAAGTGTTGGACTAAAGGTATGTTTTGAACACCTGATTGCTTGTCTTTTAATGCATATTTAGGGAAAGATAGGATTAAATTGTCTTGTTTGTCACTAGAAAGCCTTAGCTTCTAGGGAGGTCGGTTTTGTCCGCAAAATTGACTCTTTCCGCATGACACTTCTCTTCATTAATTCCACTAACCACTTCATCTTTCTAAAAGAATATCCCATACCTTGTCCTTCCACCACTTTTCAAATTTTAAACCTCACTTCTTATACTGCTCTTCTCTCCCTTGATATTATTCCTCTTCCATAATACATTTGAATTTAACTATTCATTCTTTTGGATTCATCGTAGACTACTATCAAGCACAAGTTCTTATGCTATCATGATTGGTGCATTAAAAGGAATATAGTCTCATTTCACCAAAGCCATCTTCGCTTAGGTTACAATTTCTTTTACCATCCTTCCAAAAGCTCTATTCTTGAACTCCTCCTCTACTTGTGAAAAATATTGGCTAAATTTAGTTTCAAATTCAGTGATGTATCCTTCTATTATGATTTTAACATGAAAATTAACAACTCTTACAACTTCAAGATTGACTATATACAATACAATTAGGTTCTAAACATTTCACTAAATTCCTCTCCTCACTTTCTAGGCTAGTCAAGGATGCTTTCCTACTCTACTCATCTAGTCAAAAAACACCACTAGTGATTATAGTGAGATGACATCATAGTTGTCATGGTAATCATGCAATAATGCAAATTTACAACCTTGGCATATTGGCTCAAAAATAGGTTTATTTTTCTAAACTAATGACGCTCCACATAGCCCTAGGTTAACATGAAAATAATACTTCCAAAACCATTTTTCCTATCAATTTGAGGCCTAGATACATATCGATGTCCAACAAGAGGTTCATTGTTATCTAGGTACTAGCATTTTCAATCCCCTTGATGGGAGATGTTTCACCCACATTATACCCAGCCATAAATGGTTGTCTATGGATTTAATTAATATAGCTAACATGATAAATGTCCATCCTAACACTTATCCTTAGAAAACAATCAATATTATAGACCATTGATCACCATATCAAAATCACCACATAAAGATTTAATTGATAACCATTATCTCTAATAATATCATTCTAACCAATAGGTGCAATAACTTATCCAATAAAAGGATAGTCATTTAATAGAATAAGTAAACAACAAAATTAAATATATCACAACCATAAACTAGAATTTGAAAAGAGAGCCATATTCTATTGATTTGCATTATAATCTAGTACATCATGACCTAGTCTTCATTAATGTCTAATGTGGAGTAACATTATAGAATAGTTTTTAGATCCAATGCATTCAATTATTTGAGATTTAAACTTTATTTAACCACTATCTAATCAACATTTATACAATTCTTTAATATAATAAAGACATTTATACACATTCACTTGAAGTTGGAAAGGTTGATTCAAAACCATGTATTTTTTGGAGTACTTCAAGCTCCCTTACTCACAAATTAGGCGAGATTTGTCTCACATTTGGCTAGGTAGACTAAATTTTTCACCACTCTCTTAACATATATTTTAATTTAACTATATTTAAATCTAACACCACACATCTGTCATTTCCCATGAGAGCGTTTCTAGAAGGCAGTTGTACCTTTCGTCGGAAAAATATAAAATTTCCATATAAATCTATACAAATAATATATTAAAATGAGAAAATATGATATTAAAGTTTATAAAAAAAAACATCTACAAACAAAGTTCTTATTATCTTTGCCTAGCCAAAAATAATGCAATCATGAATTATCTTGCTATTTTAATTGTAATTTTTATTAATATACAATTGTTTGTTTTTATTGTTTTTTGCTCTAGTTTTACTATATTTAAACTAATCTAGAGTAGCTACTCTATATCCTTTGTTCAAATGTGGGAGTTAGTCCATATCTTTCAAAATTCAATAATTAAACTAAGCGGCAGGGAACGCTAGCTATGTCGCCTTGTTTTATATTATTACCGAAAGCAAAATGTTTTTCCATAAAACTAAATGGAAGTACTTCATTTGAAAGCAATGTTATTTAAAAAAATCAAATGAAACATGTCCACGGACTTGACCGGTCGCCATTTGAAAGTGACTACCATACTTGAATTTAGAAGTATATTGTGAATGATTTTTTTGAGGGTAATGTTGTTAACCTTAATAAAAGCATAGTTTAATTATTTGATAAAATTTAAGTTAAATTATGATATTAAAATATCAAAATTTATTAAATTTATAATTAATTTCATAGAATTATTTTTAATTTATTCATCTATATATATATATATATATATATATATATATATATATATATAACCAATTATATTTAAAAATAATACATATATCTTCAAAAAATAAAATAATTATATAATTTTGTATGTTATTAACACCACACTTTTTTTCGCCATTAATTATTTAGCCATTCCAATATTTTCAAGTTCTAACAACAATTAATAAGTATTGAGTAATATCAAGATATTAATAACAATTACTAAAATGGAATATTAATAACCATGGTGAATAATGATTCCAATGTTGAGGTTAACTTCATTGTGAAGGAGCTGGATTGCTGCAGATTCTCAAAGCAGAGCATACAAAAACTTGGTGATAATATCATGACAATGCGTACATAACTTTGGTTAATTCTCAAATCAGAGCCTACAAAAACTTGGTGATAATATCATGACAATGCGTACATAACTTTGGTGGTAACATCATTATAGTACCTGAGCATTCTCAAGACTCAGTGAACTTTGAGGTCATTTGTAATGGAAATTACAAAGGGTTGTCCACCTGGAAAAAACTGTTATTTCCTATTTAAAACACAGAAAGACATCGCTAGTGTCTAAAACTAAGTGTGAAAACGTGTGGACATTAAATTTTTGACTAATATTTCAAGTATAGTTTTGAATACCACATCATTGCTGCCACACCATGCAAAATAACAAGCTTAAGAGCTAACAAGAGAGTTGCTCTGAACAAGATTGAGCCTATAAGGAAGCCAAGACAACCTGTGTTTTTGGTTATTTCCGAAACAAAAGTAGCACGACCAGAATTACACATTGCAAAGGAGGGTTGGGGGGAAACAGTGGTGGGGCTACAAAGAGAATTTCCCTCTCATACGTGTGGTAGTCGATATGCTCTACCTGGGTCCCCAACACGAAGGTGGTCATTTGTTCATTGAAGCTGCTGTCGAACGCCAACTAGAGAGTCTAGGAGTTCATTCTGCATGTGTTGGAGGTTGTTGATGTAGGCCACCAATTCATTCTGATTGTCATAGCATTTCTCCCTCAGAGTTTCCATGCTCAAATGGAGAGTGTTGAGTTGAGCCGCTATGGAGTCCAAGGTAGTATGGGCCTCTATGTGGCCCTAAGAGCGATCTGAGGATATGGTTTCCTCTGCATCAAAGTGGCGTCTCTCGATCGACTCCAAGCTCGAGCTAGGTATGTATTGTGGCGGATAATTCTCCATACAATGACCGACTCCTCCTTTGTGGGCATGACCTCGTTGTCGTGGCATGCAGTCAGCTCCTCCTTTTCCTATTACAGAAACCTAGTTGCCATGAGCAACCCACCACACCAATCGAATATGAACCAAACACAAAAAATGGAAGCTCGTATCTCTTCTTGGACTTTCAGAGCTCTCAACATGGCGAGCCATCTAGTTTTAATCAAAGACGCGTTACAATATATTCTGCTTTACCTCTTTTTCAGTACTGGTAGCACCCAAATGGGTTCTCAAAGAAATAAAAAATCTTCAACGAGCTTTTTTATGGGGAAATATAAAACAAAAGAGAAAGTGGGCATTGGTAAATTGGGACACAATTTTCCTCCCGAAAAAGTATGGAGGCACTGGGTTACGTGATCCTCAACACAACAATGTGGTCATGGGAGAACGCATCTGGTGGAAATGGATCTCAAACCCGCATACTCCTTGGGCAATCCTCTGGATTGCAAAATATGCCAATAATAGACCAGTAGATGATTTAATTTGGCTCAAAGATGTTGGCCCAAGTTCCCTAATCTGGAATGCAGCTAAACAACATAAAGATCTAATTCAACAACATAGCTTCCGGGAAATCAAGAAGATAATTCAAGGTTTTGGGAGGATTCTTGGCAGAAAAGACCCAAATTGAAGGACCTAATCACACCCCACCAGCTACAGGATTGGGTAGAGCAACCGATGATCAAGGTAAATCAACTTTGGAAGCCCACTCACACCTAAGGATACAGGAAATGGATAAGCTTGAACCTCATTCTTGGGCAAGGCACACAATCCATCAAAGATAGTATGGAAATAGAACTCTCAAACAAGAAAATAAGCTACTCTGATAACAAAGATACCATTAGATGGGGTTATTGTTAGGATATTCCGACACATAGGATATAGTTAAGTTCAACTTGGTCTAGTTTAGAGTTAGGTATAGAGTTAGGTAAAGTGTGTTTCTTTACCGTTGTACATATTGTAACTTACAATCCGACGGTCACGATATGTAGTGATCCGACGGTTCACTCTCACCTCGGTATTATCGACACTTGATCCGTGGCTTGACACCCGATTGGTCCATGAGTTCTATTTAAAGCGCATGGAGGGTCATTGTTCGGAAAATCCGTGCATGAGAGAAGCTTATGTAAATTTTCATTCTTTGATTAATAAATTGTCTGTACCCACGTTGGGACAGGCCGTGGACTGTTTCCCTCCTTGCACTCTGAGGGTTTTAACCACGTCAAAAATACTGGTGTATTGATTTGAGATCTGGTTGTGAGCGGTGTCCTCTTGGTATTCTTTCTGAGGAACTTACCCTGTAAATTCCTACATGGTATCAGAGCTATTTGAGGGCCGCGTCCGTTGGTGATCCAAATCTGAAGCCGGTAGAACTGCATGCGGCTGTCGTTTCCTAGATCTGCTGTTTCTGACTGCTTTCGGGCCGAGAGGACTGCTCTGTTGCGTTCGGAGCATCTGTTTCAGTGAGGAACCCCTTTCGTTTCACGCGAAAAGGTTTCCGGTAGCCCTAGCTGCGTCATTTTTCAGATCGGGAGGTATACAGTGTTTTTTTTTGCAGTTTACTGTCATTTTCTCTCTGCTTATTTCGGTTTCGGTTTATTTAGCCTTTTTTTTCCGGATCTATACCTTTCATTTCTGCGTATGCTCTTTGCCCTGCGACTCTGTGCGATCTGGGCAAATCAGAAACAGAAAGAAAGGATTTTTCTCATGCGTATGCTCTTTTCCCTGCACCTTAGTGTGATCTCGGAAAATCAGAAACATTGAGAAAAATATTTAGTTTTTCGGCTAAAAGCTAACTTTGAGGTTTTTTTTTAAAAAAATTTCTAGTTCTTTGGCTAAAGCTAACTTCGAGCCGTAAGGTTCGTTTTTCTTTGGATATTCGTGTTGGGTTTTGTGTTTTGTGTTTTGTAGGGGAAAAGAGTCTTCCCAAGGCAAGCACGCAAATCGAGGCCCCCCCCCCCCCCCCCCCCCCCTCTCTCTCTCTCTCTCTCTCTCTCTCTCTCTCTCAAATATTTTGTATAGATCAATTGGTTCAAAGACCTTTTAAGAGAGTAGAGGTCTTGGGTTCAAGTCTCCATTTTGTGGGGGCGGATTTTTTCATTCCCGCACATTCGCGCACTTTGCCGGCAACGTCAACAATTTTTTTTTCCAAAAAGCCATAACTTCTTCATCCGGAAGCCTTTTTCAGAGCCGTTTTTTTTAAAACCGCCTATTTTTTCGAGATCTATCCATTGGACCACTTACTTTCAGCATCTTCAGCTTCAGTTGTTTTTCAAAAAATGGAAAGTCCATGCCAAGTCATTCTTGACAGCACTAACTACTTCCAATGGGTAGCCTACATGGGAGATTTACTTAGAAGTAAAGGTCTCTTCAGAATAGCCACAGACCAAGAGAAGAAACCCAAAGATGAAGACAAGGCCGAAAAATGGGAAAATCGACAAGATCAAGCACGTGGTTTGATAGGAATGTCTGTTTCTCCTGATCTTAGATTCCACATTGCAGAAATTGAAACTCCTCATGAAGCTTTAGAAAAACTTGCTAAAGTATTTGGGATTAAAAATGAAATTAGAGCCCATCAACTTGAGAATGAGTTGCTTACTTTGGATCCTAATAATTTTTCTTGCATTGAAGATTTCTTGTCCAAGTTCAAGACCCTTAGATATCTCTTGGAAGGTGTTAAAGTTAAGAAAGAAGATGGTAACCTTATTTATTCCATCCTTACTAAGTTGGGACCAGCCTACTCTGTATTTGTTTCCACTTTCCATTCTACCAGGGAAGCTTTCATTTGTCAAGGCAAAGACTACAAGCCCCCTTCCTTTGACTCCTTTTGTGATTCCTTAATAAGAGAACAAGAAAAACTCTTACACCTTGGTCTTCTTAATCTTGGAAACTCTTCCTCGAAAGCGTTAGCCGCCCAGCAGCAACCAAATTCAAAGAATCCTAAGAAGTCTTATCCTCAAAGGAATGGTCCTAAACCAACTCAGCCTCAAGATGAAAGATCATTTCAGCAATATGACAAGACCAATAAAAACAAATGGAAGAAGACTGACAGACATTGTAACTTTTGTAATCGAGATGGCCACTTAGAATCTAAATGCTTTAAGAAGATGGAAGCCTTGGAAGCCGCAATGAAGAAACATAACATCCATCTCGAGCCTACTTCACCTTCAACTTCCGGAACGGCATTTTCTGCATGTCATCGTCAATCATCTCAGTCTGGTTATGCATTAAATGTATCTTCTTCTTCTTCTCATTCTCATGAGTGGCTCATTGATTCTGGAGCCTCTTGTCACATGGCCAAAAACCAAGCCATGTTTTCTTCTTTAAATGATTGTAACACCAAAAATATATATGTTGGTGATGATAGATCTCTTAATGTTGTAGGGACTGGAACTGTTCATCTAGACAATGGTCAGTTCAATGATGTATTATGTGTTCCAAACTTATCCTGCAACCTTCTATCTGTCTATCAGATAACTCATTCAGGTGAAGGTAAAATTGTTGAATTTTCACCTCATGATGTTGTAATCAAGGATCTAAAAGATCCTAAACAGATTCTAGCTACTGGTCTTGCTGATGATTCCAAAAGGTTGTATAAGTTTCACAACTTTGGGTCATCCCATCTTCCCTCAGTATTTGTTGCTCATAATGATGAAGTGAGCAAACTTTGGCATGAGCGGTATGGTCACTTAAACTATCGCTCCCTTCAGCATCTATGTAAAGAAAACATGGTGACAGGTCTTCCTATGGTATCTTGCAAAGATGGTGTTTGTTCCGGATGTGTACTCGGAAAACATCATCGGGACAGTTTTGACAAACGTGCCTCTTGGCACGCCTCAGCCCCTTTACAGCTTGTGCACAGTGATTTATGTGGTCCTCTTCCTGTTGCTTCATTCTCTGGCTGCAAGTACTTCTTAACTTTCATTGATGATTTCTCCAGACGCACTTGGGTATACTTCTTAAAACTCAAGAGCGAAGTATTTACCACCTTTTTGGCCTTCAAAGCATTCGTTGAAAAACAATCTGGACATCAAATTCTTAAGCTAAGAACTGATAATGGTGGAGAATATGTTAAAAATGCATTCATCAACTTTTGCACCGAAAATGGAATTCAAATGCAACATACTGTTCCATACACTCCACAACAAAATGGTGTAGCTGAAAGGAAAAATCGCACCTTAAAGGAAATGGCTAATTGTATGCTGCAATCTAAAGGACTCAGTCTTAGTTTTTGGGCCGAAGCAATTAATTGTGCAAATTATATAATCAATCGCACTCCTACTAAGGTTCTAGAGAATATCACTCCAGAAGAAGCTTGGAGTTCCATTAAACCAGATGTAAGTCACTTTCGTGTGTTTGGAAGTGAAGCATGGGCCCATATTCCAGATGAAAAGCATAAAGCTTTAGAACCTAAGAGTGAGAAATGTACTTTTGTTGGATATTCTGAAGATGTAAAAGGTTATAGACTTATTCCATTTAAGTCCAAAAATGTTATCATTAGAAGAGATGTAAAATTTGATGAAAATAAATTGGCCTGCGAGCCTAGTCCGGCGGATGTGCCACCTCTTCCTATCTCTTCTATCTTTGAAAACATTTCTTCTTCTGACGATGAAAGCGAGGATGATAATCCTCCCCCACCTTCTCAGGATCCTCAACTTCCAAGATGGGTCCGTGCTACTCGGGATGCAGCAGGTGATCTTGCCGGTGATCCTACAGATCAGCGACGTACACGTTCTCAGTTTGAAAGAGCATCTTCTTTACTGGCTCAAGCTCCAGTAAATCATGATCCTGACACTTTTGCAGAAGCTTCAGGCCATCCACATTGGGAAGCAGCTATGAATGAAGAATATCATTCATTGATGACAAATGATACATGGGATCTTGTTCCTCTACCAAAGGGACGCAAACTTGTTAGATGCAAATGGGTTTACAGAACCAAGTATGGACCAGATGGGAAAGTTGATAAACATAAGGCTCGTCTAGTTGCTAAGGGCTTTTCACAGGTTGAAGGCATTGACTACACTGAAACCTTCGCCCCTGTTGCCAAAATGAACTCTATCCGCCTTGTTCTTTCCCTTGCTGCCTCTTTAAAATGGGAAGTCCATCAGATGGATGTTAAATCTGCCTTCTTGCATGGGGACTTGCAGGAAGAAATCTATATGGAACAACCCATTGGCTTCATACAAACAGACTCCAACCTTGTGTGTCGACTTAAGAAATCCCTTTATGGTCTCAAGCAAGCTCCTCGGGCTTGGTATGCCAAAATGGATAGCTTTCTTTTAGAATCTGGCTTTTCTAGGTGTCATTCTGACAATACTGTCTACACCAAGAAAGTGGGTGACTCTCTTATCATCCTTGTTCTTTATGTTGATGATCTTATCCTTACTGGCAGTAATCCCAACCTTATAAACCATGTGAAGTCTATCCTTAAAAAGAAATTTGAAATGACAGACTTAGGACACTTACACTATTTTCTCGGTCTTCAAGTCTTGCAATCCAAGGAAGGTATTTCCCTTTCCCAGTCCAAGTATGCTTGTGATATTCTTCGTCATTTTCACATGGAAGACTGTAAGCCAGCCCCTTCTCCCTTTCAGTCTGGAGTCAAACTTTCAGTCTCTTGTACTTCTCCTGAAGTTGATGCTACCTTATACCGTCAACTTGTAGGAAAACTCTTGTACTTAACCCATACTCGTCCTGATCTTTCCTTTGCTGTTGGCCTTGTTGCTCGTTTTATGCAAAACCCCCGTGAAAGTCATTGGAAAGCAGCCAAAAGAATACTTCGTTATGTTCGAGGTACAGTACAGTTTGGGATTCATTACAGTGCCAAAGCAGCTCCTCTGTTAGTTGGTTTCACTGATTCTGATTGGGCTGGTGACCCTGATGATCGGAAGTCTACTGCCGGTTATGTCTTCACTCTTGGTTCAGGACCAATTACATGGGCTTGTAAGAAACAGGCTGCCATTTCTCTTTCGTCAGCAGAAGCAGAGTATCGTGGTGCCGTGGAAGCTAGTAAGGAAGCCTTGTGGCTTCGTCAGATCCTATCAGAGTTTGGCTTTGAGCAGCAGCATCCAACCACACTTTGGTGTGATAATCAAAGTGCCATCCAGCTATGCAAAGATCCAGTTCAGCATCAGCGCAGCAAACACATCGAACTACACATGCACTTCATCAGAAAGCTCATTCATGACCATGTTCTTGAAGTGCAATATTGTCCAACAGATGATCAGGTTGCAGACATCTTCACAAAGGCTCTCACAGAGGCGAAGTTCACTAAACTTCGATATATGCTTGGAGTTCAGGAAGTTGTCGCTAAGGGGGGATAGGCTCTAGTGCCTCCTTCCTTCTCCTATTGTGTCATATTTGTAAATCCTTCAATCCTATCCCAAGTTGTTCTTAAGGGGGGATGTTAGGATATTCCGACACATAGGATATAGTTAAGTTCAACTTGGTCTAGTTTAGAGTTAGGTATAGAGTTAGGTAAAGTGTGTTTCTTTACCGTTGTACATATTGTAACTTACAATCCGACGGTCACGATATGTAGTGATCCGACGGTTCACTCTCACCTCGGTATTATCGACACTTGATCCGTGGCTTGACACCCGATTGGTCCATGAGTTCTATTTAAAGCGCATGGAGGGTCATTGTTCGGAAAATCCGTGCATGAGAGAAGCTTATGTAAATTTTCATTCTTTGATTAATAAATTGTCTGTACCCACGTTGGGACAGGCCGTGGACTGTTTCCCTCCTTGCACTCTGAGGGTTTTAACCACGTCAAAAATACTGGTGTATTGATTTGAGATCTGGTTGTGAGCGGTGTCCTCTTGGTATTCTTTCTGAGGAACTTACCCTGTAAATTCCTACAGTTATGAAACGAGAGGAACCTTCACATCACAAGAAGCTTACCATGTAATTCTAAGGAATCATAAATTCAAGGATCATCTCTAGAAGAAAGTTTGGGATCCCCTAATTTGGCCAAAAATATCCACCTTCCTCTGGTTGCTTTGCCAAAACAAAATACTTACTTGGGACAATCTACAGAAATGGAGCTTTCATGGACCTTCCATGTGCCCAAACTGTAAATAGGAGGAAGAAACCACTGAGCATCTCCTAAACTCATGTCCGTTGGCAAACCGACTTTGGGAAAAGGTCAACTTCAGATGTCAAAGACATGGACGAAGTAAGGAGGATTCCACCAACACTATCCACACTTGGGCAACCCGTCCTTACAAAAGCAAACTGTTAGATGCTTTATGGAAACTCATCCTAGGTTTTCTCATGTGGACAGTCTGGAAAGAGAGAAATAGTTGCATCTTCAAGGACCACTCCTCTCCTATAGAAGTTCTATGGAATAACATATGTCAAAACCTTCGAGAAACTTTGCTGCTCCAAACATGGCTTGACGATGATTTCCCTTCCACTACACAGGAACAAAATATACGGGTAAATTGGAACCTCTAGTGGAACCACAAGCAGGCACACCAAGGTAAAATTTCTCCTCCAAGAGTGACACCTGACAGATGGACTCCCCCTCCACCACACATGGTACGAATCAACTTTGACGGAGCATCTAAAGGTAATCCAGGTAAAGACGGATTTGGAGGAATCTTTAGAAATGACAAGGGAAACGTTCTCCAAACTTTTATGGGTTCAATTGTTTGGGATACAAATAGCTCGGCTGAATTAGAAGTGTTATGGCAAGGACCTCTCCTTGCTCAGAGCCATGGTTTCTCCCCACTTATAATTGAAGGGGATTCTTAGATTCTTATTAACATGGTTAATCACATATTATAGGGAACTCCATCACACAAAGTTGGTAGCAGTTGGAGATTGGCGGAACGGTTGGAGCAGATTGAACAGTGGATATTAACTCATAGAGAAGTCACCATTAAACACATTCGTCGGAATGGTAACAATGTAGCAGATTTCTTAGCTAACATCAGAATTGATAGTGGAAAGACTCTTCATGTAGGAACATTTAACATTATAGCCACCACTCCTCAATTGCAAGATTACAATGATCTGGTGCAAAAGGAAAGGGCAAATGAGGAAGAAACACACTCGGATGGGGGTGTCAATCCTGTTAATTAATGTGATTAGATGGTCGGCTGGTGGACAGGAAAGCCATATGGCTACCAGCATCGTCCCCAACGCCAACCTCAAGCGAATTCATAACACATTGCAGAAGGCAATAAATGACTTTGAAAGTCAAGACACATTCATCTCCCTCATAGCCATGGCCCCTGCAGAATGGTATGCCATTCCTCCTTTTATCCATGGCGTCTGCCCTCCACAAGTTGCTGAGCCTTGCATTCGCACTGTGACCGACAGTCGATGTTGGTTACTTCCTTGCCTGGATCTTGGCAACGGATTTCATTTCTCTCACTCCAGCCTCTATATCTTAGACCAAGCCCAGGCCTCCCCTGCTCACTCTCCACGTTGAAATACTTCCAATTCCTTTGTTGTCAACTTAAATCATAATCCTGCTATGGCACGCATCAGGCATCGTATGAATAGCAGGCGTGGCAGAACCCGCAGAGGCATCATCCGCATGCAGGCTTCTACCAGCTCTGCCACCGTTTCCCCTGACTCCTCCACTGATACGCTCAACCCTCTCAACTTTCCCTCTCACCGCTACCCAAATACCAGAAGTGGCAGGGGGCGTGCTAGATTCCAAGCCATTGAAGGGAGAGATGTAGTAGTTCGTTCAATGGATTTCCCTCTTCCACCTTATCCTACTCCCCACAAAACTTAGTTCCATTTCCGCAACACCTTAAATCGGCCTATAATCACTGCTATTGTAACAATTTCTTTTGGGAAAGAGTTTGAGTCACATGCTCCTCCGTCTGGGCTCAAGGACAAGCAGAGCAGGGAGGCTTCAGGCAGCCGAGGAATCAGCTTTTCTAGCAATAGGCAACAAAACAAAGGCAGAGTGGCTCTGCATGGCAAGGCTATAACTGGTGGTCTATCAGCTGAGGACGACAGGCATAATGGCACGAAGGCTTTGGGACGTAGGCCGAACGATACTTCTGATACGCAGATGGGCACAGGTGGTGCTGAGGAGGCTCCACCAACTCAGAGACATGGCGTGTATGATGCGGATGATGACTAGTGCCAAATTGCGTTTTGGATTGAGGAGGAACCAGCCCCGGAGGATCCACCAACTTGATGCTTGGAAACCAGTTACTGCTTCATTATGCCAAGTGGATGTGTCTAAGTCTGAGCAGTATTTTTAGGACTCGTGTTTTTTTTATTATAGACATGCATTTTCTCTCTCAGTCTTTTTGGAAAGACAATGTTTACCCAGGTGTGGTTTCTTTCTGGTTCAATGGGTTTGTTTCCCCTATGTAGGGGCAGTCTTTATGGTTCAGTGGACTGGTTTCCCCTATGTTGGGGAAGTCCAAAACAAACAGATTCATTTTTTGGTGATGATTGATGCTCAACAACTTTGAGGTCAAGCCTCTCTGTAACCTCTTTTTGTATCATATCAATAGAACAATATTACTTAGAAAAAAAACTGTTGATCCCTTT
The DNA here is from genome assembly GCA_031772625.1 of Pinus tabuliformis. NCBI lineage: Eukaryota > Viridiplantae > Streptophyta > Pinopsida > Pinales > Pinaceae > Pinus > Pinus tabuliformis. The sequence goes on along the minus strand of CM062817.1, from coordinate 2,076,609,247 downwards.
CCTTTCTTAGAAGATATATCTTCAAGGAAACCATAGATTCGTATCCAATCCTCTATCATTCTCTCTTCATCTCTTGAAGGCTAGAATGCACATGTCATATAAAATATTACTCCCTCTCAAACTAGAGAGTACATCTCTATTCTCCTTTAATCTTGAGAATATATCCTAGCACCTATTCCAGGAGACTCCTTTTGTTCCCTCTCAAAACTAGAGGAAATTCTAGACTTTCTTTCTAAGAATTCAACACCACAAGACTTGTTGGTTATCTTCACAAGAGTATCAACTTCTTGATATTCATAGCTACATGGTTCCCTCTTTCCTTCGAATCTATTGCATCGAGCCTACTTCTTTTCGAGGTATCATGGAATCATCTCCACTCTTTGTTCTCGTGACATGATCCAGGTCATCATTCTTACTCATCACTTTCCATCTTTGACATTAAGGCATTGTATTGAGACTTCCCAAACTTTTATCTAATTGTGACTTCCTCATGAAATTAATCTTCCTTTACCTTCATGTTATATTCTTGCATTACTACCTTCTTTAGTTAGATCGTTTCATCAAACAATATAAAGAAACAACAACAACAACAAATTTGGGCTCTTAGCTAGGGCAAATCCCTTTAAGGGGAAAACATGGAAACTCGTATCTTCTTAGAATCTACTTCAAATGAGAAACATAGACCCAATCCCTAGACAAGTTCTTCTCTTAGACCAAGTAGACCCTTCCTCAATTCCTTCTTGATGTATGCACCAAACGACTCTTTCTTGTAACTTCAACCTTCCAGCTACAACAATGCTACTCAACTTGTAACTTCGACCAAACAAATTTATCCTCTAGCTTCTTAGGAAACCCTAATAGAACCTCCTCCTGAGACCTAGTTAGAGCAAGACAACTATCTCAAGGTCAACGAGGTCTAGATAAGGGTTTTCCATTTTCTAGCTATAGATTCTGCATTTCATCCTCCTACAACTTGAACTTGCAATTTCAACCTCGTATTACATCCCAACAACTATAAAATTTTACACATGTGAGAAAGATAGAACCTATAAACAACAAATTCCATCCTCCAAGCTTCTCCTATACTTTTACTCTCCTTTTCCGAACTTCCCAATTAAAAATCAAACATTTTCCTTTATAGATCGAACTTGTGAGTGGGTGTGTCTCCAAATGAAGTTGAACTGCTCTTTATATATCCTTTTCAAGGGGTTGAATTCCCTCCTTTAGGCTGACTTGAGGATCCCATGGCTGACTTGTACTCTTGTAGATTCCAGGACTTTCTAGACTCAAAATTAATTCTTTTTACAATGAAAAATTTCTCGGAATGGTCCTATAAACATAATGTTGAATCCTTTGACTCATGACAATAAATCCTAATACCTAACAAACCCTAGAAGCACAAATAACAAGATTTTACCTAAAAGACCATCAATAATGATCATGAAACCCATGTTTTGATAATAATAATTTTTCTTTTCTTTTTCTTGTTTGTTACATAGGATACATATTGAAATGAGTACAACAATTATGAATACTGAAACTAGTTACATTTCTCAATAGAAAGGGCATCACAACATAATTATTTTAAAAATTACAAATTTTTCGGGACGTTGGTCTTGCTTGAATGACCATAATTCCACCACACATCATTCTTTGCATTTCCATTTATACATAAGGCTGCATACCAAGGAGACCAAAAGTGATGGCCACTACCACATCGAGCACGATTAAAGAACAAATCAGGCAACACATACAATGGCTTCCATATAGCCTTGTTGTTATAAAGAATTAATGAAACCATCCATAGTGTAATGGCTTGAAGGAATCTACTTTCAATTGATCAGAGAATTGAAGAAAATAAATTTGGGCCACTGCACAGAAAGAGCTCCCTAATATTATTTCTGGCTTCCCCTCAAAATCATTCGCGGCAAGACACACACGAAAAAATATCAAATTCAACACTATAGCAATCGAAAAAATCTCTCTCACACTAACTAATCTATGTACAAAGGAGCATCATGGCTAAAATTACATGATCCCAGCCCCTCTCATGAGGTTCGAGGCTAAACTTGCTCTCATACCAATAAACAAATTGAAATTGGAGACATAGTACATATAAATACACACAAAATAATATTTGTATATTGCACACATGATTCAAATACATAACATTTATATAGTTGCTCTCATATTCAACTAATTCTAATCTTATACTCTCAATAACCTCCTATAAATCTCAAACCAACTCCAAACTCAGCATGGAAGAATTATATCCAAGTCTTTTAGTGTTACTATATAACAATATTATCATATATATTAATAACATTATTTATATTTTATAACATATTACATGTATATTATATTATATTATATTATATTATATTATATTATTATTATTATTATTATTGTAAGATTATATTATACTTATGTTAATAGGTATATCTATTTTGGAATAGGAGTTTTGGAATTTTAATCTAATTATTAATAATTATTAGATGGATGGCATTGATTTATTCTCCAATAAATATTATAAAATAGTCCTAGTACTATTCACAAATCAAAGGTTGAAATTTATCTGAAATAGTTATGTCATTCCCTCTCACCCCTTTCAATTAAATTGATTAATTTAAAAAAAAAATCATATGAACAAGTGTCATATAAAATGAATTGTAGTTTATTTGAACATATGGTATTAATAAGCCATGGTATTCTAACAAACCTTATTTACAAATAAAAAATCTCCATTATAAAGTGCATTACGTGTTTTTTTAATGTGTATATGTTTAAATTATATATCTATTATTTTTATTAATAACAATAATAATAATTAAAAAAAAATCCAATTTCTTACAATGTAGTTATGGATCATAAAAACCTAAACTCGATAATAACAATAAAATTAAAAAGTAAATTAAAATTCCTTTTATCCATACTAATACTAATAATAATAATAATAATAATAATAATAAGTTATAATTTAATTAATTTTATATTATTTGTTTTCTTTAGCAATGAGATATATGATGAAATAAGTGTTTTGATTTTTGTTATGAATTTATGCTAACATATATATAACATGGTTTATTTATATTTTATAACATTTTTAGGTAATTAATATAAGACTATATCATAACACATTATATGTATAACTTATTATAACATTTATTATGAATAGTATTATTATATATTAATTTTTTATAATTAAATTATATATTAATTATTTTATATTAATAATGATTTAAAATAAAATTATATATACAAGCAATAAAATATATGATGAAATATTTGTTTTGATTTTTATTATGAATTTATGTATGTGGGAATTTACTAACCATTTAATTTATATGGCTGCAATATTGTCTATATTTTTTTGTTTGTTTACTCATTTTCTTCCTTCACTTAATATCTTGAAAATAAATTCTCTCTATAATTACAAATTTCCACAACAATTAACAAGCATAGTGAATAATCCACCTCCTAGAAATATATATTTCGAACTTCGTAATTCCTCCTTTCACATATGGCATCAACAACTCCCTAAATAACTATGCTTAAGTCTCCACCATCATGTAGGTTGTGGAGCCTTAATCCTCTCTAGCAATGCTCCTTCAATCGAACCATACTAGTGAACATCGAGAAGTAGACGAAAAGAGCAATAGATATAGGCCGAGAATCAAGGTTAAGAGAGACATGCAAAATTTCTATGGCTACTCAAAGCGACGATGGAAAGCTGAGTAAAGACAATGTTGTTGCAAACAAAAAGCAGTAAAAGTAATGTAAGTCAAGGTTGATTAAAATAAGTGTCATTAAACCTATCACCATGTTAACATGTAGTGGAGGCACTAGAAACAAAAAATGAGGCAAGTGGATGATGGAAATTAATCATAACAGATAAAATGTGAACAAAATTGAAAACGAAGAGATGTAGCTCTCAGGTGTGGCCTGCACCTGGGGACTACACTCACAAAACTTGAGAGATCACTCTCATCCACTCTATTCACAATCAATCAAATATTACATCATTAAATACAATACTAGGAAATAGGAAGTTGCACCCAAACCCCATTACTATAGGAACTAATCCTAAACTAGGGAGAAAGTTACAACAATGTAACTATTTTCTCCATTAATATCAAAATAATATTAATTATTCTCAACTCCCCCCCTTAATGGAGAAAGGGTTCTCCTGAACTCCTAGCATCTTTCTAAATAAGTAAAATTTCACTCGTGCAAGAGGCTTTGTAAAAATATCAGCCACATTGTCACAAGTTTTACAATATTCAACAACAATTTCTTTTGACTGTATTTTCTCTCTAACAAAATGGAACTGAGTGTCTATATGTTTGGTGTTTTTGTGAAACACTGGGTTGTATGCTAATTTGATGGTGCTCTGGTTGTCGCTTTTGATAGAAGTGGGTTGCTTCTGTTCTTTTCCTGCATCTTTGAGAAGTCTCCTCAACCAGATCGCTTCACATGTTGCTGCACACAATGCTTGATACTCAGCTTCACATGATGACAAAGCTACAGTACTTTGTTTCTTGCTGCTCCATGCTATGACCCCGGAACCTATGTTGAATGCATAACCTGTGATGGACCTCCGATCATACAGGTTACCTGCCCAATCTGAGTCTGAAAAACCTGCTAGAGTAACATCAGATACATCAGTGTATAAAATACCGAAATGAACGATACCACAAAGATACCTCAACACGCTTTTTGCTGTTGTCCAGTGACTTTCACGCGGTTTCGACATGAATTGGCTCAACACACCAACTGAGTATGCCAAGTCAGGTCTGGTTGTTGTAAGATATATCAGGCTGCCAACCAGCTGTCTATACATTGTGGCATCTACCTCCTTAGTGCCATCGTCACTGATCAATTTCAGATTTTGTTGCAAAGGTGTTGATGTTGATCTACACCGATCCATCCCAAACTTTTCCAACAGATTTCTAGCATACTTCCCTTGGGTAAGAAAAGTTTGCCCAGTACCTTTGAATACTTCTAATCCCAGACAATAGTTAAGGCTTCCGAGATTTTTCATCTCAAAGACTTGTGCCATGAGCCTTTTGATTCCTCTGATTAAGTCATCTGCATTTCCTGTTAGAATCATATCATCCACATATAGATAAATCAAAATAATATGCCCCTGATTGTTGTACTTGGTATACAAATTTGGGTCATTTAAGCTTCTATGGAAACCATGCTCTATAAAGAAAGAATCAACCTTTTCATACCAAGACCTCGGAGCTTGCTTTAAACCATATAAAGCCTTTTTCAACCTACAAACAAGTTGTTCCTGCCCCTGCTTTACAAATCCTTCTGGCTGTACTAAGTAAATTTCTTCTTTTAAATCACCATTTAAAAATGCAGATTTAACATCTAGTTGGTGTAATTCCCAATTACATTTAGTAGCTAAAGCAATAAGTAATCTACTTGTATTTAGCTTTGCTACAGGTGCAAAAGTATCATCAAAATCAATACCTTCCTGCTGTGAGTATACTTTTGCAACCAACCTAGCTTTTAACTTATCTATACTTCCATCTGCATTAATTTTGGGTTTAAATATCCATTTACTTCCTATAGGTGTTTTGTTTTTAGGCAGCTATACTAATTCCCAAGTATTATTTCTAAGAATTGATTCCATCTCCTCATTCATTGCAGCTCTCCATTCCTCAAATTGACTAGCTTCTTTATAATTAGAGGGCTCTATAATGTTCAAAAATTTTGACATCAACGCATAGTTTCTCAACTTCAATGGTAATTGAGTCTTCCTACTTGACCTCCTTGGTAGGGGACTTACCTCAAATTTGTTTTCCTCTGCCATAACTGGGCCTGCTTTTTCACCTTCTTGTTGTTCTTCTTCATTCTCTTCTTTCTGCTCCTGTTCCTGCTCCCTTTCATCCTTGATGCTTTCCGCCAATAGCAATGGAATGTGCCAATCATCTCCAACATCAGCTTTCCTTTCTTGTACCTGTTCATGAAAGACTACATCTCTACTTGAAAATGTCTTACGAGACTTAGGATTGAACAGTTTGTATGCTTTAAACTCTGTACCATAACCAACAAGGATACATTTTACTGCCTTAGGGTCTAATTTCTTTCTATCAGCTTTGGGTACATGTGCAAATGCCTTTGACCCAAAGACTCTTAAGTGATTTACTGCTGGTTTAAATCCATATAAGGCTTCAAAAGGGGTTTTGAAGCCAAGAAACCTGGTAGGACTTCTATTTTTCAAATATACAGCAGTATTTATCGCTTCTGCCCAAAAAATATTAGATAGACCTTTACCTTGCAGCATGCTCCTTGCGCATTCCACCAAGGTTCTGTTTTTACGCTCTGCAACTCCGTTTTGCTGTGGTGTGTGCGGTACTGTATACTGTTGAACAATCCCGTGAGATTTGCATATTTCATGAATTCCTTTAATTTGTATTCTCCTCCTTGATCAGATCAGAGAATTTTAATACTTTTTCCAAACTTTTTTTCCACCAAGGTTTTGAAATCTATAAAAAAATTGGAAATTCTGACTTTTCTTGTTTAAAAAAATAAACCCATGAATACCTAGTGCAGTCATCAGTAAACAACAAAAAATAGTATGCTCCCCCTAGCGACCTTGTCTGCATGGGACCACATACATCAGTGTGCACTAGCTCTAAGATTTTTGTTTGCCTCCTCCTATCATGCACATGGAACTATTCTCTGTGCATCTTTCCTAAGGCACAACCATCACAATTTAACTTAATGTTACGAAAGATGGGGAGACCTTCGACCATACCTTTCTTTTGTAACAACATGAGATCCTGCATATTCAGATGACCAAACCTATGATTCCAGAGTTGTTCAGCTGTCGACTCTCCTGCAACCATGGCTTGCTTTGATATAATTTTTGCATCCAGTCTGTATAGGCTTCCAACTCGCATGCCTATTGCAACAATTTCATTCCTGCAATCCTTTATCACACAGTGAGTCTTGAAGAATTCGACATGAATATCTTGATCAGCCATCATGGATACAGATATCAGGTTTTTCTTTATTCCAGGTACATATAAAACATTTGAAAGGTGACTAATCTTTCCATTTGGTAACTTAATTGAAATCACCCCATGAACTTTAATCTGATATCCATTATCATCCCCTAGATATATTTTTGATCCATTTATAATTTCTTCAAGACTATCAAAAAATTCCTTATTACCTGTCATGTGAGAGGATGCTCCGAAATCGACATACCAGATGTCATCTTCATTCGATGCTGAAAGAGCACGGTCGACTGTGAATAGTCGAAATTCATGACTGAAGTCTTCTTCTTCAACAAAATATCCTTTGTGTTTTGGATTTACCTGTCTCCTCCTTGCCTCATCAGCCTGCTTCTTATAATAACAATCTCTCTGTATATGACCCTTCTTTCCACAATAAAAGCATTTTTTTCAGAATGATTTGCAAGCATACCTTTATGACTGTGATGCTTATGTGTTGTTCCTCCTTCCTGGACTGATTGCTGTTGTGACTGCTTCCCTTTAGATAGTCGTCGTTTTGCCACCAGCGCAAGATCTTCACTTTGGGGGTTCAGATTCAGGTTCTGCCGTCGCTCTTCCTCTTGGTCCAAGATCGCAGTGAGATCATCAAAAGTGGGTGTTTTCTCCCTTGCCGAGACTCCAGTGATGAAGGTTTAGAAATCATCACACATCCCATTCATTGTAATTGCAACAAGATCTTCATCAGCCACCGCCACTCCAATGGCCCCCAATCCGTCTTTAACATCCTTAATTCGCGTGACAAATGCAGTAGCAGACTCCCTTTCGTCCATCCTCATTGAAAATAGCTTGCTTTTCAGATCCAAAACTCTGTTTGCATTCTGGGTCTCATACAGACTTTTGATTTTTGTCCAAATCTCTGCAGACGTTTTACAGTCTCTAATGTGTGTAATGACATTGTCTTTTACAGACATCTTCAACAGGACTTTGGCCTTGTTTTCTCGTTTTTCCCAGTCTTCCTTCTGTGTGGTTGCAGTCGGCTTCTGCTCATCACCTGTCACTATAGTCCAAGCATTCGCTCCTTCAAGCAAGGTCAGGATCTTAAACTTCCAATTCGTGAAGTTAGACCCGTTGAGTTTACCAGATTCGTTAAGGTAAGATTCCATCGTATTACTCATTGTGAATCTACTTAATGACAACAAAAACAATACCTGTCAGATGGATCTGTCACCTCTGTCACCGATCTACAATGTCTGGCACTCCCGCTCCAATGAGCAAATTCAGCGTTTTCAACACAGCCAAAACAATGATCTGATCACAATTGATCCGATCCACCTCTCCTGGATTGATCTGCCACTTCGACGATCCTGCTCTCCCTGCAGATCGCCAAACGAAGTCAAGGTTTCCCGCAGATCTCCTTTGGCGCTCTCCCGATCTGTCTCTCCCGGACGGATCTGCAACTCCACCGATCTGCACCGTTTGCAAACCGTCAAACGAAGTTCACACTATTCACAGATCCCCTTGGCGCTACCCCGAGCGAAGAATCCGCGCTAATTGAAAATCGGTGTAAGTATCTTAATTGGCGCGACTTTCCCGGTAAAATCCCGCGCTAATCGGGTTTTCTGGCGCTTTGGCGCGATTTATCCCCTAAAATCCGCGTTAGTCCCTCTTCTGGCGCGACTGTCAGCGCAAAATCCGCGCTAATCGGCCTTTCCACTCAGAAAAAACGTTTTCCGAGTCCGAGCCAGGTGTTCTGCAGTCCACCTGCTCAATTGAGCACAGAGCTCTCGTGTACACACAGCCACAAAGGCACTTCAAGCCACACAGGATATTCCAGCCACACAGGTGACAAAAGATCAGGCTCACTCAAGCTGAGCTCTGATACCAAGATAAAATGTGAACAGAATTGAAAAGAAAGAGATGTAGCTCTCAGGTGTGGCCTGCACCTGGGGACTACACTCACAAAACTTGAGAGATCACTCTCGTCCACTCTATTCACAATCAATCAAAGATTACATCATTAAATACAATACTAGGAAATAGGAAGTTGCACCCAAACCCCATAACTATAGGAACTAATCCTAAACTAGGGAGAAAGTTACAACAATGTAACTATTTTCTCTATTAATATCAAAATAATATTAATTATTCTCAACTATAACTACCAAAACTGAATGCACTAACAACGTATCATGTTTCGAAGTATAAGACAAATCATGTTTCAAATTTTCTACAGGGTAAAGTAATGTGGAAATCTTTGTCCAAGTTACCATTGTTTCTCATTTCTGCTACAAAACCGTAACACGAAGCCTGCATCCATCAATCAAGATCACTGAAATGTTGTTCGTGGTTGGTATATTAATTATTAAATGCTAGGTTTTACTGTACAACGAGAGTTTGTACTGGGCACTGTCTAAAAGTACTGGGAAATTAATTATGTGTTTGTGTGCGATGTCTTTAGTTTAATGTTATATCCTATTTTAAGATTAATGCATCAATGTGTATTTTAAGTTATTTCAATGACATATAGTTTTATTGGGAAGCCTAAAAGTTTGAATGTTTAGAGTGAAAATACGTGGGCACCTAAAAGTCAATTTTTATTGTGTAAAACAAAATGTCTGTAAACCTCTGTAAATATGGTGTTTTTATAGTGTGAGAAATGAGCTGCAGTCTCCATATTTCATGAATGTATTCTCTTCATATTTCATTATAATCCAAAGACAGTTTCTTGCGTGCTCATTCTGGAAATTCAATTTTTATTTTTACTGCGCAATAATTCGTTTTTTCTGAGAGCATATTTATCAGAGCATAGTGTTTGCCATCACAGTAGGTTGTTGGAAACCCACAAGGAACCAAGGTTTATAAAAAAGGAGTCAAGTTTGTTATCAATGACAAATTGCTGATTCAAGCACAAGTTCGAAAAATCCATAAATTCCTCAATTTAATTGCAAGAACTATGATTAGTGGGAAATGTCAATGAAGACATTATTTTTTTTCAAGATATTTGGGATTTAGTGGAGAAAGGTTCTAAGAACAAGTTGATCCAACAACATACAATGCATTAACACAAGCATATAGATATTTATTTAGAGATAATAGGAAGAAAATCTCCAAATCCTTCCTCTACATATTTCAACCGGCGCATGAAATCATTTTTCCAAGAAATGTAGCAACAACAAAGTACAAGCAAGAATGGGACTTTCCTCCAGAAAACACTTTAAGGCATGGTAAAGGTGAAGGTAGAAAAATTGCAAATGTTGAGAAGGTATTTTGAAACAATCTGTATGAAGGAGTTTGAGACAATAGACTCATTTTTTACACAAGTTATTGGGATGATAACACAAATTAGATCTCATAGTGAGACACTTGAAGAAAGGGGAGTGGTTGAAAATATTTTAAGAAGTTTACCAACAATGTTTGATTCTATTGTTGTGACCATAGAGGATACAAATGATCTCTCACAATTTTCAATGGACAAGCTTCATGCCTCACATATTTCTCATGAACATAGGTTGAGTACAACAAAAAATACTTCAATGGAACAAGTCTCAGTTGGTCGAAGATAAAATACCAGAGGTAGAGGAAGAAGTTCACACATAAGTGGAAGAAGCAGCCCTTCAAGCTCAAGTGGAAGAGGCAACACTCAAAATCCAAGTCAAAATCCAAGCCAAAATCAAGCACAAGGTCAGAGGTACCATAAATCTCAAGTCCAATGTCATTGTTGCAAGATGTATGGGAATTATGCAGGTGAAAGTAGAAAGAAACAACATGATCTTATTAAACCAAATGCAAAATTGGCAAAAGAAAATAATAAGTTAATAACCAAGATAACATGTCTTTAGCTTGCAATGTAGCATAAGAGAAGAAAAGGGATGTATGTTTTTTAGACGTTGGTTGTAGCAATCACATGATAGAGAACATAGAAATGTTTCCTAATTTGGATTAAATAATAAAATCACAAGTTACATTAGTGAATAATAACAAAGTGTTTTTCATGGGTAAAGGAAAAGTCAATATTTTAACCAAGGGGAAGAAGAAGAATATTCTAGATGCGTATTTTGTTCTAGGTTAAAGCACAATTTGTTAATTATTGGATGATTTATGCAAAAGGGGTATAAAGTCTTCTTCAAAAATGGAGAATGCACAATTTTAGATAAATTTCCAAGTAGTTGATTGCAAAAGTTCAAATGACAAGCAATAGAATGTCCCCCCTAAAGATAAAGCCAAATTTGAAGGAAGAGGGCGTGCAAACACAATTGACAATGAATTCACAAGACGATGGAAGAAAAATTGCAGTAGTCACACAGGTAAACTTTCAAATATAAGATGAAAATTGGTTATGGCATGTAAGATTTAGGCATCAATCGGTATAAGTTATTATCTCTTGACATTCATATATGACTACATAAGAAAGATACAAATTTACTTTCTAAGAGATAAAAGTGAAATGTTTGAGCACTTTCACCAATTCGGGGCTCTCGTTGAAAAGCAAAGTGGAAAATCCATCAAATTTTTGAGAACTAATAGAGGTGGTAAGTACATCTCAAATGATTTCCTATGTTTTAGCAGGGAGCATGGAATTTACAAACAATTCACAACAAGGTACACACCTCAGTAAAATGGTGTTGCAGAAAGGAAAAATAGGATAATTATTGAAATGGAAAGGAGTATGTTAAAGGAAAAGAATTTGAGAAATGATTATTGGGTTGAAGTTGTAGCTTGTGCAACATACATCATAAACAAATTTCCAACCAAGAGCGTAAGGGACATGATTTTTGAAGAAGCGTGAAGTGGAAGAAAACATATTGTCACTCACATGAGAGTGTTTGGATGTGTGGCTTATGCACATGTCTCAAATGAATTAAGAAAGAAATTGGACAACAAGGGGGAGAAATGTATATTTGTTGGTTACAACAATGAATCCAAGGTATATAAGCTATATAATCCAATAGACAAGAAGGTCATAATAAAAAAAGATGTAAAATTCATAGAAGAGGAAGCATGGGATGGAAGTTTGAAGACAATTAATGTGGCAGCAAGTTTACCACAAGAAGACAAAGAGAAATTTGCAACAACAAATATTCCTTCAATGGTGACTCCTCCTATATATATTCAAGCTCAACAAAGTAGCCATCAAGTGATATCATCAACAAGCAATAGGATAGTGTCGCGCATTCAATATAATACCCCTCCAAGTGTGCAACAAAGATCAACATCCCCATATTCTCCAAGTTTAAGATCAAGTGAAATGTCAAATCTATCTTTGGCAAGCATGAGAAGACAAAAATTCATAAATTTGAGTGATATTTATGAGCGAAATGAAGGTGAAAGTAGCACAAGTCTAAATTATCTTTTTGGTATGTTTCTCATGTAGATGATCTAATTAATTTTGAAGATGAAATCAAGGAATGAATGAATAAATAGAAGTAATAGAAAAGAATGATACAAGGGAGTTAGTGAGTCTTCCACAAGGAAAATAAGTCATATGTGTAAAGTGGTCCTATAAGACCAAAACCAATGTTGAAGGAATGATTGAAAGGCATAAAGCAAACCTGGTAGTTAAGAGATATAAACAACAACTTGGAAGAGATTATGTGGAGAAATATGCATCAATCGCAAGAATCGAGATAGTGAGGATAGTTTTGGCAATATCAGCATAGCATAAGTGGAAGGTATATCAAAAGGACATGAAATAAGCATTTTTAACTAGAGTATTGAAATAGGAAGTGCATGTGCAACAACTATGTTAGATCCCTATAATACTAGTGTATTCCCTTATTATTATTGTCATTGTAGTCCCTTATTGTTATTTTTGTGCCCATGTTGTCCCCATTTTGTTATTATTGTGCCCCATAGAAGCCCACTATTGTTAATGTTGTGACCTCACATTATTATATTTATGTGGGCTTTAGGTATATTGTGACCCCTTAGACTCCTATATATAGAAAGGAGGTATTTTCATTTGTATCATCCAAGAATTGTTCATTTGTGTAATGTAAAGGAGGTTTCCCCCTCGACGAGGCTGATTTTGAAGTCGTTGATCTATAGTTTCTTCTATTTTTTGAGCTAGTTGCAAAACATTTGGTATCAGAGTTTTCGATTATGGGGTTTCAATGCTTCAAACAGGTCATCGTGGTAGTTTCTCTATAGCATTTTTTATATGAAATTTTAGAAGCTAAAATTAAAACCCATTTGAGCTGAAATTGTTGGCATTATGACACAAGTTTGGCTCAATGACATAAGTGTTGTCCTTGATGGCAACTCACTCAAATAGCAGATCACAAGTTCAGGCTCTCAAAATAGTAGAAAATGAGATACCCGTAGGTTCCTATTCACAAAGTTGTGGTCATCGGCAGGTTCTGCAGGTGCGGCGATCAAAAGGTGCAGACATATTCACAGGTGTACCGAACAAAAAGTGTGGATGTAAAGTACACGCACTTTCATGCAGAGAAAAACGTGTGCACGTGGGAAATCTTATGGTTGGTCCATGGTATTTAGTCCGACATTTTTGATCCTATGGTTTTGGTCCGTGGTTTTGCATCTAAAGTATTGAACCCAGGTTTTGGGTCCCTAGTATTGGATCTCTATGGTTTTGGACCATGGTTTGAGTAAGGCGTAGACTATAAAAAGGAAAGGAGATCATTTGGCTGGGTACAGATGTGTTGAATATCTTAAGGAGAGCGCGATCTGAAATACTGGTGATCGGTTGGTGAGTTATAGCTGGACCTGAATCAAGGAGAAACCTGAGCATTACAAGACGGATCTACTGATGGGTCGAGATCTCTTTGGCGCATGATTAAATCTATAAATCTGATAGTCTGGGGTATAATTAAAGTCTGATAAATTATCTATACCCGCAGGTCCGCAGGCTAGACACAGCACAGGTGCGGAGACCCGCAGGCTAGACACAACGTAGGTACGGAGACCCGCAGGCTAGACAAAGCACAGGTGCGGAGACCCGCAGGCTTGACATAGCGTAGTTGCGAATACCCGTAGGCTCGACACAACGCAGGTGCGGAGACCCGCAGGCTCGACAAAATGCAGTTGCGGATACTCGCAGGTTTCTATTGGTGAAGTTGCAGACCATTCTTGAAATATGTTTTAGCTGCTTGTGTCTATTACTGCAGTGTTCAGGGTTCTGAATTGATGTCTGGTTGTTGTGTGCTGAGAAATTATTAATTCAGTATTTGTACAAGGAAGTTGGTTGATTGCAGATATATTTGATGTTTGATTGATATTCATGGATCTAGTCTGAAAATTTATGAAATGTGGTCCCTGGAAGAAAAGAGAAGGTTGAAGCCTTCAGTAGGTCAGCACCTACATACTAGTACCTCAGCTAGTACAAGAGCTAAGGGGGTTGTAGCTCCCTTCCAGGAGAGTCTGGAGAACGAGATAAGGTTGTAGCCTTCTGCAGGTTGAAGCCTGCGTGCTGGTATAAGACTGCACCAGTACATAATCATTGTAAAATGAAAATTCTAATTGAAATAAGATAGAGACATATTGTAGCAGGTGGTTTTCACCCACATTGGGTTTCCACCTTATATCTTGTGTTCTTTGGTGTGACTATCTGCTCTATTTTTCTTGCTCCTGTTTACTGTTATATGGTTCTGACACAAATATTAATGATCAACATTTGAAGAATAAATTAAATTATAAGTCTAGAAGGTATACGCAAGTTTCATTAGTCAGATCTGCAAATGTTTGTATACATTGAAAAGGAATTAGATAATATTGATTCACCCCCCCCTCTCAGTATTATTTTAAAAAATTGGTATCAGAGCAGGTCCTTCAGGAAAAGCTTGATCGCTTGAAGGAAGATCTATCATCATGAGCAACTACGAAAAGGAAGCATATATCAGGCCACTGATTTTTGATGGAAGCAACTTCGTCTATTGGAAGGTAAGAATCACTGCCTATCTTCAATCCCTTGGTACAGAAGTTTGGGATATTGTGGAAACAGGATACACATTTCCATCAGCAACTCCTACAGATGAAGCTGGTAAGAAGCAGTATGAAACAAATGCAAAAGCTGTCAATACTCTATTAGGAAGTCTATCTCAATCAGAATTCGTCAAGCTTATGCAGCTCAAAAGCGCAAAATAAATATGGGACAAGATCGTTCTGAGCTACGAAGGAGATGAACAGGTAAAATGAGCAAAATTACAAACTCTTAGAATTCAATATGAAAGTCTCGGAATGCATAATGATGAAAGTTTGGCTAGCTATTTCTTACATATAGATGAGATCGTAAATTGTATGAAAAACTTGGGTGAAGAAATAAAAGAAGTTGTTTTGGTTGAAAAGGTTCTAAGATCTTTGTCTCCAAAGTTTGATTCAAAAGTTTCTGCCATAGAAGAAAAGCAGAACCTACAGAGACTTACCATGTCACAGCTACACAGAATTCTAACTACTTATAAAATGAGAAAAGGAGGACCATCAGATAGGAGAGAAGCTACATTCAAGGCTTCAGGAAAAGGAGATTACTATGAGTCAGGACATATGTCAGAAGAAGAGGAAGAATCAAATTTTGTCAAGAACCTTCAACGGGGAACTGGTAGATTCAGAGGTAAGTTGCCTTTCAAATGCTTTGCTTGTGGAAGATTCAGTCATTATGCTGCAAAATTTCCTCATAAAGATAAACTAGACAAAGGTAAGGAACCTGTTAGATGGAACATAAAACAGAATAAGAAGAGCTATTACATGCATGAAGACAATGATGGATTGTCAAATAGTGATGAAGATGAACAAGGTAATGATGATAGACTTTTGATGGCTTTTGAAGATGATGATTTCTTGGATGCTATAAATGAAGAAGGTCTTTAAGAAGAAATTTATAAACTTAAATTTTGTTTAGAGGAAAAGAACATGATTATAGATACTCTAACATTCCAAATTGCTGAAAAAGATAAACACAATGAAGGGTTAGAATGTGAAATTGTGGGACTTAGAAAAGAAATAGAGAAAACAAATGCCCTCAATCTCAGATTTACTAAAGGGTCTGAAACTCTAGATGAGATTATCAAAGTGAAGTGTTCTCCTCTAATCAAGACTGGTCTCGGATATTCCGAAGAAGCATGTCAAGCTCAGAAGCAAGCGCAAAAGCCATCCACCTCCAAAAGTTATCTTGATGCAGCAAGGAGAAGTGAACAAGTTGACAATCGACAACAAAAGTATAATGTAGATCACCAGGGAAATCAGGGACAATTTGCTTCGAGAATGATCAAGGATTATCAAGTAAATCGGGGGCAATCCACGTCAAGGATGAACAGAAGCCTCAACCGACCACAGGTAAATCATTCTCAATTTGGCTCAAGAATGGATGGAAACTACAATCATATGGTTGGTAGATTTAATAATCGCAAGAATTTCTTCAATGGCCAATGTTTTTCTTGTCATAACTTTGGTCATAAAGCTACTCAATGTGTTTCCTATAAGATCATCATGACTAGGGAAGCTCAAAAACAAAGGAGTATGACGGGAATCATGAAAAGAACCTACAATAACTTCTATGCTCTTGAAAATGAAATAGAATGTTCTATCTGTAACAACTTCGGTCATGAAGACTCTAAATGCAGAAGCAGGTTTCAACAAACAACTCAGAAGGAGCAAGCTTCATTAAGTTCCAAAACATGGAAAAAGGAAGAAACACAACACGAAATATGTGTGATAGCCTTATATGCGGAAGGATAGGAAAATCAATGGTACATCGACAGTGGATGCTCGAAACATATGACAGGTAATAAAGAAAAACTTCAGTCATATAGTGCCTTAGAAAAAGAAAAGAAGGTCTCATTTGGAAATGACACCCCTGCATTCATAAAAGCTAAAGGCTCTGTTCATTTGAAAGAAAAGGTCAAGGCTGGAAATGTTATGTATGTTGATGGTTTAAAGCATAATCTATTGAGTGTCAGTCAGATGTGTGATCAAGGAACTGAGGTAATATTTCGATCAAATGGATGTATTGTTCGTGAGCTTGATACAGGAAAAACAATGATCAGAGGCATAAGAACTCCAAATAACTTATACGTAGTTTAGAAAATCTTCGGCAAAATCACATAATCAATCTTGTGATTTTGCCGAAGATTTTCTAAACAATGTTATGGATCACAGAAGTCTAAATTCCTTAACTTATACGTACTCAAGGGAGAACAACAAAAATGCTATTTAAGCAAGACTGATGAACACTGGCTATGGCACAGAAGGCTGGGACATCTTAGCTTCTCTTAGATTAGGAAGGTATGCAAATATCACGTAGTTCGTGATCTTCTTGACGTCAGAATTCCAGACAATACAATATGAAAATCATGCCAATTTGGTAAGCAAACTAGAACTAATTTCCCTGAGAAGGAAGGATCAGCTAGCAGGCCACTTGAACTTGTCCACACCGATATATGTGGTCCAACTAGAAAGAAGTCACCTGAAGGAGAAGAGTATTTCATATTTTTCATTGACGACTTTTCAAGGATGTGTTGGATAGGACTCATGAAGTATAAAGATGAAGCCTTCAAAAAGTTCAAGTCATTCAAAGCTTTGGTTGAAAACAAATCAAATCGCAGAATCAAATGCCTCAGATCTAATCGAGGAGGGGAATTTACCTCAGATGAGTTTTTCAATTTTTGTGAAGAACATGGAATAAGAAGGGAATTTTCTGCTGCAAGGACTCCTCAGCAAATGGAGTAGTGGAAAGGATGAACAGAACGGTTCAACAAATGGATCATGCTATGCTTGACGAGTCTGGAACTCCCACAACCTTCTGGGGTGAAGCCGCATTTTCTGTTGTTACTATTCTCAACAAGACAAACGTCCGGGTAAACAACACTCAAACTCTTCATGAACTTTGGTACGGTAAGACTTCCACGGTAAAATACTTCAAAATTTTTGGAAGTAAATGCTACATTAAAAGGACTGATGAAAATCTTGGCAAGTTTGAACCTAGAGCAGATGAAGGCATTTTACTTGGCTACTCTCCCCACAGAAAGCTTACAAATGTTACAACAAAAGACTTGGTAAAATTGTTGAAAGCACTAATGTAGTGGTTGATGAAGAAGGAAACACTCCTAGGCAGGTAAAATCTGAAGATTTCGAAGATGGCGAAGACTATCCGTCAACATCAAATCAGATCCATGACGAAGAAGAAACCCATGAGGCACCAGAAGAACAGATAAGGATAGAAGAAAAGAATCCATCTAGATACGTTCAGAAGAATAATCCAGAATCTCAAATTTTGGGGCAGAAAGAGGCAGGTGTACAAACAAGAAGAACCATTTCAGAAGCTTCAAGCTATCTAGCATTACTCTCCTCCACTAACGCAAAATGTAAGAGAGGCTTGCAAAGGTGAATGCTGGGTCAAGGCCATGGAGGAAGAACTCGAGAAAATTGAAAAGAATAACACTTGGGAGTTGGTTCCTAGACCAAAAGATAAGAATGTCATAGGGACAAAATGGATTTTCAAAAATAAGCTGAATGAAAATGGGGATGTGGTTAGAAACAAGGCAAGACTTGTTTGTAAAGGATATGCGCAACAAGAAGGCATAGACTTTGAAGAAACTTTTTCTCCAGTTGCCAGACTTGAGGCTATAAGAATGTTCCTTGCTCTCTCTAGCTTTTAGAAGTTCAAAGTATTTCAGATGGACGTGAAATCTGTCTTTCTGAATGGAGACTTCAATGAAGAAGCATATATTGAACAACCATATGGGTTTATTCTTGGAAATGATCCAAAACTTGTATGCAGACTCAAAAAGGCTCTCTATGGCCTTAAACAGGCTCCAAGGGTGTGGTATTATCAGTTGGATAAGTACCTTCATCAACAAGGTTTTATAAAAGGATCAACTGATAGCAATCTATATATAAAAATTGACAATGATAAGTTGTTGATACTTGTTGTGTATGTTGATGATATCATCTTTGGTAGCAATGAAGAAGACATGAGCCAAAATTTTGCCTTGGTAATGCAGAAAGAGTTTGAAATGTCCATGCTTGGTGAGCTCACATATTTTCTTGGTTTATAAGTCCAACAAAATAAAGACGACATTTTTTTGTCACAAACCAAATATATCAAGCAGATCTTGAAGAAATATGGGATGGAGGATTCAAAACTAGTATGTACCCCTATGGTGACAGGATGCACCCTCAATGCAAATGGTGAATCGGCAACAGTACATCAGCCAACCTATAGATCTGTGATTGGTAGTCTGCTCTATCTAACAGCTACCCGACTAGACATTATGCATGCAGTGGGAATAGTTGGAAGGTTTCAGGCAAATCCAAAGGAAACTCATCTTCAGGTTGTTAAGAGAAGTTTCAAGTATCTTCAAGGAACTAAAAACTATGGCTTATGGTATCCTAGAGGTACAGATCTCACACTTCATGCATACACATATGTGGATTGGGCAGGAAGTGTGGATGACAGGAAAAGTGCTAGTGGTGGTGCATTCTTCATGGGTCCTAGATTAGTATCTTGGTTCAGCAAGAAACAAAGCTCTATTGCGTTATCTACAGTTGAAGCAGAATATGTAGCTGCGGCATCTTGCTGCACACAACTCCTTTGGATGATGCAAACCTTGCAAGATCTCAAAATCACTTGTACTCCACCTATCTCAATTTTTTGTGATAATACAAGTGCAATCAGTATTTCAAACAATTCCATCATGCATTCAAAGACTAAGCACATACCGATAAGGTATCATTTTCTCCGAGAACAAGTGCTTGAACAAAAGGTCAAATTGGAGTATGTTCCCTCTAAGGAACAAATTGCTGATATTCTCACCAAACCACTACCCAGGGAGACCTTTGAATACCTCAGACAAAAGCTGGGGGTAGTTGATGCATCATCTTTCTATTGAATCTTGTATGTTCCAGAGTTTGTTGTACGCGAGTTTCATATGGGGTATACGCGTACATACGCTGGTTTATGTGGGTACAGTCAACTTGATGAAAAGCAAGGATGAGGAGAGTCTGATATGGGTCTATTAGAGATCATCTGGCACAGGTTCAGGGGGAGCATATATTCTTCTAATAATGCATTGTTGGCATTATCATAGAAGATATTGGTTCAATTCTTCAGTTGGTTTGATGTCAGGAGGAGCAAGTGCAGAAGGAGAACATGGATACTGAACTATGATTGACAATTGCTGTTGATATTATGTCTTATATTTCTTTTGTCAAGGTCATGTAACGACTTGTCTTGATTGCCCCACTATGCATGGGATGGATAATGTAATGTGCTTATTATATCATGTAGCCCCTCTTGGTTGGGAGTCGTATTTATGAAGTCTTTGGTGATAGGAAGGTTAGTTATGATGTATAAAGTCAGATTTCTTTTGTAGAACATCTTCTTGTAGATCTTGCCTATATGTCAGGGGGAGCTTGGACAACACAACAGAGTAGAGATTTCAACGTGTACTCAGGGGGAGCATAACCCTTTGCCCTTGATGTCAAATGGGGAGGAAAGACCTTGAGTGACTTTGGGTTGCCATCAAGTCCAAAGGGGGAGATTGTTGGCATTATGACACAGGTTTGGCTCAATGACATAAGTGTTGTCCTTGATGGCAACTCACTCAAATAACAGATCACAAGTTCAGGCTCTCAAAATAGTAGAAAATGAGATACCTGTAGGTTCCTATTCACAAAGTTGTGGTCATCGGCAGGTTCCGCAGGTGCGCCGATCAAAAGGTGCAGACATATTCGCAGGTGTACCAAAAAAAAGTGCGGACGTAAAGTAAACGCACTTTCATGCAGAGAAAAACGTGCGCACGTGGGAAATCTTATGGTTGGTCCATCGTATTTAGTCCGACATTTTTGATCCTATGGTTTTGGTCTGTGGTTTTGCATCTAAAGTATTGAACCCAGGTTTTGTGTCCCTAGTATTGGATCTCTATGGTTTTGGACCATGGTTTGAGTAAGGCGTAGACTATAAAAAGGAAAGGAGATCATTTGGCTGGGTACATATGTGTTGAATATCTTAAGAAGAGCAAGATCTGAAATACTGGTGATCGGTTGGTGAGTTATAGCTGGACCTGAATCAAGGAGAAACCTGAGCATTACAAGACGGATCTACTGATGGGTCGAGATCTCTTTGGCGCATGATCAGATCTGTAAATCTGATAGTCTGGGGTATAATTAAAGTCTGATAAATTATCTATACCCGCAGGTCCGCAGGCTAGACACAACGCAGGTGCGGAGACCTGCAGGCTAGACACAGCGCAAGTTCGGAGACCCGTAGGCTAGACATAGCACAGGTGCAGAGACCCGCAGGCTCACACAACGTAGGTGCGAATACCCGCAGGCTCGACACAGCGCAGGTGCAGAGACCGCAGGCTCGACACAGCGCAGGTGTGGATACTTGCAGGTTTCTATTGGTGAAGTTGCGGACCTTTCCTGAAATATGTTTTAGCTGCTTGTGTTTATTACTACAGTGTTCAGGGTTTTGAATTGATGTCTGGTTGCTATATGCTGAGAAATTATTTATTCAGTATTTGTACAAGGAAGTTGGTTGATTTCAGATCCATTTGATATTCATGGATCCAGTCTGAAAATTTATGAAACGTTGTCCCTGGAAGAAAAGAGAAGGTTGAAGCCTTCAGTAGGTCAGCACCTATGTACTAGTACCTCAGCTAGTACAAGAGCTAAGGGGGTTGTAGCTCCCTTCTAGGAGTGTTTGGAGAACGAGAGAAGGTTGTAGCCTTCTGCAGGTTGAAGTCTGCGTGCTGGTATAATACTGCACCAGTACAAAATCATTGTAAAAGGGAGTTTCTAATTGAAAGAAGATAGAGACATATTGCAGCAGGTGGTTTTCACCCACATTGAGTTTCCACCTTATATCTTGTGTTCTTTGGTGTGACTGTCTGATCTATTTTTCCTGTTCCTGTTTACAGTTATATGGTTCTGACACACAGATTAATGATCAAAATATGAAGAATAAATTAAATTATAAGTCTCGAAGGTATACGCAACTTTCATTAGTCAGATCTGCAAATGTTTGTATAAATTGAAAAAGAATTAGATAATACTGATTCACCCCCCCTCTCAGTATTATTTTCCACAGAAATCATGATGAACTTCTGGTGCAAATTTTAGATCTTTTCTTGATATATTTTTGGAAATATGATCCAAGGAAATTAGGGTTTTTGCATGCTCCTAAAGTATATCTCAAACATGTGACCTGGGGAAATCATCATAACTTTCTCTTTAAGCATCAAATTGAAATTTCGTAAAAAGGTACAGAAAGGAGATGGACTAAAGTTTTATGTGTATCATTTCCAAGTTCGAAGGTCAAAACAGTGACATGAGGCACTTCGTACAAGTTCTCTCTACTGAACTAGTCTATAATTAGTTTATCGTGAGAGAATTAGAATAACTCTTTCTTGGAGAATCCAATCTTGATTAGACATGCAAGGTTTGAAAGGAGGTTTGGCAAAGTTTGTACAAGAAATTATTCCTAATGGTGAAAAGGCAGTAGAGGAAACTCATAATGAGAACAAAAGAAATGTTAGTCATGATTTCATAGACTCTAATGTTGGATTGAATACCAACCATGTTGCTAAGATCGATATGAGGAAGTTTGATGGTAAGGATCCCGTAACATGGATATTACAGATGGAGCAATATTTCGATCTCCATAATGTTCAAACACACAAAAGGTACACATTACGACTTTATATTTGGAACCCAATCATTTTTTATGATATCGATGACTTTGCTCTCGTAAACAAATTGTCACTTGGGCAATTTTTACAAAAGAAATGATAACACGCTATGAGGATACAAAAAGAAACACCTTTTTTAGCCAATTGATAAATCTCAAACAAAAGGGTTCAATGGTGGAGCACATTGAGGACTTCCAAAAATTGAATATAAGGGTAAAAGATATTCCAGAGGAGCATAAGATTGATGTGTTCATTGGGACTTTAAAGGATAGCATCCAACATGAGGTTTGCCTTTGGGAACCTGATTCATTGGAGAAGGCATTCAGGTTAGCAAGAAAATTTGAAAGAAAAATTATGGCAACAAGGAAGCCTACCAATCACAACTATAAATATGGAGGTGTTGTTGCCCCTAGTCTTCCACAACCTACAAGGTTGACACCACAACAATTGGAAGAATAAAGAGAAAAAGGGCTTTGTTAGAGTTGTGATAGAAAATACACTAAAGGCTATAAGTGTGTTGAGAAGAAATTATTTTACATGAGTTGTGAAGAGGAAGAAGAAAAGGAACAGGAAACATCAAAAGAAGAGGATACACACCACGAACAAACCCTAGATAAAGAAGAAATGAATCTGACCATATCTTGTAATGCATTGGCCAGAATTACCACTCCTCAAACTAACAAAATAGAAATACATATCAAGATGAAAAAGGTAATAGTGTTGATTGACTCAGGAAGTACCCATAATTTCATTCATTGTAAGATAACGAAGGAATTGAATTTATTCCTATATCCAGCACCAGAGTGTCAAGTGATGGTTTCAAATGGAGGAACCATAAATTGCTATGGAAACTACCATAATATCAAGCTATCCATGGGATAATATGTCTTGAATAGTCCAATGCTTTCCATTCTAATGGGTGGTGTTGATATTGTACTAGTAGTCCAATGGTTACTATCTTTGGGTACGATAGCTTTTAATTTTCAAGAACTTTTCTTGATTTTTTTTTCATAGGGAAAGGAAGTTGAATTAAGGGGTATCACAAGGAAACCGATAAAGATAACCAGCTCTAATGGCATTACAAAGCTTCTAAAGAAAGAACAATGTGGCGTAATTGCACAATTATGTTCGCTAGAGGTTCCCACATCAAAATCATCTACTTCTCCATATCTCCAAAAAGTGTTGGACAATCATTCCAAGGTATTTGAGACTCCCAAATGCCTCCCACCTATTCATGATCATGATCATGCTATTAATTTGATTCGAGGAAGTGTTCCTCCAAAAATCAGGCCTTACAAATATCCCTATGCCCAAAAGAGTGAAATTGAACATATGGTTACAGAAATGCTAGAGGTGGGTATAATTCAACCTAGTCAAAGTTATTTCTCTACTCCAGTAGTATTGGTGCACAAGAAGGATGGATCATGGCAGATGTGTCCGGATTATAGGGAGCTCAACAAACTCACTATTAAAGATAAATTTCCCATTTTGGTCATTGATGAATTTTTGGATGAATTGCGTGGAGCAATTTACTTCACCAAGTCATACCTTCATTCAGGATATCATCAAATCAAAATGAAGACTGAAGACATTCTGAAAACAACATTTAGAACTGACGAGGGTCATTATGAATTTTTGGTCATGTATTTTGGCCTTACCAATGCACCTTCTACATTTCAAGGTTTGATGAATTCCATTTTCAAACCCTTCCTTAGAAAATTTGTGTTAGTATTTTTTTGATGATATACTAATCTACAACAAGTCTTGGAAGGATCATGTTCAACATGTTGATAGAGTGCTCAAACTATTAGAGGAGAAACAATTATATGCAAAACCTCCAAATGTTTCTTTGGAGTAAAAGGGGTGGAATATTTGGGTCATATTGTATCTCATGAAGGTGTTAAGGTAGACCCTAGCAAATTGAAGCCATTAAGGATTGGAAAATACCCACATCCATTAAGAATCTACGAGGATTTCTCGGGTTGATGTGGTATTGTCCCAAGTTTGTTGGGTTATGACTTTGAAATCATCTACAAAGAAAGGAAGCAAAATGTTGTTGCAGTTGCACTCTGAATAAAGGATGAAGATGTGGAATCATTTCTTTGTTCCATTTCTATTATCCAACCAGATTGGATAAACGAAGCAAGGGATGAATGGAAGAATGATGAAAAAGTGTGGGAACTCATTCAAAAGTTGCAGCAAGATCCCAATATATCTAATACATTTAGCTGGAAAAATGATTCTTTATGGAACAAAGATCGCTTATACCTCTGTAAGAATTCCCAACTCAAACAAAATATTCTTCTGGAATTGCACTCCTATCTCTTAGAAGGGAATTCAATATTTTTAAAAACTTACCACAGGGTTAAGAAGGAATTTTTTTGGGATGGCCTTAAATATGATATTCAAAAGTTTGTGGTGGAATGTTTAGTTTGCCAACAAAATAAAGTTGAGACAATTAATACCCCAAGTCTATTACGACCTTTATCCATTCGAAGTCAACGTTGGGAGGAGGTTTCAATAGATTTTATCACAGGTTTACCCATGTCCGAAGGAAAGAGTGACATCGTGGTGGTAGTTGATAGACTTACCAAGTATGCACACTTTTATGCTTTTAAAGCCAATACAGTTGCTACTGTATTTATAGAAACAATTCAAAAGCTACATGGAAACCCAAAGACTATTGTAAGTGACAAAGATCCTATTTTCACTGGAAATTTTTGGACATAATTATTTTATTGTCTCGGTAATCAGTTGCTCATCTTATCATCCTCAATCTGATGGGAAAACTGAGATCGTGAGAAAATTCTTGGAAGGATATATTCGTTGCTTTGTATATGATAAACATACACAATGGGTCAAATGGTTGCCTTTGGTTGAATGGTGGCATAACAGTTCCTTCCATACCGCAGCAAAATTGGCCCCATTTATGGCACTTTATGGATACCATCCACCACCCATCACATCATATTTAAGAGAAAATTTTAAAGTTCAAGCAATGGAAGATCACGTCGAGCATCAACAAAAAGTTCTCCAACTCTTAAAGGATAACCTAA
Organism: Pinus tabuliformis; assembly: GCA_031772625.1. Lineage (NCBI taxonomy): Eukaryota > Viridiplantae > Streptophyta > Pinopsida > Pinales > Pinaceae > Pinus > Pinus tabuliformis. The sequence continues at coordinate 2,076,583,576 of CM062817.1, read as the reverse complement.
CTTTGATGCAGAATAGAATGAAACAACAGGTAGATCAACATCGCAACAAAAGAAGTGTGGATGTAGGTGACTAGGTATTTCTATGACTACAACCATACAAAAAATGTCCCTCAAGCAAGTTAAAAAGGATAATAAATTATCACCAAAGTATTATGGTTCGTACAAGGTGTTGCAATAGATTGGTACTATGGCATACAAATTGGAACTTTCTGCATCTTCCGAGGTGCACCCAGTTTTCCATGTTTCATGATTAAATAAGGTTATAGGTGACAAGCTCCTAGTTCAAACAATATTGCCAGAACTTGATGAGGAAGGAAAAATCATATTGGAACATGAAGCAGACACTGGAACAAGAACTTGACAACTATGAAATCAGTCAATTTTAGAGTATCTCATCAAGTGGAAGAACTTACCCGCTAAACATTCCACATGGGAGGATGAGAATTTTATACAGAAACATCCATAACTACTCAAGTGTCGAGGACAACACTTTTTCGAAGGAGAGGGGAATGTTATGTCCCTATAATACTAGTGTATTCCCTTATTATTATTGTCATTGTAGCCCCTTATTGTTATTTTTGTGCCCATGTTGTCCCCATATTGTGATTATTGTGCCCTGTAGAAGCCCACTATTGTTATTGGTGTGCCCTTACATTATTATTGTTATTTCGGCTTTGAGTATATTGTGACCCCTTAAACTCCTATATATAGAAAGGAGACCTTGTCATTTATCTCATCCAAGAATTGTTCATTTGTGTAATGTAAAGGAGGTTTCCCCCTCGAAGAGATTGATTTTGAAGTCATTGATCTATGTTTTCTTCTATTTTGTGATCTGGTTCAAGGGCAAGAAGGTGAGGTGTTTAGACTAAAGAAAACTCTATGGTTTGAAGCAAACATCATGCATATGGTATAGCATGATAGATTCATATTTGTAGAACAAAGGCTTTAACAAATATGATAGTGAGCCAACATTATACATCAAAAAAGGAGATGGTAAGCTCTTAATTTTTGTTTTATATGTAGATGATCTAATTTTCACATGGTGTGATGATATCCTCATTGTTGATTTAAAAGAAGTGATGAAAAGTGAGTTTAAAATGACAGATTTGGGATTATTAAAATATTTTCTAGGCATAAAAGTGAAGCAAAGGAAGATAAAATTTTTATTTCTCAATCAAAGTATGCATCAGACATCTTGAATAGGTTTAAAATGCAGAATAGTGAGCCTGCATCAACTCCAACAGTCGTGGGTTTGAAGTTGAGTAAGGAAGATTGTAGCAACAATGTAAATCCAACACTATACAAAAGCATTTTTGGGACAACTGGGCCTGATTTAATGTATGCATTGAGTTTGGTTTCACAGTTCATGGAGACATAAAAAGAGACACATTGGTAAGCGACTAAAAGAATTTTAAAGTATGTTAATTGAACTAAAGGATATGGCATTTTGTATACTACAACAAATGATTTTAGGCTGGTTGCATATACTGCAGTGATTGGGAAAGAAGTGTAGATGATAGAAAGAGCACTTTAGGAGATGTATTTCATATGGGTTTGGGAGCGATTTCATGGGCTTCCAAGAAACAACCAATAGTTTCACTATCGATAGTTGAACCTAAATATATCACAACCAAAGGGGCAACATCTCAAGTAATTTTGATGAGAAGAATGTTAAAATATATATGGCATGAACAAAAAGGAACAACAACAATTTGTTGTGACAACAATTCAACAATTGCATTGTCCAAGAATTTAGCATTTTACAAAATAAGTAAGAACATTTAGACAAAGTACCTTTTTATTAGGGAGTCAATCTCAATGGAGAAATTGTTTTGTAGCATTGCAGGGCACAAGATAAGTTTGCAACATCTTCACTAAACCATTGGCAAAATAGATTTTTGTCTGCCTAAGAGACAACTTGGACATTGTGAATATCATTAATTGTGATTAAGAGGGAGTGTTGCAAATTAATCCCAAATACCAAAACTAAATACATTAACAGTGCACCATCCGCAAAGTACAAGACAAATCATGTTTCAAATTTTCCACAGGTTCAAAGAATGTGTAAATAAATAGATCTTTGTCCAATGTACCAAGTTTCTTGCAACATAGCCCTAACAAAAAGCCTACACCCATCAATCAAGATCACTAAAATATCTTTCGCAGTTGATACATTAATTAAATGCCAGTTTTTACTGCTCAATAGGAATTTGTATTGGACACTAAATGTATTGGGAATTTAATTATGTGTATATGCCCCATGTCTTTGGTTTAATGTTTTGTCCTATCTTAAGATTAATGCGTCATTGTATGTTTTAAGTTATTTTCTTGACATATAGTTTTAGTTTGTAGCCTGAAAGTTTGAATATCTAGAGCGAAAATAGGTGGGCACTTAATGTGTAAACAAAATGTTTGTAAACCTTTGTAAATCTGGTGATTACAATGTGAGAAATGAGTTGCAGTCTTCATATTTCATGAATGTGTTTTCTTCTTATGTCATTATAATCCAAAGACATAATTTCTTGCGTGTTCATTCTAGAAAGTCAATTTTTATTTTTGTTGCGCAATACTTTGTTTTTTTCTCAGGTGGCATGCCCCTTGCACCCCATACGAGAAACAAGTGTTGGAAATTGTAATTACTCTTGCATGCAAGAGTTGGCTAAATTTGGAGAGTCAGTTAACTCAGTCAAATCAAGTGAATTCGAGTTAAGTTATATTTGGGGAAAAGTCAAATTTAGAGTGTGTGTGCATGTGATGTTATTTTGGGCGAATTACTAGACAAAAAAGTTTAAATAACCCTTACCGAGTTTATTGTAATCACTAAATTTGGTGGATCATCTTCCTTTCCAAAAAAATTGGTATCAGAGCTGAAATCAAAGCTAAAAGATCTAGAGAATCTGCAACTGCAACTTGCATAACAATACCGTGTGAGTGATAAGTCAAGTCTAGAGCCATAATCTTTAAGTTACAGTGAAAATCGAAATTTTGGTCGTCGTGTCACATAGCAATGTCTTTTCCGTCGCACCAATTTGGTCGATGTATTATTGAGCACACTCGTTGCCACCGCTTTGACTCGAATCAACCAAAAAAAAATCGCGACTACATGGAATGAGCACATAGACACCAATCACTGTGATAGTAAGAAGGTGTCATAGCCACCATTGGAGTCATGATCTACAAGACGTTTACACCGCAGAAGGGAAGTGCACGATACAAAGTTGTGTGGGCAAGCTTACAACCATAGACGTACATGCAGTGGAAGGTTTGAAGTTAAAAGGGTGAAATTGGTCCAAGCCTAGACCGTGGGAAAATTAAATTCCTTAAACCTCTTTTTGGAGAACATGAATAAATTTTTCATTGGTGAGCACATTTAAAGAGGTTTATGTGTTCAAAAGGTTCTTTATTAAAGGAGATATTAAAAGGGATTTAATAAAAGGTTCATAAAATATTATGTAGGGATTATTGAAAGAATTTTTGGATATAAAGGTTTCTTTTATGAGAGGAGTTTTTTTTTATAAGGAGCTTTTTTCTTTTAAATGAATATAAAGGTTCTATTATTTAAAGGAGAAAAGGTTTGAAAAGAAATTGTTTTTTCAAAAAAAAAAGTATTGTATTGACAAGAAATTTTAGTGCTTTGCAAAGTTCGTTATCTTACAAAAATATTTTGGTGTGTTGTCAAGCATGACAATGTTTTTTGGGTGAAGATTGTGGCTTATGGGGGTGCATATTGAAAATCATATTTTTTTCAGGGGCGATATGGAAAATAGCCTTATGAATTCAGGAAAGAAGCTATAAGATAGATGAAAGACAAAAGTGATGGGTCGCAAAGCACGACTGAAGACGATTAAGAAAAGCACTAAAAAAAAAGAGGCAAAGATTGTTGTCGTGTTTAGAGAGGTTTAGGCTGCAGCCGAGGAACTGGGAATTCTAGAAGAAGACGAAGAATAAATCAAGGTTGATTGGTGTAGCTTTGATCTTCTACCACCTTCTATGTTTATTGGTAAATATTTTGATCATTGGGTTATCAAAATGCTAGTTTTTCTTTGAGCTAAAGAGTTATTTGAGTACGAGTCTAATAACTCATACAATGAAGTATGTGATGCTTTAGCATTGGATTTTATAATACAGGGATTGGATGAGAAGTTTTTGTGCAAAGTGTAAAAATCTACAATTTCCAAGGAAGCATGGAAAATCTTGGAAAAATAATTTGGTGCAAGGGGGAGTGACATGCAAGAGTAAAATGTGTCACAACTTGTTAAGTCCATTACAAATCTGATAGTATATGAGGAAGACTCTGAGACCTTAGAGCTTGGATAATCCCACTCAAAAGTGGATGATGGGAATCAAGACCATAAAATTAAGACCCATTATGCAAACATACATATGGATGAAGAAGATGTAGCAAAGATTGCAGAGAGAGAAGTTAAAGCCTCTATGTGTGAAACAGATAAATAACATATAAATACTCAAGGACTCCACTATAATGTGGATGGTGTAGATGATGGTGAATCCCACTATGATGAAAAACATGTGGATGATGACTAAAAAGTGAGATGTGAATTGGTGAATCCAACCACAACTTATGAGTTTGGAATTGTCAATGAGAACATGCATGCTTGGATAACCCACCATAGGGTGGATGAACATTATGGTAATGAAATTTTTGAAATATGGATTGATCATGGAAATAGGGTAAGAACCATGTTTGATGAAGAATTGAAGGTTGAAGTTGCCACTGTAGTAACAAGTTATAAAACAGATGGAACTGATCATGAAGCAGTGTGTGACCAAGCATCAGTTGATACGGCTCACATTCTTGACAGTTCAACCTCAACCCTATTTATTAACACATTTCTCTCTCTCCTTTTTAAATCAAGTCCTGATGATGAGTCTTGGTCTAGACTAGAAACGTCGACAAAGAAAAATGAAAATTGTGGATTATCCGAGTTCAGATTCCAAAAAACCGAACCACAGAAATCTGCAATCCATTATAGATAAAGTTATCAATAGAGCAGCAAATGGTTTGGTGGATACAACAATTGGAATTGTTGATGTTAAATTTTGATGAAGAACCATTAATTGGTGATGAGTGGTTGCACATGATGCAACATAAAGAACATATTGATATGTTGCTATTTGGTGAAAAAAACCCACTTGTGTCTAGAAACCAAGCACAAGGAAACTTATTTGCAGTAGCAGAGTTTGGTAAAAGGGTAGAAAATAAAAATTATGATGCAATGATAAAACAAAAGAAGGCAGAAAAGGAGGAGGAAGCTCTTAGTGAAGAGCATAATGAAGATGTTTTTAACATTGATTTTGAGTAAGCACGTAAACAGGATAAAAATTTAGGTAAGAGAGAATCTAAAGAACGGAACGGAGGAAAGGACATGGATGTTTTTGAAGACAAAGATCAAAACATTGAAACCATTTTTCAACAATGGAGTCAAGAAAGGATAAGATTTTTCTATCAAGAAGTATGGCAGAATGATCCGAATTGGATCCATAGAAAGACTGTCACGAACCATGACTGAATCAAGTCGAACAAATCTCAAAAGAAATCCAAAACAGTATCAAAAACACCCTGAACCAGTGGCCATGGCAGTCGACATGGAACAATGAGGGTCTCGGTCAAAGCATGCTGACCAAGGCCCATGGAGACCTTGCAGGAAGCCAAAGTAGCCCCTGGGAGCCTCAGAAGGGGAAAAGGATGAGGTTTTTGATGCGCAATTAGCGCTTAGCTAGGCGAATAGGGCCCTGAAGGAGGAAGCCTGAGCACTCGATCACATCGGGAGCCAGGAAACTGCGGGCGGAAAAACTGAAAGGAACTAATGTACGAAGGCGGGACCCACGTATTGGAAAACCGGCGATATTGATCGAGGCACCCTTGAACAGTAAGAGGTTTTGGATAGGGGCGGAGCGATCTCACACACTGATCGACACATGGCAGGAAAAGGTGAGATAAAACCGCTGTTGATCAGGTGCTATTGGTCAGGAAAGTCAACTGCGCGAAACATGCATATGACGTCAGATCTGGAGGGCCCAGATCGGACGACTGAGATTGCACCCGATGGAAAGAAGTGGAATCGATAGGGGATTAAGTCGCATTTTAAAGGGATTTGGAATTTGTTTGACTGCCACGATGGAGGAAGAACACATCCATGGCATAACTGAAGAAACAAACGGATGAAGCATGCTGGCACCATTTAGAGGAGGACAAGTGGCCACTCCCTCAGCGTTCACGATGACACCGAACATAGGGAACTCCAAGTGCCTCTGCAGAAGGTGAATCGGCACAGGCAGAAGAGGAACCGAACAGGCGTAGGGATCGAATGGCTAAAGCCATGAACAGAGACAGTCGAATCAGTTAGAGTCAGAATTGGAGTCCAAGCGACCAAGAGAGATAGTGAACAGTGAACCCTGAGAGGAGGACTGAACACAGGGAACAGTAAAGCTAAGCAGAAGAGATAGAGGATCGAACTAACCATGGGCAGCATCGAGAACTAGTGAGCTTGAATATTCAAGCCTTGCCATAAAGGAATCTGTCTGGATTGAGCATTACATTTGGCTCTTTCCACTGTAGACCAAGAGGTCACAGAGCTGGTAGGAAGAAGAAGAGTCTGTGTACTCCAAGTGGCTTGGGGAATCCAAGAACCACCCTGCCAAGCAAAATCTGCTAGAGGAGAACTCACATTGAGTCCCTTTATTGTAATTTCTCTGCTAAAAGACACAATAAAACAAGGCCGCCACTGAAGCTAGACCGAGACATAGCCCTGGAGAATAGGGTGAACTCCTTATTAAAACTGTTTATGTCTTTGTGTTTCTTACTGTATTTCTCTACTATCTTTCCAATTTATTATCTATGTATTGGAAATCTGATCGATCCATTGTTTCTCTAACACAGAACACACACCAGCACATGAGTTTGTAATACCTTTAGTTTAATAAATCTTTAACTAATTTAACTCATAGGGTGAATATTAGATCAAGTGGTATTAGAGCTCAAGGCTGTCAGATTAGACAAGCTTGTGTTGGTATAGCTGTGAATTCTCACAAGATCAAAGCTCAAATTAGGAGAAGGAAAGTTAGTGGAAACTAATCCTTAAATTGGAAGAGTCTATCCTCGAAAGACCATGTCAGAAGAAGCTTATATGGGGCCAGACCCTCAATTAATAAAGAGTTTCCTAGCTATAAAGTCTATGGTTGAAGAAATGTACAGAGACTTTAGAAAGCAAAAGGTGGAAGATGCATTAGGCTCTAAGCAAGAGAAAGAAGAAGATGAGTCTCACTTCCATGACAACTCCAAAGGAAAGGGGAAAGAGGAACACTTTCTCACACCTCCTAATAGCCCTGTACATAATAAGAAAGCATCTTTGATTAAGTTAGATGTGAAATTTGATCTGCCCATATATGATGGAGAGCTAAATGCTGAAAAATTGGACAATTGGATTAGACAAATTGATGTGTATTGAAGGGTACAAAACATAAACTCAGAAAAGAGTAAGGTTCAGATGGCAAGCCTATGCCTAGGAGGCACTACCTTGGTTTAGTGGGAAGGTAGAACCCAAACTGACATGAAAAGACATGGCAAGACCATCTCTGTCTGGAGTGAATTTGTTGCTGCAATTAAAAAGCAGTGCTATCCATTGGCCTACATGCAGCGGGCCATGATGAGTTGGAAAACTCTTTGGTAGTTGAAGGGGCAAAGTGTACAGGGGTATACTGAAGAGTTCAGAAAGAGAGCATTGATGTTAGGTATCTCATTAGACTCACGAGAGGCTCTTTTGAAGTACATTGGTGGTCTACATAGCTACATGAGGAATACCATCCTCAAGTTTAATCCCAGTAGTATAGATGAGGTATTTGTACAAGCTACTCATCTAGAGGCTAGAGGAAAGAATGGCAATCCAGAAGTTGGGGGACCATCCCAACCCACTGTAAAAAAGAGCAAGGAGAAAAGAAAACAGAAGTGGAAAGCAAGGAAGGCTAACACTGCACACAAAGCCAAAGCTTCATGCACTCACTATAAAAAGGAGGGGCATGATGATGAGCATTGTTGGATTCTGCATCCAGAGCTAAGACCTAAGAAGTCCCAGGGAAAGAAGAAGAAGACAGCTGCAGCTATTCAGAGAGATTTGGGGTCAGACTTGGGAGATGAAACAACCATAGCAGCCACAGGTATAAAAGGTTTTCTGCTTAAGGGAATGCTGAAATCAAGAAGCATGTGCAGAAGTTTCTCGAGAAGGGCTTCATCAGGCCTAGAACATCACCATGTGGGTCACCAATCATTTTGGTGAGAAAGAAATATGGCTTGTGGAGAATGTGCATTAACTACCGAGTACTAAATAAGATAACAATAAAAAAAATTTATCCCCTTCCTCGCATAGATGATATTGTAGATCAATTAAAAGAAGCTGTTTATTTCACCAAGCTGGATTTGCACAGTGGATACCATCAGGTCAGAGTTGCAAAGAAAGATGCATGGAAGACTTCTTTCAAAACAAATTAGGGATTGTATGAATGGCCGGTTATGCCTTTTGGCTTAACTAATGCTCCTTCTACTTTCATGAGATTAATGAATGATGTACTCCGACCTTTTCTTGATGATTTTGTTATTGTGTATTTGGATGACATTTTTATTTTTAGTAAAATGTGGGTAGAAAATTTAAAGCATGTTAAGCAGACAATAGATTTTTTGAAAAGAGAGAAACTTAATGTTAAACTCTCAAAATGTGAATTTGGCAAAACATCTCTAAACTACTTGGGTCATATAGTAGGGGGAGGTGAATTGAAAATAGATCCCTCTAAAGTGGCAGTCATTTTGAACTGGCCTAAACCCATGTCCGCTACAGAAGTGAGAAGCTTCTTAGGGGCAGCGCAATATTGGAGGAAGTTCACCTCTAACTTCTCCTCGATTGTAGCTCCCTTACATGCTTTAACAGGATTGAATAAGGTGTTTCAGTGGGAAGGCAAAAATAAAAAAGCCTTCGACACCTTGAGAGAGAAAATTAGTACAACACCTGTAGTAGCACTGCCAGATTTACAAAGACCATTTGAGATCCAAACTAATGCCAATGACTATGCCATGGGAGTAGTTTTGACACAGCACGACAAACCCATATGTTATCATTCTGAGACTTTTAATCCTAGAGTAGTTAACTATCCTACATATGAAAAGAATTGTATGCATTAGTTCAGAGTGTGAAAAAGTGGAAACATTATTTAATGGGAAAAGAGACAGTAATACATACTGATCATTAGCAACTTCAATATCTACACTCCCAAACTAAGTTGAAACAATCAAGACATTATAGATGGATGGGTTTTCTACAACAGTTTCACTTAGTCATCAGATACAAAAAGGGCATACATAACAAGGTTGCAGACATGTTATCTAGACCCATTATAAATGCATTTACCATACTTAAGCATAATTTTGTGCTACATGAAAGCTACATAGAACAATATGCTCAGGATATGGATTTTAAAGATATATATGTAACTTTGAGTCAAGGCAAAAGAGTAGAAGAATTGGACTATCACATGAAGAACCGACTCTTATACCATTGTGGGAAACTCTGCATTCCACAAACTGAGAGAGTAAATATAATTAGGGAAGCACACACTTCTCTGATATCAGGTCACTTTGGGCTAAGTAAAATAGTTGCACAGCTGCAAAGATTCTGCTATTGGCCGAAAATGAATGAGACAGTTTCTAGATATGTAAGAGGGTGTGCCATGTGTGCTAAAAACAAGCCCAGCAATAGAAAACTAGGCTTGTACACTCTATTGCTAGTTCCTTCTCACCCTTGGGAAAGTGTTTCCATGGATTTTGTTGGAGGACTGCTTAAATCTCGGAAAGGTCATGATTATCTATATGTTGTTCTGGACAGGTTCAACAAAATGTGTATTTTGATACCTTGTAGTAAACAGATCACAACTGAATAGACTGCAAAATTGTTCTTTGAACATGTATGGGTTCATTTTGGATTACCCACTTCCAATGTATCTGATCGAGACACTCGATTTATGGGAAAGTTTTGGTCTTGTATGTGGGAACTGATGGACACCAAGTTAAAGAAAAGCACAGCTTTTCATCCACAAATAGATGGCCAGACAAAAGTAGTAAACAAGACTGTGAACCAGTTACTAAGAGGTTATTGCAGTAAACATCCTAAGCTTTGGGATGAACACTTGTGTTATGTGCAACATGCTTACAACAAGGCCAAACACTCTTCTACACAGAGATCTCCTTTTGAGACCTGCTTTGGTTTCACACCAAGGTCTCCTTTGCATTTTGTCTTTGGTAAAGATACCATGGTTGATGGACACAATGATGTGGACAAGGAAACTAGGTTCATTGAACAGATCCAGGAGATCCACTAGGCAGTACAGGAACAACTCGAAAAGAGCTAGGCCAAGTACAAGGCTAGGTATGATAAGCATTGGATGGAGCATAGTTTTCAAGTTGGAAACCAAGTCAGGTTGTATATCAGCAAAGATCAGATGAAAGGTGAAGGTAAAATGCTAAAGCCTATCAAGTATGGACCTTTTAGGATACTTGAGAAAATTGGTGAAAATTCTTTTCGCCTTGATCTACCAGCTTACATGCACATCTACTCAATCGTAAATGCCGATTGCTTGAGATTTTTTGAACCTTCAATGATTAAGGACCCTGAAGAGAAAAGTCAATTGCCTTATATTGATGACCTGCTACCTGAATACCTCAATGAGTTGCAGGAAGGCACAGTGCTGGACAGGAAGGTGAGGACAATGCGTAGGGGAGAAATTGAGTACCTTAGGATTGGGTTCAAAGGTTCAAAGCCGGGCAGCGCAAAGTGGATTGAGATTAGACAAGTGAAGAAACAGTATCCTCACTTAGTCGATGCTTGAAAACCAACTTTTGGTGGTCCAAAATATTTTCAGTAGGTAGACCGTAATCTGAATTGGATCCATAGAAAGACTGTCGAGAACCATGATAGAATCAAGTCGAACAAATCTCTAAAGAAATCCAAAACAGTATCAAAAACACCCTGAACCAGTGGCCATGGTAGTCGACGTGGAACGACAAAGAACTCGTGTTATAGACATATTTTGGTACTGCAAACCCAATCTCATATGTCCATTAACCAAGGGCTTCTAAGCCCCTAAAAGTGTTGTTTCATACCCTAAAGGAACAAGGTTAGCTGATTACATCATCTCCCAGAAGTTCTCCTTTAAAAACTACTCAGAACTGGTCAAAACTGGACCATCTCACCTGATCCATGGTCATGGTGCGATGCATCTCACCTATTACACATGGGGGGTACGATGCATACTAAAAATCCCTTCTGTAGGGTGCGATGGGCGAGAGTAGACGAATCGCAGAGGCAGTTTGCTAGGTGGAAACCTAGAGAATCTTCTAAAAACTACTCATTTGACACTTGCCTCCCTAAATCCACCCAGGGATGAGTAAGAGATCATGAAATCTCCAAGTGGAACAAAGAACTATCAGACAAATGAAACTAATCAAAATCCCAGAAGCTGACTCACCCACCTGCAAATATCTATATATGGATCCCTCATCCTAGAGATCCAACGACTGGAATTTTGTATTTTGTAAGGAAGTGTTGTTGGTTTCTCTGTGAAACATCATAGTGTTGGGTGATCTAGCTTTTCATGAGGTGAAGAGGGCTTTCATGCTGGGAAGGTGGCACTCGGTCAGACCAATGGGTTGCAATCCTCTCTTCTACTACTTCTATCGATAAAGCTATTTGAGTTTTCCTCCATATTCTTGTATATCTCTGAATCTTGTATTGATATATGCATTTGTATGGTTAATATACATTTGACCCTATATTGTTTATTGTTATAGATCTCTATGATTTGATGGTATTGTGCTGCTTTGACTCTACAGGTGTTCTTTGAAGCGGGACAAGTAAGGAAGGAGTGGCGTAGCTCTGTCAAAGGAGGGAGGAAACAAGCAAGGAGCCAAGTGAAAGACTGAGCTTGGTACTCTCTGCTTCTCTCTCATCTATCTCTCATAAAGGAAAACACAAGTAACTTTAGTTTGTTTGTTTCTAAGATAGCTACCCGTCTTAGTGGGAATAGAAACTCTTAATGGACACTAGTTTTCCCGATAACAAAATGACGTTTCCGGTGGGGAATGAATAGTTTGTTTGCTTATTCCTATTTGTTTGCTTTATAAACTACAGCCGGAGCATGAAGTTAAGCCAGCTAGCCTTCGAACTGCTTTTGCTATGCAACTGCAAAGTAGATCAACGTTGCTTCAGTCAATCTCTGGGTTAGTTTATGAAATGAACATCTGACTTGCAAACAACCTAAGTGCCCTAGTGGTAGCTCAAGTAACCTCATTAGATCAGCCCCTATACTTTGTGTTTACTGCCTATCATTAGCTCAGCCTAAATCCCTGATCTAAGCTACAAACTGTGAGCAAAAACCAAGCTCAGTCTCGTCCATGGACCATTGCACTATCTCTCATTAGTAGTCTAGATGCATCGCACCTCCTGTGTGTTGCAGGTGAGATGCATCCATGTTTCCCTGTGTTACAGGTGCGATGATTGAGTGAGACTGTTTCTGCGTTCAAATTTTGTTTTTTTCTTCATTGTCTTCAGCTTTATTTAGTAGTTTTTCTATCAATGATCAGTATATCACTCTTGAAACTCTCTTCCTTTTCATTATTCAGCCTCCATTGATAAAGAATTGTGAATTTTTTTTATGTATTTTTCGTCATTTACAGTTCTCCTTTGCAAACAGTAGCTTAATCGAACTGTCGTCTTTTGATTTGAAAGTGTCACAAGTGTTGTTTTTAGTCAAAGAAAAGAGTTTCGTAAAGTCTTCCTCTTTTAGATAGTTGATTACACTTTTTCCATTGTATTTGATTTGAATTAAATAGTATTTCAAGTGTCGAAAGCAATTTTAAATTCGAAATCGCAAAGTGTCATCTTAGTCTTCCTTTCATTTTCTGAATTCGAAATGGCAAAGTGTCGTCTTAGTCTTCCTTTCATTTTTTTAATTGAAAATCGCAAAGTGTCGTCTTAGTATTCCTTTTGCTTTTTGAAAAGAAAATTGTTAGTACTGTCACTTTGAAAGAAAAATAGTTCAAATCTGTACTTAGCATTCTTTTTTTCATCCACACATTAAGAAAGCAGAAAACAAATACATGCATGTGCATTTGCATTTAGACTGCATGCGGAAATTGATTTAGGACAGTGCATCTTAGTTTGTGCTCTCTACTCTATGTTGAAAGAATTTTACTTCTCTTTCCTTAGTAGCTAGGATTTTCATTGCAAAAGGAAACTAAACGACTATTTATCATATTAGATTGCATATTTAGGAATTGTATATCTACATCACGTGGTGAACCTTAAAAGATAAACTGTGAAATAAACCTCAATGAACATAAAAATGCTTTGGAACCTAATGCACAACATCTAGAAGTCTAGGCTAGAGTCGTATTCTAGTGTCGTAAAACCTGGTAACTATCGTTCTCATCGTAGGTTGGGTGATTCCTCCTCTTTTATAGGACAAGTGACAGTATGGACTTGTGCTCCCACATACTGTCGAGTGTATATTGGGAGACCACAATAGGCTATATCCTTTATCCTTAGGAAGCCGTGTTTGCCACCCTATGGATCACAATGCACTGAACACAACATTCAGGAAGATTGACTGCTGTAACTTAAAAAGTATTTTGCAGTTTTACGATTGGTTTGGTAATCCCTCTGTCTAGATTTCCAAAGTAGTCACTTTCGTTCCTTTTCAGACTCCTTAAAAGAAAAGGTCCATCTGATCACTTTTCACTTCAGGATCATTAAAAATTAAAGGCGACTAGACTCATCTTTAGCTTTTTCTCGACTCTTAAAAATTGAAACAGCAAGTTGTGTCAAAGCGTCATAAAATTCATTTAATTCGGAATCACATTTTCCCCTTTTTAATTTGAGTTGATCAAGTAATCCGCAATCGTGGAAGAAAGTCAATCAAAACCTCGTCGTTCACGGAGACTAACGATTCAACCATCTTTGACTCCGGAAATGAAACCATTATGAGCCTGGCGATCTCGTTTAACTAGGTCAAAGTCTCCTGGTTTATTTGAAATTTGTGTTTCAACATTCTCAGAGACTCCAGTTACTCCAACTATTTCTGGTATCCCTGCCTCTACAGAAGAAGTTCCGCAGTTACAAGAGGACACTAGAACTGATCCTAGTGTAATGGTAAACACTCCTATTCCTGAACCAGCTCCATCTACGGCTGATTCAGAAGGTGTCGCCTGTCTAGCATCTGTCGCTGCAGAGTCTATACCTTCTTTGGCACCAGAAATATTTTATGGACCTGACGGTCTACTTCTTCCACCTGGATTTATTTCTATAGAAGAGATCGTGGAGGATCTTCCATCTAGTACTCCATTGCATTTTGGAATTAGGATCCACCCATATCCTTCTACTACAGAAGTTAGTCACCCTTCATCACAAGTTCCTGTAGAATCTCTAGGAAATATTTTGGATAGACTCGATATGTCTAAACAACCATCGACATCTAGGACTGTTTCATCCGATATAGCAGCAGTATAACCTCCTGCCACCAGTCCGACAATGTTTGCTAGTGTACCATCTGTCCCAACTAGTTCTCAACAACTAGATGGAGTCCACCCAGGGACTGTTTTGACAACATGGTCTGTTCTTATTTTTTCATCCGAAACCTTATTTGGAATTTTTTATGTTGAGTCTCAGCAAATTGATCCTTCGCAACAGTATCAATTTGGGCAGTCCGGTCTCCAAAGGCCAATTTTCCCTTTGAATACTGGATTGCTGCCATATATAGGGCAATATGCTTTTTCATTATTCCCTTTGGGAGAACAACCATATGAGAGTTCACAACAGAATTCTGGTCAGGCTGGAATCGCATCCAGTAGTTGGGTACCAATACTACCTCAACAGCCAAGAGTTGTATATTCTATACAACAAAATCAACCTGTGTCAAATATTCCCACTACACTAGCTATTATGACGGTGTCGCAAGTACAAGCAATGCCCGTTGTATGTCAACCTCCAGTCTCTTAGGTCGTAATACAACATCCTCTCATCTCCATGACTCAATCACAACCGCTGATTAGTGGATCGTTAACTGAAGTGACTAAGTTCAAACAGGTACTATAACCTCTCACTTTGGTCAAACATCCAGTATTGGGCAACAGCAAATGGTCTCACAGCCATGGCTGGTGCAATATCAACAACCGAAATTCTAGCAAGCTTATCGAGGACCTAAGCAACAAATCTTTGCAGGTAATGAGCAGCCATATATTCAAAACAGTTACCAACAATCATATTATAATGGTTACACCCATCAACCTTATCAAAGTTATTAGCGTAAAATACATTATGCTGGTATGCAAAGACCCACAGCTCAGGTGATCCCATCTTATCCTGGGTATGCTTTGCCAAACTTGAATCAATAGTTGCCTTTCGTAGCGACTTTAGAATTACCAGATCTAAAACGGCTAACAAATGATCCAATTGCTTATGCCCCTTGGTGGCCAGCGATTCCTCATAAAATTCCGTCAGATATTCCTAAATTCAATGGAAATTTGGGTGAAGATCCATCGAATCATGTGATGACCTTTCATCTGTGGTGTTCGTCCAACACTCTCAATGATGATTCTATTAGGCTTCACCCTTTTCAGCGAACATTAACTGGTCCAGAAGAAAAATGGTACATCGAATTGCCTAGGTCTTCATTCAATAACTTCGGCACCCTCGTCACTACCTTTTTAACCCATTTTCAATTACCCATAAGGTACGAAATGGGGACAGAGCTTCTTACGAATTTTAAGTAGATGACAGCCACTCACATATCTGATCATATTCATGAGTGGCGACATCGTCGTAGAATGGTGAAGACATATGTTCCTGATCAACTATTAGCTGAATGGTTTATTAACTCATTGTTACCTTCTATCACAAAAGATGTGGCCAAGGGAGGAGTTGTCACTGAAGAGCAAATCATTGCTCGTGCACAATATCTAGACTGGATCTATACTCAGTCTGGCATGCTCTATGAAAAAATCCCTGATGCTCCTAGACCAGAGTTCTCCATTCCTCCTCCTCATAAATCAAACAAAGACTCTCATGCCAGTGATGGCATGATCGGTACGACCGACACGAAAACCACAAAGGCTACATCTAAGAAAGCCCGTATGGTTTCTGGTCAAAATGAAAATGAAGAACTTCTTGCCTCAGAGGTCAATGTCGTGTCGACCGACAAAGGCAAAGAACCAAAGCAACCAGGGGGCAAGAAGAAAGGGAAAAGCAAAAAGAAGAAACAGGATGATTCGTCTCCTGAAAAATCTTCTGCAAACCCTTCTGGACAAAAGAAACCTCCTGGGCCATGTCACATATGTGATGAAGACCATTGGATGAGAGATTGTCAGTATAAAGCTAAGATTAAGAAGTTCTTTAAGAGTTCAAAAACCTCAACAGTATTGACCGATCCATTTCCAAACCTAGAAACCAATCTGGTTGCTAGTGACAATGCTTCCCCATCCCAAGTGCTTATGTTGTCCATTTCAAAACAGCAGAATGATGCTTTGATATTGAAAAGGAATAAAGATTACGGGAATCCACAGCTGTCGAACAACAAGGCTACTGATCAACCTAGTAGTTCAACAACAACTTTGACCGAAGTTGTGCCAGCCATCATTCCTGATCTAACAATAAAGTGACCAAAGGGAGTAGTACACAAATCGACATTTAATCCTTGTGCCAGAGCAGCATAGAATTATAATATAGTGGAGGATCTGGTCCAATCGCCATCCGCTATGTCGACACTTGAAGTACTGGAAAATTTTCCCTCCCAAAAGCAAGCTCTATTATCAGCAATACGTGGGATTGACCCAGCAGATTCCAATCTTGTGGCCTTTAACCATAAAGGATGTGAACCTCAATTACTAGCTCAACTCGCTTTCCTCATTCAAGTGAAAGCCCTCAACAAAATTGTTCATCGAACAATTATTGACGAGGGGGCATCTACATGCATTATGTCAATGAGTTGCTGGAAAACATTAGGCTCAACACCCTTGTCGCGATCGTCAACGACATTAAAATCATTCGATGGACGGACATACACCCTGTACGGGATTTTATGTAACTTGCAAGTTGAACTGGGGGGCAAAACAATAGAAATTGATGTCGAAGTTATCGATGGAAACCTCGATTACAACATCCTATTGGGTAGGCCCTAGATTTATGCTATGGCTGCAGTTGTGTCAACATACTTTAGAAAGATTGCATTTCCTTTTCAAGGAGGAATTACAATCGTTGACCAACAAACCTTCCTCCCTAACAGTTCACAAGTTACGAGAAGCATTCCAATGAGCCATGGAAGCTCTCAATCGCTTCAAAATATCAGAGTGGGCATCCTAAAAGACCCTACATTGATGGGTACTTTTTCTCTACCGCCTTCAAGTAATCTGGCGGAAGTAGCCATGGTGGAGACCTGCAATATGGTATCCTCTATATCTACAAAGATTTAGAAGATTTCCGAATATGATGTTATCATGGATCATCACTAGGTATTACCTCCAAGCCTAATAGAAATATTGTAGCAATCAATTTTTTTGGCCTAGGCGGCAAACCAAAATCAATGCTCATCGAGTGTTTGGATAGATAGGTCTAAAGAATATGGTACCTCTTCAGATCCTTGGTCGCATGTACATTCTATAGACGAAGGAATTGTTCAGTCAATGATGATAGGAGAGGCACCATGGGAAGATTACCACCATCGTTCCCATCTTCCGGATTACCACAAAGGTTGTTCCAATAACCTTAATCATCCTTCAGTTTTTTATTTTCTATCAAATATTGTAAATACGGTGGATTTCGAGCGAAATTTGTCCAATATTGAAGAAACTATCACGATAAATATATCAACCAAACCAAATGTTGTAGAGAATATTCATGTTGGAAAATCTTGTTCTTCTTCAAAACTGGAAATATATTGCACTCTCTTTCACGAGTTCAGAGATGTCTTTGCATGGTCATATGAAGAAATGCCAGGCATTGACTCGAGCATAGTTGAACACGAAATTAAGATGTATCCAGATGTCAAACCGATATGACAACAACTTTGGTAGGTGCACCCAAATAAAGTTGCTGCCATCAGGACAGAAGTTCAAAAACTTTTACATGTTGGTTTCGTTTACCCAGTTCCTTTAACTGATTGGGTATCGAATATTGTTCTTGTGATGAAAAAGCAAGGAACGATTAGAGAGTGCGTCGATTACAGGGATGTAAACCAAGCTTGTCCAAAGGACAACTATCCTACACCCTTCATCGACCAGATAATTTATGAATGCGCCAGATGCGAAATATGTTCGTTTATGGATGGATTTTCGGGGTATAATCAAATAAATATCCGCCCATAGGACTAGTCAAAGACTGCATTTATTTGTCCGTGGGGCACATTCGCATACCGCAAGTTACCTTTCGGTTTAAAGAACGTAGGGGCAACTTTTCAGAGGGCTATGAATTATGCCTTCCATGACATCAAGAACATCGTTCAACCATATCTCGATGATCTTCCGGCTCATTCACGAAAGCAGACTGATCATCCATAGCATTTGAGAGCTATATTTCTATGTTGCTGACAGTACAAGATACGACTCAATCCACACAAGTGTGTGCTTTGTGTCGGTTCTGGTCATTTACTTGGATTTGTAGTTTCAAAGGACGAGATTTGTCTTGACCCATGTAAGGTTCAGGCGATCATCAATATGCCTCCACCTTCAAATTTGCTTCAGATTCAAAAACTCCAAGGGAAAGAAAACTTTCTAAGGAGGTTCATTCCAAATTATGCCTAACTTGCTAAAAGTTATACATGTCTTTTGAAAAAATAAGTGCCCTTCAACTGGGATCAGGTTACACAAGATTCCTTTGATGCTTTAAAGGAATCCCTAATAAAAGCATCATTAATGTACACTCCTGACTATCAAAAAGACTTTAACCTGTATCTAGCTGCAATATATACGACCATCACAATGGTTTTAGTTCAAGAAGACAATGGAATCGAACATTTTGTCTATTATTTAATTCAAAACATAAATGATACAGAAATAAATTACTCCTATGTTGAAAAGCTGGCTCTTGCAGCTTCAAGTAGTACAAAGATTTCGACACTATATCCTCTTTCGCAAAACTACAATTTTGTCAGATTGCAACCCTATGACTTACATTTTTTCGCGTCAGTTACTTGGGGGAAAATATTTGAAATGGATAGCTATTTTGCAAGAGTTTGATCTGGAATTCGTAAAATCCAAATCAAACAAATCTCTAGTTTTCGTGGAGTTACTATGCGATTTCCCATTGTCGTCCAACGATTCAACATCCAGAGCATCAATAATGGATGAATCTTTGTTTCTGATATCGTCGAGCAATCCATGGTATGGAGATATAATCATCTATCTCCAAATACAAACACATAGGTGTTATCGAGAAAACTAGTGTCTATGCAGAGCTGCTAGTCCCACTAAGGCTGGTAGCTACCTTAGAAACAAACAAACTAAAAACTACTTTCATTTTCCTTTATGAGAAATAGATAAGAGAAGAATAAGGAGACCAACCTCTGTCTTGCACTTGGTTCCTTGTTCGATTCCTCTCTCTTCTGATAGGTATTTGCCACTCGCTTCCTTGTCTACATAGCTTCAAAGAGTACCTGTAGAATCAAAGCAGCATACCACTATCCAAGAACATAGATCTATTATCATAAACAATATAGGACCAGATGTATATTGACCACAAATGCATAAATCATCAATCATACAAGAATGTGGAGGAAAACTTGAATAGCTTTATTGATAATCAAGAAAGAGCAAAGAGGATTACAACCAATTGTTCTGACCCAACATCATCCTCTCAACAAGAAAGCCCTTCTTCACCTCATGAAATGCTTAGATCACCCAACACTATGATATTGCACCAAGAAACCAACAACGCTTCCTTACAAGATACAAAATTCCAGCCTCTGGATCTCTGGGATGAGGGATCCATATATAGATGTTCGCAAGGGGAATGAGTCAGATTTTGAGATTTGATTAGTGTCCTCTCTGATAGTTCTTCATTCCACTTGGAGATTGATGATCTCTTACTCATCCCTGGTCGAATGCAGAGAGGCAAGTGTCACAGGAGAAGTTTCTGGAAGATTCCATGCTTCTCCACCTTGCGGATTGACCCTACCATTTGTCCACTCTCACCCATCGCACCCCATAGAAGGGTTTTTCAACGTGCATCACACCTACTGTGTGTATTCAGGTTGGATGCAACGCAATTTGACCATGGAGCAGGTGAAATGGTCCAGTTTTGACCAGTTCTGAGTAGTTTTTCATGGAGAACTTCTGGGAGATGTTGTAATCAGTTGACCTTGTTATTTTAGGGGTTGGAACAACACCTTTAGGGACTTAGGAGCCCTTAGTTTATGGACATTTATGATTGGGGTTGCAGTGCCCAAAAATGTCTATAAAAGTTGCCCCCTAAAGCATGAGGTCGTTAATCTTTTGATGTCGGGTGAAATGCTTTATCATGAGGATCCGAAGTGTTTTCAAGCTAGAAGGTGACCTGTAATAAGATACAATACAATACATTATCTTCATAATATTTTCATGATCTATCTAAGGCGGGCATTCCCATGCTCAGCTTTATAAATTCATTTTCATGTACATTGGACAGACAATCGTCTGAGTGTAGACTGATGATTCTGGTAGAGCCATCATCCCTTAGATTGGATGATTATCTGTGAAGAAATGATGTACATTTGACGTCTTGATTTTCCTGAATATATATCGCAGCCCGGATGGATGAAACTAGATCCGAGGTCTTCAATCTCGTTCGATCTTAACTCAAAGTACAAGTCGATCCATGTGAGAGATGTTCTCGAGTTGAAAAATACATCACTTGATTACCAGCCAATGATGTAAGTTGTTAACAGGCGTGAGAGGAATCATCGATAATGATGATGACCCGCAAGGTACTACAATACAATTCACGTGGTGTGAAAAAGGGACTTGGCGTCGAACACCACACAAAATATTTCGGTCGAAGGCCATTGATGTAAACCTGTTGCCGGAAGTGAGAAACTTGCCATTGAGGCATGCAAGCTTCAAAGTACTGAAAGGGTTGTTCCTAGACCAACTTCTTGGATAATGAGATGATGTCGACAAGAAGCGATCCGTCATAGGAGGGCCTTAGTGAATCCCACATCAATGACACGGAACGGAGCAAATGATTTTAATGGAGGTGAAAACGATCTGGTGATATAAGGTTCAAGGTGGCGGTCATGAAAGAATGGAGCATAAATGTATTGCAGTGGGCGAGACACAGGTGAATTCTCTGAGCGACTTCTCTTGAACATATCAGCAACACTGACATGATGGATTGGTAGCATTAACCCCAAATGTGGATGGTGTGATGGAACCATGGTGATGTGACCAGTGAATGGAACAACCCAACCCGACTCGGATGCGGAGTGAAAGTGTCATGTTCAAGAGCGACTTGCTACCAACAAAGTTTCTTCAAGTTTTCTTCCCAATTTTCCCCAGTCATTGTTGACCAGTACCTCTTTATTTTTGTCAAGCTTGAGGAGGATAACATATGCTTGTTCTATAATTTGCCCTTCGGGCAAACCCATCGCTATGTTTTAACGAGCCTAGTGATAGTGAAACTCGTTCTTGTCTGTTATGGACAAGTTTATCGCTATTAGGTTTTAACGAGTTTAATGACAAAGATAGCTCGTTCCTTGTCAATTTTAGAGATTCTAAAAAGGGACGTTCCAAAAGTCATTTTTCATCACATAATCCCTTGAGTCCGAAAAAGTATAAAACAATACAAAACAGATGAATTTTCGGTAATTTTAACGAGCCGATCAAAACAAGCGCTCGATCGTTTTGTGTAATAATCCCTCAGGTCCAAAAAAAGATTAAAAAATAAAGGAGGGATAGCACTTCCGGTCACTTTAACGAGCTGGAGAGGCCAATGGCTCGACAATATTTTCATATTTTATGAGTCAGTTGAAAAGAGCTTAAAGGAGACTCGTTTTTGAGGAACAAGTGATAGATTCGGGTAGCAACTGATTCCAGGTAAGGTTTGGAATTTCCCAATCACGGCAGTGTCACAAGGATGGCTAACAAGATCACTCTTTGTAGCTGTTCCTCAAAAGGGGTAAACAATCAAGTGGAGGTGAATGATCGGCCAATACAGAGTGGAGGTGATGATGAGAACACGACCAAGGCTTCAAAGGCTGAAGTAATACATTCACGGTGGTTATTTACCGGAAATTGGTTCATTTTTTAATGAGCTTAAACGCTGGGGGAAACACTTGCTCATTGCTTATGTTTATTTTTTAACGAGCTTGAATTCCACGTTAAAACTGCTCGATCCAGTCATATAATAAGGATGTCTCATCTAAGATGCCATTTTTCAGAATCTTGCACCTTATAAAGCTTTGCTCCGCATCCTTTCTTTATGCAAGTTAGGAAACGACCAATCCTATGAGTTTAAAGGGTTAGAGGACCTACAAATCTAAAAAATAAATGGTCGCTCTTCTCTTGCATGCCAAAAGGTTTGCATGCCCCCAGGTATAGCGAAAAATCTCCAGGTTACCAAAGATTGTTCCATCCGTGTCATAGACAAAACACTTCCTCGGCGATGGCTACCGAAATAGACAAAGGTGAGTGGCGCAGATGCCTCCACTCACATAACTTTGACGAGGGAATCTTATTCTAGCCTAATCCCATTTTCCCAAATGGACGGGTGTGTTAGACTAGTCATATATCCTTCGCGGAAACCTACACTATACCCAAGGTTTTCCTGCCGAAGCAAACCAGGGTGAATGCCCCCTGGGTTTCAGCCATGTCCTCCGAATCACTCGCGCTCATCAGGAGGATGGACTATATTGATGAGACATTCCTTGCGTGAAAAGACCATTCAGGGTTGGTATATGACTATTTTCTATGTGTGAACCGGGGAATGAAAGCTGGTCTACGAGCTTGACCACTCTTCCTTCGTGCGGAAAACACATTACTCTAAAGAGTGAGGAGACGACGACTCCCATGCAATAAATATAGTCTCGTTATCCTTCTCAACGTTATCGGTACATCGGGAAGGATCCCTAACAGTTGACTGGTTCCTTTGTCAAAGCCTGTTAGATTTCTCATCTCAGGAAAAAGCGATGGCGAACCAAGCGCTTTCCAAGCAGTTGAGGAAATGATACTCACAGAAGCCTCTTCATCTATGATGGTACCGGCCATGATCATTCTATATATTTGAGTAATGATTCGAAATGGTACACTAGTTGGTAAACGGGGTCTGCCTAGGAGGTTCAGTCAAAGGAAACAACCAGGTTTCTTGGAGGTGGGACCGAATAGACGGTTGGATACGACTCTGATGAACTTCCTTCCTGCGGTAAAGGAATGGGTAGATTTCCCCCATGTTCATCGAGGTCTAGTTTTACGAAGAGAATTTGAACGGTGTCGTTCTTGTTCTCTTCGGTGACTGTATCATCTGAAGATGGACCTTCTGAAGGCAAGACCGGGTCAACTGCCGCCTCGACCTTTTGAATTTCGTCTGGTATGGATTCATATGGTTTATCTTCAATGATAGATGCTTCGGCCGACCAGAAGGGTGTGTTAGCCAGATTTCAACTAGTGATGGACTCGGCAAGAGTTTCTTATATCCAGAAGGAAGTCGTAACGGTGAAACCAGACGGTCGTCCAAAACTCTTTTAGCTTCGTCTAAGAAGGGGCAACGGTGGACGGCGTGATCGCCTTCACACAATTTACAAGGAAATTTATATTTTCCTTTTTGTCCAGGGGCTTCACTTTCACTAGTTGATGGTGTATGCTCAACATGATCGTCACAGGTTGATGACACCAGATTATGAAAATGAGGAGACCAGTCCCTTAAGATCCGAGGGATGCAAGGACAATCTCGATGATAGTGGTCTCCTTTGCAAATGACACATGGTGATTTAGGCCTGGTCGGTGCAGTGTGTGGATTTTTCGCTAGGCGATGCTTGGTTGCCCCTTTTCTCCTTTGGCTCCTCTTATTCTTCTCCTTCTTCTTCTTAGTTACTTGATTTTGGGCTTTACCAGCTTCATCAAGCGAAGAAGAAGGAGGAGAGGAAGAATTGGACGAATTAGAGGGTTGGGGGGTAACTCTGGTATCGTTTAGTTGCTAACTTGATTGTTCAAGAATCACGGTGTTCTGAACAACAGAAGTTGAGAAGAGCCATACGGGAAAGCCGATTGTCAATCCTGGAAGAGACAATGTGGCCATATGGGGTGCACCGACATCTCCCCAAGAGGAGAAGGGACTAGGATTTCCTCCAAGGGGAACTCCTTGGTTGGTGGACTCCATTTTTCTCAACCTAAGACCAACGTAGGAAAGGTGATGTTTATTCCGTTTAAAATAAATTTTAGACGCTTTGCACAACTTGTTTTTTCAATTTTTAAGAGTTGAGAAAAAACAAAAGATGACTCTAGTCGCCTTCGATTTTTAATGAGCCTGAAGTGACAAGTGCTCAGATGGAACTTTTCCGTTAAGGAGTCTGAAAAGGAACGAAAGGGACCGCTCTGGAAATATAGACAGAGGGATTACCAAACCAATCGCAAAACTATAGAATACTTTTTACGGTACGACAGTCAATCTTCCCGAATGCTGTGTTCAGTGCATTGCGATCGATAGGGCAGCAGACATGACTTCCTATGGATAAAGGATAAAGCCTATTGTGGTCTCTGAAAATATACTCGACGGTATGTGGGAGCACAAGTCTGTACTGGCACTTATCGTCTCAAAGTGGAGGAATCACCCAACCAACAGTGAAAACAACAGTTACCAGGCTTTACGATGCCGGAATACGTCTCTAGCCTAGACTTCTAGATGTTGTGCGTTAGGTTCCAAAGCGTTTTTAGATTCATTAAATTTATTTTATAGTTGATCTTGCTTAAGAAATTTTCCTTTCAGGTTCACCGCGTGATGTAGATGTACAATTCCTAAAATGCAATCTAAGATGATAAACAGTCGTTTAATCTTCTTTTTGCAATGAAAATCCTAGCTACTAAGGAAAGGGAGATGATTTTCTTTCAACAAAGAGCAAAGAGAAAACACTATATGCAATGTCCTAAATCAAACCAACAAACAGTCTAAATGCAAATGCACATGCATGTATTTGTTTTTAGCCTTCTTAATGTGTGAATGATAAAAAGAAAGCTAAGCGCAAATCTGAATTATTTTTCAAAGCGACAATTACTAACAAGTTTCTTTTCAAAACAAAATGAGGACAATGACGACACTTTGTTATTTGGAATTGAAAACTTGCTTTTGACACTTGAAAAACTACTAATTCAAATCAAATACAAGAGTAATAGTGTAATCAAATATCAAGAACAATCAGATTCTTTTTTATGACTGAAAACGACATTTGCAACACTTTCAAATCAAGAAACGACAGTACAATTACGCTACTTCTTTGTAAAGGAGAACTAAAAATGACTCAAAAATACATAAAAACATTTACAGTTCTTTGCACAATGGAGGCGGAATAACAGCAAGGAAAGGTGTTTCAAACAGAGGTGTACTGACTACAGGCAACAAAACTACTGAATATAGCTGAAAAGCATGAACATAGAAACCAAAATTTAGGAACAAGGCCTTGCCTGATCAGCGCACCTGTAACACAGTGAAACTAAAATGCAACGCACCTACTACACTCGGGAAGTGCGATGCATTTGGTGTTCACAGAACAGACAGTGCGCTGGACCAGGGACAAGACTTTGACTGGGTTCCGGGTCACAGTTTGCAGTCCAGTTCAGGGATTTAGGCAGAGCAAGTGGTAATCAGTAAATCAATCACAGGGGTAGATCTAAGGAGGTTACTAGAGCTACCACGAGGGCAATTAGAGAGCTTGTAAATCGATCGTTTAATTCATAAACAAAACCCAGAGATAGACTGAAGCAGCATTGATCTACTTTGCACTTGCATAGCAAATGGAGTTCGAAGGATAGCTGGCTTGACTTCAGGCTCCGTCTGTAAGTTTATAAAGTAAACAAATGTAGATAAACAGACAATCTATTCACTCCCCAGCAGAGTCGCCATTTTGTTATTGGGAAAACTAGTGTCTATGCAGAGCTGCTAGTCCCACTAAGGCTGGTAGCTACCTTAGAAACAAACAAACTAAAAACTACTTTCGTTTTCCTTTATGAGAAATAGATAAGAGAAGAATAAGGAGACCAACCTCTGTCTTGTGCTTGGTTCCTTGCTCGATTCCTCTCTCTTCTGGTAGGTCTTTGCCACTCGCTTCCTTGTCTACCCAGCTTCAAAGAGTACAACCAATTGTTTTGACCCAGCATCATCCTCTCAGCAAGAAAGCCCTTCTTCACCTCATGAAACGCTTAGATCACCCAACACTATGATAATGCACCAAGAGACCAACAACACTTCCTTACAAGATACAAAATTCCAGCCTCTGGATCTCTGGGATGAGGGATCCATATATAGATGTTTGCAAGGGAAATGAGTAAGCTTTTGAGATTTGATTAGTGTCCTCTCTCTGATTGTTCTTGATTACACTTGGAGATTGATGATCTCTTACTCATCCCTGGTTGAAAAAATGCAGAGAGGCAAGTGTCACAGGAGAAGTTTCTAGAAGATTCCATGCTTCTCCACCTTGCGGATTGACACTGCCATTTGTGCACTCTCGCCCATCGCACCCCATAGAAGGGTTTTTCAACATGCATCGCACCTACTGTGTGTATTCAGGTGGGATGCAACGCACTTTGACCATGAAGCACGTGAAATGGTCCAGTTTTGACCAGTTTCGAGTAGTTTGTCATGGAGAACTTCTGGGAGATGTTGTAATCAGTTGACCTTGTTCTTTTAGGGGTTGGAACAACACCTTTAGGGACCTAGGAGCCCTTAGTTTATGGACATTTATGATTGGGGTTACAGTGCCCAAAAATTTCTATAACAATAGGCCTAATGCCTCTCGCTCAGAACAACGATGTACTCGATACCAAGAAAAAGACTACATGATTGTCAATGATACACTTTACCGTCATGGTATCAATACAATTATATGAAGGTGCATCACCCATGAGGAGGCCGAAAAGGTCCTGAATGATTGTCATTCAGGCACGTGTGGGGGGCATCAATCTGGTTATACTACGACACAAAATATTTTACGAGCAGGTTACTTCTGGCCAACAATATTCAAAGATTGCATAACCGCAGTCAGAAGTTGCCATGCTTGTCAAATCTTCGACTACAAAACTACAAACCCACCCGCACCTCTGCATCCAGTAGTTGTTGTTGGGCCATTTGCCAAATGGGGCATAGATTTCATGACATGTAACCCCACCTCGGCCACGGGGCATGGGTATATGATAGTCGCAGTTGACTATTTTACGAAATGGACTGAGGTGATGCCTACATTAAACAAAAACGGTGAAACGACTGCTCTTTTCTTTTTCAATCATGTATTCTCTAGATTTGGTGTTCCAAAAGCTATAGTCATAGATCATGGATTGCATTTCCGCAATCACATGATGGTTGACTTGGCTGCCAAATTAGGACTATCCCACTCCGTATTATCCGCAAGCTAACGAACAAGTTGAGGCAATCAACAAAGTCCTGAAGTGCATGTTGCAAAGGATGATTGGGGTCCATAAACGGAGTTGGCACCCAATCTTGTACTCAGCCTTGTAGGCATACCGGACATCGGTAAGAATTGCAACCGGATTTACACCCTTTCAGCTAGTGTATGGCCTGGAAGCAGTCTTACCAATTCAGTGTGAGATTTCATCTCTCAAGCTCGTAGTCGACCTTCTCCCCGGAACTTCAGAGGAAGAGGCTCGTTTTTTGGAATTAATCCAATTAGATGAAACTTGTCGTGACGCCGCCCTGGCTAACGAAACTCGTAAGAAATGAGCAAGGTGCAGTTGGACAAGAATGTCAAACCCCATGTCTTCTCAGAAGGCGACCTAGTCTTACTTTACGATTAGGAAACCGATAAATTAGGAGCAGGTAAGTTCCAATCATTGTGGATGGGTCCCTACATTGTTAAGCAAGTCTTAGCAAAAGCAGCCTACGAGCTAGTAGATTATGATGGGATCCCACTGTCGCAACCCTGAAACGGGTTGTACCTTAAGCATTACTATGCTTGACTAAGCATAGTGATCTCTTCATATGCTTTTGTTACATTTTTGTTTTCGTCAAAGTGATCATTTTGGTTAGGTAATCTACTTTTGAATTTGTTGAAAACGTCGAACCTCTTGGAATCATTTGTTGGATATGCTGAAGGAGCTAGTCGTAGTACGCGGAACCTATCTTCTGCAGCCTGGGCCATCTTTGATCCAAGCGGCAAGTGTCGTGACGGAAAAAGTCGTTTGTGCGGACACAACTGACCTCCCTAGGAGTCTAAACTCTCTAGCGACAAACAAGACAAAATGGAGTGATCTTTCTCTAAATATACCTTTTAAAACATGAAAACTACAAGTGTTTAGGCTTACCTTATTCCAAAACGTTGTTGTTGTAGTCCGTCCTTGCCGATCCGGATGAGCTCCTCCTTCACATCAATTCTTGCAACCACAAACAATCAAACAATTACCAAGCACTTGCATTTCATATAATAAAACATATATTCAACATGCAGACCAAGGAACACATGAAATAACTCATTAACACAAGCTATTGAGAAAAATAAACCAGTTTGTATTAATAACGAAACAAAGAAACTCTTACAACCTGGCCTTGGTGTTGTGCAAGCTCCTTCTAGGGTCCACAAGAGTTTTCCTCTACTTTGACAAAGCTCACCCACTTCCAAGTAGAATCAAGCAAAGACAATCTCTCCTCACAAGGTTCTAAATGGGAGTCCTAAATCCTGCAACATTTACCCAAAGAAATGTATAGCTCCAACCTCTCCTCCTTCTGGCTCAAGGTCTTTATTTATAGTGCTGTAAAGAGGTTATGCAGGTCCACCATCAATGGGATAATCCCCCTCTTTGGGTGGGATAGCTCCCTTATTGATGGGATAAGTTCCTCCTTAATAGAGATACATGAACCAACTGGAGGCGCATCCATTTCATCAAACCGACCTCTAGAAAGTTCTAGAAGTAACCACAAGTAACTTTTTTAAGATGAAACTTGCGCATTTTGCCTTTTACAGAAGGACGCACCTGTCCTTTGACATACAGAGCGTCCAAAGACGCAGACTTTGTGAACATTGTGAGCGTCCCCGCAGGTAAGGCTTGAGAGAACCTGCGACCCCAGAGATAAAAACATTTTTTACAAGACTTTCTCTCTTCTTTGAGTTTGAGATGGATAGCAGAGGCATAAGGCTTGCCTAAGAGGGTAGCATGACTGTTGATTTGAGCCATACTAACTGTAAGTAGTCATGGTGACATTTTTTAGTGTAACAGATTGCCCCCTAAAGTGCGAAGCCTGGAATAGATTAGGGTTTGTAATTCTAGGAAGGGTGAAGCGCTTTATCATTTCAAGGATTGTCTTGTGGATGACCTGGTTGGAACTTGCAATTTTCAACACAAAATACATGTATAAGATTATATCATCACTGAGGTAGGCATTCCCATACTCAGATTCAAAACTTTAACTAATGGACTAACTACTCTGATACAGGAATGATCTTGCAATACATCATTTTATAGACTTTTGTAGACACAGTATGGACGCAACCATCTGTTTATGATTAGTCTACATAGATAATGAATACAAAACTCCTCGCAGCCTGGATGGTAGAAACTAGATCCAGGGTCTTCACGTCTACCTCCCGAATTGGTACGATTCTAGCCATGTGATTAAATGATTTGATGTCGAACATGGTAGAAACCACTTGATTACCAGTCGATGATGTAAACTGTTAACAAGCGTGAGAGAGACCACCAGTGATGTCAATGGTTCTCAAAGTACCAAGCACAACCCGTGAAATGTGAATAGATGTTTTGATGTCGAACACTTCACATAATCCTTTGATCGAAAGTCAATGATGTAAACTGACGTCAAAGGCGAGAAACCTGCCATTGATGCATGCAGACTTCAAGGTACTGTCAATTCCTAAGTCATCTTTCTAGATAATGTGTCGATGTCGATAGAAAGCGACCCGTTGCAGGCGAGCCCACAACACAAAATCATTGTTCAAGTTGAAGAAATGTTGCTATGAGGACTGACTCAGGGATGGTCAAATGGATGACAAGTATTTTGCAGATGAAAGTTTTGCTCGCAGACCTCTTGAACACATAACGACACGACAGATGGCTTGGTGACGAATAACTCAAAGTGAATCCCGAAACCCGGCTAAAGACTTTCAAAGCGGTTTGGTCAACTGTGAGGTAAAAGATTTTCCAACCTAGGTGAATGAAAAGCGTCGTGTTCAAGAGTGGTAATAAAGTTTCTTTTGAGACAAAAGGTGACAAATAGGTTCATTCTTCTCTCTTTTCCCCCACCATTTCTGGCAAGTACCTCTTTATTTTTAACAAGCTTGAGGAGGATAACATATGCTTGATTGTAAGCTCATCCTTCGGACGAGTCCAACCTAGTTTAAATTCGAACCCTAGGAAGGAGTGGTTCGTTCCTGTTTGTAATTGAACAGGTCCTCTACTGTAAAAGTTTAACGAGCCCAGTATAGGAGAAGCTCGGCGTTTTTCAATTTTAGAGAGTCTGAAAAAACTAAAGGAGACTCCACGTTGAACTTTTTCGTACATTTCTGTCCCTCAAGCCCGAAAAAGTATAAAATAATACCTGGGGGAACCGCTTGATCTTGCGACCAAGGAGTACTTTCATAATAGTGTCGTTGACCTGAAAAGTAAAAAGCGATCAAGGACACGTCGTTTTATTTCCTTATCGAGTTTGAAACGACAAAAACCCGGCAATCTTTTCCTGATTTTGCGGTCAGAAAAGAGCTATAAGGGGACCGTCTTTTAATTTCGTTTTAACGAGTGTAAAAGAAACGCTCGGCAATCTTTTCATGTTTTAGGAGTCAGAAAAGGGCTTAAAAGATGACTTTGAGGTTTCACTTTTTCGTAAGTTTTAACGAGTTCGAAAAAGGGATAAAAATGTACTCATGGTTTTCACTTTTTCGTAAGTTTTAATGAGTTCGAAAAAATGATAAAAACATACTCATATGGCCGACTTTCAATTTAATTTACGAGCAGGAAAAGACGGAAAGAACTCGACATTTTCATTTGTTTTACGAGAATGAAAGATAGCAAAATAATCTCGGTATTTTCATGAGTTTAACGAGTCTTGAAAATAACTGAAATTGACTCGAAATAGGTTTCATTTTTACAAAAGCTTGAAACAGATAAAAACTATGCTTCAAAGTAGTTTCATTTTTACACAAGCTTGAAACAGATAAAACTGTGCTTGATGCCCCCTAAGCATAACTGCTAGAGCGCATGCCCCCCAGCTTCATTTCATTCAACTACGGTGGATTAAATGAAGGTTCAAGTGCGAGATCATTTGAAAGACTCGACCTAAAATTGAAAGAAAACTATGGAAAACATTGAAATAACTAACCTAAATATACAACTTAACATTTACGAGATCTAGTCAATCTCTCGACTCAAGTAGAGGAGGTTTTGTTTCATTTTTTAACGAGCTTGACACAGGAAAAGAACTATGCTCGGATTCGGTTTCATGTTTACGCAAGCTTGAAACGAAAAACTATGCTTGTTTTAAGTTCACATGCCCCCAGCATAATGCCGCAAATCAAGGTACATGCCCCCCAAGCTTCATTGCATTCAACCAGTTCGATGGAATGAAGCTTTACTTTCAAGATCTTGTAAAGATTTGACTTGAAAAGGGAGTCGTTTCATTTTTTAACGAGCTTGACACGAGATAAGGAACTATGCTCATAACTACTCTCTACAATCTATCTAACAAAAAATCTAATATAAAAACCTTGATTCATTTTTTAACGAGCTTGACACAAGACAAGGAACTATGCTCTAAAATCCTTGATTCATTTTTTAATGAGCTTGACACAAGACAAGGAACTATGCTCATGTACTCTCTACAATCTACCTACTTAACCTACCCTTGTTTCATTTTTTAACGAGCTTGACACAAGACAAGGAACTATGCTCAAAAAGTTCGCATGCCCCCAGCATAATGATGCAAAGCGAGGTACATGCCCCCCAAGCTTCATTGCATTCAACCGGTTGGATGAAATGAAGGTTTACTTTCAATATTTAACTTGAAAAGGGAGTTGTTTCATTTTTAAGGAGGTTGACACAAGAAAAGAACTATCCCCATACCTGATTCATTTTTTAACGAGGTTGACTCAGTAACAGGAACTATCCTCATACCTGATTCATTTTTTAACGAGGTTGACTTAGTAACAGGAACTATCCTCAAAACCCTACTTTCTAAAATCTATCTACATATCCTAAAATCTAGCTGATTCATTTTTTAATGAGGTTGACTCAGTAAAAGAACTATCCTCATACTAACCTGTTTCATTTTTTAACGAGGTTGATACAGGAAAAAACTATCCTTGTACTAGCCTGATTCTTTTTTTTTAACGAGGTTGATACAGGAAAAAACTATCCTCGTACACACTGATTCATTTTTTAACGAGGTTGACACAGTAAAAGGAACTTTCCTCGTTCTCACTGATTCATTGTTTAACGAGGTTGACACAGTAAAAGGAACTTTCCTCACTACATCCAGTTTCATTTTTTAATGAGGTTGAGACGGGAACAAACTATCCTCACTGACACCTGTTTCATTTTTTAACGAGGTTGACACAGGAAAAGGAATTGTCCTCGCAATCACTGATTCATTTTTTAACGAGGTTGACACAGTAAAAGAAACTTTCCTCGTACCATCCAATTTCATTTTTTAACGAGGTTGAGAGAGGAACAAACTATCCTCGTAACTCCTTGTTTCATTTTTTAATGAGCTTGACACAAGACAAGGAACTATGCTCATGACTTCCAGTTTCATTTTTTAACGAGGTTGAGACTAGAAGAAACTATCCTCGCTACATCCAGTTTCATTTTTTAACGAGGTTGAGAGAGGAACAAACTATCCTCGTACCTGATTCATTTTTTAACGAGGTTGACACAGTAAAAGGAACTTTCCTCACTACTTCCAGTTTCATTTTTTAATGAGGTTGAGAGAGGAACAAACTATCCTCGTACCTGATTCATTTTTTAACGAGGTTGACTCAGTAACAGGAACTTTCCTCGCACCTTCCTATTTCATTTTTTAACGAGGTTGATACAGGAAAAACTATCCTCGCACTCACTGATTCATTTTTTAACGAGGTTGACACAGTAAAAGGAACTTTCCTCGTACTAACCTGTTTCATTTTTTAACGAGGTTGATACAGGAAAAAACTATCCTCGTACTAGCCTGTTTCATTTTTTAACGAGGTTGATACAGGAAAAAACTATCCTCATTCTCACTGATTTATTTTTTAATGAGGTTGACACAGTAAACGGAACTTTCCTCACACCTTCCTATTTCATTTTTTAACGAGGTTGAGAGAGGAACAAACTATCCTTGCACTCACTGATTCATTTTTTAACGAGGTTGACACAGTAAAAGGAACTTTCCTCGGAACATCCAATTTCATTTTTTAACGAGGTTGAGAGAGGAACAAACTATCCTCGCACTCAACTGATCATGGCTTCCAAGAGGAAGAAAGACATGTCAATGGACACACCTTGATCATGTCTTCCAAGAGGTCTTCATCAGAAGGAAGAATACTTCTGGGAAAGGAACACATGTCAAGAGACTCAAAAGGGATAAGAACATCGTGTTCAAGTAATCCCATAGAGTTTTCCATGTCAATTACCGGATCTAAATCAACAGTGAGAGGCTCACTTACATCGGTAACTGAAAACATGGGACCAGTTGCCACATAATTAACCCGTGGCAGGGTAGATACCACTTTAGAATTAGGAACATTTAGGGGTGTCATATTATTGGTAGTTGAAACAAGACTAGGGAATGAAAGCTGGTCTACAGTCACAATACTGCCATTGTGAGGGAAAGACATCACGCGAAAGAGTGTCGATACGACGACTTTCATTGCATAAACATAGTCTCGCCCAAGGAGTAAATTGAAATCCAAGGGACCTCGAACTACCACAAGATCAATACAGACAGTTTTACCTTCCAAGGTAATGGAAAACTTAGGAAGGATCCCTAAAGGTTCACTAATGGTTCTGTTAAAAGCTTTCAGATTCTGCGTAATAGGCGCAAGCTGAGGGGAACCCAAAGCTTTCCAAACAGTTGAGGATAAAATACTAACAGAAGCACCTTCATCTACCTAAGTACGATGTATGTCCCTACCACTAGCCTTGACAATGATTTGGAAAGGGATGGAGGAAGGAAGACGAGGTTCTGTCAGTCTATTCCAATCAAAGGAAAAGACCTCAGTACTTGGAAGGGGTTTTGTAGAAACAGGTGAAATGCCCCCCGGCATAGAAGAATCTGATGTAACAAGAAGAACCTGAGCGGTATGAAGATCACTCTCTAAATGGAAAGTGGGATCGACTCTTTGTGAAATTGAATCGACCACTTGATCAACTAAAGGATCATCAACCTGAGTGACATTAGTTTCACTCTCCAATGGAAGAGTGTGATTGACTATACTTGAATTTAAATCAATAACTCCGTAAGTTGACGGCAGGTTGGGAGAAAGTTTACGGTAACCAGTTGGAAATTATTGCTGTGGGACAGTGAGGTTTTCCAACAATGTTGAGGCTTCATCCATGTGAGGGCAAATGTGAGTTTGATGACTCCCTTTGCATAACTTACAAGGAAACCTAACTTTACCCTTTTTCCCAGGAACCTGACTATCACTGGTTGATGGATCAATGGAAAGTTGATGATATTTTTCTGACCATACTTCCAAGACCTTTGGAATACTAGGACAATTGACAAGGAAGTGGTCACCCTTACAAAGCCTGCAAGGGTATTTGGGTTTACGGTGCATGTCGGAATTTTCCTCAACACAACTAACACTTACAACCATGGTTGGTTGGTTGACTTCTTTCTTATCTTGCTTCTTCTTCTTCTTCTTCTTCTTCTTCCCTTTCTTCTTCTTCTTAGCCTCCTGGTTACTAGCATCAAGGCTTTTACCAGGCGAAGAGGAAGAAATGGAGGAAGAAAAATTAGGCGAAGAAGGTAAAGGGTCAACTGAAGGTTGGTGATGTTGAGATGGTGAACTCTGTTGAGGTGAAGCATCTGGTTGAGGTGGAACAATTGGAGTACTTTGGGCCAACGAAGTTGAAAACAACCATATCGGTAATCCTATTGTAAATCCAGGTAATGAAAAAGTAGCCATATAAGGAGGACCAACATTTCCAAAGTAAGGAAAAGTACTAGGATTCTCATTAGGAGGGGTTCCTAGGTTGATAAATTCTGGAACATTTGCCATTATATTCAACTTCAGTGAATTTTATTAACAATTTAAAACTAAAATTAACAATTCACAATTCACACTTAACAACTAAAATTCACAATTCACACCTATGGTCTCTAAAAGTAAAAACAAACAAATTAACACGCGCTATCAAATCTAGGAGTAAAACCACACACAAACAGTATTCTTCCGGACCAAAAACGCTAGTTGGTGATGAAGCCCAACCTCGCTGGATTTAGTACAGAAATGGCGGGTGGAACAATTACGCCGATAACCTGCTTAATGAATAGACTGGACCAAGTTCCTCCACTTTAACCATCTCGAGTGAAGTGAACCCCCCAGAAAATCCAAGTGAGTATAGCCGACGTCTGCTCTAGGTACAGTGGGACCTTCCCTCCACCGTCACCTTGGGTAGAATCCTAGAGATTATGGTCACTAAGGTTACCAACGGCCACAAGTACACCTGGGGGAACAGTCTAAACTCCGACAGCACGCAAGGGCAGAGTAGCAAGCTCAATCCCCTTACCGGCTCCTTGACAGTAATCCAAGGTTTACCGATAAGTGATCCCTGGCTCCTCGACAATGGTTAATCCGAGGTTTACCATTTGTAATACGTACTGTCTGGCGTCGTTCCCAACGAGGGGGGAATGATCCCCTCACTGGTTCGGACACGAGCTCGTGCTTCTCCTTTAAGAGGAGCTTTCCCAGAGTGTAAATGTAACAATTGGATTTGATTCTATCACAAGATCGACTACTTGTTTGGTTTTACTGTCTTGGAGAGTTAAGTACTCACCTACTCCAAGACACTAGCCTAAGCTATGTTTGTGTTTCAGAGCCCTAGAAATGTAAAAATTACTAGATGAATTTTAATTAAGCGCTGTGTTATTAAGGCTATTATTACTCAAATGGATAAATGGAGATGAAACCAATGGCGTTATGACCCGACTCAACTGAATGCAATCGAATATGATAATGTAATCCTTTCAATTCGATGAATCCTAACTAAAGTAAGGAGAGAGTTTCCATTTACTTCCAACAATGCAAAAAATTGATCACTAAGAGAAAATATAACAAATTCTCTAATGCACTAATTTCATCAAGACAAACTAATGCAAATCAATTCCAAACCCCTTTTTTTATTTTTATTTTTGTGTAAATTCAAATCAAAGAAAGCTGATCTAAATCTACAATTGATTTTTCAGAATGTAAACTATGCAATGGTAATCTAAGCACAATTCACTTGAAAAGTATGCAAATGTAATCTATGCACCTTTTCCATTCATATTCTGAAAATGAAAATTCTAATTATGCAAATGTGATCTATGCAAGAGAATTCTCAAACACAAGATGATTCTAATGCAATCTAAGAACCAATCAAGTGCAAGTCGAGAAAATTGGGTGAGAGTTCCAAAGATCAAAAAATAAAAACACTCAAAGGCGATTAACACTCATACAAAATTTAGCCCCCCCCCCCCCCCCGGCGAATGAGGGGGAATTTGTTTTGCAAAAACAGAAGCAAAAAGATGCAAAATTGTGAAAAGACTGAGCCAAACCTCCAAGTAATGACCAAAGGAAATCAAATTAAGAATTTCTCAAAAAAGAGACTCAAAACACCCAATTGATGAAAGCTAAAGTAGGAATGCCAATGAAACAAGCTTAGGTGAAGATTTATGGCAAGAGACTAATGAATCTGGGCAGAAAAAACTAAGAAAAAACAAAATCTAAGAGCAAAAAATGCAAAAAATGGAATTTTTTCAAATTTTAGCAGGGGACGCAGGCAACCCGTTAGAACAGGTGCGGGCCCTCACTGTGCACACTGTTACACTAAAAAATGTCACCTTGACTACTTACAGTTAGTATGGCTCAAATCAACAGTCATGCTACCCTCTTAGGCAAGTCTATGCCTCTGTTATCCATCTCAAACTCAAAATAGAGAGAAAGTCTTGTAAAAATCATGTTTATCTCTGGGGTCGCAGGTTCTCTCTAGTCTTACCTGCGGGGACGCGGACCTTGTTCACAAAAACTGCGTCCATGGACGCTCTGTATGTAAAGGGACAGGTGCGTCCCTCTGTAAAAGACAAAATGCGCGAGTTTTATCTTGAAAAAGTTACTTGTGGTTACTTCTAGAACATTCTAGAGGTCGGTTTGATGAAATGGATTCGCCTCCAGTTGGTTCATGTACCTCTATTAAGGGGAGTCTTATCCCATCAATAAGGGAGCTATCCCACCCAAAGAGGGGGATGATCCCATTGATGGTGGACCAGAATAACCTCTTTACAGCACTATAAATAAAGGCATTGAGCCAGGAGGAAAGGAGGTTGGAGCTATACATTTTCTTTGGGTAAATGTTGCAGGATTTAGGTCTTCCATTAGAGCCTTTGTGAGGAGAGATTGTCTTCACTTGATTCTACTTGGGAGAGGGTGAGCTTTGTCAAAGAAGAGGAAAACCCTTGATGGACCCTGGGAGGAACTTGCACAACACCAAGGCCAGGTTGTAAGAGTTTCTTTGTTTCGTTATTAATACAAACTGGTTTATTTTTCTCAATAGCTTATGTTAATGAGTTATTTCATGTGTTCCTTGGTCTGCATGTTGGATATATGTTTTATTATATGAAATGCAAGTGCTTGGTAATTGTTTGATTGTTTGTGGTTGCAGGAATTGACTTGAAGGAGGAGCTCATCCGGATCGTCAAGAACGGACTTCAACAACAGCGTTTTGGAATAAGGTAAACCTAAACACTTGTAGTTTTCATGTTATAAAAGGTGTATTTAGAGAAAGATCACTCCTTTTTGTCTTGTTTGTCATTAGAATGTCTTAGAATTCTAGGAAGGTCAGTCGTGTCCGCACCCTTGACAGTTTCCGTGTGACAAATTGGCGACTCCGCTGGGGAACCATTAATGAGAAAGTCTTTTCCTTTATATGAATTTGGCTTTGAGAAAATCATTTTTGTTTTCTGGTTTTTGACTGTGCGAATTAGTATTTGGGTGGCTTAGCTTTAGATTTAGTTAGATTTGGTTTTTCTCTGTTTTTCCAGACGGACGCACCCTCTTAGTACTGCACAGTGCGTCTTTGGACGCGCTGTTGCCGTCTGCACAGAGCGGGGTCGCACCTGTGACAACAGGTTGCCTGCGTCTTCCTGTAAAAACTTGAGAAAATTCCATTTTTGCTTCAAATTGCTCTTAGATTTTGTTTTTCCTTAGTGTTTTCCGCCCAGATCCTTTAGTACCCTGTCAAGAATTTTCACCTAAACTAGTTTTGTGAGCTTTGAGTGTTTTAGTGGTTTTCAACGAAGTTTTGACCTAGGGTTTGATTTTTGGAAAGGCTTTGTAGTGACTTTGCTATTAGAAAGTTGTCCAGCCTTAGATATCTCTGGTTAGTCAACCTTCTTAGAAGTCTGGCCTGTCGTAAAGTCTCCTTTTGTGTGCAACTTGCCATTTGAGTTGTGTTGGGTCGAATTTCGAATTACTTGTTTATAAAGTATTGATTTCCATTTTAAAAAAGAACAAAAAGATTAGAATTTTGTTTTGGCTAGTTGTTGATTCTGCAATAAGCTAGCCCTTGATTTGATTGTAATCAAGTAAAACACCTTAGAAATAATCATTGTTAGTTTTGACCTCATTAAGATTGCTTAGGGTAAAATTACTTTTAGTTTGCTTATGAGTGCATTTTCATAGATTTTAAGAGTTGTTAAAGATTGATTTTTTGTTTAAATTAGATTTACTTGCTTTATTAAAAGAAAAATACAAAAACATCTTCTTAAAAGTCTTGTTTCAAGTAGCTTTTGTTTTCAAAAGAAGGAAAGAGTTTTTTCGTGCATGTAAAGAGAAGTTATGTTTTTATGCTTGGAAAAGACAAACGAAATATTTCTTTGATTGTTTTCAATTAAAAGGTTGCTTTTATAAAGTTTGCATTCTCTCAACTTTTTAGTTAAAACAATTCATCGAAAAGTAAAGTAGTGGATAAATCATTCTAGGTGCATTTTGTAGTGGTTTCGAGTCGAGTCAACACACCACTAGTTTCACTTCCATCACCTTTTGACGTAAGAAACAACCTTAAAAGTAACGCTTAAATTAAAATCAATCTAGTAATCTTTATTTTTCTAGGGCTTTGAAGCACCAACATAGCTTAGGCTAGGGTCTTGGAGTAGGTGAGTACTTAACTCTCCAAGACTACAAAACCAAACAGATAGTCTATCTTGAGTAGAACAAATCCAATTGTTTCAGTTACATTCTGGGAAAGCTCCTCTTAAAGGAGAAGCACGAGCTCGTGTCCGAACCAGTGAGGGGATCATTCCTCCCTCGTTGGGAACGACGCCAGACAGTACGTATTACAAACGGTAAACCTCGGATTAACCATTGTCGAGGAGCCTGGGGTCACTTATCGGTAAACCTTGGATTGTTATCAAGGAGCCGGTAAGGGGATTGGAGCTTGCTACTCTGCCCTTGCGTGCTGTTGGAGCCTAGACTGTTCCCCCAGGTGTAATTGTTGTGATTGGTAACCTTAGTGGCTATAATATCTAGGATTCTACCCAAGGTGACGGTGGAGGGAAGGTCCCACTGTACCTGGAGCAGACGTCGGTTATACTCACTTGGATTTTCTGGGGGGTTCGCTTCACTTCGAGACGGTTAAAGTGGAGGAACTTGGTCCAGTCTATTCATTAAGCAGGTTGCCGGGGTAACTGTTCCACCCACTATTTCTGTACTGAATCCTGCGACGTTGGGCTTAATCACCAACTAGCGTTTTTGGTCCGGAAGACTACTGTTTGTGTATGGTTTGACGCTCTAGATTATTTAGGCGTATGCTTCAAAATTGATTGGTTCTTTAGAAGACTTTAGGTGGTTTGATTTGAACTTTTTTATTTTGTTTTCGTGTGTTGTAGTTAAAATCTTTAATTGTGGCGGAATCACCGAGAAGGTCCCGTCGAATTGCGGGCCAGTCTCCTGAAGTTGTGTCTGTGGCCGAATTGTTGAGAAGATCCCGTAGACTTAGGGGATCCCCTCCTCGAGACGACCCAGGTCATTTAGAAGGGTTAAAGGTCCTTGTAACTCCTCCTAGTGGCAGTAGAGTAGGATCACCGGAAGAAGGAGAATCTTCCTTGGTAGTCCATCCGTATTACCAAAGTTTAGAAACAGGTTACAATCCCGAAGCTGTTGAAGTTTCCGAGCTTGCTGGTAGTTTTTCATCTGCCAGTGAAACAGGCGAAGAACCTGAAATTTCAGAACCTGTTACTCCAACTCCTAGTGTTCCTGATTCACCAAGAATAGAAAGAATTATCACCGAAAATCTGCCTGTTGGATTAATTGCCATAGAAGAACTTGTTCCAGAGGAAGAAATAGGCGTTTCTAATTCTGAAGATCTAATTACCCTTGATTTAAGGGAGCGTGAATCCATATTCTACAGTCCTCCTAGAACTGAACCTTGGTACCTTGCACTAACCAATTTGTTAGACAACTCAGTAGGTTTTTCTACACCTCGTACTCCGGTTCCACCTAGAGGTATACATTCTCCTGTAAATATGTCTGGTCAGTCATCTGTGTTTTCACAAAGTCCTGAATCATTTTTACATGGCGGTCCTTCTGTTCCTACTGGGTATCAATCACTTTCTGGTACCTTTGTGGGAGCATCTCCTAAACCTGTTGATCATGGGTTATTACTTGGAAACAGTGGTAATGTACCATTGAGTATAGGTGACGTTTATATGATGTCAGGTTCAACTCCCATTAACCAACCTCAAGGTGGCCAATTACCGCCTGGGGGGCAACCTTCGTTTATACCTGGGGGGCAACCTCAAGGTACTTCATTTGCGACTGGGGGGCAACCCCAAGGGTATCAACCCCAGCCTCAATTTGTACCCCAAAGTCAACCTCAGTATCAGTATCCACCTCAAGGATGGCAACCTCAAGGATGGCAACCCCAAGGGTATCAACCTCAGGGGTATCAACCTCAAGGTTACCAACCTCAAGGTCAAGGTCAACCCCAGTATTCGTATTTACCTCAAGGTTATCAACCTACGGGTCAATACCCTAGTCAAGGTTATCAACCACCTCAAGGGCAATCATATGGGACTGCACCTTACAGTTATCAACCCTATCCTCAATACGGCGGCTATGGCTCTCAGTATCCTCAACCTGTTACGAGTCAATACCCTGGAATGTTAACATGGGATCCGTCACAGGGTCAACAGATGTTGCAACCAAGTATGCAGTCGGTACCGCAAGCAGGACAACCTGCAGTTCCTGGTCCATCCCAGCAACCGCAACCTGTCCAGTCAAGTGTTCAGACCCCTGTAACTTCGGTAGTTACTCAGCCGCCAATTGCACCAGGTACTCCACCTCACACGGCTGTAGCAACTACCGCTTCATCTACCATGTTTACCTCCGGAGTATCGGCAGTTCCAGTTCCTACTGTCCCTGTTACCACTCCTCAGATATCTGTACCGTTGCCTGGACCCACGGTTCAGACCACAGTCCAGATGCCTGTAGGCCAACCTGGTACTAGTACGGTTGTTACTACTCAACCTCAATTTGTTCAACCTCCGTACCAGGGATAGTATCAACCTGGGCAAGCTGCCCAACAACCGGTTTACCAGTATCAACCGTATCCTGGGTACAATTATCAACCACCTCAACAACCCCAGTACGGTCCGGTTAATCCTGGTTTTCCAGGAGGATACAATATCCCCAATGCGAATCCTGTTCCTAGTTATCCGGGATATCCTCCTCCTGGGGCTGGTATTGTGACTCAGAGTTTCAGAGATCCTAACCGGCAGTTACCATTTATTGCAACTTTAGATTTACCCGACTTGACGCGCCTAACGAACGATCCAATTCAATATCTTCCGTTTTGGCCGTCAATGCCAAACAAGTTGCCCAGCGATATACCCAAGTTCGAGGGGAAGTCTGGAGAGGATCCGTCTAATCACGTGATGACTTACCACCTCTGGTGTGCATCAAATTCCATCATAGATGATTCTATCCGTTT
The DNA here is from genome assembly GCA_031772625.1 of Pinus tabuliformis. Classification (NCBI taxonomy): domain Eukaryota; kingdom Viridiplantae; phylum Streptophyta; class Pinopsida; order Pinales; family Pinaceae; genus Pinus; species Pinus tabuliformis. Next base: position 2,076,541,167 of record CM062817.1, on the reverse strand, counting down.
ACGTCTTTTCTAGCGTACACTCATTGGTCTCGCGGCCAAGTGGTACATTGAGTTACCACGGGCCTCTTTTTACAACTTTAGTCAGTTAGCTACCTCGTTCTTAACTCATTTTCAGTTACCAGTCAGATACGACAATGGTACTGAGTTATTAACTTCGCTAAAACAATCGACGTCCACGTACATTTCTGATCACATTCATGAGTGGAGACGTCGAAGGAGATTAGTGAAAGTTTTTATCCCAGACCAGATCTTAGCTGAATGGTTTGTCAAATCGTTATTACCAAGAATTACTGAAGATGTCGCTAAGGCCGGAGTAGTTACTGAGGAGCAAGTCATTGCTCAGGCGCAGTACCTTGACTTGGTTTATACTCAGTCGGGTACTTTACATGAAAAAATTCCGGATCTTCCCAAGTCAAACCAAATCGCTGCTGCTCCTTCGGGATCTCATGCCGCTGATGGCATGATCGGTATCGTGACTACGAAGAGTAAGAAGAAGTCTTCCAAGGCCTCCAATACTCCAATTATCACTTTGCCTGATTCTCCGACAGGGGAGTCTTCTCCTCCTGAACTTACCGCCGACATTCACGCTGTAGAGTCAACTACGGCCAAATCCAAAAACGGTGGAAAGAAGAAAGGAAAGAAGAAGGCTAAAGCAGACAAGGCTCCAAAGGAGAAAACGGAAAAGTCGGAAGCCAATGACGAGAAACGTAAACCTCGCTATCCTTGTCTTATTTGTGAAGAAGATCATTTTACAAGAGACTGCCCTCATCGGGCCGAGGTAGTCAAAATAGTCAAAGGTTCTCCGACTCCTGCTGTGTTAAAGAATCCATTTCCAGAGCAGGAAAATAAGATGATAGGTTCTTCTTCGAATGCCAGTGAAGAACCCATTTTGATGATGTCTCATGTCAGGATTGCGACTCGATCGCAAGATTATGGTAGTAAGGCTCCTGTTGATGGTAAGGAAGCAGAATCTTCTCACTCTAACCCATCAACCTCAGCTCCTGGTTCCGATCCACTACAGATCGAGAAACCTAACCCGGACTTAGTGATAAAGCCGCCCGCCAAGGGTGTACTTCGAAGGTCTGCTTTCAATCCACATGCGAGAGCAGCCCAGAATTACAACATTGTTGAAGACTTAGCTGTTTCACCTTCAGCAATGTCGGCACTCGAAGTGCTGCAATCATGTCCAGCGCAACGGAGATTGCTTTTGTCGGCTATTGGAGCTGTCGATGTTCAGGACCCGAACCTAATGATCTTTGATCTAGAAAATAGTACACCACGTCTCCCCCATCAAATGGCTTTCCAAATCCCAGTGATAGTCAAAAACAGGCCTATTCATCGGACTGTGATTGATGAGGGAGCTTCTACGTGTATTATGTCGATTCAATGTTGGAGATCTCTTGGTTCTCCTACATTGAACCAATCCCCCACCATCCTTAAGGCCTTTGATGGCCGTGGGTTCCGTCCGTTTGGTATTCTACAAGAATTACCTATAGGGGTCGAAGGTAAAACCGTTAGTCTGGATGTGGAAGTGGTTGATGCCCCTCTAGACTACAACCTTCTTTTGGGTCGAAGTTGGTCATATGCTATGACAGCGATCGTTTCATCGGTCTTCAGAGTCATTAAATTTCCACATAACGGTAAGATCGTGACTATTGATCAGCTGACATACTTTTCATCCGACCCAACCTCTTTAGAAACTATCCAGCATGTCGGAAAAACGACAATCCCTTATAGGGACATTGGTGTAGGTTTAGTTAAGGATTCCGGTTTACTGGGAACTTTTCCTCTCCCTCCACTCAATGTAGACCCTTCATTTGCAACAATTCATATGATCACGTCAGAAAACATTATTCACGATGATCCTTGGTATGTTCCCTCTGACTCTGAGCTAGACTCATTCGGTGATGTTATGCCGTTGAGTCCGTATGAGATTGCTTATGAAGCTCTTATGTCCTTTACCGATTTTCATTCAACCGACCAAATGAACGTGGTCAGTGAAGAGTCACGTTTCACTTCACCCTTAGAACGGATAACGTTTCCCGAAGAAGTGTCATCTGACGAACAACTTCGGGAAATCCTCAGCGTAGATGATCTACCATGGGAAGATCTCCATCACAGATCTTCGTTTTTACCTAAGGATGATGCATTTGAAAATGATTTTTCATCTATTTTTACCGCTGAATATGTCAAAGACGCTCAGGATCCAACGAAACATTCTGATTCAGAGCTGAATTTAGGGAATATTTCTCGTACAATTCCCATTGACATTTCAGTGAAGCCCGGAATCGAGGAGAACGTTCATATAGGAGCCGCTTGTACTGAAACGGAAATCCAAACTTACAAGGCCCTATTCCAAGAATTCCGCGACGTGTTTGCCTGGTCTTACGAGGAAATGCCGGGAATTGATCCTGCCATTGTTGTTCATGAAATCAAAACCTACCCGGATGCTAAACCCATTCGGCAACGGTTGCGTCAGATCCACCCTCGGAAAGCGGCTGCAATCAAAGCAGAAGTCGAAAAGCTGTTGAAAGCAGGTTTCATTTATCCGATCCCGTTAACGGATTGGGTATCGAATATTGTTCCCGTCAATAAAAAGCAAGGAACAATAAGAATCTGTATCGATTATAGGGATATCAATCGGGCTTGTCCCAAAGACAACTATCCTACGCCTTATATCGATCAAATCATTGATGATTGTGCCGGAAGTGAGATGTTTTCCTTCATGGATGGTTTCTCAGGCTATAATCAAATCAATATTCTACCTGCCGATCAACCAAAAACGGCATTCATTTGTCCATGGGGGACATTTGCTTATTGCAAATTACCTTTTGGACTTAAGAATGCCGGGGCCACTTTTCAACGGGCGATGTCTTATGCATTTCATGACATCAAGCACATTGTGCAACCCTATCTCGATGATTTGCCTGCTCATTCTTTGCAACGAGCTGATCACCTTGTCCACCTACGAGCAATCTTTATGAGGTGTAGGCATTATCGAATTCGGTTGAATCCCCACAAATGTGTTTTCTGTATAGAAACAGGTCGATTGCTGGGATTTGTTGTTTCAAAAACCGGCATTCGCGTCGATCCCTCGAAAGTCGAGGCTATCATCAAATTGCCTCCTCCTTCGAGTTTGCGCCAACTCCAAAGTTTGCAAGGGAAAGCAAACTTTCTACGACGATTCATCCCGAACTACGCCGAGGTCACTAAGGGTTTTACACGGTTGTTGAAACAGAACGCACAGTTCTTTTGGGATGAGATTGCCCAACAATCTTTTGATGCATTGAAACACGCGTTGACCCATGCACCGTTATTGCATCCTCCCAACTACAACCAGGACTACTTCTTATACCTCGCAGCTTCGCATTCCACCATTGGAATGGTGTTAGTTCAAGAAGATGAATTCAAAACAGAGCATGTGATATATTATCTTAGCAGAACCTTAAACCCAACTGAGTTAAAATATTCACATGTGGAGAAATTGGCCCTGGCAGCCGTTCAAGCTGTCCAGCGTTTTCGTCATTACATTCTTCTCCGCAAGACTACCGTTATTTCGGATTGCAACCCTATGATTTATATTTTGACAAAACAACTGCTAGGGGGCAAGTACTCTAAATGGATTGTTATCCTGCAAGAGTTCGACTTGGAGTTCGAGAAGTCCAAGTCTAAGAAATCTTTAGTTTTTGCGGAATTAATGTGTGATTTCCCGAGTGCTGACACAGAGACTGTGGCAGAAGAGTCCATCGTGGACGAATCTTTGTTTCTTATTAGCACTTTCGATCCGTGGTATGGGGATATAATCACCTATCTCCAAACCCAAACCTTTCGGCCTGAAGCTTCCAAGGAAGACCGTCGAAAAATTCGGTTTCGATCCCAGCAATACAGAATTATTGGAGATACACTTTATCGCCGGGGGGCAGACTTAATTTTTCGACGTTGTTTAACTCACGAAGAGGCTGAGAGAGTTTTAAATGACTGTCACTCTGGAGCATGTGGCGGTCATATGTCTGGGTACGCCACAGCTCAGAAGGTGTTGCGCGCTGGCTACTTCTGGCCGTCTATGTTTAAAGATTGTATCCTTGCTGTCAGAACGTGCCACAACTGTCAAGTTTTTGATCGAAAGATGCGCGCTCCACCTGCTCCTCTCCACCCTATAATTGCCGCTGGTCCATTCGCCAAATGGGGCATTGACTTTATTACTTGTAACCCTCACTCGGCCGGGGGGCATGCGTATATCATCCTCGCGGTTGATTATTTTACAAAATGGGCCGAGGCGATGCCTACATTCGACGCAAGCGGCAAGACAGCTGCAGTTTTCGTATTCAATCATATCATAACTAGGTTTGGTGTCCCACAAGCAATCATTACTGATCATGGGAGCCATTTTCGAAATGTCATGATGACAGAGCTTACAAGCCAGCTTGGTTTGCGGCACGATAGCTCTACTCCTTATTATCCGCAGGCCAACGGTTTGGTTGAGTCAATCAATAAAGTTCTAGTCGTCATGATTCGGCGGATCATTGGTATCCATCGAACGAATTGGCATAACATGTTATTTTCGGCGTTATGGGCATATCGAACTTCGGTAAAAAATTCAACAGGTTTCACCCCTTTTCAGCTAGTTTATGGCTTGGAAGCTGTGTTACCTATTGAATGCGAAATCCCATCACTTCAAATGGCTGTCGAATTACTTCCAGCTACTTCCGCAGAGGAGAAACGGTTATTATACTTAGCTAAATTAGATGAGACTCGACGTGACGCTACTTTAGCTATCGAGACTCACGCGAAACGAATGAAAGCTCAGTACGATAAAAATGTGACCCCTCGAAGTTTTTCAGAAGGAGACCTAGTATTATTATATGATCAAGCTAACGATAAGCTAGGTGCCGGAAAAGTTCATTCCTATGTGGCATGGGCCCTACATTGTAAAGCGCAAGCTAGCAAAAGGGGCTTATGAGTTAGTTGATTTTGATGGGGACTCTTTGGGTAAACCCAGAAATGGACTTTACCTAAAGAGGTATTATGCTTAAAATGATGGGTATGGAGAAATTTTTAGATAGGTTAGATTTTCTTTCTAGCTGGCAAGTGTGTGTTAGTTTAGTCAGTGTGCTTAGTTTAGCTAAGTGTGGTTTGTCGTCATTATTTTGGCTCATCTTGGTTTTACTCTTGATATTGTAGATGTCGACGCCTCTCCAAACATACATTGGATTTGCTGATGGTGCTTGTCGTAGTACACGGAATATCTCTTCCGCAGCTTGGGTTATTTATTCACCCTCTGACGAGTTAGTTTCTATGCATGGGGTAAGCCTCGGTCAAACAACGAACAACATTGCAGAATACAGTGCAGTGGTTGAATTATTATCCGAATCTATTTCATTTGGAATTCGACGTTTGATAGTGAGGTTAGATTCTGAACTTGTTGTATTACAGCTTAATAGAGTTTATGCCATTAGAAATCCTGTGTTGTTAAGGTTGTTTTTGAGAGTGCGTCTCTTGGAACGTGAATTTGATTACATTGAATATCAACATATTCCGAGGTCTTTGAATACATTAGCAGATGCAATTGCTTCTCGAATGTTAGACAGATATTTACGATAATCATGCAAGTAAATTTAAAAACATTTCATTACATATGTTAAACAAGATAAGCCGGTAAAATAGTGATATATATAGATAGGAGTGTGTCAAAAAATATATACATCGTCTTCGATCATAGGTTTAAAACACCTTATGATCGGCAAAATGATAGTACAAAAAATCAAAATGTCACATGTGACTACAAAAGTGACTAGTCAATCACTGGTGGTGCTCTCTGTACGACACCACTGCGCGGGCTACCTTACGTAAAAAACCTCTAAATGGTCCAGGGACCGCGACCACGAAGCGCTGAAGCCTCATTGGAATATCATCCATAGTAGTCTCAGGTATATCTGCCGTGAGACGCTCTAGATCATGCTCCAAGTCGGCTAGTACCTCTGCTGTCGCATCCTGTGGGGCCGGTGCCAGTGCAGCTGGATGTAGTCTATCATAAGGCCGGAGGTTGGCTGGACGTTGTGGGCCAACATCTGCATTTTGAGAAATTTACTATTAGTGTTGAGACGATATATATAAAAAATACAAAAAAATACATAACTAGAAAACTTGTGAAAATAAAAAGTACCTCTGTCATCCCATTGTTCTCCCTGTGGAAGAACCATGTCCGGATCACCTCTGAAATCTGTTCCGGCATACGGGAAATCCTGTATCACAAAAAGCTGGTTCTCTAACCAGTCAAAATAACTATCTGAGAATCGAACTACTGTCGCGCCCTCGTCAGGATGCCGGGCCATTACCGCAACCCATCCTATCAGCTTTGGCTGCTGAGGACCCAGAATATCAACAGTGAGTTGCTGAGGGATCAGCAATGGAATTCTCTCCAAGGCAAAGCTCACGACTATAGGCCCATATCCAAAGGTCTTTAGTCGTCCGTTCCTTGCCTTGGTTAGTTGGCTCTTCATATGAGCCGACACAGCTTCACACCAGTTGAAAATGGTGCCTTGGTAACAGTCAATTGCCATCCGCATTTGGGATCCGGAAGCAATGTGTAAAGCGGCCGCGCCGCAAATTCTGGTAACCGTGAACGCTATGACTTTGAGTTCCGGCAGAGTGATGTGTTTTATCTCTATGCCTTTTGAATGGTGAGCTCCCGGTGTGCACCAAGTCTCGCGGAGACTATCAAGGGATTGGCCACCCGGCCTAGTCCCCGCAAGGTTGAGTTGCTCACCCCTGTTTGGCAAGCCAGTGAGAAAGTATACATCCGAGGGCTCTATCTCGAGCTGGTGCCCTCCTATGTAAAAGCATTGTTCCTGTACGTTCCATCGCTCGACCAGCCATTCCAAGAATCTTACCTGGCCCCTCATGCCCGGTATGGTCCAATATTTGTATAAGCCGCATGCTCTTAGGGCATCCAGAGAAGGTTGATGATTTATTGCAACTTCATCTTCCTCTACGTGCTCTCTTTCTCTCCAGTCTAACATGATTAGTGCCTGCATATCAAAAAATAGCATTAGAAATTAATTTGGGAATTTTTGGTGGTTTTTTGAGAGAGTTGGGGTTTTGAAATGCGCGTTCCTCGGAGGACGCACCCCGGCTTTGTTGCACAGGGCGCCCGGACGCAGCTGGCCTGAAGGCGGGCTGCGTCTTCCGACCGTTTTCCCGTAAGAGAAAAAGTCGGGGGACGCAGGTCACCCGAAGGGCACCTGCGTCCGCCGAGAGGCGCATTCCAAAACCAAAACCCCCCCAAAAAATAAAACCAAAGCCTAAAAATTGATTCTAAACGGATAGAAATGCAGAGTAGGATGTGTAAAATACCTGGATGAGACGGCGTTCGATTCCAACGGTCAGATTTTCCGCAGCAACCACGGGAAGTTTTCTTGTCAAAAGCCCTTTTTTCAACCTCAACAGTGAAACGGTAAAAATGACATGGTAAAAGCTCTTTTTATAGGTTTTTTGGATGAATTAGTTCATTTTTTACCATGAAAAGATATTTTTGAATGTATTTTTGCCTATTTTAAACAGGTATGAGTAATGGGTCGCTTTTGTGCAGGACAGAGGGATTTCAAGGGAAATTGTAAACTTTTCACAAACAAAATTGCAGAGTCATCTTTTAAGCTCTTTTCTGACTCCTAAAAAATGAAAAGATCGCCGAGTGTTTCTTTTTCACTCGTTAAAACGGAATTAAAAGACGGTCCCCTTTTAGCTCTTTTCTGACCGCAAAATCAGGAAAAGATTGCCGGGTTTTTGTCGTTTCAAACTCGATAAGGAAATAAAACGACGTGTCCTTGATCGCTTTTTACTTTTCAGATTAACGACACTAATATGAAAGTACTCCTTGGTCGCAAGATCAAGCGGTTCCCCCAGGTATTATTTTATACTTTTTCGGGCTTGAGGGACACAAATATACGAAAAAGTTCAACGTGGAGTCTCCTTTAGTTTTTTCAGACTCTCTAAAAATGAAAAACGCCGAGTTTCTCCTATACTGGGCTCGTTAAATTTTTACAGTAGAGGACCTGTTCAATTACAAACAGGAACGAAACACTCCTTCCTAGGGTTCGAATTTAAACTAGGTTGGACTCGTCCGAAGGACGAGCTTACAATCAAGCATATGTTATCCTCCTCAAGCTTGTTAAAAATAAAGAGGTACTTGCCAGAAATGGTGGGGGAAAAAAGAGAAGAATGAACCTATTTGTCACCTTTTGTCTCAGAAGAAACTTTATTACCGCTCTTGAACACGACACTTGTTATTCACCTGGGTTGGGAAATTTTTCACCTCACAGTTGACCACGTCACTTTGAAAGTCTTTAACCGGGTTTCGGGGATTAACTTTGAGTTATTCGTCACCAAGCCATCTGTTGTGTCGTTATGTGTTCAAGAGGTCTGCAAATAACAAACTTTCATCTGCAAAATACTTGTCATCCATTTGACCATCCCTGAGTCGGTCCTTACAGCAACATTTCTTCAACTTGAACAATGATTTCGTGTTGCGGGCTTGCCTGCAACGGGTCGCTTTCTATCGACATCGACACATTATCTAGAAAGATGACTTAGGAATCGACAGTACCTTGAAGTCTGCATGCATCAATGGCAGGTTTCTCGCCTTTGACGTCAGTTTACATCATTGACTTTCGATCAGAGGATTCCGTGAAGTGTTCGACATCAAAACATCTATTCACATTTCGCGGTTTGTGCTTGGTACTTTAAGGACCATTGACATTACTGGTGGTTTCTCTCACGCTTGTTAACAGTTTACATCATTGACTGGTAATCAAGTGGTTTCTACCATGTTCGACATCGAATCATTTAATCACATGGCTAGGATCGTACCAATTCGAGAAGTAGAAGTAAAGACCCTGGATCTAGTTTCTACCATCCAGGCTGCGAGGAGTTTTGTATTCATTATCTATGTAGGCTCATCATAAACAGATGGCTGCGTCCATACTGTGTCTACAAAAGTCTATAAAAATGATGTACTGCAAGATCATTCCTGTATCAGAGTAGTTAGTCCATTAGTTAAAGTTTTGAATCTGAGTATGGGAATGCCTACCTCAGTGATGATATATTCTTATCCATGTATTTTGTGTTGAAAATTGCAGGTTCCAACCAGGCCATCCACAAGGTAATCCTTGAAATGATAAAGCGCTTCACCCTTCCTAGAATTACAAAACCCTATTCTATTTCAGGCTTCGCACTTTAGGGGGCAATCTGTTACACTAAAAAATGTCACCTTGACTACTTACAGTTAGTATGGCTCAAATCAACAGTCATGCTACCCTCTTAGGCAAGTCTATGCCTCTGTTATCCATCTCAAACTCAAAATAGAGAGAAAGTCTTGTAAAAATCATGTTTATCTCTGGGGTCGCAGGTTCTCTCTAGTCTTACCTGCGGGGACGCGGACCTTGTTCACAAAAACTGCGTCCATGGACGCTCTGTATGTAAAGGGACAGGTGCGTCCCTCTGTAAAAGACAAAATGCGCGAGTTTTATCTTGAAAAAGTTACTTGTGGTTACTTCTAGAACATTCTAGAGGTCGGTTTGATGAAATGGATTCGCCTCCAGTTGGTTCATGTATCTCTATTAAGGGGAGTCTTATCCCATCAATAAGGGAGCTATCCCACCCAAAGAGGGGGATGATCCCATTGATGGTGGACCAGAATAACCTCTTTACAGCACTATAAATAAAGGCATTGAGCCAGGAGGAAAGGAGGTTGGAGCTATACATTTTCTTTGGGTAAATGCTGCAGGATTTAGGTCTTCCATTAGAGCCTTTGTGAGGAGAGATTGTCTTCACTTGATTCTACTTGGGAGAGGGTGAGCTTTGTCAAAGAAGAGGAAAACCCTTGATGGACCCTGGGAGGAACTTGCACAACACCAAGGCCAGGTTGTAAGAGTTTCTTTGTTTCGTTATTAATACAAACTGGTTTATTTTTCTCAATAGCTTATGTTAATGAGTTATTTCATGTGTTCCTTGGTCTGCATGTTGGATATATGTTTTATTATATGAAATGCAAGTGCTTGGTAATTGTTTGATTGTTTGTGGTTGCAGGAATTGACTTGAAGGAGGAGCTCATCCGGATCGTCAAGAACGGACTTCAACAACAGCGTTTTGGAATAAGGTAAACCTAAACACTTGTAGTTTTCATGTTATAAAAGGTGTATTTAGAGAAAGATCACTCCTTTTTGTCTTGTTTGTCATTAGAATGTCTTAGACTTCTAGGAAGGTCAGTCGTGTCCGCACCCTTGACAGTTTCCGTGTGACACACACAGTGACAGTGCGTCCAAGGACGCACTGTGCAGCACTCAGAAGGTGCGTCCTACTGAAAAACTCAAGAAAACCCAAAATAAAACTAATCCTAAGCTAACCCACCCAGAGACAAGGTCACAGAGCCAAAACCAGAAAAATAAACCAATTTTCTCAAAGCAAAGTTCATACAAAAGAAAAGACTCTTCTCATCAATGGAATCTATCCCCAGTATGGTCGCCAATTTGTCGTGGCGGAAAAAGTCGTTTGTGCGGACACAACTGACCTCCCTAGGAGTCTAAACTCTCTAGCGACAAACAAGACAAAATGGAGTGATCTTTCTCTAAATATACCTTTTAAAACATGAAAACTACAAGTGTTTAGGCTTACCTTATTCCAAAACGCTGTTGTTGTAGTCCGTCCTTGCCGATCCGGATGAGCTCCTCCTTCACATCAATTCCTGCAACCACAAACAATCAAACAATTACCAAGCACTTGCATTTCATATAATAAAACATATATTCAACATGCAGACCAAGGAACACATGAAATAACTCATTAACACAAGCTATTGAGAAAAATAAACCAGTTTGTATTAATAACGAAACAAAGAAACTCTTACAACCTGGCCTTGGTGTTGTGCAAGCTCCTTCCAGGGTCCACAAGAGTTTTCCTCTACTTTGACAAAGCTCACCCACTTCCAAGTAGAATCAAGCAAAGACAATCTCTCCTCACAAGGTTCTAAATGGGAGTCCTAAATCCTGCAGCATTTACCCAAAGAAAATGTATATCTCCAACCTCTCCTCCTTCTGGCTCAAGGTCTTTATTTATAGTGCTGTAAAGAGGTTATTCAGGTCCACCATCAATGGGATAATCCCCCTCTTTGGGTGGGATAGCTCCCTTATTGATGGGATAAGTTCCTCCTTAATAGAGATACATGAACCAACTGGAGGCGCATCCATTTCATCAAACCGACCTCTAGAAAGTTCTAGAAGTAACCACAAGTAACTTTTTTAAGATGAAACTTGCGCATTTTGCCTTTTACAGAAGGACGCACCTGTCCTTTGACATACAGAGCGTCCAAAGACGCAGACTTTGTGAGCGTCCCCGCAGGTAAGGCTTGAGAGAACCTGCGACCCCAGAGATAAACACATTTTTTACAAGACTTTCTCTCTTCTTTGAGTTTGAGATGGATAGCAGAGGCATAAGGCTTGCCTAAGAGGGTAGCATGACTGTTGATTTGAGCCATACTAACTGTAAGTAGTCATGGTGACATTTTTTAGTGTAACAGCAAGTTAGTGAGTTTCAAAGGGGTATGTATTGGTCAGTCAACGAAAAACATCGTTGAATATAGCGCATTGATAGAGCTCCTCTCTAATGCCATTGCACATGGCATATGCCGACTTGTCGTTAGGCTAGACTCACAACTCGTCATTCTACAGCTTACCAGCATCTATTCTATTCAGAATCCAGCTATCTATCGTATGTTCCTGAGGTTCAGGATTTTGGAAAGGCAGTTTGGTTCTATTCAATATCAACACATTTCCATAAACTTAAACACATTAACTGATTCATTAGAAAATTATGTGTTAGATAGACATTTGCAACATTTATAAAAGAAAAGAATTTCATCAACATTTGCATCAGGATCATATAACTTAACCAAAATAAAGCTCTGAAAATCAAAAATATATATAATTGTTTATAAGTTTTTACAAAAAAATTTGTGTCCAGGACAAAATTGGTCACACGACCCAAAAACTCAAAAATGTAGGAAAGCACCCTAGAGTAATGGTGCTAGCGATAACAAGTCACCACCTGTGTGATCATACATAGGAGCCTAGTCCATCGACTCGACACACTAGTAGTATGGTGTTGTAATCTCAGAGGTAACTCATCGGTCCTCACATCCGGAATACCAAGGGTGAGGCCCTCGATCTGATCCTGCAATACTGCAAGGGTCTCAAATACATCCAAATCGCGAAGGATAACACTCCCTATAGTCTCACCTGCTGGGATGATAGTGCTGCCCTCGGGCGCACTGCTGGTTGCACTGGTCCAATATCTGCACGAATACATGAGTTTTGATTAGTCTTGATAAAATTTAAAAAAACACAAGAAAATTATAAAAACAATAAACAGAGACATGGTCAGAGATTTTTACCTATGACACCCCACTGCTCACCAGCCGGCAGCACAAAATCTGGGTCACCCCGGAAATCCATCCCAGCATATGAATACTCAACATAAACCATTTTTTGACGGTTGAACCACTCGAAGAAGGCATCAGAGAATGAAATCTGTGACTGACCAACATGTTTGGCCATAAGATCAACCCATCTCTACAACCGTGGTTCTGTCGGTGCTGGCACACCGAGTGAAATGTACTGTGGCTACATTAGTGGGATCTTCTCCAAGGCGAAAGTGGTTGGAATAGAACCATAACCAAAGTTCTTGGATCTTCCGTTCTTCACCTTGGTAAGCTATTCTTTTATCACCAGAAGTACTGCATCACACCAGTTGAATACCTTTGGTCCAAGGCATTCCAAGGCATACTGCATATGGGACCTGTTCGCCAAGTGAAGAGCCGTGCTGCCAGCCAATCTAGCAAAGGTGAATAAGATAGTCCTCAAGGACTAGTCAGTAACGTCTATAATACTGATCTTGCCATCCCTGTTCGGCTGAGATCCATCTCTACAATATTAGCAAATGTAATCCCTCACGGATTCACCGCCACAGCGGAACCTGATAGTGAGAGAGGGGCACCACGCCTCGACAAACCAGTCAAAAGGTAGACATCCTCAATAGTCAAAGGGATGGATTTACCTCTAATCTAGAACACTTGGTTGGTAGGATCCTAGGCATCGAGAAGATATTGCAACAAGTTGATTTGTTGCCTCATGCTAGATATTCGGAATAACCTGAGCAAGCCACAGTTCCGCAATGCAGTTACCGTACCTGGGTCATGTAAGGCAATCATATCCTCCTCTTCATGCTCATGTTCATGCCATGTAATGACCATCTTGCTCCGATGAATCTATGAAAAACAAACAAGAGAAGAATTAGGATCCTGATTTGGGCAAAAACAGATAGAAATTCCATCAAAAATCAGTGCATAAACTTTCCTCCTTGCGCCCATCGCACCCTAGCTGTGTACTAGGTGGGATGCATACTAACTGGCCAATGGCTAGCTTAGTATGCATCGCACCTTTCGATGTGTACGAGGTGTGATGGGTAGAGAACAAAATGTTCAAACCCCAAAGGCTCAGAAAAGAAAGAAAACACGCTCAAAATCAGAAAAGGAAAGAATGTAGAGCTCAGATTTAGCTCCTACCTAGTCCAGACGGTGTTGAAAATCGTCCACAAAATCTCTCAGAATCAGCTGATGAAAATCGAGCGGGAAAAACACCTCCAGAGCTCCAACAATCCTAAATTTGAATAAAATGGTAAAATGAGAGGCAAAAACTACTTTTATGTTATTGCTCATGTAATTCAAGTAAGGTATTAGTTTTTTACTCATTTTCATGCATGTATGTACATTTCTAATCAGTTTGATGGAGCAATTGAACAAGTAGTATGATCATCAAGAGAACATAGTGTTAATGGTGAATCAAACATCTTTGACTATTGTCACGAGCAATGTTTCCGCAAAGTTCATGCTCGTTAAAAAATAAACCTAGTTACAAGCAATGTTTTCGCAAAGTTCAAGCTTGTTAAAAATAAACCTAGTTATGAGCATATGTTCCTCCAGAGTTTAATCTCATTAAAAAATGAACCCATCTTCCGATAAATAACCATTGCGATTGCATAGTTATCAGCTTTTGAACCTTGGTCATGTTATTACCATCACCTCCACTCTTTTTAGCCAATCATACGCCTCCATTTGATTGTTTACCCTTCTGAGGAACAACTGCAACGAGTGATTCTATTAGCCATCTTCTTTACACTTCCGTGATTGAAAAGTTCCAAACCTTACCTGGAACCAGCTACTATCCGAAAACATCACTCGTTCCTCAAAAAACGAGTCTCTTTTAAGCTCTTTTCATCTGACTCGTAAAATATCAAAAGATTTCCGAGCAATTGGCCTCTGCAGCTTGTTAAAGTGATTTGAAGTGTCATCCCTCCTCTAGATTTTAATATTTTTGGACCTGAGGGATCATTACACAAAAAGATCGAGCACTTGTCTTGTTCGGCTCATTAAAACTATCGAAAAGTCATTCCTTTCGTATTATTTTATACTTTTTCGGACTTAAGGGATTATACTACGAAAAAGGATTACTGGAGTTTCCTTTCCTTCTCTTTTCAGACTCTCTAAAATTGAAAAGGATTGAGTTATCCTTGTCGTTAAACTTGTTAAAACAATAGCGACAAACTTGTCCATTCAGACAAGAGCGATTTTCATTGTCGCTAGGCTCGCTAAAACATAGCGACAGGTTTGATCGAAGGGAAAATTATAGAAAAAGCATATGTTATCCTCCACAAGCTTGACAAAAATAAAGAGGTACTGGTCAGAAATGACTAGGGAAAAATTGGGAAGAAAACTTGAAGAACTTTATTGGTAGCATGTCGCTCTTGAACATGACACTTTCACTCCATCGCCATGATTGAGTCAGGTTGGGTTATTCCATCCACCGGTCATATCACCATCGGTCCTCCATACCATCCATTTTTGGGGTTAATGCTACCAATCCATTTCAGTGTCACCGATATGTTCAAGAGAAGTCGCTCAGAGAATACACCAACCTAGCTTATGCCTTATCCACTGCAATACCTTCACGCTTCATTCTTTCATGACCACCACCTTGAACCTTGTATCATCATATCATTTTCATCTTCACAAAATCATTTGCTCCGTTTCGTGTCGTAGATGTGGGATTCATTAAGGCCCTCCTACAACAGGTCACTTCTTGTCGACATTAGCTCATTATCCAAGAAGTCGACTTAGAAACAACCCTTTGAGAAATTTGAAGCTTGCATGCCTCAATGGCAAGTTTCTCACTTCCAGTGACAGGTTTACATCAATGGACTTCAACCAAAATATTTTACGTGGTGTTCGACATCGACTCATGTATTCACACCACGTGAATTGTACTACAATACCTTGAGGGTCATCATCATCATCAGTGATTCCTTTCGCGCCTGTTAACATCTTACATCATTGGCTAGTAATCATGCTATTAGGTTCCTATACCAATAGGTTTCATTTTTCATGATTGACAGTGGAAGTGCGAAATCTGTTCATCTTTTCATGCTGCAAAGGTTCCATATTTTGTAAAAAGAGACAGTGGAAAGTTAAAAAATGTAAAGGGGGTATGCCTTAAAAGAATGATCAAAAGGCAAGAAAATGAATTGGTCAGAAAAAAATAGAAATGAACCCCAAAGAAAGACCATGAAAGTGGCCAGTCAAAATGCCACTACTACCTTATTTTGCAAGTCCACAATGTGCAAGTATTGTTGTTTTCACACTTGATGGGTGGCCCAACAGTGCAATCTAGACCATGCCATGTTTAAATTGTTGTTGTAGAATAGAGAAAAAGTGCCTGTCCAAAAAGCTTAAGCTTGGCAGATGAGTAGCTAGGTAGAGAAATGAAGGAGCCCAACTGCTTAATCTGGGCCCTTGGAAGAGATAAGGGTACATTTAGATAGGAGGGCAGTCAAAAGAAAAGAGGATAATTAGGGTCTGCAAGTCTAAGTGCACCCATTCAAAAGGATAAGAAAAAAATGTTAGGTGTATTAGGCTGGGTAGGTAGTTAAGGTTGCAGAAGCAAGGTTTTTATCACCTCATGTATTGTCAATCAGAGCTCCTCTCGTCAATGACAAAAGTGTCAAAGCAGTTATTTTGATGGCAGAACTTTGGAAGCATGTCTAACTCCCTTTCACCCCCCCTTAAAGTTTCTTACTAACATCCCCTTGAGGACCTTGGGATCTGCCCAACCAGTCCTGTTATCACTTCATTTTTGTAAAATACTAAGTCAAGCTTTGACTTTCTTCAATGAAACGAAGCCACATTTCTTGTGTAAAAATCATTTCTCCACATTCCATTCACTTCTTATGTCTAAGTTTCAGTCCATAAACTTAACCTCTGCCCTACTCTTTCACCTCGCAAACTCATATTAACTTCTAATTCTATCTATATAGCTCCCTAACCTGTGTTCCTATCCCTATTGCTACAAAAAGCTATATAAAATTCCAAAAAAAATAATAAACATTCCCACCCCATGGCACTATAGCCTTATAATGCATTCTTGGGAAATAGTAGTCCATCTGGGACTATTATGAACCCTTCCGCGTCTTAACCTGGAGTTAGTTTAACCTCTGGTTGAATTAAAAACCGTTGCCCACCTCTTCGCTCATTAAAATGTGTTACTACACCCTTCACGTTCATATTTAAAGTTTGGTGTTTAAATTTTTATTAAACATTAAACTCCTCTCCAGCGCATATAACACTTATAACCCGCTTTCCAAAGGTTTGAACCCCCCGCCACATAAATAAATCAATATAATATATAGTGGGCCCCTGTACATTAACCTGCCGCCAGCTTCGCGCTCCGTCGGCCCTCCGATCCGCCCTCTCAGATCTAACGGCCCAGGTGGATTTCGGGGGCACCCCCGACACACGGGAGTTAGCGTTCGATGGCACGACGGTTTTGTTGTCGTACAAAGGACGCATGTCTGCCTTTTATTGCATCGGGAGGGCTCTGACACATACCGCCCGCGTATAGAAGGTGGTCCGATAAAGCTGCAAATCGCCTTCTTTCGTGTGCCACGTCGTCTCACTGACATCATTGCCACATCACCCTGCCGTAATGCCATGTCATCCGCCACCTGTCCTCTGCTGATGTCACTACCACATCACCTTGTCGTACCCGGGACCCGTTGATGACATCATGCTGACGTCATCACAAAAAAGGCGCAAGGGCGAGAATCACATCAAAGAATGCCTGAATCAAGAAACAGAAGCAGTTTTAGGGCTAATCGCGCATCGCTAAGAAAAAGTACTCAATAAGGAGAGCTTCCTATTTTCTCGGCTACCTGCAAAACCCAAAAATTTGCAAGAGGGAACACTGGAAACAGAGAACTAAAGAAAAGGCAGCAGGCAAAGGGATTGAAGATATGACTACGACAATTTTATAAAAAGGCCAAGTATGCATACCGAAAGCAAGATAACAAAGTCATGACTCAGCAAAGCACCAGGGCAGCAGGCCCAAAAAACGCAAATTAAAAGCACAGCCTTAGCCGACTCAGTTGATCCCAAAAGTCTAAATTCTCTGACAGGACGGATAGCTAATACCCTATATATCTACTGCATCATTTACTCTTTCATCTACTATTCCTCAAGAGTTGGTAAAGAAGTTATGAGTTATTAACTCATCAACTAGATATTTTGTAACTCATTTTTTGTATATATACCACCCCACAAAACATATTTGGGGTTGGTTGTTGGTGATTTTCTCTATAAGGCACTGCACTGTAACTTACAGATTTTCTAATAAAATGGCCGGTAAAGTTCATGGTCTCTGCACTGTCTGGATGTGAAAGTAATCAACTGTGTTATGCTACAGAATTCCTGTGTCGTTTAACGGAACAATAAGTTTTCCTAAACCATGTTTTGTCTTTTCTTTGTTTACAAAATTCACATATATGTTTCATAATCTTAGAAACAGAGAAGAAGAATAGCTCAGGACTTGTTTAAATACACCCTCTGCTGAATCCTTGTTTCTAATTATGTTTTCTTCGGAATTGGTCATAAATATGAATTCTTAATTTCTCATGTTTGCACTAATTCTCTCATTATGAATGTTGTTTAGGAATTCTTAATTGCTCCTAGATAATATTCTCACACTTTCCCTCTATCAGCATAGTGAAAGATCCTTGACTGCCTTTCATTCCCTGATTTCATGCCATAATATCTCAGATTTCAAGGATTGTTCCATAGATGCCTGTCTCACTCTGTAGCATTACATTTTTCCATGAAACACTTTCAGCAGTACACCACCATTGACTCCATTGCCCAATAGTTTAGACTGTTCTGAGACTACATCCCAGATCTGCCTGAAATCATCATCCAACCAAATTTAGAACAAAACCCTACACTTCATATCTAGCCTAACATAACAAAAAAAAAAGTTAAAACATAAAGAGAGAGCCCTCTCTGGTTGCAGGTAGGCTAGGACCTGCAGCTAAAAGATTGGTTAGTGGTTACCTCGGCCGCATTCCCTTTGCGGAGCTTAGGGAACAACCTGAGTGATAACATCATTGGCGACTCCACATCACTTTCACAATCAAAGAGTCCACTGGAGAAATGGAGTCCTTTGAAAGAACTCTATAGGAAAGATCATGTTTTACAAGTTTAGATCTGTGATTGGATTACCAAGTTTTCATCCAAGCGACTCCACATCACTTTCACAATCAAGAGTCCACTGGAGAAATGGACCTGAAAGAACTCTATAGAAAGATCAGTCTTTTTGTTTGGATTGTTATCCAAGACATTGTGTTCTTTCTCATTGACAAAAATTTTCAATGTATATTGTATTATAAAAATGATTTTAGATTAAATTTTTATTATCTTCCTTCCAAAAATATAGATAAAAACTCTCCTTATACATTCGAACAACAGTCTTCTAATCCTGAAGATCATTTTTCAAATAAGGAGAACCCAAAAATTCAGATAAATCATCCAATCCCTGAACATATTCCACTGCCTCATAAAGTTCCTGATAGATACAAACCCCTCATTTTGCCTCCTGCACTCAATAATCTACCTAGCAATCATCCCAAGTATCTCCCTAGATTTGATGGATAGAATGGTGTCACTGCCCAAAAGCATGTCGAAGATTTTGAAGATTATCTTAACTTATTTGAAGTGGATGTTGAGGATGTTAGTACTAGGCTTTTCGCTCTTTCTTTGCAAGGCAAAGTCAGGAGTTGGTTCAAAACTCTGCCTCACGCAAACATCTCAAATCTTGAGCAATTTCTCAAACTCTTCCTTGATAGATGGATAATCAAATCCAATCTCCTCATGATCATAGAAGAATATAATCAGTTAAAAAGACATCCAGATGAGACAGTACAACAATTTTCAAATAGATTCAATCAAATCTATCATTCAATACCATTGAATATAAAACCTCCCCCTGATTTGGCTCTACTGCATTATCCAAGAGCATTTGATTCAGAGATAGAATTTCATCTGAGAGAGAGAAACCCCTCCACTATGCAATAGATGCAGAACATGGCAGTAGATGTAGAGGTTAATCTGAAAGTTAGGGAGAGGAAGCTAAAAGCAGAAAAAGAGGAAGAACTTGATATCTTGATAAAGAAAGCAGAGGATTTAAAGCAAAAAGTCACAATGAAAGTTGAATGTTTGGATCACCGTGACACTTTTTCTCCACAAGAAGAAAGGGTTGACATTTCTGAACAGATTTTTACCAATTCAACCAACCATAGATCAGAAAACAGATTCACAAAACAATCCCTGGAGGAGCAATCCCATAGTTTACTATGTGCATTCGATAATATGGCTTCTTTTAATGATGTGCCCAAATATGATCAATATGATGATGATTATGTTTTTCAGATCCAAATTAACCTTGCAGATGAATCAGAAGATAATTTGGGCAAAAACAAAGAGATTCAGGTTCAACAACTTCAAAGTACTAATCAACTTGTTCACTTCAGCAATAAGAATGAGGAGGAAAGTGCAGAAAATTTTGAAATAAGTGAAGGAACTTTACCATTTTGTTTTGAGTCTTTTCAGTTTATCAGAAATAACTATCATGCTACAAAAAATCAAATATCAACAAGCTTTGGTATTGACCATCTGGAAAGCAATCAAATCTTTGTTCAAAATTTGTCATATCTAAATTTTCAGTCCCAGAATCCCATTGAACATCAGATTGCAGAAAAAGGCTTGGAAGCAGCAACAGATGATCAAAAAATCCAAGTTGGTTCCTTGCCCTTTTGTTTTGAATCACCTGAATTATTCAAATAAAAAGAAGAATAGCTGGTAGGAATCTGTCAAGTTCCATTTGAACCTGTATGTAATAAATTACAGCAGTCCCTCCAAACTCTCTATGATCCAACAGCTGACAGGTTGAATGAGGAAAGAAATCAGAATTCTCCTCCATTAACAGACCATGAAGGTCCTAATCAAGATGATAATGGTTGCAGTAGACAGACCCTACATTCAGTTAAAATATCATCGCAAAAGCAGTTGAAAGCATGAAGGGTGGTGAAGACAAGGATGATATTTCAGTTTCATGGCATGAAAGCTATCCATAACATTTGCACAGTTGTTTGATTTAGCTCATGAGTAGTGTATATATTTTGCAAGATCCTTTTGTATAGTTTTTAGATTCAGCAAAGGAGATCAGGAGTTTCCTTATCTTCTCAAAGTTTAACAAAGCCAGATTTGATTGTAAGATCTCAGTTTTAAACACCATCAAATACAGGCAGCAAAGGTCACTGATGTATATAATGCTTAAGTGGTTGCACTGGCTGTTTCATTTTACCTAAACAACAGTCAGAAAGATGATTAGGATAAATAGGTAGGATTTTAGTTTAGTTTGGATAGCAAATTGTTGCAGTTGAAGCCCGAAGAGAAGGCCCTAAGCTCCACAAGTGTGCTGTCATATATGAAAATAAAGCAACCCGCAACAGGAAAGTTTTAGAGAAGAGAGAAAGTTATGCAAAAGGCCATCTGACCTACTGTTCTTGACTTTCCACAAGGGAAATCCATCCCCAAGTGGAGCCACTGTTAGGTTCCTATACCAATAGGTTTCATTTTTCATGATTGACAGTGGAAGTGCCAAATATGTTCATCTTTTCATGCTGCAAAGGTTCCATATTTTGTAAAAAGAGACAGTGGAAAGTTAAAAAATGTAAAGAGGGTATGCCTTAAAAGAATGATCAAAAGCCAAGAAAATGAATTGGTCAGAAAAAATAATAGAAATGAACCCCAAAGAAAGACCAGGAAAGTGGCCAGTCAAAATGCCACTACTACCTTAGTTTGCAAATCCACAATGTGCAAGTATTGTTGTTTTCACACTTGATGGGTGGCCCAACAGTGCAATCTGGACCATGCCATGTTTAAATTGTTGTTGTAGAATAGAGAAAAAGTGCCTGTCCAAACATCTTAAGCTTGGCAGATGAGTAGCTAGTAGAGAAATGAAGGAGCCCAACTGCTTAATCTGGGCCCTTGGAAGAGATAAGGGTACATTTAGATAGGAGGGTAGTCAAAAGAAAAGAGGATAATTAGGGCCTGCAAGTCTAAGTGCACCCATTCAAAAGGATAAGAAAAAAATGTTAGGTGTATTAGGCTGGGTAGGTAGTTAAGGTTGCAGAAGCAAGGTTTTGATCACCTCATTTATTGTCAATCATAGCTCCTCTCATCAATGACAGAAGTGTCAAAGCAGTTATTTTGATGGCAGAAATTTGGAAGCATGTCTAACTCCCTTTCACCCCCCCTCAAAGTTTCTTACTAACATCCCCTTGAGGACCTTGGGGTCTGCCCAACCAGTCCTGTTATCACTTCATTTTTGTAAAATACTAAGTCAAGCTTTGACTTTCTTAAATGAAACGAAGCCACATTTCTTGTGTACAAATCATTTCTCCACATTCCATTCACTTCTTATCTCTAAGTTTCAGTCCATAAACTTAACCTCTGCCCTACTCTTTCACCTCCCAAACTCATATTAACTTCTTATTCTATTTATATAGCTCCCTAACCTGTGTTCCTATCCCTATTGCTACAAAAAGCTATATAAAATTCCAAAAAAAATAATAAATATTCCCACCCCATGGCACTATAGCCTTATAATGCAGTCTTGGGAAATAGTAGTCCATCTGGGACTATTATGAACCCTTCCGCGTCTTAACCTGGAGTTAGTTTAACCTCTAGTTGAATTAACAACCGCTGCCCACCTCTCTGCTCATTAAAATGTGTTACTACACACTTCACGTTCATATTTAAAGTTTGGTGTTTAAATGTTTATTAAACATTAAACTCCTCTCCAATGCATATAACACTTATAACCCGCTTTCCAAAGGTTTGAACCCCCCGCCACATAAATAAATCAATATAATATATAGCGGGCCCCTGTACATTAACCTGCCGCCAGCTCCGCGCTCCGTCGGCCCTCTGATCCGCCCTCCTAGATCCAATGGCCCAGGTGGATTTCAGGGCACCCCCGACACAAGGGAGTTAGCGTCCGATGGCACGGCGGTTTTTCCATCGTACAAAGGATGCGTGTCCGCCTTTTATTGCATCGGGAGGGCTCTAACACATACCGCCCCCGTACAGAAGGTGGTCTAATAAAACTGCAAACCACCTTCTGTCCTGTGCCACGTTGTCTCACTGGCGTCATTGACACATCACCCTGCCATAATGCCATGCCATCTGCCACCTGTCCTCTGTTGACGTCATTGCCACGTCACCTTGCCGTACCCGGGACCTGCCGATGACGTCATGCTGACGTCATCACAGAAAAGGCGCAAGGGCGAGAATCGCGTCAAAGAATGCCTGAATCAAGAAACAGAGGCAGTTTTAGTGCTAATCGCGCATCGCTAAGAAAAATTACTCAATAAGGAGTGCTTCCTATTTGCTCGGCTACCTGCAAAACCCAAAAATTTGCAAGAGGAAACGCTGGAAACAGAGAACTAAAGAAAAGACAACAAGCAGAGGGAGTCAAGATATGACTACGACAATTTTATAAAAAGGCCAAGTATGCATACCGAAAGCAGGATAACAAAGCCGTGACTCAGCAAAGCACCAGGGTAGCAGGCCCAAAAAACACAAATTAAAAGCATAGCCTCAGTCAACTTAGATGATCCCAAAAGTCTAAATTGTCTGACAGAATGGATATCTAATACCCTAAATATCTACTGCATCATTTACTCTTTCATCTACTATTCCTCAAGAGTTGGTAAAGAAGTTATGAGTTATTAACTCATCAACCAGATATTTTGTAACTCATTTTTTGTATATATATCGCCCCACAGAACATATTTGGGGTTGGTCGTTGGTGATTTTCTCTATAAGACACTGCCCTATAACTTACAAATTTTCTAATAAAATGTCCGGTGAAGTTCATGGTCTTTGCACTATTTGGATGTGAAAGTAATCAATTGTGTTATGCTATAGAATTCCTGTGTTGTTTAACGGAACAATAAGTTTTCCTAAACCATGTTTTGTCTTTTCTTTGTTTACAAAATTCACATATATGTTTCATAATCTTAGAAACAGAGAAGAAGAATAGCTCAGGACTTGTTTAAATACACCCTCTGCTCAATCCCTATTTCTAATTATGTTTTCTTCGAAATTGGTCATAAATATGAATTCTTAATTGCTCATGTTTGCACTAATTCTCTCATTATGAATGCTGTTTAGGAATTCTTAATTGCTCCTAGATAATATTCTCACACTTTCCCTCTATCAGCATAGTGAAAGATCCTTGACTGCCTTTCATTCCCTGATTTCATGCCATCGTATCTCAGATTTCAAGGATTGTTCCATAGATGCCTGTCTCACTCTGTAGCATTACATTTTTCCATGAAACACTTTCAGTAGTACACCACCATTGACTCCATTTCCCAATAGTTTAGACTATTCTGAGACTGCATCCCAGATCTTCCTGAAATCATCATCCAACGAAATTTAGAACAAAACCCTGCACTTCATATCTAGCCTAACATAACAAAAAACAAAGTTAAATCATAAAGAGAGAGCCCTCTCTGGTTGCAGGTAGGCTAGGACCTGCAGCTAAAAGATTGGTTAGTGGTTACCTCGGCCGTATTCCCTTTTAGGAGCTTAGTGAACAACCTGAGTGATAACACAGGCGATGTCTTTCCATGTTCGACATCAGAACATCTTTTCACATGGATCGAGTTGTACTTCGATCGAAGATTGAACAAGTTTGAAGACCCCGGATCTATTTTCATCCATCCGAGCTGCGATATATTCAGGAAAATAAAGGCATCAAATGTACATCATAGCTGCATAGATAATCATCCAATCTAAGGGATGATGGCTCTACCATAATCATTATTCTGCCACACAGATGGTTGTCTATCCTACGTACATGAAAATGAATTTATAAAGCTGAGCATGGGGATGCCCACCTCAGCTAGATCATGAAAATATTATGAATATAATGTATTGTATTGTATCTTATTACAGGTCACCTTCCAGTTCGAAAAACCTCGGATCCTCATGAAAAAGCATTTCACCCGACATCAAAAGATTTACGACCTCATGCTTTAGGGGGCAACTGTTATAGACATATTTGGGCACTGCAACCCAAATCTCATATCTCCATAGACCAAGGGCTTCTAAGCCCCTAAAAGTGTTGTTTCATACCCTAAAGGAACAAGGTCAGCTGATTACATCATCCCCCAGAAGTTCTCCCTGAAAAACTACTCAGAACTGGTCAAAACTGGACCATCTCACCTGCTCCATGGTCAGGGTGCGATGCATCTCACCTATTACACACGAGGGGTGCGATGCATACTGAAAATCCCTTCTGTTGGGTGCAATGGGTGAGAGTAGATAAATGGTAGAGGCAGTTTGCTAGGTGGAAACCCAGAGAATCTTCTAGAAACTACTCATTTGACACTTGCCTCTCTGAATTCATGCAGGGATGAGTAAGAGATCATGAAATATCCAAGTGGAACCAAGAACTATCAGAGAAATGACACTAATCAAAATCCTAGAAGCTGACTCACCCACCTGCAAATATCTATATATGGATCCCTCATCCTAGAGATCCAAAGGCTGGAATTTTGTATTTTGTAAGGAAGTGTTGTTGGTTTCTCTGTGAAACATCATAGTGTTAGGTGACCTAGGTTTTCATGAGTTGAAGAGGGCTTTCATGCTAGGAGGATGGCACTGGGTCAAACCAATGGGTTGTAATCCTCTCTTCTACTACTTCTATCAATAAAGCTATTTGAGTTTTCCTCCATATTCTTGTATATCTCTGAATCTTGTATTGATATATGCATTTGTATGGTTAATATACATATGATCCTATATTGTTTATGGTTATAGATCTCTATGCTTTGATGGTATTATGATGCTTTGACTCTACAGGTGTTCTTTGAAGTGGGATAAGTAAGGAAGGAGTGGCGAAGCTCTGTCAAAGGAGGGAGGAAACAAGCAAGTAGCCAAGCGAAAGACTGAGGTTGGTACCTCTCTCATCTATCTCTCATAAAGGAAAACACAAGTAACTTTATTTTGTTAGTTTCTAAGATAGCTACCTATCTTAGTGGGACTAGCAGCTCTGAATGGACACTATTTTTCCCGATAACACTTCGGTCAAAGCGCGTTGACCGAGGCCCATGGAGACCGTGCAGGAGGCCAAAGTAGCCTATTGGAGCCCTAGAAGGGGAAAAGGACGAGGTTTTTGATGTGCAATTGGTGCTTAATCGCGCATTGCTAGGCGAATAGGGCCCTAAAGGGGGAAGCCCAAGCACTTGGTCACATCAGGAGCCAAGAAACCGCGGGTGGAAAAAGTGAAAAACACTAATGTACGAAGGCAGGACCCGCGCACTAGAAAACCGATGGTATTGATCACGAGACCCTTGAATGGTAAGAGGTTTTAGACAGGAGCGGAGAGATCCCACACACCGAACGACGCGTGGTAGGCAGAGGTGAGAGAAAACCACCGTTTATCACGTGCTATCGGTCGGGAAAGTCAACCACGCAAAATGTGCGTATGGCATCGGATCTGGAGGGCCCAAATCGGACGGCTAAGATTGCACCCGATGGAAAGAAGTGGAATTGACAGGGGATTAAGCCACATTTTAAAGGGATTTGGAATCCGTTTGACTGCCACGGTGAAGGAAGAATGCATCCATGGCATAACTAAAGAAACAAACTGACGAAGCATGATGGCACCATTTAGAGGAGGACAAGTGACCACTCTCTAAGCGTTCATGATGACGCCGAACACAGGGAACTCCAAGCGCCGCTACAGAAGGTGAATCGGCACAGGTGGAAGAGGAACCGAATAGGCATAGGGATCGAATGGCTAAAGCCATGAATAGAGACAGTCGAATCAGTTAGAGTCAGAATTCGAGTCCAAGCGACCAAGAGAGATAGTGAACCCTGAGAGGAGGACTGAACACAAAGAACAATAAAGCTAAGTAGAAGAGACAGAGGGCCGAGTTGACCATGGGCAACGTCGAGCACCAGTGAGCTTGAAGATTCAAGCCTTCCCATAGAGGAATATGTCTGGATTGAGAATCACATTTGGCTCTTTCCACTATAGACCAAGAGTTCACAGAGCTGGTAGGAAGAAGAAGAGTCTGTGTACTCCAAGTGGCTTGGGGAATCCAAGAACCACCCTCCCAAGAAAAATCTGCTAGAGGAGAACTCACATTGGGTCCCTGTATTGTAATTTCTCTGCTGAAAAACACAATAAAACAAGGCCACCACTGAAGCTGGACTAGAGATGTAGCTCTGGAGAATAGGGTGAACTCCTTATTAAAATTGTTTGTGTCTTTGTTTTGCTTACTGTATTTCTTTGTTGTCTTTCCAATTTATTGTATGTGTATTGGCAATCTGATCGATCCGTTGTTTCAATAACACAGAACAAACACCAGCACATGAGTCTGTGATACCTTTAGTTTAATAAATATTTAACTAATGTCACTCATAGGGTGAATATTAGATCCCAGAAAGAAAGTTAGGAATATGAGGCATAAGAAGCAGAGAAAAGAAGACAGTTTGAAGATGAAGAGTTGTGGTAGCAATCTATAGTTGAAATGAGAAAATATTTGAAGAGGAAGTTGTAGAAGAAAAGATTAAATTATTTTCTAGTACAAATTCAAGACACACCAAAGAAAAATTACAACAACAACAAGTAAAGAAATATGAATCCTATAACAACAAAGCGCTACTAAGAATGAAGCAATTTCAAAGATATAAAATTTGAAAGAAAAGAAAAAGAAAATGCAAATTTGTAAAAGTTTTGAATCATTGTAAGCGTAGTTGAGACATAGAGCAACATGCATGTTTGAGTGATGATTGAGTCAAATTTTATTGTAAGCCTAACAGACATAGTTAAGTCATGTTTGAGTTATGTTGAGTCATAAAGTCGTAATTGATTGATTCAAGTTTTATTGTAAGCCTAACAGACAAAATTAAGTCATGTTTGAGTTATGTTGATTCATACAGTCATAATTAAGATAGAGTGTTGGAAATCGTAATTATTACTTCATACAAAGTTACTTTGGGAAAAAGTAAAATTTAGAGTATATTTACATGTAGAGTTACTTTGGGGCAGTTACTAGACTAAAAAGTTTAAATTCCCTCACCCAGTTGATTGTAATCATTAAATTTGATTCATCAATTTAAAAACATATGCTCATGTTATTGTATGTGAATTATGTGTTATATTTCCTCTATGAATTTCCAACAACAAATAGCTTCACTCGATTAACACTCTTCATTTTCAAAATCTATCATAAAAACATTTTATATATCTATCGAGGTACATAATGAAATGAGGGAGCTATTGGGTGTGGAGCATGATTATTTAGAGGTCTTTGTTTCAGCCGAATGTATACCCTAGAAAGATTGTACACCCCTCCACGCGAGGGGGATGTGTCCCTCCTGTGGGGGTCCGGGGGCCAGTGGTCCCCCGGCGGGGGTTTCGGGGGTAGTGCCTACGAAGCTAAAAACATATGTAAAATTACCTCATAAAAGTATAGTAATTTCTAGTCAATCTACGCCATTCATTAGGCAGATGATCTAACGGTAGAATTTATGTTTAGTTTAGGGTTTTTTGCCCTAGAACGCAACCCCTCTATTTGTATGAGGGCATTGTATTGAGGTTGTGTAATAGATGTTTGTATTCTCAGAGTGAGAAACAGAGAGGTGAGACTGTGAGAGAAAACATAGGATATTATAGTGGATCTGCTATAGGTTGTGTCTCTTCATTTTGCTGGATAATAAAAAAGGAAGGACTGGTTGTTCGGAGTGGACGTAGCCCAAACTGGGTGAACCACATATATCTGTGTCTCTCTGGTTTTATGTGTTTGTGTTTTTCCGCATATTATATGTCTTGCATTTCTCTGTCAAATTTAATATTTTTCTAACAGGAGCTTATGCTTATTTACAAGCACATGTAGAAAGTACTCAATGTAATGTGCACCTTTCGTTTCTGTTTTGAGAGACTAGTAAGTTACACCATAGACATGTTAATAATATTGGCAACATCTTCACATATACGAATTTCAATGAAAAACTGGCCGATTTCGATATTTCAGTGATGAGAAATGCCATCAAACTTGATGCTAATAATTGTCTGCGCCGATTTTGATATTTCAATGATGACAAGATGCCATCAAACTTTTCTGAATTGTTTCTTCTAAAGGATTCCCATGAATATGTCCACACCTTGTCTAAATAGCTATATGATGATCTATCCTAAAATATTAGTTTGAAGATAAAACATAATAAAGAATGAAGTTAAGCATTGTTAAAAAGATTTTTACGCAGAGAGGCAGAGGGGTGTGACTTTTCGCGAGGGGTGTGACTCTCGCACAACGCAGAGCTCAGTTTCGTGCAACTAGATTTCACGCAGCTCTATGACTCTTCGCAAAGATGATTTCGCAGACTTGGATTTCGCACAGCTATTACACAGACTTAAAAACACATAATTCACTCATGGAAAAACAGAGAGTAAAAAAAAGTAAGGTTGGAGCAACACTATAAAAGTTTATGATTGAACTCTAAATCATGAAAAATACATTCACATGAGATTGCAATTCATTCACCAAGTAAAACAAATGCTTTACACTTCACGCAGAATAACACATAGTAAAACACAATAATTGTTGTTTTCATGTGCCCACCAAAATTTTCTCCACCATTTTCTCCTCAAAGACTCTTGCTCTCTTTCTCTCCAACTCTCTTACTTTATAACCACTACAAAATGACTTTTACATTCACATTTAACTCAACATACAATTTTACATTTAATACATGACAGAACAAAATAATTAATATGATGTTCTTGTTGAGTGTGATCAGAATCACGCAGGTGTTTGTGGAGTGTGGGAAATAGTCGTTGAATGAATTCTTGCCCATATCTATTTAACAAAATACATTAAATGCTTTAAATTCCTTGTTGCATTTCAGAATGGTTCCCACCTGGCTTCAGTCCTTCCATCTTCAAACAGAGATGCAACTTGCAAAAATACTTCTAACAAGTATGGTTGTTTTTACGGTGTTTATTGCGATGGTTAGGATTATTATTTCCAAAACTCCCCCTTAATCACAATTGTTGCCATTAACAATTTCCAAACAGTTTCTGAGATAAACAAAATTTTCATGTTCCAATGGATTTGTGAAGATATCAGCAAATTGATCTTGTGACCTGCAGTGTTGCAACACAATTTCATCATTGTTAATCAACTCTCTAATAAAATGATATTTAGCATCAATATGCTTGGTCCTTTAGTGGAAGATGGAATTCTTTGACAATGCAATTGCTGAGGTGTTGTCACATAAAATAGTTGTCACTCCTTCTTGGTCATGACGAAGATCCCTCAACATCCTTCTCATCCAAACTTCCTAACAGGCTGTTGTTGTTGCTGCAACATATTCAATTTCTGAAGTTGGCATTGACACTATTCGCTGCTTCTTGGAGGCCCATGAAATGTCTCCAGAACCCAAATGAAAAACATATCATGACGTGTTCTTTCTGTCATCGAAACTTCCTTCCCAATTACTATCAGTGTAACCAACCAGCCTGAAATAACTTTTTCATGTGTATAAAATGTCATACTGTTTTGTACCATTAACATACCTTAGAATCCTTTTCGCTGCTTCCCAATGTGTCTCCTTGGGTGTCTCCATGAAACTTGACACCAAATTTACTGCATACATTATATCTAGCTTAGTGGTGGTCAAATACATCAAGTTTCCTATCATGCTTTTGTATAATATCGAATTGACATTGTTGTTGTAATCTTCTTTGCTCAACTTCAACCCCATGACCGTTGGAGTTGGTGTGGACTTGATGTTCTGCATTTTAAACCTCTCCAAAATGTCAGCCACATACTTCGCTTGAGAGATAAAAATGTCCTTTTCTGTTTGCTTCACTTCTATGCCAAAAAAATATCTTAACAATCCCAAGTCAGTCATTTCAAATTCACTCTTCATGACTTGTTTGAAATCAGCGATGAGGAAATCATCATTGCCTGTAAAAATCAAATCATCTACATATAAGACGATAATGAAAATCTTACCTTCTCTCTCTTTGATGTAGAGAGTTGGCTCACTGTCACATTTATCGAAACCATTGTCCAACAAGTAGGCATCTATCCTATTGTACCATGTGTGTGGTGCTTGCTTCTACCCACAAAGAGATTACATCAACTGGTACACTTTGTCTTCTTGGCCTTCTATCTCATAACCAGGCGGTTGTGCAACATACACTTCTTCTTTTAGAACCCCATTTAAGAATGATGATTTTAGGTCCATTTGATACACTTCCAATTTATGTTGTGCGACAATCGCCACAACTGTGCGCACTGTCTCCATCCATGTGACTGGCGCGAATGTCTCCACGTAATCTCTTCCATGTTGCTACTTGTATCATTTGACAACTAGCCTTGCTTTGTGCCTTTCAATATTTCCCTCAATGTTTATTTTGGTCTTATAGACCCACTTTACTCCAATCACATGTTTTCTTTTCAGAAGGCTCACTAACTCTCATGTCTCATTCCTTTCTATTGCTTCTATTTCTTCCTCCATTGTCGTAACCCATTTTTCTTCTTTGACTACATCTTCAAAATTGATTGGGTCATCTATTAGTGTCAGTCTTCGAAGCCTTCCACCAGTGGTAAAACATGCTCTTACAAAATGATTTTAAGGTGTCAAGGTCAAATTTTGTCATTTCAGTGAGTCTTCAAGCAAAATTTGGTCACTAGGTATTAGGTCTAGGGTTTGTTTTCACTCATTTCAAAGTTGTCCAAATGTCGGTCCCTGTCACCATTCAACTGATTTTACCATCATTCAGATAGTTGTCATCATCATGTTAGGTTACAATGGGTGATTTTACACCTTGTTCATGCTTCAGTTGTGCCTAGGTAAGGTTCATTTCCCTCTCCTAGGGTTTTGAAGGTAATTTCTCTTGGATGGTCAGATCATCAGAAAAACTTGTATCCTGATGTTCATACAGCTTCCCCTATCCTTAATGTACCTTATTAGACACTTCCCATCACTAAGATTCCCCAAATTCCTCATTTTTCCACAAACCCTAGTTTCTTGCTACAATCTGACAATTTTCTAGGCTAGGCCTATGTTTTGCCCTTTTGGACCCCTTCCCCTCACTCAATATTTGAAATTCCACTTGCCCCTACTTCTTAACATCCCTCCCTACTTCCCAAAATTTTCTCAAGAATTTAGAAGCCCCTTATCCCCTTCATTTCACTTCATTTCGACAAATCCTTTGTTCCACACATCAGGATAGGTTTTACTCCAATGATGTTTTTGAGAAATAAAGAATGAATTTGGGAAATGTGAGAGGTTTTTGTCCAAAATATTCCAAGGAAGAAAAACCTCCTTCACATTTTACACAAGTGTCATGTTTTTAGAGAACTATCAAAAATACATTTGCCTCGGGAGAATTGATGCACCTCTGACGTGACCTTGGGAAAATCAATATTTTTCCTAGCTTGGTTTTCCAAATAACTTTCTTGATGATTCAAATGATAACTAGACACAAACATATTTCAAATGAGCTATCAAGAGCTCAATTTGGAGTTGCGGAAGACCTTCAAACGTTGACTGCCACAGCACTCTGCCTTTAGGCAGCCTCATTTTGCACATTTTGACCAGTCTTGGGAGATTTAACTTTTGATAGGGAAAATGAGCTTAAAATTGAAATATTAAAGTTGGGTTGGAAATTAGACTCAATAAGCTTTCCAACGCACTATTTTTCACCCAATTTGGACACCTGGAAGGCCCTCAAAATGGGTCTGCAAAATGGTGCGGCGCACTTGCGCAACGCACTTGCGCAACGCACTTGTCAACTAAGCTCAAAACTCATTTCATTACCTTTCCAAGCCTCAAAATTTGCAAACAACCTCTCTACAAGTAAGTAAACATTCCTAAGTGACATTGCAAGAGATTTTATCATCTTATACAACATTTTTATAGGTGAAAAATAAAACCCTAGTTTGCTACTTAGTTGCACTACAAAAACTGTCTAGGGTTTTCAAAAGTTGTCATTCTTGTTGTTATTCCCTTGCATCATTTTTACATTCCCCTCCACTACATTTCCCAAGTCTCATTTCCCTTACCCTTATTCCATTCACACTCATCCTACTCCTTTATCCCCAAAACCCTAAAAACCCTATCCCTATACCCTACTCCCAAACCCTAACTCCCACATCGTACTCTTTCACCACTCCTACTTCCGTATCAAACCCTTATCCTACATTCTAAAACCCTATTCACTCCCCTCATTCCCCTAATTCCATAAAACCTCGAAACATACACTCCCTCAAGCACTCATCATCCCCATACACCTCACTCATCTTCCCTCAAGCACTCATCATCCCCATACACCTCACTCATCTTATCTTTTAAAATCTTTTCATTCTCATCTTGTCCCCACCTCATCCCTTCATTCCTCATCAGCTACTACATCATTAAAACCTATGGAGAGGGACCTCAGATATTTTCATCAGTGCCTCAGGAGGAAAGAGGATCTTCAGGACAGCAAGAGGTCAAAGAGACTGAGACCTTGAACAAGAAAACAAGCAACTTACCGACAAACAAGACCTCATGGAGCTCAAAAACATAAAGAAAAACCGGCAAGCTGCCAAGAGGAGGAAAACCAAATTGACAACACTTGAAAGGGAAATTCAAGCTGATCGTGAATCTTGGCTCAAGGTGACAAATATGCACTTGGAAAAGATGCTGGAGAAAGCCAACAAAGAGAAAAATATGTTTAGGAACATGGCATACCGCTACTTGGCGAGAAACAAGGTGTGCAAAGCAAGAATCGGGATTTTGAAGGCCAAGTTGAAGAAAGCATCGAGGAAGTGAAAAGAGCAAGATAGACTCCAGATCTTGGCTGAGGCTTCCTTGTCCCAACAAAACACTTTATAAAGGACACTGAGCCCAAATTTCAAGAAATTTGGGACACTTTTTGCAATTTTGAAATTTTTGGCCTAAAAAACAGGTTTTTCTGCCTGATGCGCCGCGCCACTTGGTGCACGCTTTTGATGGGGACCTCCTTTTGAGGAAAACTCAGTATTTTTGGGTTTTTAATGAAAAAATATGCATGCCCACATATGGCCAAGAAATTTTGATAGGTTTTGAGCTTCCAAAAAGATCAAAAACACCTCAAAAATGACCTTTCTTCCCCTTTTTGGATGCACAGGAATCAGTGTTGGGAGAACTCAATTTTGGAGGGGCAAATGGAGGCCAAATTCAAAAATTCCACTTATTCTAGAAAGTAGACAGGCATAACTTTCCAAAAAGCACACTTGGAGCAAATTTGGACACCGATAATGCTTCCCAAAGCAGCTTCAAAAGGCGCTATGCATAAGGAAATCAGCGCGACGCATTGGAGGAATTTTGATCATTTTGCCCAAAAAACTCTATTTTTTGCCTAGTTTCTTGACAATTTGACTTTTCTCCTTCTAATTGTCAAACTCATGATGTAATTTAATGTGACCTGGTGGATTTTGATGTAATTATGCTAAATTTTCACTCATGGAGGTAGATTCATCCATGAAAAGGTAGTTTGCAACTGAATGAATGAGTTCCCTAGTTTTTAGAGGCAAGCTGTTCCACTACCTACTTTTTAGTTCTCAGTTTAGAATTTGTTGGAACAGCTCCTAAACTCATGAGCTCTACCCCTATAGGCTAGGATGAGTTGTTGTTTGCCTATATCTTGTGATTTTTCAGTCATTAGCAAAGGTTGGACTTTTGGGAAAGCTTGGAGCTTCATTGTATACTCATTTCAATAGCTTGGCAAAGGAATAGACCAGGGTTTGCAGCACTTTATGGGATTCTTGTGGCATCTTGATTTGGTATTGTGTTTCCTTATATAATTGCAAGTTTATATGTGTTTTATGTATGCCATTATCTCTCTCTGTTCATCTTAACTAAATGAAACAAGGATAAAGGTAGAATTCATTGATTTGCAGTGCTCTACCTAGGGTTTTGTTTAGTTATTTATGTTTTCAGCTGTTTGAAGAGGATCCCTGAGACTTTCATGCCCTCTTAAACTCCTCACCAGTCTCAAAGCTCTCTATCTCACTCAATTTTAAGTACCAAACCATTTGCCTACCTCGCCCCATAGAGATATCTGCAAAACTGAGCCTCATTCCCCGGACCCAAATCTGCCTTTCACATTTGAGCCAACAAAACATCATCAAATTCAATCAAACTCTTCTGAACATATACCTAGCCTAAAATCAATCTTCACATCAGTCATCTCAAGCCTCATTGATCATATTTTGCTGAGATTGACAAGGAGAGAGCCCTCTCCCGACCTGGTAGGGCTAGCTGCCAGGTTAAGCATGGTTTGATGTTACCCTAGATCCTACCTTTCTCAGTTTGAGGTAGATTTAGGCACTAACAACTGCGCGCATTGTCTCCATCCATGAGATTGGTGCGAACGTCTCCACGTAATCTCTTCCATGTTGCTACTTTTATCATTTGCCAACTAGCCCTTCTTTGTGCCTTTCAATCTTTCCCTCAATGTTTATTTTGGTCTTATAGACTTACTTTACTCCAATGACATGTTTTCCTTTTGGAAGGCTCACTAACTCCCATGTGTCATTCCTTTCTATTGCTTCTATTTCTTCCTCCATTGTCGTAACCCACTTTTCTTCTTTGACTACATCTTCAAAATGGATTGGGTCATCTACGTGACAAAATAAGGCAAATAAGGAATTCACACCAGCACTACTATCAACTTCATCTTGCTCATAAATTTCATTTAAATTTCTGAATTTTGGTCTTCTTGTGCTTGTTGAAGATGGGCTTGACATGTCAGTTGGTGTTGTGCTTTGCAATGTCCTGGGAGAAGCACTTGCTTGGCTACGCGAAACTGTCCTATTATTTGTTGATGATGTTGTTTATTGCCTACTTTGTTGCATCTGAATAGGAGTAGAGGAAGTCATTGTTGAGGAATTACTTGCTGCTATTAATTCCTCTTTCTCCTCATGTGGTATGCATGCTTTGGCAATGACTGTCTTTTCTAGACTTCCATCCCATGCTTGATCTTCTATGAACTGCACATCTCTACTGATTATCACCTTCTTGGCTAATGGATTGTAGAGTTTGTAAGCCTTAGATTCATCACTTTATCCAACAAATATACATTTCTCCCCCTTGCTGTCCAACTTCTTCCTCAACTCATCCAAAACATATGCATACGCCACACATCCAAAAATTCTCATGTGAGTGACACTATGGTTTCTTCCACTCCATGCCTCTTCAGGAACTATGTTTTGGATGCTTTTGGTTTGACATCTATTCAAGATATATGTTGCACAAGTGACAGTTTCAGCCCAATAGACATTTGGTAAATGCTTTGCCTTCAACATACTCCTTGCCATCTCCATAATGGTCCCATTCTTCCTTCCTACCACACCATTTTGCTGAGGTGTATACCTTGTTGTAAATTGCTTGTGAATTCCATGTTCCCTACAAAAACAAAGGAAATCATTTGAGATGTATTCTCCACCTCCGTTAGTCCTAAGGAATTTGATGTAGTGTCTACTTTGCTTCTCAGCAAGAGCCTTGTATTGGTGAAAGCGCTCAAACACCTCACTTTTCTATTTTAGGAGATGGACCCATGTCTTCCTTGTGTAGTCATCTATGAAGGTTAATACATAGTGACTACCACCAATTGATGGTGTCTGCATTGGTCCACATAAATTTGAGTGGATAATCTCCAAAGGTGCCTTTCCCTTTACTGAATTTCCTGCTAAAAATGTCTCTCTATGTTGCTTTCAAAAGATACATCCTTCACATAGGCTGCTCGGTTTTTCTATGAGTAGGAAACCCTTCACCATGCCTTTCCTATGCAGAAAATTCAAACCTCCAAAGTTGAGATGACCAAATCTCAAATGCCATAACCAGTTTTCATCTTTTACCTCTGTTTGAAAGTTTACTTGTGTGACAACTGCCTCTTTTCTTCCATTCTCCTTTGATTTCATTGAGAGTTGTGCTTGTGCACCTTCTTTCTGCAAATCTGATTTTAATTTTAGAGGAAACATTCTATTGTTTTTCATATGAACCTTTGCAATCAGTTGTCTGCTTGGAGGCCTATCCAAAATTGTGCACACATCATTTTTGAAGAAGACATTATAGTCCTTTTTCATGAACTATCCAATTCTTATGAGGTTATGCTTCATACCAGGGACAAAGTAAACATTTGAGATGTACTTCTTCTCCCCCTTCGTTGTTAGGATATTAACTCTTCCTTTACCCATGACAAAGACTTTTCTATCATTCCCTAATGTCACTTCAGATCTCACACTTTCATCTAGAACTTTGAGAGATCCTTTCTCTCTTCTATGGCCACAACAAAGACATCAATCCTTACTGGCAAACTTCTCAAAACATTCCCAGCTATTCTTCTTTCCTCAAGTATCTCACCACGAGACCTGATTTGAGTAACCAACCCACTTACATGTGTAAAAAACGAGTCTCTATTCTCATACTCTTTCATACAAAGTGTTTCAAAATCTCTTTTCAACATTTTCAACTTTGTTGTCTTGACTTTTTTCATGCGTTGGTAGGTTGTTTGGAGGGTGTCCCATGCTTGTTTGGACTTCATTGCTCCTGCAACCCTTGGGAAAATACTTTCATGAACTGCTTGGAAAA
This sequence comes from Pinus tabuliformis, assembly GCA_031772625.1. Taxonomy (NCBI): domain Eukaryota; kingdom Viridiplantae; phylum Streptophyta; class Pinopsida; order Pinales; family Pinaceae; genus Pinus; species Pinus tabuliformis. The sequence goes on along the minus strand of CM062817.1, from coordinate 2,076,504,026 downwards.
TATAAAACAGGGCTTTTGAATCCTCCATCTTGTCCCTTAACAAATCTTTTTCTTGTTGAGATAAGGCATTTGTATCCTACTACATCTGCTAGTTCTTGAAAACCATTCTCCACCAAATCCCAAATGTCTTGAGAAGAAAATAGGGCCTTCATTGTAATAGCCCAATAATCATAATTTATGCCATTAATGTTAAAAATATTTGGGAAACTTAATTTTTGTGGAGTGGAGGGGTAGAGAGTTATGACTTTCACGAAGCTACTTTCGTGAAACTAGATTCACGCACCGCGAAGCAATTTCCCAAACTTGGATTTCACACACCTAGATTTCGCGCACCAAAATTTTCTCCACCATTTTCTTCATAGAGAATTGCGCTCTTTTTCTTTTGTCCTCTTACTCTCTCTGTTAAACACACATGGACAGCACAAAAGATATGAAAGATAAATCATTCAGTACATTTTTTTATTAACAGGAGATGTACATTTATAATACAATGTTGTGACTCTTGGGTTTCAGATCCCAAGGTCTCTTGGACTCCTTTTGTCCATTTGACTTCCACACTAACCCACTTAGGATTAGGTTTCCAACATTCCCCTCCTTAATCCGAAGGGTTATGTATGAGTCCAAGAAGAGAGTTGTAATACAAAATGTGCAAAAATGCATGGCAGCACTAGGCTGAATGTGCTCTCTGAAATGTTGGTATAAAGGGCGGTGGTTTAAGGATGACCACCAACACTGGAACGCTTAGTGCAGTTCCCGGAACTCTTCCAAAACTGGCAAGAAACTAAAGTTTTCTGCTAGAGGAAGTGATCCTATTTTTTTAAAGAGGGAAACCTTCAACCATAAAAGGGAGGTCTCACCCCGCATAAAAGGTAAAACTTCAACCTGAAAAGGGAAGTCTCAACCTGTGATGGTTTAAGGATAACCAACAACTCTAGAATGCTTAATGCAATTTGTTGAACTCTTCCAAAACTGACAAGAAGCTGGAGTCTTCTGCTAGAGGAAGTGTTCTCAATCTGTGATGGTTTAAGGATGACCAACAACTCTGGAATGCTTAATGCAATTCCTGGAACTCTTCCAAAACTGGCAAGAAGCTGGAGTCTTCTGCTAGAGGAAGTGTTCTCAATCTGTGATGGTTTAAGGATGACCAAAAACTCTGGAATGCTTAATGCAATTCCTGGAACTCTTCCAAAACTGGCAATAAGCTGGTGTCTTCTGCTAGAGGAAGTGTTCTCAATTTTGTTTACGGGCATCTTTGTCTCTGGCTACAACTCTGAAACTGGTGTGGTAGGTTGTGGCTCAGGCTCGCTTGATGTGACTTTGAAGCTTGTAGATGACCATCATTTCCCCCCCTGTCAGGTACAAGGTGAGAAGATGGAGAAAACTCAACTGCAAGACTGTTCAATACTCTAGAACAAGTTCTAACATGCGTTTGGAATATCTTCTTGGTTGTTGATGCCCATTGCCAAGAAGCGATCCATCCAAGATGAATCTTTGTTCTTGTAGGACGTTTGTTTCTGAAGAATCTGTGTGAAGAATGACTAGTTTTATGACAGTGCTTACATGGATGAAGATCAAAACAGTGATCTTTCAAATGGCCAACTCGGTCACAGTGTTGGAATTTTACAATCTGTTGTTGTTGTTGCTGCGGTGGAAGAGGAGTAGAATCTGGAACAGCTGAAACTAAACTGTCATAAGGAGCAGGTGAACTGTCATGAGGAGAAAGTAAACTGTCATGAATGAATCCAGCACTCTGAAACTGAATGGGCTTTGAGTAGTCTGGAATATGAAAGGACAAGTCCTTGTCATATCCAAGACCAGTTTTATGATTGTTGTGGACAAGATGTTCCCAAGGTCTGATGATGGGCTTGGGAAGTGTAGACTGAGTTTCTGCATCTGCATATACAAGTGCTGCTTTATTAGATTCTGGATCTGATTCAACTTCAATCTTACTAATTTCACCACTTGCTGTTTTAACCTTGAACAACATATTGTTTTGAGCAGAAAACAATTTGGAATGACAAATCTGTTGAAGCTCATCTTGCTGGAACTGAGATTCTAGTTGCAAAAAATCAATCTTTTCTTGTGCATCATGCAGGCAGGTCTGAATGTCACAAAGAGTTTCTTTGCTAACATTTACCTTCCCACCAATAGTGGAGTGTATTAGTGTATTCATCAACTCTAATACATCATCAAATCTAGCCATTGTCTCAACAAAGAAATGAACACTCAACAATCCAGCTAAGAATTTAGCCAATCACAAATAGATTTGTGTCCAGCAAGAATGAGAGGCTCAAAGTCCTTCCAACACAGATACAATAGATATGTTTTACCCTTAAAATGCTCAGGTATACCAAGATACGCTTTGTATGGATGCACAACTAAATGACTTCTTCCTTCTTTGAAATTTGAACTTCAACTACAGGAATGGATTACATATACCTCTGATATATCAACTCTAATAATAACAGAGATCTAAAGTAGAATATACCAGCAAATGTTAGGAAGAACAGTGGCTGTAGATAAGTGTTATAACATCAAAGAAGCTCCATCATTATAGAAAAAATACCACAGTGATAATATATGCAACGTATTCAGCTCCAAGACAGAAATAAATATGGAGTGTCTTCAATATATTCACAGCCAATGAGATGAGGAACTTTGAGACCCTTTATAGCAAAGGTACATCACCAAACATCACTTCCAATAGTCTATACTCATTAAGATTTCAAGAACAGGTATAGTGATATGCTGCTCAACTGAAACAACCACAGAAAATACAAGTTTGTAGCCTTGGGGCTAGATCATTCTTTATGGAAGTCGCTGTAGAAAATACAAAGTTGGCCTATGCAGGTCACGAACCAACTTTAGAAAGATTTCTTTAGGTCTGGAACCAACTGTCTTCTCAAATTAAAGCCACAGAACTGAAACAAAGTTTCTGAAAATAAACAGGAAATAACTCCTCGACTTCAATCACCAAAATCATTTTAACCAATTCAACTTGGCATCTCTAAAAGAGTCTGCTTCAGCAAAGATAATATGGACTTGTGCAAAATACAAAGCATTCGACTTTCCAACAATAATTTATCAACCACCAAAGTATGCACTCGACCTTTCTAATGGAGGAAATACATATCTTGCCAAAAATGTGGTGCGGTGAACAGTGTATGAATTTCAAAACCCAAACACGAGTCAGTTGATGGTTTCCTTCCCACACATGCTGCTTATCAGACTTTGGGCTTTTTTGTTGAGACAGCAATCTTGTCAGCAACGACAGAAGTAGTATTGAATCCTACACCAAATTGACCAATCAAATTGCTGTCAGGACCATAGAAATCCTGTAAAAACTTGGAAGTTCCGCCTTTTATAGTCTCAAGACTGAGACAGAGAGCAGTACCCAATAGAGTAATTGTCTCGTTATCATTATATGGTTTTATGTGGGTCTCCACAACTTCAACCCTTCAAGCTCTGGTCAGAGGCGGACGAGCTCTGTAGTTTTGGTATCACCAGATCCGATTTGGTGATTCCGCAACTCAATCTTTACATATGCTTTGATTAAAAATATTTAAAAACTTCAACGTACAACTTATTGCAAATTATTCAACTTAAATCAATGCAACATATCCATACCACTCATGGTGGTCATTAAAATTCTGGAGGTCGTCATTACAAAGCTCAAAAGCCTTCCCTTTAATTCAAAAAATGACACCCTTCATGTTAATTAAAACAGTGGCGGTGGGACGCAGTGGTAATTTGGATAGCGGTGGTATATGAGACAACGATGGTATATGGATGGTGGTGGTATATGGAGCGGATACAAAATTGATCAACGAGATTACGAGTGTATGGACCGGGGCTGAGGAGCATATGGATTACCAGTGAGCCGAGAAGAGGAACCGAATATGTAAAGGTATCGCAGTAAAAAACCCAAGTAGAAATCGAAGTGCATAGTAACAACAATGTGTTACAATATGGCACATAGTAATGCATTACGAGTCATAGAATACCAGTCACAAACATACCAATCACTGCATCAGCGTTCACTGCACCAACGTTAAATCGTTCACAGCTCCAATCCTTCCTCTATTCCACGCGACCTTCAAGAAGCATCTCCATGCTCGCCACACCATAACCAACATTCACATAGGCCACCATCGCATGCACCTTTGTTCGACTGTTCTAACAGCACCACCTTGACGTTCATCCATTTCAAAGAAGTTATTCAACCCGAAGAAAGAATTGCAAAATTAGTCATTGTCAAGCGTAAAAACCGAAAAATGATTTTAACAGGTTACTGGTTTGAACCTGCCTTCGGCTTCCACCGTGCTGCTGCCCATGTATTTTCCGGAATATAATATCAATTCTCAATAGCCTCTTTCCGGAAGAATCTTGTTCTCGAATTTCTCCGGGCAACTCAAAATGTAACGAAATGCTGGAATAGATACAGCACCAAATGCTGGAGTCGATTGAACAAAAGCTGTAGTGCTCCCAAAACCAGAGGAAGGAGTAGTGCAAGCCCCAAAAACTCTAGAATGCTATCGACCAACAACTAGAGCAACATCCTCAGTTGAAAAGATATGCCAGCTGTAAGTTCCCCAGTCTCGAAAATCTTGTAGGATGCAAAGAGTCCGCTCAAAGGGTGTAAGTTCTCAGAAAAATCTCCAGATGCGTCAGGGAAAATGAATTCTTGCGCTTTCCCCAATTAAAAATTAAGAACCCGAACAGGGGAATAAAGAAATCTCGTCTTTCTTGTTCTGAGACAATTAAACCTCAAATCCCGCCCGCCATTCCTCAAAGTTCGAAGAATTTTGCTATGGATGGAGAGGACCCGAAGGGCGGGGCATACAGCAGAAGGCTGGTCGATGGGCACTCAAGAAAATGCCTTGGAAAAAATGCGGCAGACGCCATTGATATTCTCGTAGCGTTCGCTGCAGTGAGAATGATGCACGACCGCACCAACAAACTCGAAATAAATTAAGAAATTTAAATGATCAGATGATCTGAAAGGAAGAAGCATAAAAGGTCGGCGTTCCTTCGTAGACAAAACTCCAAAGAAACAGCAGCAAGACCTGGTCAACAGTAACGGGCGTATTGAATGGAAAAACGGAATTTCACAGTCTTCGATGCGCAGATAATGAAACGTTCAGGTATGGCCAGACAACAGTTCTGGCACGTAATCAATGCCCAGAGAGAATCAATGTCAGACTGCCGAAGGCATCTCCTTTTCCAATGCACTCTGCAGTAACGTCAATAATAAGTGCGCAGCGTTGTCAGCCCTTATGCAGGTCAGAGACAAGCGTTAGCGCTGGCAGAGGCAGAATATGGGACAGAGGAGTGCTCAGGACAGAGGAGCGATAGACTCAGCAGTGGCAGCGCTATGTCAGGCATATGCGCAGAGAATATTGTGGACAGATGCGTTTATGCAGACAAAGGCGTTATAAGGCAGCGCTTGAAAAGAATATGGCAGAGGGCCAGGACTGCCATGCACATAACAGGCCACAGAAAAACAAGTGGCTCTGATACCATGTTAAACACACATGGACAGCACAAAAGATATGAAAGATAAATCATTCAGTACATTTTTTTATTAACAGGAGATGTACATTTATAATACAATGTTGTGACTCTTGGGTTTCAGATCCCAAGGTCTCTTGGACTCCTTTTGTCCATTTGAGTTCCACACTAACCCACTTAGGATTAGGTGTCCAACACTCTCTAACCTATTACAAAATGACTTTTACATTCATATATTACTCAACATACAATTTTACATTTAATTCATGACAGAGCGAAATTAATATGATGTTGTTGTTGAGTGTGATCAGAAACACGCAGGTGTTTCTGGAGTGTGGGCAATGGTCGATGAATGAATGCTTGCCCATATGTGTTTACCAAAGTACATTAACTGCTTTAAATTCCTTTGCTGAGTTTCTGAATGGTTCAGGTCTGGCTTCAGTCCTTCTATCTTCAAGCAAAGACACAACCTGCAAAAATACGTCTGATAGGTATGGTTGCTGTCAAGTTGTTTATTGCGATGGTTGGGATTATTATTTCCAACACTCCCCCTTAATCACAATTACCGCCATTGACAATTCCCAAACAGTTTTTGAGATAAACAAAACTTTCACCTGCCAATGACTTTGTGAAAATATCAGCAAATTGTCCCTGTGTCCTGCAGTGCTGCAACACAATTTCATCATTGTTAATCAACTCTCTAATAAAATGAAATTTAGCATAATATGCTTGGTCATTTTGTGGAAGACAGAATTATTTGACAATGCAATTGCTGATGTGTTGTCGCAGAAAATGGTTGTCGCTCCCTCTTCGTCATGACGAAGATCCCTCAACATCCTTCTCATCTAAACTACCTGACATGCTGCTACTGTTGTTGCGACATATTCAGCTTCTGCTATTGATAGTGACACTATTGGCTACTTCTTAGAGGCCCATGAAATGGCTATGAAACCCTAATGAAAAACATATCCTGACGTGCTCTTTCTATCATCGACACTACCTGCCCAATCACTGTCAGTGTAACCAACCAACCTGAAATCATTTGTTGCTGTGTACAAAACGCCATACTATTTTGTCCCATTGACATACCTTAGAATCCTTTTCATTGCTTGCCAATGTGTCTCCTTGGGCGTCTCCATGAACCTTGACACCAAACTTACTGCATACATTATATCCAGCTTAGTTGCGGTCAAATACATCAAGCTGCCTATCATGCTTTTGTATAATTTCAGATTGACATTGCTACTACCATCTTCTTTGATCAACTTAAACCCTATGACAGTTGGAGTTGGTGTGGACTTGCTGTTCTACATTTTAAACCTCTCCAAAAATTTTGCCACATACTTTGCTTGAGAGATAAAAATGCCATTTTCTGTTTTCTTCACTTCTATGCCCAAAAAATATCTTAACAATCCCAAGTTAGTCATTTTAAATTCACTCTTCATGACTTGTTTGAAATTAGCGATGAGAAAATCATCACTGCATGTAAAATTCAAATCATCTACATAAAAGACGACAATGAGAATCTTACCTTTGCTCTCTTTGATGTAGACAATGGACTCACTGTCACATTTGTTGAAACCATTGTTCAACAAGCAAGCATCTATTTTGTTGTACCATGCGTGCGGTGCTTTCTTCAACCCATAAAGAGATTTCTTCAACCAATATACTTTGTCTTATTGGCCTTCAATCTCATAACCAGGTAGTTGCACGACATACACTTCCTCTTTTAGCACTCCATTCAAGAATGCCGAATTTACGTCTATCTAATACACTGTCCATTTATGTTGCGCGACAATCACCACAACTGCGGACACTGTCTCCATCAGCGTGATTGGCACGAACGTCTTCGCGTAATCTCTTCCATGTTGCTGCTTGTATTCTTTGACAACTAGCCTTGCTTTGTGCCTTTCAATCTTTCCCTCAATGTTGCTTTTGGTCTTATAGACCCACTTTACCCCAATAACATGTTTTCCTTTCGGAAGGCTCACTAACTCCCATGTGTCATTCCTTTCTATTGCTTCTATTTCTTCCTCCATTGCTGCAACCCATTTTTCTTCTTTGACTGCACCTTCAAAGTGAATTGGGTCATCTACATGACAAAATAATTCAAATAAGGAATTCAGACCTGCGCTACTATCAACTTCATCTTGCTCATAAATTTCATTTAAATTTCTGAATTTTGGCCTTCTTGTGCTTGTTGAAGATGGGCTTGATATGTCACTTGGTGTCGCGCTTCGCAGTGTGCTTGGAGAAGAACTTTCTTGGCTATGCGAAACTATCCTATTATTTTTTGATGGCGTTGCTTATTCCCTGCTTTGTTGCACTTGAATAGGAGTAGAGAGAGTCACTGTTGAGGAATTACTTGTTGCTGTTAATTCCTCTTTGTCCTCATGTGGTATGCATGCTTTGACATTGATTGTCTTTTCTAAACTTCCATCCCATGCTTCTTATTCTATGAACTACACATCTCTGATGACTATGACCTTCTTGGTTGATGGATTGTAGAGTTTGTATGCTTTGGATTCATCACTGTATCCAACAAACATGCATTTCTCCCCCTTGTTGTCCAACTTCTTTCTTAACTCATCTGGAACATGTGCATAAGCCACACATCCAAAAACTCTCATGTGAGTGACATTTTGTTTTCTTCCACTCCATGCCTCTTCAAGAACAATGTTTTGGACACTTTTGGTTGGACATCTATTCAAGATATATGTTGCACAAGCGACAACTTTAGCCTAATAGTCATTTGGCAAATGTTTTTCCTTCAACATACTCCTTGCCATCTCAATAATGGTCCTATTCTTCCTTTCTGCCACACCATTTTGCCGCGGTGTATATCTTGTTGTAAATTGCTTATGAATTCCATGTTCCTTGCAAAATCGAAGGAAATCATTTAAGATGTATTCTCCACCTCTATCTATCCTAAGGACTTTGATGAAATGTCCGCTTTGCTTTTCAACAAGAGCCTTGTATGGCGGAAGTGCTCAAGCACTTCACTTTCATGTTCTAGGAGAAAGACCCATGTCTTCCTTCTATAGTCATCTATGAAGGTCAATACATAGTGACTTCCACCAATTGATGGTGTCTGCATTGGTCCACATAAGTCTGAGTGGACAATCTCCAAAGGTGCCTTTGCCCTCACTGACTTTCCTGCTGGAAATGACTCTCTATGTTGCTTGCCCAAGATACATCCTTCACATATGCTATCTAGTTTTTCTATGAGTGGTAGACGCTTCACCATGCATTTCCTATGCGGAAAATTCAAACCTCCAAAGTTGAGATGTCCAAATCTCAAGTGCAATAACTAGTTTCATCTTTTACCTCTACTTGAAGGTTTACTTGTGTGACAGCTACCTCTTTTCTTCCATCTTCTAGTGAGTTCATAGATAGTTGTGCTTGTGCACCTTCTTTCTGCAAATCTGATATTATTTTTAGGGGAAACATTCTATTGTCTGTCATTTGAACCTTTGCAATCAACTGTCAGCTTGGAGGCCTATCCAAAATTGTGCACACATCATTTCTTAAGAAGACATTGTAGCCTTTTTGCATGAGCTTTCCAACACCCATGAGATTATGTTTCAAATCGGGGACAAAGTAAACATCAGAGATGTGTTTCTTCTCCCCCTTCTTTGTTAGGACATTAACTCTTCCTTTTCCCATGACATAGACTTTGCTATCAGTCCCTAATGTCACTTTAGATTTCACACTTTCATCTAGATCAGAAAACATTTCTATGTTTCCTGACATGTGGTTGGAACACCCTAAATCTAGATACCATATATCACTCTGTTTTTCTTGTGTTACATTACAAGCTAAAAACATGCTATCATGGTTCTGATTTTCTCTTGTGAAATTTACACTTGGTTTGTTACTAATGTCATATTGCTTCTTTCTACATTCATTTGCATAATGACCATACTTCTTACAGTAATGACATTGAACTTGAGATTTATCATACCTCTGACCTTGTGCTTGATTTTGGCTTCAGCCTTGACTTGGATTTTGATTGTTGCCTCTTCCACTTGAGCTTGAAGGGTTGCTTCTTCCACCTATGTATGGGCTTCTTTCTCTTCCTCTAGCATATGATCTTCCTCTGCCTCGACCTTGACCAAATTATACTTGTGTCTTGAAGGCATGCTCTTATGAGGAGCTTGCCGCTCTATTCAATCTATGTTCATAAGAAATCAGTGGTGCATTAAGCTCATCCATTGAGATCTGTGAGAGATCCTTTGTCTCTTTTATGGCCACAACAATGGCCTCAAACCTCGCTGGAAAACTTCTCAAAACATTCTCAACTATTCTTCTTTCCTCTAGTGTGTCACCATGAGACCTGATTTGAGTAACCAACCCACTTACACGTGTAAAAAAAAGTTTATATTCTCATACTCTTCCATACAAAGTGTTTCAAAATCTCTCCTCAACTTTTGCAGCTTCGTTGTCTTGACTTTTGCCATGCCTTGGTAGGTTGTTTGGAGGGTGTCCCATGCTTCCTTGGACTTCATTGCTACTGCAACCCCTGGGAAAATACTTTCATGAACTGCTTGAAAGACATAAAACAGGGCTTTTGAATCCTTCTTCCTATTGTCCTTTAACACATCTCTTTCTTGTTGAGATAAGGCATTGTATGCTGTTGCATCTACTGGTTCTTGAAAACCATTCTCCACCAAATCCAAATGTCTTGAGAAGAAAACAAGGCCTTCATTGTAATAGCCCAATAATCATAATTTTTGCCATTAAACTGAGGTTTTTGAGGATTAGTCAAGCTTTTGCTTGATGTTTCCATTTGTTAGCGTAAAAAAAACTTTCTACCTGTTGGTAAATATGCTAAAAAAAAAATTGCGCTCCAAACAATTTTCACTGTTAGTAAAAACACTTGTTTTTACACTAACAATATTTAACCTGCTTGATACCATGTTAAAAATATTTGGGAAATTTAATTTGCGCGGAGCGGAGGGGCACAGAGTTATGGCTTTCACGAAGCTACTTTCGCGACCGGGAAGCTGATTTCAAGTAGCTACTTTCGTGCATCGTGAAGCAATTTCCCAGACTTGGATTTCACGCACCAGAATTTGCTCCACCATTTTCTCCACAGAGACTTGTGCTCTTTTTATTTTTTCCTCTTACTCTCTCTAACCTATTACAAAATGGATTTTACATTCATATATAACTCAACATACAATTTTACATTTAATTCATGACAGAGCGAAATTAATATGATGTTGTTGTTAAGTGTGATCAGAAAAGTGCAGGTGTTTCTGGAGTGTGGGCAATGGTCGCTAAATGAATGCTTGCCCATATCTGTTTACCAAATTACATTAAATACTTTAAATTCCTTTGTTGAGTTTCTGAATGGTTCACGTCTGGCTTCAGTCCTTCTATCTTCAAGCAGAGTCGCAACCTGCAAAAATACATCTGACAAGTATGGCTGCTGTAAGGCTGTTTATTGCGGTGGTTGGGATTATTATTTCCAACAATTAAACTAAGGTATTTGAGGATTAGTCAAGTTTGTGCTTGATGTTTCCATTTCTGAGTGAAAAAAAAAAAAACTTGAGGATTAGTGAACTTTGTGATTGATGTTTCCATTTCTGAGTGAAAAAAACTTTCTACCTGCTCGTAAATATGCTAAAACAATCTTCCATCAAAACAATTCTTACTGTTAGTAAAAACACTTGTTTTTTACAATAACAGAGTTTAACTCACTCTGATACCATGTTAAAAATATGTTTACACACAGAGGCAAAGTAAAAATAATTTACGCGTAGAAGCAGAGGGGTGTGACTTACACAAGGGGTGTGACTTTGGCGCAACTGGATTCCGCTCACCACCAAGCTTGATTTCGCGCAGCTAGGTCCCACCAAAATTTTCTCTGCCATTTTCTCCTCAGAGACTCACTTTCTAACCACTACAAAATGACTTTACATTCATATTTAACTCAACATACAATTTTACATTTAATACATGAGAGAGCAAAATAATTAATATGATGTCGTTGTTGAGTGTGATCCAGCATGTGTTTGTGGAGTGTGGGCAGTAGTCGTTAAATGAATGCTTGCCCATATCTACCAAAATATATTAAATGCTTTAAATTCCTTGTTGCATTTCGGAATGATTCCCTTCAACCCTTCCATCTTCAAATAGAAAGAGACACACCAACAAAAATACTTCTAACAAATATAGTTGTTGTAAGGGTATTTATTGCGGTGGTTGAAAGAGCAATGTAAATCTATAATTCTGTTCATAACCTTTCAGCTTGAGAATGACAATATCAAGATTGCAAAATTGACAAATGATTATTAAGATATTCATTAAGTGGGAGGACTTTATTAAAATTTAAGTATAGTACACACTCTCATCTAAGCAGTTTGGACCAACTCATATGGCAAACAATCATTTGGAAAAATATATGGCATAAATTTTTAGTGGGTTTTTCCGATGGAGCATGCTATATGAGGAAATGTGGACGTGGGGTATAGATAGTCACTGAGCCGGGAAAATAATATCACTTTTGGTGGGAGGGGAGGCAAAGATAGTAGGTCTATGAGGAGTGTTGATAGTAGGGAAAAAGTTGGGATTGGAGAGCCTATAGGTCTTTGGGGATGCAAAAGGCATTATCTGCCTAAGGGACAGAATAAATTCAACCTTCCCATTTTGAAAAATTAGATGAAGCACATGAAAATGATGGTAAGCACATACCAACCCATCAGCATTGAACATATTTACAGAGAACAAAACTAGACAACAGATTTACTATCCAAAAAAGGCATCGGGAAAGAACTAGATAAATTGTTTTCTTTTACAGTATTTGATGATGGGTTAAGACAAATGCAAAAGTATTAACTTTTGGAAGAGTTAGAAAACAATACTGAGTAATACTGGATGCATGGACATTTTTTACTGTAAAAAACAAATACATTTTGTGTTTTCTTTTTTATCATTAAGTGGTATATGGACTAAGTAAGATTTACCGTGTAGTAACTACAGAATGTAAGTAAGACTTACCGTGAACTACAGAACATAAGTACCTAAAACTAGAAGACGGTTAGCAGAAATGACACCATCACTGTCCAAAAATGTATTGTATGCGGAAGGTCAAGATCCATGACATAGGTACTATCTGTTATTATATTAATACAGGAAAAAAAAAAGTTTTAGTGTTCTGTTCGGCCCTCCCATTCGATCCACATCTGCGAAGTTATCTTCCTACATTTGGCATGTTGCAGTTGTTATCAGTCCACTCCATTCCTTCGCGTTTACTTGAATTCGCCTCTCCACTCGATAGATCCCCATTTTGGATGTCAATCTCCTCTTCAATCGAAATACAATCCTTACCCTCCTCAACTTTGAGAGCCTCTTCGAGTTCCGCCACTACCTCACTCATAGTCGGCCTACATGACGGTAAAGCCTGAACACATCTCATCGCTATTTTGGCAACATTGCTCACAGATTTCATGTCGTAACCTCCACACAACCTCTATTTTGTCACTACTAAATATTCTGCTCTCAGTGTTGTTAAATATTTATATTTTGGATGATTGATAATAAAGTTCCTTACCCATCGAACAAGGTTTAGTTCTTCTTCAGGTAAATTTGTATCTATGGGTGCCCTGCCGGATAATATCTCTAACAACACCACTCCAAAGCTATACACATCACTCTTCTCCGTCAACATTTGAGTGTTGAAATACCTGTGAAAGTTTGTCACCAACAAAAATTAACAAATACGGTACGATTGCCTCTACACATAATAAAAATTATTGCAAAGAGAGTAAGTTACATACTCTGGATCCAGATATCCGAATGTTCCTTTCACTACAGTGGTAACATGAGTAGCCTCCCCATCAATTGTCATATTTGAAAGACCGAAATCCGCTAATTTTCCATTCAAATTGCTGTCCAAAAGGATGTTGGCGGTCTTGACGTCCCTGTGAATTATCTTCGGGTTGCAACCCACGTGCAAGTATTCCAGGCCTTTGCATAGAAATCCAATTAGATATACTGTTACTTATTGATTTACTCCTATTTTACCGTAATCAATACTGAAAACAATGAGCGATACAAGAAATAGTTACCTTGCGCTGCATCTAAAGCTATTTTGAGCATTCTTTTCCAATTTAGATCCGAATTTTCTGCACGGGGACCTGAACAAGAAAACAGGGACCAAACACTTGACGTTACCCTTGCCTATTATATCGACTGCAAGAAACATATTTTCTAGCAAAATAATTTACCATGAAGGTGGTCTCTTAGGGAACCTCCTGACATTGTTGAATTTGTAATTTCAACGAAGGCGAACAACGCCCGAAACCGTTCAGCAAGCCTGCCTGAAACATTTCGCACCATCTTTCCGGCGAAGGGATATTCCGGCGATCAACTCCGATACAATATGGTGCAGACGCGTGGCTCTCACCATACGTAAGCAAAAGTTACTTTTCGGGAGCTATCATTCACTCAAGTGAGGCCTTCCGATATCTCCATCCGCCGTTCGATCTGCTCCACCATTTTTGTCCGTTGATTGCTCAAACCTGCATACGGCAAACATTAACTATGTTGCGTGGAGTGAAACTAAGTTTTCGTTGACCATACCTTTCATTTAATAAACTGTCATATGCGTAGGTGAAGTTTTAATGTTTATTTTATGCGGGAGGTATGGGCATATATTATATGTGTTATATTTCTTTAAAAAAAAAGAGCGTTGACCATATATGTTGTAAAACCCACGGTTGTAAAAAAAAAAAAGTCTTTTTGTTTTAAGTTTTTATTACTACGAGCCAAGAAAAACATATGTTGGCTGTTGTATTTGTTGCACACGGGAGGAGATGAAACGTGGTGTTCGCGGCAGCGAAAAAGAAACCAGAGGGTGTATGCACAGCAGTGCAAAAATATGCATCTTTGCATGTTGTAATGTTTTGTTTTTGTGGTGTTGACCGTTTGTAATGTAATGGTGAAAATGCACAGTAGTGCGGGGAGTGAAGCAAACATATAAAGTTTTGAGTTTCATATGTAAGTTTTTTTTGCAGTATGAGTAAATTAGTTTTACAGCAGTAAAGTGTTTTTCACAGCAATGAATGTAAAAGGGGTTTTACAGCAGTAAACCCAGCTCAGTAACCTCAGGTGAAAACAAAGTTTTGGTTGAATGTTGTTTTTGGTAAATCCCTCTCAGTAAAAGAGGATGAATATGTATCAGTGATTTTTGTCTTAATGAACAAAAATGTTTTTATGGTGGTGAAATACTCTGTTTCTCAGTAAAAAAAATTTAAGCCTCCCTGTGCACAAAGGATCCTGGAGCAAAGGAAACAGAGCATTGCCTCTGTGTGTTTGAATTTTTGTTTTTGGGATTTTCTCAGAAAAATCCCCAACAGTGGTATCAGAGCAGGCTTAGGCTCTTTGAAGGTGACAAAGAAGCTGAAGGGAGGAGCTTGTTGCAGCAGCAAAACTTCTCAAGCAGAGTGAAGGCTCAGTCAGGAAAATACTCAGGTATTTCACAAAGTTTTTTTATGTGTTGCTGAAGAAGCAGTCAGTTGTTTTAAATACACAGTCAAGGAATGGCTAGCACAAGCATTGGTATGGGTATGTTTAATACCCAGCTCCCACAGTTTAATGGGAAGAATTATGACTACTGGTCAATAACCATGACAGCCCTATTTGCCTCCCAAGATTTATGGGAAATAGTTGAGTCTGGGTTTGAAGAACCAGCAGATGAAAATGAGTTCAATGCATTAACTCAGGGAGAGAGAGATCTCCTGAAGAGCAATAGGAAGAAGGATTCAAAAGCCCGTATGTTGTTGTATCTAGCAGTAGACCAAAGTGTGTTTCCAAGGTTAGCAGCAGCTAAGACAGCAAATGAAGCTTGGAAAACCCTCAAGACAGCCTATCAAGGCATGGAGAGAGTGAAGACAGCAAAACTACAATTGCTGAGGAAGGATTTTGAGAATCTGAACATGAAGGAGTTAGATAACATTGACTCATTCTTCACTCATGTGATTGGTGTAATCACACAAATGAGAACTCATGGAGAAACCATTGAAGATAGAAGGATTGTGGAGAAAATATTGAGGGTCTTACCCTCAAGGTTTGATGCCATAGTCACCACCATTGAAGAGACAAAGGATCTCTCAAACTATTCAGTTGATGAGCTACATGCATCACTGATAACACATGAGCAGAGGTTGAGTAGGAATGAAAACTAATCTCTTGAGCAAGCCTTCAAGACCCAGATGTCCTTTGGAAGAGGAATAGGTCAAGGCAGAGGAAAAAAAAGAGGAAGAGGCAGAAGCCATAACAGAGGTGGAAGGAACAGCCCAGCAAATGCACAAGGAAGAGGCAGCAATCCAAATGAGAACCAAGGCCAAAGCAGCAGCCAACAAAGAGGACAACATCATGCTCAAGGACAAAGGTATGAAAAATCCAATATCCAATGCTATTATTGTAAAAAATATGGGCATTATGCCAGTGAATGTAGGAAGAAGCAACATGATATGAGTAATAGACAAAATGAAAATGTTACCAGAGAAAACAACAGTCAAAATAACGTGTTGTTAGCCTGTAACATGGCTGAAACAAACAGTGAGGACATTTGGTTTTTAGACTCAGTTTGCAGCAACCATATGACGGGAAACATAGCCTTCTTTTCTGCCTTAGATAAAAATGTGAAATCAGAAGTCACACTAGGAACTGATAGTAAAATCTCTGTTATGGGAAAAGGAGAGGTAGAAACATTTACAAAGCAAGGAGAAAAGAAAACCATAGCAGATGTATATTATGTCCCTGGAATGAGATGTAACCTCTTGAGTATTGGACAACTTGTCCATAAGGGGTACAATGTTTTCTTTAAAAATGATGTGTGCACCATCATGGATATAGCACCTAGCAAAAGATGCATTGCTGAAGTGAAGATGACAAGGAACAGGATGTTCCCTCTCAAGATAAGGGCAGATTTGAAAAACAAAGGAGAAATTGCAGCAGTCACCCAAGAGGCCTTCCAAAGCGTGCCAAAGGATGAAAATTGGTTGTGGCACTTGAGATTTGGGCATCTCAATTTTGGAGGTCTAAATTTGTTGAGTAGGAAAGGAATGGTAAGAGGATTACCATTGATAGAGAAACCGGACATCCTTTGTGAAGGTTGCATATTAGGAAAACAACACAGAGAAAGTTTTCCATCAGGGAAGAGCATAAGGGCAAAGGCACCCTTAGAGATCATCCACTCAGATTTATGTGGACCGATGCAAGCTCCATCATTAGCAGGCAACCAATATTTCCTAACATTCATTGATGACTTTACAAGAAAGACTTGGATATATTTCCTTAAAAACAAAAGTGAAGTGTTTGAGAAATTCCAAAACTTCAAGGCATTTGTGGAAAACCAAAGCGGGGAGCATATAAAAGTTTTGAGAACTGATAGAGGAGGTGAGTATATCTCCAAGGAATTCCTAAGATTTTGTAGAGAAAATGGAATTCACAAACAATTTACAGCAAGGTACACTCCTCAGCAAAATGGAGTTTCTGAAAGGAAGAACAGGACCATCATGGATATGGCGAGGAGCATGCTGAAGGCAAAGCATTTGCCAAATGATTATTGGGCTGAAGTTGTAAATTGTGTAGTGTATGTTTTGAACAGGTGTCCTACAAAAGCAGTGTTGAACAAAGTGTCGGAAGAAGCATGGAGTGGGAGAAAGCAAGGAGTCACCCACATGAGAGTTTTTGGATGTGTGGCCTATGCACACATACCAGATCAGCTAAGGAGGAAGTTGGACAGCAAAGGGGAGAAATGTATCTTCATTGGATACAGTGAGGAATCCAAAGCCTACAGGTTGTATATCCCATCTACCAAGAAAATTTTCGTCAGCAGAGATGTTCAATTCATTGAAGAGGAAGCTTGGGATGGAAGCATAGAGAAAACAGTGAATGTTAAGAATTGTTTGTCTCATGATGAAGATGAAGAGGAGGTGGCTGAAATGCATCCCCAAACAGCAGCGCCAACACAAGGACAGCAAGGGACACCATTGAGGATAAATGAAAGTGCTTCTCCAAGCACACCACAAGGAGGAAATTCAAGTGCATCTTCAAACACTTGCACACTAAGTGAACGAGGTAAGAAGTTTAGAAATCTAAGTGATATTTATGATGAAGGAATGAATTCCTTATTTGCCTTGTATTGTCGTGTTGATGATCCTATTCATTTCGAGGATGCAATTAAAGATAGGAAATGGATATAAGCTATGGATGAGGAGATGAATGCCATAGAGAGAAACAAAACATGGGATTTGGTTGAGCTACCAAAAGGTAAAGAGGTCATTGGAGTGAAATGGGTTTATAAGACCAAAAGTAATGCTGAAGGCAAGATAGAAAGGCACAAGGCAAGGCTGGTTGTGAAGGGATACAAGCAGCAGTATGGGAGAGATTATGAGGAGACTTTCGCCCCGGTTGCAAGAATGGAAACCGTGAGAGCAGTGCTGTCCATAGCAGCACAAAAAAAATGGAAAGTCTACCAAATGGACGTGAAGTTAGCATTCCTAAATGGAGTGTTAATGGAAGAGGTTTATGTTGAACAACCTCTAGGCTATGAGAAGAAAGGTGAAGAGCACAAAGTGTGCCGATTGAAGAAAGCTCTTTATGGGCTGAAGCAAGCGCCAAGAGCATGGTACAGCAGAATAGATTCATATCTATTGGATAATGAATTCGACAAGTGTGAAGGAGAACCCACTGTCTACATCAAAGAAAAAGATGGTAAAATTTTGATTGTTGTTTTATATGTTGATGATGTTATTTTCACAGGCAATGATGTTTATCTTATTGAGAATTTTAAATCAGTCATGAAGGAGGAATTTGAAATGACTGATATGGGTTTCTTGAGATACTTCTTAGGCATAGAAGTAGATCAAAATGAAAAAGGAATTTTTATCTCACAAGCAAGATATGTAAATCAAGTATTGGGCAGATTTAACATGCAAGAATGCAAGGCAGCGATCACTCCCACAGTAATGGGATTAAAACTCAGCAGAGAGGACAGCAGCAAGGATTTTGATCCTAGTTTATACAAGAGAATTGTAGGCAGCCTCATGTACTTAACAACTACTAGGCCTGACATTATGTATGATGTTAGTTTAATTTCCAGATTCATGGAGAGGCCAAAGGAGGCACATTGGCAGGCAGCAAAAAGAATTTTAAGGTATGTCAAAGGTACCAAAATGTTTGGCATTTTATATAATGTCTCAGAACATTCAGATTTGGTTGGATACACTGATAGTGATTGGGCTGGAAGTGTAGATGATCGTAAAAGCACTTCCGGTTATGTGTTTCATATGGGTTCAGGAGCCATTTCATGGGCTTCTAAGAAGCAGTCCATTGTAGCATTGTCTACAGCAGAGGCTGAATATGTGGCAGCTACAGCAGCAGCATGTCAAGCAGTGTGGATGAGAAGAATGTTGAGAAGCTTAGGCCAAGAGCAGGCAAAAGCAACAGTGATCTTTTGTGACAATAGCTCAGCTATTGCATTGTCAAAGAATTCAGTGTTTCATAAGAGAACGAAACACATTGATACAAGGTTTCACTACATCAGAGAATTGGTGAACAATGGAGAAATTGTCCTAGAACATTGCAGGACCCAAGAATAGGTAGCAGACATCTTGACAAAGCCACTGGATCAGAAAAGCTTTGAATTTTTGAGGAAGTGTCTCGGTATGACCGAATGTCCAGTTGTTGAAATTAAAGGGGAGTGTTGAATTTGTAATTTCAACGCAGGCGAACAACGCCCGAAACCGTTCAACAAGCCTGCCTGAAACATTTCGCACCAGCTTTCCGGCGAAGGGATATTCCGGCGATCAACTCCGATACAATATGGTGCAGACACGTGGCTCTCACCATACGTAAGCAAAAGTTACTTTTCGGGAGCTATCGTTCACTCAAGTGAGGCCTTCCGATATCTTCGTCCGCCGTTCGATCTGCTCCACCATTTTTGTCCGTTGATTGCTCAAACCTGCACACGGCAAACATTAACTATGTTGCGTGGAGTAAAACTAAGTTTTCGTTGACCATACCTTTCATTTAATAAACTGTCATATGCGTAGGTGAAGTTTTAATGTTTCTTTTATGCGGGAGGTATGGGCATATATTATATGCGTTATATTTCTTTAAAAAAAAAAAGAGCGTTGACCATATATGTTGTAAAACCCACGGTTGTAAAAAAAAAAAAAGTCTTTTTGTATTAAGTTTTTATTACTACGAGCCAAGAAAAACATATGTTGGCTGTTGTATTTGTTGCACACGGGAGGAGATGAAATGTGGTGTTCGCGGCAGCGAAAAAGAAACCAGAGGGTGTATGCACAGCAGTGCAAAAATATGCATCTTTGCATGTTGTAATGTTTTGTTTTTGTGGTGTTGACCGTTTGTAATGTAATGGTGAAAATGCACAACAGTGCGGGGAGTGAAGCAAACATATAAAGTTTTGAGTTTCATATGTAGGTTTTTTTTGCAGTATGAGTAAATTAGTTTTACAGCAGTAAAGTGTTTTTCACAGCAGTGAATGTAAAAGGGGTTTTACAGCAGTAAACCCAGCTCAGTAAATTCTCAGGTGAAAACAGAGTTTTGGTTGAATGTTGTTTTTGGTAAATCCCTCTCAGTAAAAGAGGATGAATATGTATCAGTGATTTTTGTCTTAATGAACAGAAATGTTTTTATGGTGGTGAAATACTCTGTTTCTCAGTAAAAAAAAATTAAGCCTCCCTGTGCACAAAGGATCCTGGAGCAAAGGAAATAGATCATTGCCTCTGTGTGTTTGAATTTTTGTTTTTGGGATTTTCTCAGAAAAATCCCCAACAGACATGTGCTCGTAGATCAGCATAAATCCTTTGGTTTCATTACAGTATCCCAATAAGGATACTAGGTTCCTATGATTGATTTAGAAAGAAGATCAACCTGTTGATGATGAGATGCATATTTAATAGTTAGGGTGCAGCCAAAACTGATATTCCTAGATTGACACAAATTGGACCTTATTATAGATGAGAATGAATGACCTCATTCAAGAACTCGTGAATCCCTGGTCGAGAAAACATTGAAAGCACTTTCACAGCTATAGCTTTTCTGTTTGGCAATTCACCTAATAACACCGATCCAAATCCACCTCGTCCAATCTCCTCACTAAAGTTTTTGGTTGCAACATTTATTTCATGTAGAGTAAAGGAACGGGAGTTTGTTGGATTTGGCACCATAATCATTGAGTATTCTGCAAAATCATCTACATGTACAGATCATCTTCCATTTATAAGGAAAGGATTTTCATGAACGGTAATAAAAATATTATAGAATTTCTAATATTGACCTTTGTTTAGAAAAGGGTTTGTTTCTTTTTCAACCCCGCTCCTTCCAATGGCTCCATTTCCCCATAATTTTTTGCGATGCAAAACAATACCCGCTGTCAATGCTAAAGCAATGATTCCGCTGAGTGTTATTTCGAGGAAAACCTTCAGATTACTCCGCCGACTGTTATTCAGCTGAGAATTTGAGTGGTGTGGAAAGCATTCCCTCTTAGTCATACGTAGGTGGGGGTTTCCTGAGTAACTGTAACACATGGGATGGATATTTTCCATTAATTAACTCGATTCCTTAGTATGGAAAAGAAAATAAATTCTGAACCTCAAAATCTTAACTTGGGGGTGTGTAGAAAAATAAGAAATATAAAATAGTATGCTATTACTTCAATTTTAAGGAACAATTGACCAGAAGTCGCTCATGGATTTCACTGCTGAATTCATTTTTTGCTATATTCGTGCATTAAAATAGGATGAAAATGTTTAGCGCAAAATTATTATTAATTTAATTTTAAATAAAAATTTAGAAAATAAATAAATAAAAACGAGATAAGTTGTTGTTTCTCTTTTTTAAATATCTGCAACATAATCCAAATAAAGAAACCCACAGCGGCTCCAAAATGGTTAAAGTGATTCTATTTGGTATTGGTCCTGTAAAATGTGTAAATGTGTTAGAAACCCTACACATATGAATCTAGCTAGTAAAGGTTGAACACACAATGTTGCAGAGCAAAAACACTAAAAGAAAATCGAAAGAAGAAAAGAATGATTCATTATAAAATAGGTTACAATGGTCATGATATAACGAATATCCCAAGGTAATGCACCATAGTGGTGATCAATGAGAAGACTCAACACCTACAACAAGTTCCGGAGATAACTAGCCAGTTGCGGAGTGAAAGAAGGAGCAAATCAGGGAGTAAATCATGCAGAAGAACTAACCAGTTGTGGAGTTAAAGAAGGGGAAAATCAAGGAGTAAATCATGCAAAAGGAATCTTGCATGTAGTCACATGCTCTAACTAAGAATCTGCATGTAGATGTGTAGTATTGCATGTAGTCGCATGCTCTAACTAAGAGTCCGCATGTAGGTGTGTAGTAGTTCCAACACCCCCCCTGAACACCACTATGGGGAAAAATATAAAATGGGCCCTGGCAACTAATGCCAAAGGTCACCCAAAATACACTGCAAGTTGTACTAAAATTGAGGAAAGAGGGAAAACCTCGTGGGAAAACCCCCCTCTCAAAATACAATGTAATCAAAAGAAAAGAGGAAGAAAAGACTGTTGCTAAGCAACTGTGTCGTTCACTCCAAGACGGTCGCGCAGAGAGCGAAACTTCTACTCAATGAATGTCTTAGTGAAGATGTCTGCAGTCTATTCTGCCAAGGGATAGAACTGCAAATCAATGACCCGATCATGTACTAAGTCTCTAATGTAGTGCATATGGATCTCTATGTGCTTCGTCCGCTGCCGCTGTACTGGATCCCTGCAAAATTTGAGAGTGCTCTGGTTGTCACACCAGATGATAATGAGCTGGTGGAACTGGACGCCCAATTTAGTGAGGAAGTATTGTAGCCACAGAGTCTGAATGGTGATGTTGACTACTACTCTTTACTTAGCCTCAGCTGAAGAGAGAGCAATAGCAGCTTGCTTTTTGCTTGACCAACAGATAGGGCCAAATCCTAGACTGAGTGAATATCCAGAGGTGGACTTGTGATCAATGTTGTCTCCCACCCAATCAAAATCTGTGAAGCCAAGGAGATTCAATGCAGTGCCTGCTGCATAGTGAATCCCGAAGGTGATGGTGCCCTGCACATATCGGAGGATGCGCTTGGCAGCATTCCAGTGTAGCTCATGCAGCTCCTGCATGTATCTGGAAACTGCCCCTACTGCATATGAGAGATCTGGTCTGGAGTGGGTGAGGTACAATAAGCTCCCCACCAGCTGTCGGTAGAGAGTGCTATAAACTAACGGAGTGTCACCTCCATCCTCAAGGCAGACCCCAGACAGAAAAGAAGTCGGTGCTGGCTTGCAGTCAGTCATGCGAAATCTCTCGAGGATATCCCATGCATACTTAGCCTGAGAGAGTTTGATGCCTGTGGCATCCTGGCTAATCTCAAGACTAAGAAAGAAGTGTAATGGACCCATGTCCGTCATCAAGAACCTATCATGCAAGGTCCTCTTGACTGTAGCAATAGTTGAAGCCAAGCTGCCAGTGATTAGGAGATGATCCACATACAAAACTAAGATAAGAAAAGAATCATGTGTCCTGAGCATGTAAACATTTGGATCAGACTTACATTTTTCAAAGTTTTATGATAAGAGAAAAGAATCCATCTTCGCATACCAAGCTCTCAGAGCCTGCTTAAGGCCGTAGAGAGATTTCTTCAGTCTGCAGACCAAAGATGAATCCTGAATGAAACCATGTGGCTGCTCCATGTAAATCTCCTTTGATAGGTCTCCGTGAATAAAGGCATTCTTCACATCCATCTGATGTACTTCCCATCCTTGGGCAGCCGCAATGGCAAGTGTAAGGCGTATGGAATTAATCTTTGCTAATGGAGCAAATATCTCATCACAATCAATGCCATGCACTTGTTGGAAGCCTTTGGCTACTAGCCTTGCTTTCCGTCTGGTGATTTTCCCATCTGCAACACTCTTGGCCCTGTAGACCCATTTTCATCAGACAAGTTTCCTTCCTGAAGGAAGGGGGACCACATCCCAAGTCTGGTTCTCAAGGAGGGAGTTATACTCCTCCTCCATGGCGGACTCCCAAAATGGATGCCCAACAACCTCAACATAAGACTGTGGATCAGAAGAATGAACCAAATGACAATGCCAGGATGGCGATGGTTCATTGGCAGCGAGGGCAAGAGGAGGCTCAATAAACTCTAAGCTAGTCCTTTGTAGATCAGAATTATCCCCCACAGGACCATTTCTAGCAGCTGGGTGGTCTTGCGCATATATCTCACATAAACTCCTTGTTCTCTGATTTATGATAGGAGAATATGATTCACTGCTAGAAACCCGATCTGGACTTGGATGTAGATCATCATTTGCATGCACTAGATCTGCATCTACATGCTCTACCTCGGCATCTGCATGCTATGTATCTGCATCTGAGTGTACTGAGTCATCATCTCGGACATGAGGTAGATAAAAGGTGTCTGCATGCGGCAATTGAGGTGCATGCGAGAGAATTTCCTCAAATTTGACACTTCGCTCAATGATGAGCTTGGCCGTAGAGGAAATCAGGAGTTGGTATCCTTTCACACCATCAGGGTATCCAACAAATATGCACTCAATGCTCTATGGATCAAGAGCTTTCCTCTTTTCAGAGGGGATCCTGGCCCATGCTCGGGAACCGAAAACACAGAAGTGGGTGACCTCTGGTTTAGTGCCGCTCCAAGCCTCAAAGGGGGTCTGATCCTTGACAGACCTATGAGGAGATCTGTTCTGGATGTAGTTAGCACAATTAAGTGCTTCAGCCCATAGCTTATGAGGCAGTGACTTAGCATGCAACATGCAGGAAGCCATCTCTTTGAGAGATCGGTTCTTTCTCTCAACAACTCCGTTCTGCTGCGGAGTGTATGGAACTGTGTACTGCAACTGTATGCCAGACTGAAGGCAAAGGTTTTGAAGTGCTGTGTTAACATATTCCCCCCCATTGTCTATACGGAGGGCTTTGATCTTTCTCTCTGACTGTGTCTCAACTAGTGCTTTGAAATCTTCAAAGTGCGCAAAAACTTCAGATTTGGCCCTGAGAAGATACACCCAAGTATACCGTGAGAAATCATCAATAAATGTAAGCACATACCTTGCTTTGTTGATGGAAGGATGAGGAAAAGGCCCCATGAGATCACTATGGATCAGATCTAGAGGAGAGGATGCTCTATGAGTCCTGTCAGTGTCAAACTTTTCTCTGGGATGTTTGCGAAGGACACACCCTTCACAAACTCTTTTGGAGAAACTCATATTTGGCAAGCCTTCCACGATCTCATTCTTGCTTAGCTGCTGCATATACCTATAATTTAAGTGACCAAACCTCTTGTGCCAAAGCCTACTACTATCATCAGCATGTGTAATCAATAAGGAGGATTCAGATTCAATAAATTCAGAAAATGTATACAGTCTGGCTCCATTGTTTACCTCACCAGTTGCAATTTTGGAGCTGCTATGTAGATCATATATGTTCATTGCATCTGGAGAGAATTCCACTCTCTTTCCGGTGCCGGAATGAGTGATATGATAAACTGAAAGCAGGTTTACTGAAAGTTTTGGAACATGAAGCACATCTTCAAAGCTTCCATGTAAAAGTTCCACTCTACCTTTTTTGGTGACCTCAATAGGTGAGTCATCTCCCATGAGGATGGGAGGTCCTTTGCATGCATCCAAAGAGGAATAGACTTCCTTTGCAGCAACCATATGATGTGATGCACCAGAATTTATAATCCATGCATCAGGAGAAGAATTAATTGCAACTAAAGCATGAAAATTGTTACCTTTCCCGTGTGGCAGATCCTCATTTTTCTTCTTGGTGCCATGAGGGATATGGTCCCCAAGGTTGTGCTTCTGAAGGATTTTTTCCATTTGTTCAATTTGTTTCTTCATGCAAAAGGATTCTGGATGGAATCCTCTTTGACAGTAGGTGCATCTATTTCCTTTCTTCCCTTTCTCATTTCTTGAGCCGGAGGAGTCATTGAAGGGCTTGGTGTACCCTTCCTTCTTTGGATGAGAAAACGCTTTTCCCTTGTCTTTTTGCTGCTAATTTTTCTGATTTGAATCAGATTTGTGATTTTTATTGTGGCTGCCATCATGTACAGCAAGTGCATGCGCTTTTGGAGGTTTGATTTTCCCCATGCCAATGAGTTTATCTTGCTAAAAAATAAGGGACTCCATAAATTCTTTGAGAGAAGGAATAGTGTAGGATTTACTTGTTGCGAGCCTTATTGAATGAAATGTAGACACAAAGACGGAGTATTCTAGTCCGAACTTTGACATAATAGAGAGAACTTGGTGACTCTTCTCCTTGGATTTGTCAATTCCACAACCCTTGAGTTGCAGTAATAGATCATTATATTTGGTGAAGAAGTCTTGAATGATGTCATAGTTCTGTGGATCCACTGAGAGCAGCTCCACTTCGAGCAGATGTCCTTTCATCTCATCCTGTTTCACATAGAGATCTTCAACCCTTTTCCAAATCTCATTGGGAGTATTGCAGGCAGATAGATGAAACTGCAACTCTGGAGAGATGCACATGCATATGGATCCGTGGGCCTCATCCATACGGTTGAGGTACTTGGATTTCTCTATGGCTGAAGTGGGTTCCACTTCTGTAGCCATGGTAATCCTGTACAACCCTTTATGACGAAGGTATCGAGCCATTTGGTCCTTCCATTCATGATAGTTGTACGGTGTTAGGATTGATGCTTTTGGAAACTCCATTTTTCTGTCAATCTTCGATCTCCAAGTTGTAATACCTACAAAATAAAGTACTGGTGCACCTTTTATCTAGCAACCTGTGGGCTCTCATACCATGTAAATGTGTTAGAAAACCTGCACATATGAATCTAGCTAGCGAAGGTTGAACACACAGCTTTGCAGAGCAAAAACACTAAAAGAAAATCGAAAGAAGAAAAGAATGATTCATTAGAAAATAGGTTACAATGCTCATGATATAGCATCACTGGGTGAAGATCCCAAGGTAATGCACGATAGTGGTGATCAATGAGAAGACTCAACACCTACAACAAGTTCCAGAGATAATTAACCAGTTGTGGAGTGAAAGAAGGAGTAAATCATGCAGAAGAACTAACCAATTGCGTAGTTAAAGAATGAGAAAATCAAGGAGTAAATCATGCAAAAGGAATCTTGTATGTAGTCACATGCTCTAACTAAGAGTCTGCATGTAGATGTGTAGTATTGCATGTAGTTGCATGCTCTAACTAAGAGTCTACATGTCTCATGATTTCACGATTTTAACTGCCATGATATCATCGTGGCATGCCATGATATCATCGTGGCATGTTACGATTTATCCTATATGCATGTCTCATGATTTCACGATTTTAACTGTAAACAAATATTCCACAACAAATCGAAGAATTTAACTTACATTTCAGAAATGGTAACTGACCCGAAGGTGCTATCATTACAGACAATTCCGTCCCAGGGTACCAAATAGCAAGGATCGGCAGAAATCCAATTTTTTTATGTCAAATCTACTTTTGATAAGGTTAAGAGCGTCAACTGCACTTTGAAAACTTCGTCAATCGATTATAAATAATATCGGTAATTTACTTATAAGAATGTTAGATTTTAGGCTTCAGTTCATTCTGCCAACATTTCAAATCCCAAAGGAGATCCATCAAGACAAATAAGAAAGAATAAGAATGAGAGATTATTGTAAGAAATTTATTGGGGGCAAGTTTTATCGAACTACCTCGTAATACTACGTCCGACCAAACTACCTCGTCATACTCATATGCATTGATTATAGGAAGGGTGGAGTCATGGCCCTCAAGAACTTTAAAAAAAAAATGGTAAACTATCTGATTGGATTGTAACCTCTTGAGCAGAATAATTTCCTACTAATGCAATGTTTTCTTGCATTGATACACCCTGTATGACCACTGAAAAAGATCTTGATTTAGACATATTCAACGTCGGTTCGATCTTTGCAAAATATAAAAGCAGTAATGCTTGTTCCCCATATTTGGATGGTATCGAATGTTGCAATGGAAAGGAGCTCAGCTGCTTACAACACATGCAGTTTGCAAGACATCAGCTGGAGGATGGTTTTTGGCATTGGTGGTTGAAATAGGCTTTTTGAACTTATATTGTGTAAATAATATACATTTTCCAAATCTGAAAATATTGCGCCCAATGGTGTCCAGATGCGGTCTAATTTGTCACGAGGATACCTGCTAATTAATCAACCACAAAAAGCTATGCATGTCAGTCATTACCCAAAAAATATTGCAACTGCTCAACTGCAATGTATCAAAATTAGTTCAAATATCAGTAAGTCTCATTGCAGGTGAAGTGCAAGATTTAAATCTATTACAATTTATTCTTCTGGCTTGATTTCCATGGGAAAATTCAAAATGCTCACCTCACCGTCGAATTTCCACCAACATCATATCTTCATTCTGCAAACAAGATTGATCCTGGCCGAACGTCTTTATACATGTCATCTTGGAGCCTCCTGACCTCGATAGCAGAGATAAATGGATCATCATCAGTCTCGGAGGTTCTGACAAGGCAAATGTACAACACTCTGCCTTTGGTAACCAATATATTTTCGTAAAAACTTGGTTTATTTTGATTTACTGTTATGTTTCGCGAAGCCAGCATATCCACTGTCTCAATAGAGAAAGCGAATTCATATGAGTAGCCAGCATATACACTGAAATTTCCCATGGCGAACCATAATCTTAAGAGGTGAGGCTCATCAGGGGCCACAGGAAACTGATAGCAAGACTTGTTAAGAGGCTTTGGGAAATAACGCATTGTGTGCAAGTAAGAACCATAGGCTTCTTCACTAGTAACGTTCCCAATGTCTGCTGACTGACCGACGTCTATGTAATGAGCATCAGGTATCCATGTTATATTGTTTTCCCCAGTGTGATTAGTTTTTGCTCCACAACTGATACTCAGAAATCCTGCACACCACCAGAAAGAGTAGTGAACAAACCAACATCTTGCTGACCAAATATGAAAAAATATGTTCGTTGAACATTATAAAAACAGGACATGCCCGCTTCGTATGCAGCATTAGGAGAATGTGATGCATCTTTTACTAAGGTGCCTAATTGCTACAAAAGTATGGAACACATTCTTCCATGCCTCGGAGATTGAGGTGGATTGGAATAATGATTCACTAGAGAAATGTCTCAAACTCTGCTTTGAGATACATAATGAGTTATGTACATTATCTTCTTTTTATATCATAGGGGCATTTAGCATTGTTGGGGATTTTTCTGTTAAAATTCCAAAAACAAAATAAACTGAACAGATAACAATGCTCGCTCTGTTTTTCACACAGGATCTTAACAAAAGGAAAGGCTAAAAATTTATTTGCAGAGGACAGAGTTTTCACACACCAACATATTTCTATTCATTAATAAAACTGGTATTACAAAGGGATTTCACCAAAAAAAATGCGCAGTGCTACTCTATTCATTCATTTCCCATTACATTGTGTATACTACGCTACTACGTATTACATTTCATGTTCAACAATAAAATTTCATTCACATGCGCTGTTGCGCTTCTACCTTCTCTCTCTCAAAAGACAATCACACAAAAAACAACAAAAACTACAAAAACATATAAAATCTGAATGATTTAATGAACAAAAATGGAGTCCCATGTTGTGAACTGCTCGAAGTTGTCCTTCTTGTCCTTGGTTGAGCTGCACTTTAACTGTGGTAGCTGAGAATTCAATGTGCAAGAGTTGGACCACAACCTGCTTCCTCCTCGGCCATACTGTGTATTGAATGCAGTCGCCTACTGCTGCACTGCTCCATGCTTTAACCAGCTCCGTGCCATTGAACAATATTGCCCACCTCACTATTTTGAATATCAAAGGTCCACACATATATATCTTCTCTATCGGGTCCACCTCATCGGGTCGCATTGCATATCTTAAGCCGGCCAATCCTTTGTTTCTCCATATATTTGAAAATATATAAAAATGCTGCAAAACACAAAAATTTGCCTTTGGCGGACTTCAAATGCTAAATGATTCTATTTCAGAAATCCATCGGGTCCGGGACTCATCGCTATCGGCACCCGCCAAGGCTTCCTTTGTATTTCCTTATATTTCGTTATATAACGAAAATGCGCCAAAAACCATTGAAAACAGCCTTAGCGCGGACCTGAAAATTTATCAGAAATTATTTATAAGGCTATCGGGTCTGTCCCGTCGGGTTGGATGCATGTCATATGTAAAGACCCCGTCCCCTTGGCTATCCCGATAGCGAAATGCCGATGCGATATCCGCCGATGCGATATCGGTGATCGCTCATCGCAAAATATAAAAGCCAAACCTCTTTGTAAGTCCTCCATTGCAACTCGTCGATGCGATATCGGCGATCTCTCATCGGCGATGTCTTGTGCCCCGATCCTTGGTGAAGCGCACGGTTATTGTCTTAATGCTGCTGCACGGCTCAACTGTTGCGCAGTTGAAATTACATTTTCAACACTCCCCTTTAATTTCAACTACTGGGCATTCAGTCATACCCAAACACTTCCTCAAAAATTCAAAGCTTTTTTGATCCAGTGGCTTTGTCAAAATGTCTGCAACCTGTTCCTAAGTCCTGCAATGTTGTAAAGTGATTTCTCCACTACTTACCAATTCTCTGATGTAATGAAACCTTGTGTCAATGTGTTTTATGCTCTTATGAAACACTGAATTCTTTGATAATGCAATAACTGAGCTATTGTCACAAAAAATCACTGTTGCTTTTGCTTGCTCTTGGCCTAGGCTCCTTAACATCCTTCTCATCCAAACTGCTTGACATGTTGCTGCTGTAGCTGCCACATATTCAGCCTCTGTTGTAGACAACACTACAATAGGCTGCTTCTTAGAAGCCCATGAAATGGCTCCTGAACCCATGTGAAAAACATAACCAGATGTGTTTTTCCGATCATCTCCACTTCCAGCCCAATCACTATCAGTTTATCCAACTAAATCTGAACATTCTGAAGTAGAATATAAAATTTCAAACATTTTAGTACCTTTGACATACCTTAGAATTCTTTTTGCTGCCTTCCAATGTGCTTCTTTTGGCCTCTCCATGAATCTGGAAATCAAAATAACAACAAACATTATATCAGGCCTAGTTGCAGTTAAATACATAAGGCTGCCAACTATGCTCTTATACAAGCTAGGATCAAAATCCTTGTTGCTGTCCTCTTTGCTGAGTTTTAATCTCATTACCGTGGGAGTGATTGCTGCCTTGCACTCTTGCATATTAGATCTGCCCAACACTTCATTTACATATCTTGCTTGTGAGATAAGAATCCCATTTTCATTTTGATCTACTTCTATTCCTAAGAAGTATCTCAGCAAACCCATGTCAGTCATTTCAAATTCTTTTTTCATGACTGATTTGAAATTTTCAATGAGGTAGTTATCATTACCTGTAAAAATCACATCATCAACGTACAACACTACAATTAAAATTTTACCATCCTTTTCTTTGATGTAGACGGTGGGTTCTTCCTCACATTTGTCAAATTCATTTTCCAGTAGATAGGAAGCTATCCCACTGTACCATGCTCTCGGTGCTTGCTTCAACCCATAAAGAGCTTTCTTCAATCTGCACACTTTGTGCTCTTGGCCTTTCTTCTCATAGCCTAGAGGTTGTTCAATGTAGACCTCCTCCTTTAACACTCCATTTAGGAACACTGACTTCACGTCCATTTGGTAAACTTTCCATTTGTTTTGTGCTGCTATGGACAACACTGCTCTCACGGTTTCCATTCTTGCAACCGGTGCGAAAGTCTCCTCATAATCTCTCCCATACTGCTGCTTGTATCCCTTGACAACCAACCTTGCCTTGTGTCTTTCAATTTTTCCTTCAGCATTGCACTTGGTCTTATAGACCCATTTGACTCCAATGACTTCTTTACCTTTTGGTATCTCAACTAAATCCCATGTCTTGTTTCTTTCTATGGCATTCATCTCCTCATCCATAGCTTCTATCCATTTCTCATCTTTAATTGCTTTTTCGAAATGAATAGGGTCATCAACATGACAATACAAAGCAAACAGGGAATTCATTCCTTCATCATAAATATCACTTAAATTTCTGAATTTCTTACCTCTTTCATTTGGTTTGCAAGTGCTTGAAGAAGCACTTGAATTTCCTCCTTGTGGTGTGCTTGGAGAAGCACTCTCATTTCTTCTCAAGGGTGTCTCTTGTTGTCCTTGTGTTGGCACTGCTGTTTGGGGATGTGTTTCAGCCAACTCTTCATCATCTTCATCATGAGACAAACAGTTTTTAACATTCACTGTTTTCTCTATGCTTCCATCCAAGGTTCCTCCTCAATGAACTGAACGTCTCTACTCACAAAGAACTTCTTGGTTGATGGGATAAACAACCTGTAATCTTTGGAAACCTCACTGTATCCAATGAAAATACATTTCTCCCCTTTGCTGTCCAACTTCGTCCTTAGCTTATCTGGAATGTGTGCATAAGACACACATCCAAAAACTTTCATGTAGGTGACTCCTTGCTTTCTCCCACTCCATGCTTCTTCCGGCACTTTGTTCATGACTGCTTTTGTTGGGCATCTATTCAAAATATATACTGCACAGTGTACAACTTCAGCCCAATAATCATTTGGCAAATGCTTTGCCTTCAACATGCTCCTCGCCATATCCATGATTGTTCTATTCTTCCTTTCAGCGACTCCATTTTGCTGCGGTGTATATCTAGCTGTAAATTGCTTATGGATTCCATTTTCTCTACAAAATCATAGGAATTCTTTGGAGATATACTCACCTCCTCTGTCTATTCTGAAAACTTTGATATGCAGCCCGCTTTGGTTTTCTACAAATGCTTTGAAATTTCAGAATTTTTCAAACACTTCACTTTTGTTCTTCAAGAAATAAACCCAAGTCTTTCTTGTAAAATCATCAATGAATGTTAGAAAATATTGGCTGCCTGCTAAAGATGGGGATTGCATTGGTCCACATAAATCTGAGTGGATAATCTCTAAGGGTGCCTTTGCCCTTATACTTTTCCCTGATGGAAAACTTTCTCTGTGTTGTTTTCCCAAAATACAACCTTCACAAAGGCTATCCGGTTTCTCTATTAATGGTAATCCTCTTACCATTCCTTTTCTGCTCAACAAGTTAAGACCTCCAAAGTTGAGATGTCCAAATCTCAAGTGCCACAACCAATTTTCATCTTTTGGTTGGCTTTAGAAAGCCTCTTGGGTGACTGCTGCAATTACTTCTTTGTTTTTCGAATCTGCTCTTATTCTGAGAGGGAACATTTTGTTCCTCGTCATCTTTACTTCAGCAATGCATCGTTTGCTGGGTGCTCTATCCATGATGGTGCATACATCATTCTCAAAGAAAACATTGTACCCCTTTTGAACAAGTTGTCCAATACTCAAGAGGTTACATCTCATTCCAGGAACATAATAAACATCTGCTATGGTTTTCTTTTCACCTTTCTTTGTAAATATTTTAACTTCTCCTTTACCCATAACAGAAATTTTGCTATCAGTCCCAAGTGTGACTTGTGACTTCACACTTTGATCTAAAGAAGAAAACAGGGTTATGTTTCCTGTCATATGGTTACTACAACTGGAATTTAGAAACCATATATCTTCACTATTTGTTTTAGCCATGTTACAAGCTAACAACACATTATCTTGACTAATGTTTTCTCTAGTGATATTTGCATTTGATCTATTGCTCATATCATGTTAAGAAGTTGTTGTAACAAGAAACCTTCCTTCAGCTTCTTTGACACCTTCAAAGAGCCTGGACAAGCTCTGATACCACTGTTGGGGATTTTTTTGTTAAAATCCCAAAAACAAAATAAACTGAACAGAGAACAATGCTCTGTTTTTCACACAGGATCTTAACACAGCAGAAGGCTAAAAATTTATTTGCAGAGGATAGAGTTTTCACAGACCAACATATTTCTATTCATTAATAAAATTGGTATTACAAAAGAGTCTTCCTCTCTCACGGAGGGATTTCACCAAAAAAAATGCGCAGTGCTACTCTATTCATTCCTTTCCCATTGCATTATGTATACTACGCTGTTGCATATTACATTTCATGTTCAACAATAAAATTTCATTCACATGCGCTGCTGCGCTTCTGCCTTCTCTCTCTCAACAGACAATCACACAAAAAACAACAACAACTACAAAAACATATAAAATCTGAATGATTTAATGAACAAAAATGGAGTCCCATGCTGTGAACTGCTCGAGGTTGTCTTTCTTGTCCTTGGTTGAGCTGAACTTTAACTGCGGTAGCTGAGAATTCAATGTGCAAGAGTTGGACCGCAACCTGCTTCCTTCTCGGCCATACTATGTATTGAATGCAGTCGTCTACTGTTGTACTTCTCCATGCTTTAACCAGCTCCGCGCCATTGAACAATATCGCCCACCTCACTATTTTGAATATCAAAGGTCCACACATATATATCTTCTCTATCGGGTCCATCTCATCGGGTCGCATTGCATATCTTAAGCCGGCCAATCCTTTGTTTCTCCATATATTTGAAAATATATAAAAACGCTGCAAAACACAAAAAATTGCCTTTGGCGGACTTCAAATGCTAAATGATTCTGTTTCGGAAATCCATCGAGTCCAGGACTCATCACTATCGGCACCCGCCAAGGCTTCCTTTGTATTTCCTTATATTTCGTTATATAACGAATGTTGGGCCTCAAAATGGTCCATATTTTCACTCCATTATTCACAAATATCTTCACATTTTACCTTCATGTCACCTCCATTCCACCTCCACATCATTACATTTACCTCATTATTGGGTTATAGCTATGCTTTTCCAAAGTTTATTAATTCTTAACATTTTTAAGTGGATTTATGGCTAAACTTTAGAAAATAATATGCTTATACTTATACCTAACAATTAGAATGAGTTTGTTGACATGTGTAGGTACAAAGGAAGCTTCCAGGGCATCTTTATGTGGCCTTGAATGATCAAATTCGAATTTGATAAGATAAGCCTCATGGAAAAGATCATGATCTCATGGAGAAGATCATGGACCTCATGGAGGAGATCATGGAGGATAGGGTTATGTGTCTAGATGGTTGAGAAATGTATGGAACTAAAGAGAGATTAGTGGATCATCATTATGAGTTTGTTATCTCATCTCATTGTATAAATAGGAGTACCTCCTCCATTCCAAAGGGAGGACTCTTGGAGCATTGTATCCAACTTATGATGGAATAGAATAAAGCTTCATTTTACATATATTTTCATTATGTAGTTTTAGATATAAGTTGTACATATATTTCCATTATGTAGTTTTAAATATAAGTTGCCTTAATGTAGTATATGGAATAGCTTGTCACTTTGTTCTTAGGAGAATTGAGCTCACTCTAGAAGGATCAAATGAATATGTTATTTCATATTAGATCTTATTTCATTTAATTGCTTAGATGTTTGAGGATTTGTTTGTGATTGATGAATGAGTTTTAAATTAGAATCTTAACAGCATATGAGAGGATAACCAAGGGTCTAAGTTAGGCTCTCTCTCTATTTGATTTGCATGATAATTGAAATTCATTCTTTTTCTTTTAAGTTTCAAGTTATTTCTTATGCTTATGGATGAATCTTAGTTTAGTTTGGATTAGTACATGAGAGGAAAATCAAGAGACTAAGTTAGTCTTTCTCTCCCTTTGAATCTGAACAACAATTAAAGTTCATTCTCTTGTCTTCATTTCAAGTTTCTAGTTTTATGTAATCAATGATTTCTCTATGATACTGTAGGGAAGGACAACCAGGACCTCCTTAGTTAGGAGCCTCTTCCCTTGCATATTATATTGAATCGTAAATAATTTAGCTAGACATAGAGTTAGTTGCCTACTCCTGCATATATTTTGCTGGCATCATCACAAGCTTACGAGTTTCCCTGGTCGATAATTTAATTCAGCAATTTAAGCCCAATAAATTGCCCAACAACGAAAATGCGCCAAAAACCATTGAAAACGGCCTTAGCGCGGACCTGAAAATTTATCAGAAATTATTTATAAGGCTATCAGGTCCGTCCCATCAGGTCGGATGCATGTCATATGTAAAGACCTCGTCCCCTTGGCTATCCCGATAGCGAAATGCCGATGCGATATCCACCGATTCGATATTGGCGATCGCTCATCGCAAAATATAAAAGCCCTGATCTCTTTGTAAGTCCTCCATTGCGACTCGCCGATGCGATATCGGCGATCACTCATCGGCAATGTCTTGTGCCCTGATCCTTGGTGAAGCGCACAGTTATTGTCTTAATGTTGCTGCACGGCTCAACTATTGCGCATTTGAAATTACATTTTCAACAAGTATTGTAGGAATATTAAGATATTTGAACCTATAAGGGTGGATGTAAGTACTACAATGTTGGGCCAGAAATTGGCCCCAAGAAAACTGTTCAGAAACCGAGTAAGATTAAAAGACAAAAGACAAGATGTGTGGTAAAAGTTTTTGGTTGGTTTTTTCGATGGTCCCTGCTCTAATAGACAATGCGGTTGTGGTCTTTTCATAGTCACCGAGCCTAGCTGCTATTATCATTTATGGTGAGTGGGAGGGAGGGGTATCAACAACAAAGCGGAAATCATTACATGATGACGCGTTCTTTTCACTGCGAATTGAATCAACATCAACGATCTTCAAGTTTCTGGGAACTCTAAAAATTCCATTAATTGGGTAGGGGCCTCTCTGGATTCCACCCTCCATTGCCATTTCTGGGAATTCTAAAAATTCCATTAATTGGGTCAGGGGGCTCTCCAGATTCTACCCTCCATTGGTGGCAAATTGGATGAAGCTCGCACAGTGGAGCGAGCGAACCTAAAGCACATCTCCTTCAATCACATCTACGGAAACAGAACCTTATCGCGGATATGCTTTCAAAAAGACTAGTTGATTCAGCTCCAGGGGTCATTCACTATGTTGGGTTCAATCATGATTTCAGGACTGATTCTGGTCGTATACTTACTTCCTAGAAACTGCTCTCTTTGATTTTTCTACTTCAGTTTTTGAACAGACATTGGTCCTCTATTCCTCATTTACAGTTTCATATACACTATCTATGGTTGATCCATATCTGCTAAAGATTGGCTTTCTGATATGAAAGCTATTTTATTTTGAATGGCATATATCTGCAGTTGTTTGATATGTTTCTAGATTTTCATATATCTACTTGGAATAGCATGGTCTGATAAAAAAAAACAACTATGTAACCTGTACTCTCTTTTTTATATAAAAGTTACTTTTTTTCATTCTTAAAAAAAAAAACCAGGATATCAAACGACGATTATAAAACGGACGGTGTTAAAAGTTAGACGAAACGGAAATACAACAACACAACATGTAAGAGCGCACTTAGTGTTCCATTACATACCTGGTTGGGCAGTAATGGCAGTGAATAAACGCAAGAGCACAACCATTGTGGCTATCCAACCACCCCATTTACCATAACTTAATTTGTCCATCTGTCAACCAAATGTTTGCACAGCGGAAGGATTTGGACTGATGGTTGTTTGACGTTGAAGGTTTTTATCATATTCTTTTCCGCTCGGCCTTTTCTCCCAACTGTGTTGCGATCCCTCCTGTATGAGACCTCACAAGAGCGAATGATTCCACTGAAGGTGTCTTTTTTATAATCAAGGTGTGTTTAAGGGGAGAGGAAACTTCGCCCTTTTGTCATTTGTGGTTATCTAATCAAAGTAAGACGCGTATTGACTTCAACTTTTCTCTTTACAGACTTGTTAATATCACGGTCGACTGTCAAATCCATTATTGGTACCCACTGAACAAAAGCATGATCCGAGTTAACCTTCGTTACTTTTAGCCACATTCATTCTGACCAGAACCTTCATTGTATCAGGATTCGATATTGATCAGACGAGATCGGTCTGAAGTTGAAATGAGCGGACTCGGATTTACTTGCGTAGAATTCGTCAGAAAGTCGAAGCAGATATAGTTGAACAATGGCACTTCAATGCACTGTTGGGAGAATCCAAGGCCATCCCTCCTTGATGCATTAACATCAAATAAACAATTGGAATATTTTTTTTTTTTTAAATTGGGGTGGCTAGTCTCCTGAAGAAGCATTTATTAGGCCATATGTACAATATATTTACATGTCTATAGGCAGATAGCTGTCACATCAATCAACATCATTCTCCATATATCAAATGCATTCACGATGATACAAATGGCTGCCGAGCAGCATCACGATGGTGGATCGAACGCAGGCGAGGTGCGTATAAGCCGGTCGCCCCGCCGTTGGACCATGCACTCATGTTCCTTGGAAGGGCATGGTGCAACGTGAACGATTTTAGGTGTGAGTAACAATTTGATATTTGTTTATAAAAGAGTGATTTCTAATTAATTTTATAATAATTTTTTTGGAAATTCATTAATACAATTTTAAGTAAGATTATGATTTTTTGTTTTTCAAAATAAATTTTTGAGTATATAAATGAATACAACAATTTAAAAAAAAAAAAAAAAATCAATATGAAACAACTTAAATCTATAGCTTTTAAATATTTCTATCAAATTAAAAAAAAAAAATGTTTTTATTATATAAATGGATTCATCACTTTGAAAAATTATTGATCATTTAGATTATGCAAAACTTAAATTTGTGATTCTAACAAATTTATGGTGGAAAAGCTCTAAATATTAAAAATAAAATATAGAAAAAAATAAATTAAAAGATAATTAACAATAAAATTTACCACAATACGCAAGATTTACTTGGAAAACCTATAATGGTAAAAACAATAGGAAAGGATTAGTAGTATTATTTAATCAACAAATGTAAAAACAATAGGAAAGGATTAGTAGTATTATTTAATCAACAAATGAAAATACATACATCCACTAACTTTTTACTTCTCACTCATACACTCATTTTACCATGGAGGATTCCTAACCTTTAAATAGGATTTGTTATCATACCATGGGATAATATCATGAGCCAATGCCATAGATTACCAATACCATGTGTCTAAACAATCGTAGCTCAGTTGACTCCATTTATAGCATACTATACACGTGAATATATATACATACACAATTTGGTCTCACATCTAACAATCTCCTACTTGAGACCAAATAGAAACTCGAGTGAATTTTGCTGCTATTGTTTCTACCAACTTACTACTAGTCCTTTCCCAAGATGCCTTTCATTACATTTGTATAAGCCCAACCAAGGTTCTACAAAAATCATGATTATCTCTTGGAAAAATATTTATTTTAAAAACATATCAATTGGATTATCTTTATTGTTTATTTTCTTCAATTATAGTTCTCCATCATCTAGCACTTTGAAATCGAATTATATCTCAAATCAATGTGCTTTGTCTTAGAATAATCTGTTAGGTTTTTCGCTAACTGAATAACACTATGACTTTCAAAATGCATCGCATATTTTTATTAATTATTCACAAATCTCCTAAGAATTCGGTGCAACCACAACAACTCTTTGCATGCTTCCATGGAAGCTATGTATTTTGTCTCTGTTATGGAGAGGGCTACCACCTTTTGTAGTCTAGACACCTTAGGCACTCCTACACTTGCAAAAGTATATAAATAACCAGTGGTGGAATAATTTCTAATGTCATAATATTTAGCGATATTGCATCTAGATAAGCTTAAAGCATAACATTATTATTACTACCAAAATAGAAATAATAACGACTAGTACCCTTAAGATATCTTAAATATGCTTTACCGATTTCCAATGGTTATTTGTTTGAGTTTACAATGAATCTCCTTACCAATCCCATTGCATACGCAATATCTAGTTAAGTACATACCATGACATACATCAAGTTGTCAATTGTTGAAGCATATGGGATTTTACTCATTTCCTCCTTGTCACCAAAAGGGCACAAATCAACATTGAGTTTGAAGTGGCTTCCTAAGGGTGTACCAATAGGTTTGGCATCCTTCATCTTGAGCCTATTTAGCACCTTCTCAATATATTTTCCATGTGACAACCTGTTGCAGTAAAACGACAACTCCCATTTTTTGTATTTAAATAATAATAAAAATAGGGATCCTTTCTTCTAAAATCTACCTAAAAAATAAAATGAAATCGAAAAAACCCCCAAAAATTCAAATTCCTAAGTTTCTAGTGTTTTTATTTTTATTTTTATAAAGTTTGGTGTTATTTTGTTTTAATAATCATCGTGGAAAAGACTTGTATGTATATATTAATAAGATTGAACTCATATAACCATCGTAGTCGAGACTTACCATGTATAACATATGAAATAAACACTCGCATTTAACTATGGCTCACTTGCCACATAACCCCAGAAGGATTACCCTTAAGGTTTCCTTAGGAGTCCCTCTCGTTTCTTCCAGGACTTTATAGCAGGAATGAAATGAACTAGTGGGCGCCATTTCCACCCGTATTTCCTCTCTCTGCACACTTCACCCTGCCCTTTTACCTTCCACGTAGCCTCAAAATAATTTCCCCGAAGGCTTCTGCGGGATCTCCTTTGGTTACTCCTAGGATTTTATCACTATGGTGATTTACACTCCTAAGTATCATATGCCTTTATTACCCAGCATCTCCTATTCACACACGAAAACACCTATGTTCCTTTACCTACCACATCACCCCAGAAACCTCACCCTAATGATTTCTTAAAGCGCTCCTTTGGTTTCTTCTGGGATGTTATTTTTAGGGTGACATGGGAACCATGTTGGATGCCACGTCACGCATACTATATGTTGCACCAGAAAAATCCCTCTTGCAGACAAGATCAATCTCCCTAGATCCTTGATGGAAACTAGAAACAAGCAAGGCAATTGAATTGACTCTTTCCAAAGTTAGACTTGTTTGAATTATAAGAATTAAGGCTAATGGATGAGCCTCTTACCTATTTCACGAATTTCTTGATGAAGACACCTTATTGTGATTTGATGCAACCCCCCAATGCTTGACAAGACCTACAATCATAGACCATAAAAGGATCAAAAGCATATGCGATATAATAATTCAAACAAAGCTTAACCTAATGATCAAGGAAATTGAGAATTGAATTTGCCTTCATAAAAAATATAAAGAATTATAAACCATTCATCATTCCAATAAGACAAATCAATGGGAGAAAGTGTTCATTTGTATTAATCAAAGATAAAGAGGAGCCTTACAACCTTCACCTTGATGTAATGAGGTTCCTCCCAGATGCCTTCAATCTCCTCCTTAGATGACAAGCTTTCCAATCTCAAACTAACAACTTAAGTTTATCTTCTCCAAGTTTTGACCTTCTCAATCCCTCTACCCTCTATTCATTTTATAGGGCAAGAGGAAGAAGTTTCAGATCCAAAAGAGGAGGATGAGACCTTTTAATTTAGGGATTATGTTTCCGTGAGGAAAGGGATTAAGATGCATCATCTGAGAGTTATAGTTCAAATAGTCATCACATGGAAGCTTTCGGTTCAGAAATATTCAACCAGCTATGTTTCTAGAATGTACTTTTTTATTTTTACTTTCTTGAATTCACTTACGCAGGTTTATAATGGCAAATAGAGCACATCACTACACTATTCTCATGGTTAATTCCAGCGAATGTGCGGAAAAAGCTAGGAAAATCAACATAGGTGAAACTTAACAAGATGGGACTGCTATTTTCCCCAAATTTCTCATCTACTGCAAGATATTTTAGTTGTTTGAATTCTAAGGGATTTCATTCAAACATGTTCACGGATGGTAAAAAGACCCATAAATTGATCAAGTGTCATGGTGACAAATTGACATGTAACAGATTGCCCCCTTAAGTGCGATGTTTGTAAAATAACTTTTAAAAGACTGAAGCGCTTTATCATTCCAAGGATTGGATCAGAGCCAATGGTTGGAAACCTACAGGGAACATTCAAGTTTTATAATGCAAACGTATATAAATAATCATCATTGAGGTAGTAATTCACACACTCAGAGTAAAGAGAACTCAATGAACAAGCATGGAAAAACCAAAATCATATAGATAGTAGACACAACATGGATGCAGATGTTGGCTTGTAGGGGCCTGACCCAGGTTCAGAGGTGATTTAGCCAAACAAATCCGGTACTACTGGACCTTTCGGCAACAGTCCGTGGAGTGCGGACTGAGGTCTCACCTAAAGTAGTATGGGAGGGTGCTGGAACCAGATTTTCACACCCTAGAGATGTCTGATGATTTTCGGTGGTCCACAGTTTGATCCTGCGCGCACGTCACTACATGCACCTATCAGTACCTTGCAGCCAATGATGTTGTCTTCACACAGCCCTACTTGAGTCTCGATCCACGTTAGTACCCAATCCCTTATTATTAACCCGATATTAGTTGATCACTTAGCTTATCTGCATGTATTTAGTTATACTTAACAGTGTTCACCATTCATACGAGTGAATGTGATAAATAAAATAGTATAATTGCGAAATATATAAACCATATAATAACTCAAAATAGATACACAAGATTTGGAATTAAACTTCTCTTTATTATTCTTCATGCTTGGTTACAAACTTGACTCTTCCCTGCGCACTCAGCTACAGGTGTTTGCACACTCAATTGCGGACTCTACTAGGCCTCTGTGCACTTAGCTGCAGAGCCTCTTCCTACTACTACGACCCAAAGCACTTAAACCTTTACTCTATGCTCACTATCTTCTCCACTCCATTCGTTCCTCTATTTGTTTCTAATTATCTTTACAACTTAGAGCCTCGCTCTATTTATACAATCACATGGTCCGTGGACCATGGGTAGGCCGACACTACATTCAAAACTTAGGGTAGACAACCCTATGACTCTAACATATAATTTTCACTTCGTGCCCGCAATTCGTGGAGTATTTTCGACAATAATACTCAAAACTTTGGCTTTGAGCCCCAAAAAATGTTGTGGGGGGATTCCATGCCCAACAATCCCCCAATACAAACATCATGACTCGTCCTTGAGTCACTCTGTCAGTGCGACGATCTTGGCACAGAGTCCCTCTAGCTGGTCTTGAATGGCCTGAATGTTGGCAGCGCACTGAGCTACTCCCTGGTGAACCTGTTGCATTCTGTCTTCTGAGACCTTTGTGTCTGAATTGGGTCCTTACATATGTACCGACATCTGCTGCATATGTTTATAGTCTCCCACCCTTGTCCAGTTCCTCAGCTTACGAAGACTGCTTTGGCCAGTTTGTTAGATAGTCAGCCCACTCGTGTAGGGCTTCAAGTGACTGTTGTTTAGTTTGCCTTGGAATGGTTCTCCATTTAGTTTGACTAGCTGGATTGCACCTCCGTCTGTGACCTCCTTAACCACGTATGGTCCCAGCTAGTGCATTCTGAATTTTCCTGGAATTTTTTCAATCTTACTATCATACAGCAGCACATAGTCATTTACCTTAAAGGTGCGTGATTTGTTAATCACCCTATGAGTGACATCAGTTGAAGATTTATTAAACAAAGGTATTATAGACTCATGTGCGGGTGTGTGTTCTGTGTTATTTAAGGAACGGATCGATCAGATTACCAATACATATACATTTAAATGGAAAGACAACAGAGAAATACAATAAGCAAACACAAAGACACAAGAATTTCAATAAGGAGTTCACCCTATTCTCCAAGGCTACATCTCTAGTCCAACTTTCAATGGTGGCCTTGTTTTATTGTGCCCTTAAGCAGAGAATTACAATACAGGGACTCAATGTGAGTTCTCCTGAAGCAGGTTTTGCTTGGCAGGGTGGTTCTTGGATTCCCCAAGCCACTGGAGTACAAAAAATCTTCTTCTTCCTACCAATTTTGTGACCTTCTGGTCTACAGTGGCTAGAGCCCAATGTGGTGCTCAGCCCAGACAGATCCTCTATGGGATGGCTCGGATTCCTCAAGCTTCTGGTGCTCGATGCTGCCTCCAGTTAGCTCGGCCCTCTGTCTCTTTCTGCTTCTACTTTACTGCCTTCTTCTCTGGTTTCTGTCTCTCAGTGTTCAACTCTCCTCTTGGGGTTCATTCTGACTGACTCGACTGTGTATTCTGTCTTTATTCATGGCTTTTAGCCATTCATCCCAATACCTGTTCGGTTCCTCGTTCGCCTCTGTCAATTCACCTTCTGCAGCTGCGCTTGGAGTTCCCTATTCGGCATCAGCGTGATTTCTTAGGGAGTGGCCACGTGTCCTCCCATAAATGGCGCCAGCCTGCTTCGTTGGTTCGTTTCTCCAGTTACGTCATGGATGAAGTCTTTCCTCCACTGTGGCGGTCAAACGGATTCCAAATCTTTACAAATCGCGGTGTATTCCTTCATTGATTCCACTTCTTCTATCGGGCGTGATCTCAGCCATCCGATCTGGGGCCTCTAGATCCGACGCCTTACGCACGTCCCGCGCAGTTGACTTGCTTGACTGATAACGCTTGATCAATGGTGGTTTTCTCTCACCCCCGCTTGTCACGCGTTGATCGTTGAGTGGGATCGCTCCGCTTCCATCCAAAACTGCTTACCGTTTGAGGGTGCCCCGATCAATACAGCCAGTTTCTAGAGCACGGGTCCTGCATTTGTCCTTTTAACACATTTTTCCTTTCCGCCCATGGTTTCTCTGGTTTTCTATGCGTCCGTGCGCTCAGGATTCCCCCATTTTGACCCTGTTTGCCTAGTGATGCATGATTAGCGCTAAGTGTTAATCGCACATCAAAATCCACCTCCTTTTCCTGATCTAAGCTCCCAGGGGCTACTTTGACCTCCTGCGCAGTGTCCATGGGCCTCGGTCAGCGCGCTTTGATCGAGGTCCTCGTCGTTCCACGTTGGCTGCCATTGCCACTGGTTCAGGGGTGTTTTTGATCACTGTTCTAAATTCTTCAAAGATTTGTTCCCACCCGATACAGTCATGGTTCTTTGACAATTCTTGATGGATCCAATTCGGATCAGTGCGCAACTTGATATGGTGGTCGTGCCAGGCTTTTTCACACTGCTTTTGTACTTGTTGATGAAATCTAGCTAAAACTATTCCTCCTCGAGTTCTTCCAATTGTGCAAG
Organism: Pinus tabuliformis; assembly: GCA_031772625.1. Taxonomy (NCBI): domain Eukaryota; kingdom Viridiplantae; phylum Streptophyta; class Pinopsida; order Pinales; family Pinaceae; genus Pinus; species Pinus tabuliformis. The sequence goes on along the minus strand of CM062817.1, from coordinate 2,076,459,463 downwards.
CCTTTCCTCTAGAGCTTCGCGGTCTGTCATCCCTGTGATAATTGCTATTTGCAGACTAAGTATGATGTATTCCATCGGCATGAAAACTTTCATTCCATAAACTAAACAGAAAGGTGTCTGTCCCATCAAATTCTTGCACATTTTCCTGTAAGCCCATAGTACGGTAGGTACGAGCAGGGCCCAATCTTTTTGTTGTGCATTGCACACTTTGGTCAATGCAGCCTCCAGTATTTTGTTGAATGCCTCTACTGTTCCATTATCTTATGGGTGGTATGGTGTACTTTTCTGATGATACACTTGGAAATCTTCTGTGAGCGTGCTGATGGTTTCATTCAGGAAATGTGTTCTGTGATCACTCATTAAGATTTTTGGACAACCAAATTGGGTCAACATGTTTTTGAACAACAAATTCGCAGTCATAGTGGCCGTGTGGTCTTTGACCGGCTACGCTTCCGCTCATCATGTCAGGTACTCCATCATGGTGATGATGTAGCGCGCGCCTATCTTTCCCTGAGGTTTTATCGGTCCCACAAAGTCGATTGCCCATTTTTCAAATGGTTACAGTGTCATTTGTGGATTTAATGACATCTCGTCCCTCCATGAGGGTTTTCTAGTCTTTTGATATATATCGCAGGCCTTACAGTGCGCTTTCGAATCCCAGTGCAGGGTTGGCCACCATAACCCTGCGTGAAGAATCTTTTGTGCAGTCGTGTGTCCTGCATAGTGTCCTCCTGCAGTGCCCCGTTGTGCTTCCGTGAGGATCTGACCTCGTTCAAATTTAGGTACATATCTTCACAATATCTCATCATTTCCCATTTTGTATAAGTGCCCCGCAATGAAATAAAAGTCTGCCACGCGCACCACCAAATCCTTTTTCTGTTGGACTAAGTATTCCTTCAGCGTAGTCCCTATTGTCAGAAAATGGATTATATCTTCGAAGTGTCCATCCGTGACATGCACTGCAAAGAGATGTGCATCAGGTAGTCCCTCCTCCAAATTCGTGTGTTCCTCGCTCGTCTCAATTCGTGACAAGTGATCTGGTCCTGTGTTCAAGGTTCTTGGCTTGACTATGACCTAAAAATCATATTCTTGGAATAACAAGAGCCATATGCATATGCACCCCTCCAACACAGGCTTATTGACCAAGTATTTCAACGCAGAATGGTTGGTATACATCTTGAAATGTCCTCCGAGTAAATAGTGTCGGTATTTTTGGAGTGTATACACCATCGCTAACCCCTCGCACTTGGTGGTGGAATAGTTCTTTTCTACTTTGGACAATCTCTGACCTGCAAATGCGATTAGGTGATCCACGCCCTCTGCGCCCTCCTGTGTGAGTACTGCTCCCAGCGCAATACACGACACATCAACATGTACATGGAATTCCACATCCCATTTTTGGAAGACCAAGATTGGAGTGGAGGTGAGTTTCCCTTTCAGGACATCCAAACTCTTCATGCAATCATCATTCCAACAATACTTAACATCCTTTTTCAATATCTTTTCCATCGGCGCTGTTATTTGGGCATAACGTTTTATGAACTTCCTATAGTATCTGGTGTGTCCCAAGGTAGCGCATAGTTGTTTAACACTTTGCGGTGCTTTCAAATTTAGAATAACGAAAATCTTCGCAAGGTTCACCACCAATCCTCGTTTGCAGACTACATGTCCTAGCAGGTTTTCAAAGGGAACGAGGAATGTGCACTTGGTTCAATGCAATCTAGTGTTGGCAGCAAGTATCTAGCATCAAGTGTAAGCTTTCTACATGGTGCTTAACTAATCCAAAGATAGTCCAATCATCTAGATAGACCTCCAAAACTTGTGGATGTACTCTTTGAACACAGCCACAACGATGAATGAAAAGATGACTGGCGCGTTCTTCAATCCAAACGGCATAACGGTGTATTGAAAGTTGCCCCATTCTGTTGTGAAGGTCGTTTTTCTCCTATCTTCCGGTGCGATCTTGATCTGATGGTACCCTTAGAACCCATCCGTGAATGAGTATGCTTCCTGACCACCAACATTCTCCAGTACTTCATCTGTGAACGGTGTCGGGAATGGATCACGTATACATGCGTCATTTAGCTTCCTGAGGTCCACACATATTCTTATTTTGCCTTTCTACTTTTTCTCCTGTACTACCATAGGACTCACCCAGTCAGATTCTTCCACTGGCTCAATAACTCTGACTACGAGCGTTTGGTCTAATTCTTTGCGGACCTTTTCCTTATATTTCGGATTCAAGCATTAAGCTCGCTGCTTAACCGGATTCGTGTCAGGTTTCAGGGTGATCTTCATCATCCCTAAGTTGCCAATGAACCCTTTTAAGTCCATAATTTTGGTCAGGAACAAGTCTTGGTATTCATGAAGTAACTCAGCGAAGTTATCCACCGTGGCATCATCCAAATAGTCCCCAAGTGTTGCATACTTTGACTCCGCCTCCATTCCAATGTTTACCTGCTTTGTTTTTAGTGGCCCGGTGATGTTGGGGTCCTCAATCAATGGTCCGTGAACCTCGCGACAACCTTCCATTTCTAGAATGTTAATATTTCGTGGGTCCTCATCATCCTCCTCAACAGTTACATTGTAACACTCCAACATGTAGCTCAGCTGTGTCAGCCATTTTGGCTTAAGTACCTCCATTGGCTCATGGGGTATTTTAAAAATAGTTGCTTTTACTACCTATAGTGCATCGTCAACAGTATCCCACCAACGATCTTCAAATGTGAAAGTTAATAGAAATCCATCAAGAAAGATATCCCATTTGCTCGTACCATGGCAGAGCTCCATCTCAGTATACCAATTCATGGGTATGACATCTAGGGTATGATAGAATAAATGTACCCATTCAGGCTGTGGCTCTTCCCCGTAGACCTTGGTCCATTTCACGAGGTGTGTACATGGATCACCCCGTCCATCATACTTGTCTACTAGCCGCATTTGCGGTTTCCAAAATCGAAGGTGCATCATCCTTCTACATCCGTGCCAGTCCTCAAAACTTCCCTGATGTGTACACCACCACCTTGCGGGCTTCGCGTGCAGTGCCCATTTTAGAGCATTGAATCGCTGCTGTTCTAGCACTGCACTTTCAAATTTGTCCAGGAATTCATCCACCACTGTCAACTCGCCATACGTAGGAAGATCCCTTACCTCTATTGTCACACAGTGCAATGATCTAACCATCATGTTGCAATTATGCATGGTTATCTTGTGTAACCATTTCTGCCATCGTTATGTTTCCTTGTCCGAATCCGAAGTGCAGGAGCTTTCGTGCTCCCATGAAATCCTACCATCTGCAGTTGGGTTCACCCAGTATTGTTCTCGCATGGTTATCTTGTAGATACAATCAAGATCGTCATCACTATCATTGTCGTGGAATGGTTCAGTGAATCACACTCCTTCGGCTGGATCTAGCGGTACTACTACGTGTAGTGACCGTTTCTCAAAAATCATTTTGTGCTTCTTCAGATTTATGACTCTGTTCATATCGATGGCCTAGTCTGTTCCTAGTAGTGTGAGATAGGGATTGTTGTCGTTGACAATCTCTATCACTTCAAAGTCCTCCAACATGCTTGCACCTTCAATATCCACCGTTACCCCTTGCAATCTCCCCATGGGGAGGATCTTCTGTTGGTTCGCCATTCGCAATTGAATAGGAGACCATTGTAGCAAGGGTCTGCCCATGCATTCTCATGTTTGTTTTGACAGTACATTCGTGTCCGATCTAAGATCCAGGATTACCTGATCCATTTCATACTCGCTGATTTGCGCGGTCAACCTCATTTCCCTCCCTGTGTGCAATGCATGCTTTACAAGTTTTCGGACCATGTGCGGTTCTCTTGACCCCGCGCACCTAGTGATAAGTTCCTGTAGTCCTTTTACTACCTTGCTGTCGTGCAATAGTTTCATGCATGTCTCCAGAAAGGTAGTGAGCATTGAAGGATCCATCCCGAGTTCTAGTTGATCCTTAGTACCTGAAGTGGAGGCCTCCGTGAAGCTCTTCTTAGCTTCCATGAAAATTTCCTTCGCGCACTCCAATAAAATTCAGGGTCCCTTTTAGGAGCCTTGCATACCGACGCACTTTCTTCTAGCTGCTTCTCTTTATCATCTCTAGTGGTGATACCACTTCTCAACACTATGTTTACATTCAGGTCTTCTTCGCGTAGCTCAGACCTCATCATTTGAAAATTCTGAGTCGGGGGAGGCTGAAGTACCCCTTTTTCGCGCAGCCTCGCTATCAAGGTAGGGTAGTCTTCTGCCTCATGATCAAACTGAGTATAGTACAAACATGATGTTCTTATTAGATTCATATAATCGTGGGCATAGTGTCCGAGCCCTACGCAATTGTAGCAAATTAGTTGTCTGCAACCCCTTCCTCGTCCCATTCCACCTCAACCTCATTCACACCCCTAAAATCCAGCATGCGTCATTCCTGCATTTGGGTCGAGGGCTCGCATTTTAGTCTGTACCCTATAGGCAGGAGTTCGATCCATTATTAGTTCGTAGCTTCTACAGGTGTGTTTATCATGGCCTACTGACCTGCAAAAATTACAAAACAATTGCTGGGACATCTGCGTATACTTCTACAATAGATGGCAATTATCCGTAGTGCTTTTTCCTCATATCTGATAGATTGCATACCATAGTTTAGGAACTGCACTTGGTCCTGCTTGTGCCTCAGGTCTTAACGACATCGGCCCCCTCCCGCCAAGTAATTCACGAATAGTAGATAGTGGTCCTTGTCATGCCCCTGGCCTTTGAATTTTATGCACCATACCTCCTCACGCGCCTCTAGCCAAGGTGTCCTGTCCTATTTCAAACTCTGCATTTCCAGAAACAGATTTTGCAGTTGCACATGGATTTGTTGGACTCCCAGACCAGGATCTTGTATCGGGGTCTCATGCAATCTCATTTCCATCTCCAAGGCTTTGGCCTGGGTGGAAATATTTTGTTGTGACAACGTCATCCTTTAATGCGGTGCTAATGACGCTACAAACCATGTGCAGTGCTGTCCATCCGTCAAAGTCATGTTGGCTTCATGAATCATACTCTTCAACCTCTAGTCCAGATACCACAGGGTCTCACCTAGGAGCATCACGATCTCCTTAAACTCGATAATTGATTGTGTCTCTGACTTTGGCCTACTAAATTCCCTATTCAGTGTGGCTTGGATTTCTGCGATTCCTGCATTTGGATGGTCATTAGAATGCTTAATGTACCATGTTAATTCACGATCCTACAATGCACTTACCATTGTATCCTTCTTTATATTTTCATCCACGACTCCTTGTGCTTCCCATACCACCCTTACCATGAACCAGAATTGGTCTGGATCTTCATTCCCTACTCCTCTGAATACTAGAAGTTTTATTGCACTCACCATACTGAACTGTGGCGGTGGCAGAGGTGGGGTGGGTGGAGATGGATTTGAAGAGGGTGAGACGGGTGGCAGTGTAGGTGGAGGTGGTAAGCGTGAAATTTGTTGCCTTATCAGAGTGACTGCGCTTCTTGGAGAAACTTTCACGAGCTCTTCCTCGCTTTCCCACGAGGGTGAAATTAAGGGACTAGTTTCTAACTCTTCACTACTTCTATTTTTTTAGATCTTCCCACTTCGCATAGTCCAAACATTATTTTATTCACATAACCCACTTTTCACACAATAGCATCTTAATCCAAGTATTCAAAGATTTAATATACTTATCTCGCGGTCCTTTGAGGAAGCCTCATTCCAGCTCACTGTAGTTGACGGTCATATCTACCATGAACTCAGTGATAGATCCTGCTATAATCCAATCAAGCCAATGGTCCACAGCTTGCGCAATCTTATCTCCTGACGCTTCTAGTATGCACACTAATTCTGGAGTCCACACGATTGGTTTGTTGATCCTACACCTTCCCTGACTATCTGCTAGCTTCGCAATCCACTCATACAGCTCATAAGGAAAGGACGGAAAGAAAATTTCGTGGATTTCCGTATATAAGTAGCGCTCCAACCACTATTCCTTAGATACTCGCGGATTCCTATTTTCCTGCGCCACAAACTCGTGAATCTTCTTATCCAACCACCCTTCAATTTCTTCCTTGGTTGGATTCCAGTGACACGACATCAGACATCCCTTATGTAGATGCCGGTCCTAGCAATGAAACAATTTGTTGGCTTGTAGGGGCCTGACCCAGGTTCAGAGGTGATTTAGCCAAAAAAATCTCAATACTACTGGCCCTTTCAACAATAGTATACGGAGCGTGCACTGAGGTCTCACCCGAAGTAGCATGGGGGGGTGCTAGAACCAGGTTTCCACGCCCTAGAGATGTCTCATGATTTTCGGTGGTCCACAATTTGATCCTGTGTGCACGTCACTACACGCCCCGATCAATACCTCGTAGCAGGTGATGTTGTCTTCGCACAACCCTACTCTAGGCTCGATCCTCGTTAGTACCCAATCCCTTATTATTAACCCGATATTAGTTGAGCACTTAGCTTATCTACATGTGTTTAGTTATACTTAACAATGTTCACCATTCATACCAGTGCACGGGATAAATAAAACAGTATAATTGCAAAAGATATCAAACATATAATAACTCAAAATAGATACACAAGATTTGGAATTAAACTTCTCTTTATTATTCTTCTTCATTAGTTACAGACTCGACTCTGCGCTGCGCACTCAACTGCAGAGCCTCTTCCTACTACTACGACCCAAAGCACTTATACCTTTACTCTGTGCTCGCTATCTTCTCGATTCCATTCATTCCTCTATCTATTTCTAATTATCTTTACAACTTAGAGCCTTGCTTTATTTATACAATCCCATGGTCCATGGACCAAGGGTAGGCCGACACTACATTCAAAACTTAGGGTAGACAACCCTATGAGTCTAACATCTAATTTGTGCTCCACGCCCACAATTCACGGAGTATTTTCAACAATAATACTCAAAACTTGGGCTTTGAGCCCCAAAACTTGCTGTGGGGGGATTCCATGCCCAACAGAAACCATCTACAATAAATGGTTCCACATAATCATGAATATAAAACCTCCTCGCAACCTAGATTGATGAAACTAGATCCAAGTTCTTGATCTCCATCTCTCAATCCACAGTACGAATCTAACCATGCGAGTGAATGTTTCGAAGTCAAACATGGAAAACACCACTTGATTACTGATCAATGATGTGAATCGTTAACACATGCGATAGAAACCACCAATAATGAAAATGGTTCTCAAGGTACTTCTAGTACAATCTATGAAGTGCGAATACATGATTTGAAGTCGAACACTCATAGAATCGCTCGATCGAAGGCCAATGATGAGAACCTGTCATCGAAGGCCAGAAAATTTCCATTAAGGCATGCAGGTCTCAAGGTACTGAAGGTTTCTCGATCAACTTCCTAGATAATGAGTTGAAGTCGATAGGAAGCGACCCATCATAGGAAAGCATATGACATGAAACACAATGTCAAGTTTTGAAAATAGTTTGCAAGAACTGACTCAAGGATGGTTGACGCGATTGAAGGCTAGAATTTGCAAAGGAAATTGAACTATGGTTAAACTTCTCTTGAACACATAACGATATGAAATTTGATTTGGTGACATTTGACTTAATGATAATACCAAAAACCATGAAGACTTTCAATGAGGTTCAATTAATTGTAAGACAAATGAATTTCCCAACCCGAACATGAATGTGACGGAGTGTTGTGTTCAAGAGCGACATGCTCCCTTTAGAAATGAAAATGTAAAATGGATACCTTTTCCCAATTTCCCCCCACCATTACTAGCAAGTACCCCTTTATTTCTAACAAACTTGAGGAGGATAACATATGCTTGGAATGTAAGATCATCCTTTGGATGAGTCCATCGAAGTATTTTTAACGAACCATAAGAAGCAATGGTTCAGTCCCATTATGCTTAACAGGTCCTGTATTGTTTAGTTTTTACAAGTCCAGTAAATGAGTAACTCGATGTCATTTTCTTTTAAAGAGTTTGAAAAAGACACAAAAAGGAAACGCATTTAGTTCTTTTACCGTAAAATTTTAACGATCCTGGAGAAAGTAAAGCTCAACGTTTTTCAGTTTTAGAGAGTTAGAAGAAAAACATAAGTAGACTCCATCAGGTTCTTTTTCGTAAGTTTTAGTCCCTTAGGCCTGAAAAAGGATAAAATAATACAAGAGAGAAATATATTGACCATGTTCGATCAACGTATACATTTTTCATAAATAGTCCTAACTCAGTCCGTAAAAGGGGTAAACTTATACTAAGTGGACGGTTGTTCATTTACTTTTATGAGTTCAAACAAGAAAGTACTCAGAAATCTTTTCATTTTTAAAAGAGTCTAAAAAGGGCTTAAAAGAGGACTCTATGATTTTTTGCTTTTCATAATTTTTAAAGAGCATGAAAAGTGATAAAATTCTGCTAAATACTCAAACTGATTTATCATCGCTTTGTAACCTATCGTGCACATTTAAACTCAAAAATTGTTATAACTGCTCAAAAATATAAGATTTTCCTTCCTAAAATGCTTTAAATATAAAAAAAATATTTATCTTTGCCTTAAAAACCCTATGAAAGTGGGAAAAGTAAATTATTTTTCACCATTTTCATTTTTACCAGTTGAGAGTAGAGAGAGGAGTTTTGACCACTAGGCTTCCAGGATTGATTTCATGCTAACCATGGATGAAATCTCAAACCACTTCTTCCAGGTAGAAGATCTCTCCTTATATTAGGTTTTTATTCATTCAAATTTCTATTTTAAGCTTTTAGTTAATTTTTTGAGGCAAGGTTTTGTGAAAAAATCTACCTCGGCCCTACGTTGATTTCCTTCTATCGGGCCCACATAGTCGGGTAAAATTTTCCACATGGAAAATCATGGTATGCGTGGATATTTTATGGAAAAATCCACGTAGTTGCACCCTGTCTGTAAGACGAGGGCAACCTGGGTGACGAGGGTTCATTTTTTGAAATATTTGGGCCCCAAAAAACATGAGATTGATCTAAAAAATTATTCTAATCTTTTTAAAATGGTCATTTCAGGCTAATTGATTGTTCAAAATGGAGTGGAGGGAAAGAGAGAATGAAGTGAATGATTTAGTATCTTTGGCAAATCCAACTACCCTGCAGGCTCTAAGAACTTGTGGCCTCTTGAAATACTGGCTCATTCCTAGGATGAAAGCTAAGGTAGATCTGATGACATGTCTAGTAAGATCCTGGAATGTCCAGGAACAATGTTTCATGATTGATGATCATCGTGTTACCATTGTCGCCGATGACATCTATTTTTTGAATGGGCTTTCTCGTTGAGGAGTCAATATTTCGTTATTTGGACATAGGACAGGAGGAGATACTACTAATGGGTATCTACAATGCTTTTTAGGGGTGCACCACACAAGGATGCGAGAATTGATATTCAGACCTATAGAAAATATGTGATAGGTTAACCCGATAATGCAATATAAATCAAAGCAGAATATTATAACCTACTTCTACTCTCAATTTGTGGAAGCTTAAATATCAAGCTGAACAATATAACTAGAAGAAAAAGAATCAATGGCACAATACACATGAAACTACTTTAGGGAAAGCCTCAGCTAAAAACCCCACACTATTGTATTATCATACATGGTGGAAATACATAGAAATTATACAAAACCTTAGCTCTCATAGCTACCCAGATCTCAGTACAATCCTCACAGATGCTCACAGGAAATCTTGGCTTCTCTCCAACCTTCCTCTCTACCCTCCAAGCTCCTATTTCCTTGCATTGTTCCTTGTGGATGATTTTCCTATTACCAAGTGGAAAATCAATCTCCAAAACTGCGCAATCCTCAAGGATAAATCCTTGACTGCATGCATGAGTTTTATCCATGAGAAAACACATGAAACTGATAATACACTGTCCTTGAATATTTATCTCAACTGGGTCTTTCTCGGAATAGACATGCATGAGTTTCTGATGAGGGAATCTTCAGTTAACTAGAGTAGCACTAGTTGAGTGGATTAATGCATCAATTGACTATTAACTCACTATTAGTTCCTCAAATAGTTGGAACTAATTTAACTGGAATTAACTCAGTAAACTGAGTTAACTAATTACAACTCAAATATAACTCCATCTTATTTCCTTAATTTAAGGGATAACTCTTGCATGACTTCAGAATGACTTCTAACTTGAATTTCTCCAAATAATTAATTTAAAATAAATTAATTAACTATTTCCAAGTAGCTGTTAAGACTAAATTCTATTTTAATTCACAATTTAATTCAAGGACAAATTAAATTGGAATATTATTTTTCCATATTTTAACACTCCCTCACAACAAGAAAGGGATTATCTACCACCCCAATCCTATCTCTATGGAACTCGAATTTACACTTTGACAATGCCTTTGTCAAATTGCCAGCATCTTGCTCCTCTGTCGAAATATACTACAGCAACATGAACCTCTCGACTTGTGAAAAGCCACGGGCAACAAATCTTGCCTTATGTTTCTCCACACTACCATCAACAACTTTCTTTACCTTGTAAGCCAACGGGAACTCACAACAGACTTGTTCCCCGGTCTCAGAACCACGTCCCAAACACTATTACGAACTATGGATTAATACTCCTCCACCATAGCATCAACCCAAATCGGCAGCTACACTGCTTCCTCAAATGAAGATGCTTCAGTCCCAACACATTCCCCAGCAAGGGCGATGTATCCAATGTACCTTTTAGGTGACCTCCTTTGTCTGTGTGGAGAAGATGGTGCTCCCACATTCTCTCTCGCATCCTCCAACAATCTGTCAACTTCTCTTGTGCGCTTTTGTCCATCTCTCGAAGACTCTGCTTGAGTTGATGTCTCCACTCTTGGAACCTCTGCATGTGGCTGCTCCACATCAGTATGAGGCTCCTCCTCCTTAGGAACCAACAGTTCTTCCACAGCTTGTAGTTGGAGCTCCCTCTCAAGGGAAACTCGCATGGACTTCTACTCATCAAACTTGAGATCTCTGTGAACCACTGTCCTCCAACTGGTAGGCAAGTACACCTGATAGTTGTGAGGTGTATCAGTGTACCCCACAAATATCCCCAACTCTTCTATCAGCTCAAGCTTCTTCCATGCATCCTTTGTCACATGGCAATGTATCGATGAGCCAAAGATCCTGAAGTGACCCACATTTGGTCTCTTATGGGAGAAATCTTCCTCTAGTGTCTTCATCCCAAGTATGTGATGCGGGCTCTTATTCTACAAATAGACTGTTGTGTTGCATGCCTCAGCCCACAAGTGAAGTGGTAGGCCTTGGTCATGCAGCATTGCCCATGCTGCCCCTACAATAGTTATGTTCTTCCTCTCGTCCACCCCATTCTGCTATGGTTTATGAGGTGTTGTCAACTCTCATTTAATTCCTTCCACTGCACAGAATTCCTTAAACTCTTTAGAGACATATTCTCCACTGTTGTCACTTCTCAAGGCCTTGATTTTCTTCCCTAACCCTTTCGTTACCAAAGCTTTGAACTCACAAAACTTTGGAAGGTTTGGTCCTTCTTCTGCATGAAATAAATCCAGCATTTACGAGAGTAGTCATCAATGAAAATCACATAATAAATTTGCTTAGCTGTGGATGTCATTGAGAATGGTCCACACAAATCAGTATGAACTCACTCTAAGATAGCCTATGCTCAACTATCTCAATCATGAAAGGAAGACTTTGTGTACTTTCCCAAGGTACAACCTTTGCATGTGTCAACTTGCTCACGTTTACCTTTGGGAAGTCCTATAGATATCTGTTGCATTATCTTCAAAGCTTCATGATGTAAATGGCACAACCACCTATGCCACAACTTGCCAATGTATTGGCTTTGCACCAATTCTGCTTTCGTACTCAATGCTGCACAATCATCTACCTCTAGTTTATAGAGATTCTTCACCTCAATCCCTATCCTCTTGGTCTAACCCGTGTCTATGTGTCTTAGGAATGCCTTTCCTTTACTGAAGACAACATCATAGCCTTTTTCCTCCAACATCGTCGATACCAAGTTCTTCTTCATTCTGGGCGCATACATCACATCTGTCAAGGTGAGAGGAGCTCTGTGCTCCCTCTGAAAAGAAACTGTGCCCAATCCTGAAACAGTATACCTTCCATCGTCACCCATATCTACGTGCATCTTGAGGTCTTTCTCCTCCAAGGCACTAAATAAATTTTTATCACCGGTCATGCGGAATGAGGCTCCACTGTCAAGATACCAGACACAACCCATCATTGATGACACCATGGCATGCAATGAGGGTAAAGTCCATTTCAAACTGAGAGGCTAATGCCTCACCTTCTGATCCTTTCGAGGATCCCTTCTTGGACTTCTTAGATGGGTAATTAGTTGCATAATGTCCCATCTTGTGACAATTAAATCATCTTACTTTAGACATGTCACCCTTCTTCTCTCCATTAGAAGAATTCGATTTGAAATGGGAAGCCTTCCCCTTCCCTTTCCTTGCCTTACTTGCTAAGGCCAGATTTTCTTCATCATCATTCTTGGATGAAGAACCATCTCGTATGCTCCTCTTGATTTCCTCTTGCATAAGATCCAACCACAATTACTCCCAATCCGACAGTTTCTCCCTTCCATTCACAGAGTCTTGGTAGCTATTCCGACATTTTGGAACGCCAAGGAGAGCGAGGCTCACCATATCATCATCGGCAGTAGTTATTCCCACACTGCCAAGCTCATCTCTACAGGTGGTGAACTTGCTCAGATATGTGGAAATAGTATCGCCCTTCTCCATCTTGATTCTTCTAAGCTTATCCTTGAGCACCAATTTCCTCTGGTCAGCACTATTCTGGTAGAGGTCCTTCAATGTCTTCCACATTGAAAATGGAGTATCCTTCCCATGGAGACTCGAGACAATATGGTCTCAAACTCCCTCAAGGATGATCCGTCTCGCCTTCGCCACACACTTCTTCCACTCAGCCAACTCTTGTGCATTAGTTGAAGTTGTCTTTGGGATTTCTTGATCAATGAATTCCTTCAAGCCGTTATCTTCTAATACAACCTCCATTCTATCTTTCCATGCTATGTAATTCGAGCTACCTTGCAAGGCATACTCGAGTCTCAAGCCATAGAACGCCATTGGCCAACCTTGAAGTATGATATGAATTCGATTTGCACTTGCATCTCCAAACTTCAAACTTCGAATTCTCTTCTTAGTATACTATTCACAACTCCGATACCATGTAGAAAATCTGTGAAAGGTTAACCCGATAATGCAATATAAATCAAAGCAGAATACTATAACCTACTTCTACTATAAATTTGCGGGAGCTTAAATATCAAGTTGAACAATATAACAAAACGAAGAAGAATAAATGGCACAATACAAATGAAAATACTTTGGGGAAAGCCTCAGCTAAAAACCCCACACTATTGTATTATCATACATGGTGGAAATACATAGAAATTATACAAGCCTTAGCTCTCATAGCTAGACAGCTCTCAGTACAATCCTCATAGATGCTCACAGGAAATCTTGGCTTCTCTCCAGCCTTCCTCTCTACCATCCAAGCTCCTATTTCTTTGCGTTGTTCCTTGAGGATGATTTTCCTATTAGAAAGTGGAAAACCAATCTCCAAAACTGCACAATCCTCAAGGATAAATCCTTGGTTGCATGCATGAGTTTTCTCCATGAGAAAACACATGCAACTTATAATACACTGTCCTTGAACATTTATCTCAACTAGGTCTTTCTCACAATAGACATGCATGAGTCTCTGATGAGGGAACCTTCAGTTAACTGGAGTAGCACTAGTTGAGTGCATTAATGCATCAACTGACTATTAACTCACTATTAGTTCCTCAAATAGTTTGGAACTAATTTAACTGGACTTAACTCAGTAAACTGAGTTAAATAATTACAACTCAAATATAACTCAATCTTATCTCCTTAATTTAAGGGATAACTCTTGCATGACTTCAGAAAGACTTCTAACTTGAATTTCTCCAACTAATTAATTTAAAATTAATTAATTAATTATTTCCAAGTAGATGTTAAGACTAAATTCGATTTTAATTCACAATTTAATTCAAGGACAAATTAAATTGGAATATTCTTGTTGCCATATTTCAACAATACCATCAAGCTCTTGCCCCTGAGGACCATAACTTTCACTGTTAGAAAGTTTTGTGGTAGCACTACTCTTCATTTAGCCACATAGGCAGAGATGCAGACTGTCATGGAATGTTGGGAATCCACAAGTGTTCAATTGATGTGAGGCAGTGGTTGTAAACATGAAGGGATAACTGACTAGATGAAAGAATGGGAAAATGAATAATTTTGGTTATGGCACCATTCTTATTTCTTTCGCCTTAGAGAGGATTCCTCTTCTCCGACCATAACAGATTCTAGTAGATGAGGGGGGGACCTACGGATATGTGCATGATGAAGTGGGTTGCACTGATCGCTCATCATGGAGGCGATGGACCAATAGTGATGTATTCTCCTGATGTTTTTGACTGGTTGGGCCTGTAGATCATTTCGTTCGAGGACTCCCCATATGCTGGGACAGATTACATAGGTGAACCTGATATCCCACTTCCAGCTGGAACTTAGTTGGGTGATCTAGGTGAGAGTTTCTCATTTTGACATGTTTTCAATTTTTAAATTTGTATATTTGTTTTTGTCTTTAAAGGCTAATTATCTGAAATGCATGTGAAAATGTGGGCCCAATCCGACCAGCAGGGATGAGATGATTTGACAGACGAGGCGAGCAACCTATAGCGGTTGTAGCAACTAACCTGGAGGCAATATATATTTTGACAGAGCTGGAACACAACCTAGAGAGGTTAACTTTGGATATCCCAGAGGCAGGGATGGATGACATTCCTCTCCAATATTAGAGACATGTAGTTGGGGTTCTAGGGCCACTTAGACGATTAATGAGTTGAGTTGCTTGTGTTGTTGTTTTCTATCATGAACATCATCATGCTTAGATGTTCTAGTTTCTAGGGACACATTTTTTATTTTTGGTGCTAGAATATTCATAAAACAAAAGGCAGCGAGGCCTTATGTCCGTGGGTAACATTTTTTTAGACACACTTCTATGCAAACTCTATTTTAATGAAAAAATACTACTTTTCCCTACAGTTTAGCTTGATCAATATATGAATGAATATTGTTTTTAATTTAAAAATGTCGCAAATATCTATTTAACACATCATTAGCCAATGCATCTGTCAACGTGTTTAAATATCTTGGAATGCATTGATATTAGATATAATCAAATTGCCTTTCCAAAAGACGGACCCATAAAAACATTGTTGGACTCCTTACTGTATAGACATTGTTTAAGTGTAATACTATGAGTTTTGAATCTAACCTAACAATCAAACGCCGAATACCAAATGTGATGGCATTAGATAATAGCTCAATGACTACGCTATATTCTGCTATGTTATTTTTTGTTTGGCCAAGGCATATTCCATGAATAGAGACTAGCTCATCACTGGGTGAATAGATAACCCAGGCTACGGAAGATAAATTTCGAGTACTACTAATAGGGTCATCAACAAAGCCAATGTAAGTATGAGGGAACAACACATCTAAAAATCAAGTGCAAAACAAGATAAGAAGGAGAATTAGTAGAAAATGTGAAAACATTAACTATCACACATACCTAACAAATGGTAAATAATGTAGAAATCTTTGCTACAAATTTTATGCATAATATTTCTTTAGGTAAAGACCATTTATGGGCTTTCCTAAAGGAATACCATCGTAGTGAACCAGCTCAGAGGCTCCTTAAACTAATACACGTTTTATGATGTAAGGGCCATGCCACATGGGTTCGAATCTTCCCGCGCCTAACTTGTCATGAGCCTGATCATAAACCAAGACTAGCTCACCTTTTGAATATGAACGAGGATAGAAATTTTGATCGAATTGAGCTTTGACACATTTTTTATGAGCTTCGCTAGCCAATGCGGCACCATGATGATTTTCATCTAAACGTGCTAAATGTAAAAAATGTTCTTTGTCTGTAGAGGTAGCATGCAACAATTTGATAGCTAGCTTCAAGGATGGGATTTTACATTCAATGGGTAACACTGCTTCCAAACCATAAACAAGTTGGAAAGGAGTAAAACTTGCCAATGTTTTTGCAATAGTACGGTAAGCCCATAGTGATGAAAAGAGCATGGAATTCAAATTTCCTTTATGAAGACCAACAATCTGTTTAATCATATTGGTTTAAACTTTATTGATGACTTTGACTTGACCATTAGCTTGTGGATAGTAAGGAGTATAACTATCATGGAGTAGGTCAAGTTTTGAGGATAGTTCAACCATCATAAAGTTATGAAAATGAATACCATGGTCCATAACAATATCTTGCGGGACACCAAACCAAGCAATCACATGATTGAAAATGAAAATTGTTGTCGTTTCACTATCGTCTTTATGTAGGCGTCACCTCGGCTGATTTTGTAAAGTAATCGACTACAAGGATAATATACCCATGCCCCCAGCTAAGTGAGGATTACAAGTGATGAAATCGATGCCCCATTTGGTAGAAGAACTGAAAAATTTGATAGGGTGAAGAGGAGCCAGAGTTCCTCACATTTTGCAATCGTATATTTGGCAATTATGGAATTTATGGACTGCAATAATGAAACCTTTAAACATTGAAGGCAAAAAATAACTGGCATGTAGTATCTTTTGGGAAGTACCATACCCAAACATATGACCGCCACATGCTATAGAATGATAGTCATTTAATGTTTTTTTGGCCTCTTGGAGAGTCACACAACATTGAAATATAGAATCGGTGTTTTGATGGTAAAGAGAGTCACCAATAATATTGTCTTGTGGGGATTGGTATCAGATCCAACGATGATCAATTTTAGATAGCTCAAGCCCAAAAGTTTTGTGTTTGGAGATATATAATGATATCTCCATACTATGGATCTAACATACTAATAAGAAAGAGAGATTCATCAACAAAGAAACCTTCTGATATAGTTTCTATATCAGTATGAGGAAAGTCACACAATAGTTCGATGAAAACCAAAGATTTATTTGATTTATATTTTTCAAATTATAAATAAAATGCTTGTCATATAACTATCCAGTTGGAGTATTCACCCCCTAGCAATTGTTTAGTGAGAATATATAGCATAGGGTTGCAATATGAAATGATAATTGTTTTTTAGAGAAGTATATAGTGACAGAATTGTTAAACAACTTCAACAGCTGCCAACGCTAGCTTCTCCACATGTGCATATTTAATCTCAATTTTAATGAGATTACTACTCAAATAATAAATCACATGTTCTCCGTTAGAATCATCCTCTTGGACTAACACCATGCCAATAGTGGCATCGGAGGCAACTAAATACAGAAAGTAATCTCGTTGATAATCAGGTGGATGTAGTAATGGTGCATTGGTCAGTGCATGTTTTAATGCATCAAAATATTTATCAACAAGCTCATCCTAGAAAAAAGGAATGCCCTTTTTCAGTAGTCAAGTAAAACCCTAGGTTAGTTCAACATAATTGTGGATGAATCTACACAAAAAGTTTGCTTTCCCTTGCAAACATTGGAGTTGTGTAAGGCTAGAAGGAGTAGGCAAATTCAGAATTTCCTCTATTGTAAGGGGGTCAATACAAATTCCCTCTTTTGAAATGATGAAACCTAGAAGCCGACCTGATTGTACACAAAAGACACATTTTTCCAGATTCAAGTGAATATTATAATGCTTGAACCTAATGAAATTTTCTTTTAATTGCAATGGGTGAGCCTGCCTTTTCATTGAATGGGCCGACAAGTCAACTAAATAGGGTTGAACAATATGCTTGATATCTTGGAATGCATAAGGCATTGCTCACTGAAATGTTACACCATCAATTTTTCAGGCCAAATGGGAGTTTGCGATAAGAAAATGTCCCACATGGGCATATAAACGCGGTTTTGTACTGATTGGCATGGAGTATGTTTATTTGATTGTAGCAAGAAAATCCATCCATGAATGAAAATTTTCATTCCCTGCACAATCATCAACAATTTGGTCAATATACGGAGTTGGATAATTTTCCTTGGGACAAGATTTATTAATATCTCTATAATCAACACACTCTCGAATATTTCCTTTTTTTATTAGTAGGTACAATGTTTGATACCCAATCAGTCAAAGGAATAGGGTAAATGAATCCTTCTTTCAAAAAAAATTCAACCTTAGTTTTGATAGCGACAAATTTTTGTGGATGTATAAGACGTAATTTTTGTCTAACAGGCTTAGAATATGGATAAGTATTTATCTCATGTACAACTATGCTAGGGTCAATTCCTGGCATTTTTTCATATGACCAAGAAAAATGTTGTGGAATTCCTGAAATAGGGCTTTATAAGTTTGAATCTCTTCTAAAGAAGAAGCTCCTATATGAATATTTTTAGCTATCCCTGGTTTCACTAAGATGTCTATGGGTATCGTTGTCGATATGTTCCCTAAATTATGTTCAGAATGGGAAGAAAACGTAGATATTAGACATTGAGGATCACTAAGAGTCTCAGATGAAAACATAGATGAGAAATTAATCTCAATTTTGTCAAAAGATGGCAAGAAAGTTGAACGATGATGAGTATTGATCCATGGCATTTCGTCCAAGGTCATAACTTCCATAATCCCTTCATTAGTTAAAAAATCTGTATTAAAAGGATCAATCATAGAGATTGGTTCCAAGCACCACAAATGAGAATATTCATCAAGAATCGTATTCATTCAATTGTTTTCAGATGTTGATAAGCTGGAAAAGAATTGAATTGCCTCATAAGCCAACTCAAAAGGGCTACGAGGCATCTAACTGCCATATAATATTATTTCTAAATCTAAATGTACCTTCCACGGATCTCTTGATTCGAAAGTACTTGATGTCATCGTGTTAATCTGGGCATCATTATGAGGGAAATTGGGTGGAGGGAATAGAAATTTCTCATCAAATATGAGTCTTTGAGAAGACCAACACCAACTTCTTCATATGAAGTCATTGAGTTTCCAACAAAAGGCACACTACCAATGGAATTAGGGTCTAAGGTATATTAGGATAATTGGTCTACATTCACAATTCTTCCTTTATGAAGAAACATGATCATCCTAAAATATGATGAGACTACTGCCGCCATGGCATAAGTCCATCTTTGACCAAGCAAAATGTTATAGTCAAGTTGAGCATCAACAACCTCAATGTCTATTGAAACTGTTTTATCCTCTAATTCGATTGGTAAATCATTTAAAATACCGTAAGGACGGAAACCTCTTCCATCAAAGGCTTTCAAAGTTGTGGGAGATTGATTGATTGCTGGAGAACCTAAAGGTTTCCAACAGGAAATGGACATAATACATGTTGATTCTCCTTCATCAATCAATGTTCAAATAAATTTTCTAGTTTTGAGATGGATTGGTATCTGAAAATCCATTTGGTGCAAGAGACGCGGGACATGATTTTTTAGATTGAAAACAATCAAATCAGATTCATGAGGATCTACTGCTCCAATGGTTGATACTAATAACTTCCTTTGTGTTGAAAAGTATGCAGCACTTCAAGAACCAACATTTTCGAATATGACATAGCGAAATCTTTAATGATGTTATAGTTTTGAGCATCCCTAGCATGAGGGTTAGAGGCTGACTTTTGAAGCATACCCTTAGGAGGTGGACGAATTATCATATCAAGGTTTGGTTTTTCAATATGTAATGGTTCATAAGAAGGAATAGATGTGGAAGTTTGATTAGATGGATTGGTGTCATCTCCATCTTCAACAAGACTCTTTGAGGTATAATCTTTGGATCTCATTGCCACCATAAATTTGGAAGACATCATCATGATATCTGCCGATGTGGATGAGGAGGATTGGTCATGAGAAACCATTTTTCTATCTTGGGGAGGAAAGGGGCCCTTCAAAGCAGCAGGAGTGGGTGAACCTTTGACAAATTTAGAAAATTTGGTAGGATGTGGGAACTCCTTGGTGTAATGAACTTCATCACAAATTAGGCAAGGATAACGAGGCTTCTTCTTTTCATCAAATAGTTTGTTCTTGTTTGATTTCTCCTTAGAATGAGTGTCTTATTTAGCTTTCCCTTTTCCATTTTTCTTATTTATAGATTGCTTACCTTTTCCAATAGGTGATTCTACGATGTTAATTTCTGAGGTAATATTAAGAGAGGGATCTAATTCAGGTGAATCAAATAGAGTCGAAATCTGAGTTTTCTTAGAATTTTTCTTTTGTTCTTAGATTTCTGGTTCACAGAACCAATCATACTATCAGTGGCATGTGATCTTGTAAGGGCTGGATTAGTTTGACCAAGGCAGGGTAAATCTGGGATCTTTTCATACAAAGTACCAAACTGAGTATAAACAAGATCAAGGTATTGAGCATGAGTAATTACTTGATCCTCAGTTACGACACCTCCTTTGGCAACATCTTCAATTATTACAAGTAAAAGATATTTTATAAACCATTCAACCAAAATCTGGTATGGAATGTAAACTTTAAGCAAACAATGTCTTCTTCTCCATTCATGAATGTGATTTGAGATATGGGTTGACATTGATTATTTTAAAGATTTTAAAAGTTCAGTTCCATTATCATATCTAATGGACAACTGGAAATGGGTCAGAAAAGTTGTAGCAAGGGTGTTAAATGTACTAAAGGAAGCTCGCAGCAATTCTACATACCATTTGGCTACCGAACCAATTAGGGTTCGTTGAAAAAGTCGTAATCTAATAGAATCATCGATTAATGAGTTGGATGTGCACCAAAGATGATAGGTCATAACATGGTTTAATGGGTCTTCATCTGACTTACCTTCAAACTTAGGGATGTCACTAGGCAACTTTGAATGGATGGCCAAAATGGTAAATAAAGAAGAGGATCATTAGTTAACTGAGAGAGGTCAGGAAAATTAAAATTTCCAATGAAAGGTACTTGGCGATTGGGATCCTGAGGTGCATACTAATAACCCTGAGGGACAAGTCTTGTACTGGGAGGGGGATACCCAAGATATCCTTGAATAGCCTGAGCAGTTGGAATATGCATACCTCCTAGATATCCAGCATGAGCCATACCACATTGTGGTTGCATAGGTACTTGAAATGTATGACCTAGGTACAGTTGATTCTTAAGCGGAAGACTCTGACCCATTTGACATTGAATGAAATATCGTTGAAAGGGTTGATTTTGAAAAGGTTTACCTTGCAGAAATTGAGTTTGAAAAGGTGGACCTTGAACAAACTAACTCTGGGGTTAACCTTGGAAAAGTTTCCCTTGAAACAACACTTGCATATATGGGACATTACGACAGGTATTTGGGGCATGGATGGAATTGTAGGGATATATTGAACACCAGATAACTGAGGGATAGACTAAACAACAGGATGCACCATTACTTATGATGTAAGTGAGATAGTTACCTGTGATACTCCTGGAATGGGAGTTTGCGGTGAACTTGAACCTAGATTCTGAACAATTGTTGGTACAATAGATTGAACCAATGTTTAAGGGGTACTCAAGACATGATGCTAGAGTGGTTGTTGGGTAGGTGTCAATGGATTACTCTGGGAAGTTGGTTTGAATTGAAAAGGTAATTGTTGTGTAGGTTGTCCAATAGGTTGAATAAGCTTATACACAGGCACTTAAGAAGCAAATGGAAATGAATGTTGATTTAACAAATGATTCCAAATTTTATTCATTCCATGGTAAGGCATTCCAATGGCGGGTTGAGTCATAACAGGTTGACCAAAACTGGTTTTAGGCATTTGAGCATAATTAAGATAATTTACAGTAGGTGGTTTCCCCAGCCATAGGGTAAGATCCACCTAAAGGTTGTCCTCTGAGTGGAGGATACGATGGTTTCCCCCCAAGTAGGTAATAACCACTTGTTGGGTTGATTTGAGGATTACCAACATTACCAGAAATCATATTAATAAATTGTTCAGATGTCAAACCTTCATTGTAGGATTAATTACACTAGTTGACATGTTTGAAGATGAATTTGAGGAAGAAGCTCCTGAATAAGCTCCAACAAGAGAGTGATATCTAGGTGGTATAAAACCACCATATAATGTTGACTCCGGAGAAGTAGAAAACATAGATGTGTCTGATGAGGTACTTCTAGAAGCCATCATAGACCAGTCAAAACCTGGTACAGTAGAGTAAGGAGTCATGTATCGTGGAATCCCTTGTCCTAAAAATTTCAAGGGTGTGAAATACCAAGGGTTAGGGTGAAGAGATCTAAACAAAAGATCTGAAATATCTGATGGTTCACTGGTAGAAACTATTGGTTCTTCCTCTTCATCTAAAACAATTTCTTCGATGCTAATGAGACCAAGAGGGAGACTATCAGTAATAATGAGTTTCACACGTGGTGAATGTGGAGGATCTGGAATATGCACTGTAGCAGGTGTATAAGATTCAGGTTCATAAATATTTGACTCAGGTTCGTCAATATCTAGTTCAAAAATGGGATTTATATCTAAAAAGTCTCCAGTATATGATTCAGTTTGAATGAGTTCAGTAATATTTAAATCATTTCCTCCTGAGTGTGATAATAATTTATGAGTTTGGTCAAGTTCAATTTCTATCACTTCAAGGCCTAAGATAGTAGATGTTTCTGGTTGATTAACTTCGGTTCCTTTCACATCAAAGTCTATAATGGTAGAAGTTTTAGTTTCTGTTGCAGTTTCGGATCCCTATGATTTATATTTTTCAATTTTTATCTTTTATAACTTACTCGGTGTATACTCAGGGGGGTCCTCGAGTATCCAACGTGATTGTTTTGGTAATTCCGCCACAATGAGAAAAAATCAATTAATAAATAACACAATAGATTATAAATTACACCTAAAGTCTCTAAAAAGTAAAAACAACATAGAAAGTAACACACGTTAAAAATCTAGGAGTTCAAACCATACAAACCGACTCTTCACAAAGATCAATAATTACTAGTTGGTGATGAAATCCAATGTTGTAGTGACCAAGGTGAAAAGCTTTATATAAATGAGAATTTGGAACCAGTTACCTTGACAACCTGCTTAATGAAACAGCCTGGTGCATGTAACTTTGCTACAAACCATATCAAGTAAAGATTACCCTCCAAAAAGTCCAAGTGAGTCTAGTAAACGCTTGTTCCAGGTACAACAGGACCTTCCCTATGCCATCACCTTAGGTAGAGCACTAGGATTATAGTCACTAAGTTTACCAAATATAACAATTTTACCTGGGGGGACAGTCGTATATCGAACATACACGCAAGGGAAGAGTAACAAGTTTAATCCCCTTGAAGGCTCCTCCACATGATCAATCAAAGGTTTGCTTTAAAGTGACCCCAAGTACCTTTTAGTACCATTGTAATATGTGCAAATCAGTATGGTTAGGTTGATGAATTGGGTACGATAACTTCACCAGATTCAACATGAACTCGTTCTTAACTCATGTACAAGAAGATATTCTTAGATAAAAATAGAAATAATTGGATTTTCTCTCCCCAACTCAAGATTCTATTGTTTGTTTGTAGCTTTGGAAAGTTTACTTCCTTCCCTATTCCAAAGCCCTACACTTAAGCTATTGTAGGTGGCAAGAGCCCTAAAAAGGTAAAATTTTAGATGAATTTTAATTAACATTGTATTATTAAGTTGTTCTTTACTCAATAGGCAATGAAGGTGAAACTCATGATGTTATGACATGACTCAAAATCTTAATGCACTAAAAAATGCAATGGCAACTTTCAAATTTGATGAAATCCTATTTAGAGGAAAGAAAGAGTTTCTTTCATTTTTTCGAAATGAAGTGCAAAACTCACAACTTTTCGACTTTCACAAAACAACCAACTTCACTTTAATGCAATGAAAACACAAAAAACAAAAAAAGTTCTAGATTTCCCTAAATATCAAATAAACCAAAAATACTCTTTATCTTTTATCACTCAAAACTTTCAAGTACACAGAAATCAATCAAGAGAGTTGGAGAAAAACAACATTTTCCCTATGAATGCTTTGATTTAATAATAATAATAGTGTAATTGTGATAAATTCCCAAAATTGAAAGCAACAATTTCCTTTATCAAACAAAAATGACCACAATTCCTTCACAAAAACACTAGATCTCAAGACACCCTAATTTTCAATTCAAAATGAGTTTGATCACAAACAAGAAAAAAATTAAGGTTAACTGGTATTTGAAAAAACAAAATAATAATATCACAAGTAGAAGGACAACCTATCTTGTTTTGATCAATCGACAAACCAACCAGACAAAACCCTAACCAGTTTTGTCAAAGAGACCTAATTCTCAAAAAATATTGACAAAGCACTCAAATGAGTTCAAAGGAGACATAAGACAATCCAAAAAAAGATAATGACACTTCTAGAAAATCAAACTCAGGTCTGGGTTGAAGCAAAAACCAATTTTTCAAAAATTCTGAACGCCTACGCAGGTCAATAATACAAAACAGAGCACATGCACGCGGTTGCTAAGGAACAACTGGCACAGAGTTTCACTCTGTTAGTGAATGAAAACAACGTAGGTGCGATAAACCAAAGAACAATTAAAAATTCAAGAAATCAACCACATATATCTAAAATTTCATTAATTCATAAAGATTCAAGTCAAGATAAATTAGTAGTATCATAAAGAAAAACTAAGGAAAAGGAAGAGAACAAAGATCTTCCCCAGTGGATTTTCCAATTTGTTACACTGAACAAATCCCTCTTGCAGAAAAGAGCAATCTCCCTAGATCCTTGATGGAAACTAGAAATAAGCAAGACAATTGAAATGACTTGTCATCTTTCCCTAAGTTGGACTTGTTTGAATT
Source organism: Pinus tabuliformis (assembly GCA_031772625.1). NCBI lineage: Eukaryota > Viridiplantae > Streptophyta > Pinopsida > Pinales > Pinaceae > Pinus > Pinus tabuliformis. The sequence goes on along the minus strand of CM062817.1, from coordinate 2,076,434,631 downwards.
ATAGGAATTAAGGCTAATGGATGAGCCTCTTACCTATTTCACAAAATGCTCAATGAAGATCCCTTATTGTGATTTGATGCATCTCCTCAATCCTTAACAAGACCTTCAATCATAGACCATAAAAGGATCAAAATCATATGCGATATAATAATCCAAACAAAACTTAACCTAATGATCAAGGAAATTAGGAATTGAATTTTCCTTGATAAAAATGATAAACAATTATAGACCATTCATCATCCAATACGACAAATCAATGGGAGAAAGTGTTCATTTGTATTAATCAAAGATAAATAGGATCCTTACAACCTTCGTCTTGATGCCGTGAGGTTCCCACGAGGGATTCACTCACTGAACCTCTGACATAGCATGTGTGTTCATGGAATACTAAACAATACCCTTAATTTGTCTACATATTGGAAAATACCTCTAAAAATCACATTATTTAACCCCCTGCCAATATAAATCCAATACACCTTCCCAATTTAGAAAGCCCCTATTTTCACTAAATATTGTATGTATCCATTTTTTTGCTCACACTTTTTATACCCTTTTATTTTTATATCCTTTGTATAGTGACATGATGCCTCTCTTATGACCCCACATGCATTCTACAATGCACCTTTCTTTTTTATATATACATTGTAAATGCATATTAGTTCTCCCACAATGCAATTACTTAACCCACACTCAAGCACACCTAACTATGATTTGTGGCATTTAATGGTCTAAGAAATACAAATATCAATTGTGTTTTAGGAAGACTGATTATGTGCATGTATATAAAATAACATATAAATCGATCTATATGATGATGAAAAACCAATTGATGAATCTTCATGAATAGGTTGTACAAAATAAGGTGTTCAAGCACAAGTCTAGACCCTCTAGATGCAAGAAAACTATCTACAACCAAGGTTGGGGCCCCAAATCTCAAATCAAGGGTGTAATACCAACCTTGACATCCTTAGAAGAAGAGGACAGACAAGTCCCAACACATGCGCTCTTAAGCCTCAGAACCCCAGGATAAAAAAATTATCGAAATACACAGGAATGAAGGGAAAAACCAACCGAACCTCTTAAGTTGGACCTAAAAAAATTATAAACCACCATCTATAAATATCGTTGGATCTGCTCATGATTTGCTTTTCAACTGCGCTACTCCTCTAAACTCTGATCGCTGATCAAACAACTTGCATGCCAATCCTCTGCCGTTGATATACACTTAGTAGATCCAACGGTCCACGATGTTTCCAGGTGAGACACAAGAACGAGGAATAACCACCCGATAAGTGGTTTCCCTCTCTCTCCTCACTGCTACATGTCGCGATATGTATGGAATTAGAGCCAATGAGAGGAATACCACTTATGGCCTTTCATCTGCTCGAAATCCACTTGTGGTTTTCTCTAACCACTTTGGCTCGTTAACTATCGGTTAAATTTTTCCCCCGAACACCGTTGATCTGTCATTGACCGAGATCTCTCGATCCAAAATCAATTTTCACACCACAGGTCTTCCTCCACTGATCTTTCTTGATCCAAAAATGGATCCTGGATAAGCCTCTAAGTCTAAAGGACTTCATAAGAGAGGTAAAAGGTGCAAAATGGCACAAATTGTTTGTAAATCAGAGGAAAATGAAAATCACAAGTTGCTCCTGGAAATAGTCTCATCGCAAGTTGCTCCTGGAAATAGTCTCATTGCGGAGATCTCCTCATTCGAAATCCAATGCACTTGAATGGGAAAAAACAGACTCCGAATGAAGGATTAATTGTAAAATGAAAATTACAAAATGTCCTTAGAAAAGGAGGCAACTTCATTAAACTTTGAACTATATTGAAAATTTTGATTTTAGTATAGGCTCATGGGCCAATCCACAGCTAACATGTGGTAGGCCAAGATTGGGCCACGTGGCCTTATTTGATTGGTCAATAGGAAATATCGCATCGCAATTATTTCAAAGGGAATGACCTTGGGCCATCAGCGATTGTGATAAGCGATTGCCGCTTTATCGCATCGCACAAATCCATGGGAGGACTTAACAAAGGCCGAGGCCAATGCGACATGCGATCGCTGATTATCGGTGTTAGCGGATCAGGCATCAGCAATATGTATTGGATCGGCGTATGTCATAAGGGAAGGACCCCGGGCCGTAGCACCGCAATATTACGATATGCGATAATGCGATTGCATTTGGACTGTTGCATCGCGAGTCTGATCAGACGGTGGAGATCTAATGGGGAATATCGCATCGTTATTTGCATTAAGACCATGGACCGAGGCTCCTGCCTGTTGCGATTACGATATGTGATCGAAGGCAGACCCAAAGTTTATATATGCGATTGTATGTGTTTTAAAGTTCGGAAAGCACCAATTTCCTTTGTAATTGCGTATTTCATTTATTAAACGAAATACAAAGGGAGTTGAGCCTGATGTGATATTATGGACCCGAAAGGGTTCTGAAATGCCTCTGTATAATGTTTCAAGTCTGGAATTATGTTTTGTTTGGATTTTCCCATGTTTTTATAACGTTCTCCGTGTAAACATAGAACGACTGTTTCAGAAGAATTTAAAGCGCTGATTGCCCTTCCACGCAAAACAAATGGCCACCATAACTTGGGACGTTATCAATGACTGTTAGAATCTCCAGAAGGAAGGTGAAGGGACTGAAGGCAAAATTTGTAGAGCTTGAAAGGGAAAACCAACAGGTAGCCCGATTTGGTTTTTAAGCCATGAATGTCAAAGACTGTTGGGTTGGTTGAGTCTGAAGAGCACGATTAAGAGGCATAAGCAGGAAACGTGGAGACAGAGGAAGCTCCAGAAGCGTAGAGAGGTTTGGAAATTGATAATTTTCCTAGAGGGTAGTCCAAGCGTGAAGTGAATGCATGGGCAGAGTTGGAGCGTTGACGAACCCATTGGGAAGCTCGGTGAGCCAGAGTGCTTAATAGAGCGAAGCCACCAAAGGTTGGGGTAGCGCATAAATGCTTCAGTGAAGTATCAGACAGAAAAGAGATCGAGTGATCGACCTGTTGTTGGTGTTGTTTGAGTTAAATACTGAAGAAGGAGTCCAGAGATAGAAAACGATTCCGAGGGAGTTAGAGAAGCTAGAAGCTCAAAGGAGCTCAAAGCATTGACTGAAAAAATTAGTCTAGAGAAGCTTAGATATATTTGTAGCTAAAGGAAAACCAGGATTAAGATGGTATTCTGAGCCCATTGGTTCATTTGTCAACCATATGGAGTTGAGTCATGGACTTGTAAAAGAATTCAGCCATAATCCCAAAGAGCCTAATCGAGTTGATAAGAGCTCAAGGAGACATAGCCCAAGATATCAGGGTAAAATCCAAATTAAATTGTTGTTTCTATGTGTGTTTTATTACTGCATTATCTCTTCTTCTTTATTTATTGTTATATGCATTTATATATCAGTTTCAGCACATTAATTTATAGCACATAAACAATTTAAAACAAATACAAGTATACACCTATATTTTCAAGCTTTTCTTCATTCTGCATTGGTTAATCATTGAAGACTTGGGAATATTCAAGCTTTGGAAGTGGGAGAGGTTCTTGTAAGCTAGACAAGAAGCCTAAGAGTCCCATTTTCAGATCATCGCTCGCCTTCGATGGATTTCTACGTTTAAAACCCAATTCTGCCACCAAACTCTATCTATACACGACATTGTTGGGTGTGGAGCCTGATTATCTTCTGTATTCAAAAGTATCACTGCATTGGACCCCAGTTCGAAAGGGGGTGGCAATGCCGCCCTTTAATTTTTCATTGCAATGGGGTCCAGTGGGGGTGGTTGCGACCTTTTGAGAGCCCCCCCTTGTGGGGGTATTGGGGGCAACACCCCCGAAGCTAAGAATAGATGAAAAATTTCCTTGTGAAATGTTGTAATTTTGTAGTCAATATGGGTTGTTCATTAGGCGGAGATCTAACGATAGAAGTTATGTTTAATTTAGGGTTTTTTTCCCTAGAAGGCAACCCCTCACTATATATGAGGGAATTGTATTGCATCTATGTAGATCTGTATTCTGAGTGAGGAAGAGAGAGGAGATTGAGAGAGAAGAGGTAATTATAGTGGATATGTTGTAGGTTGTATCTCTTCAGTTTGCTGGATAATATATCAAAGGACTCGTTGTTTCTCCGTGGACGTAGCCCAAACTGGGTGAACCACATATATTTGCGTCTCTCTTGTTTTATGTGTTTTCTTTGTTTATATTTTTGCAATATTTTATGTGTTCCATTTCTCTATAATATATAGTTTTCTAACAATTGGTATCAGAGCCGAAGGTCTATTTGACCGAAAAACTCGCAGGAGAGAAGGGTTCTTGGTTTGAGTGGGAGAAATGGCGAAATATGGTAGGTTTAGGGTCGAAAAATTCAACGGCCAAAACTACCAGCTGTAGAAGATGCAAATGGAAGGTTGTTTGTATCAGAGAGATCTGTACCAACCATTGAGCGAAAAGACAAAGAAGCCGACGAGTATGATAGACACATAATGGGATATTCCCAACAGAAAGGCACTTGGAACAATATGGCTGTGCCTAGCGGCGTCAGTAGCATTTAATATTTCAAAGGAAAAAACAATAGAGGGTTTATCGGCCTCAAATAAGGTATTTCTTATGAAGAGTTTATTTAATATGAAGATGTCAAAAGTTGGATCTGCTGCTGATCATTTAAATGAATTTAATACAGTTACCAGTGAGTTAATTTTTGTAGGGGTAATTTTTGATGATGAAGCTAGGGCTCTGTTATTTCTATGCTCATTGCCAGAAAGTTGGAATGGTTTAGTTATGGCCATTAGTAACTCTGTCTCTGGATCTAGTACTTTAAAGTTTGATGATGTTGTCGGTGCAATCCTTAGCAACGAAATGAAACGGAAAAGCTCTGGTGAGACATATCAAGTAATGCTTTGACTGCAGAGATTAGGGGAAGAAAAATGGAAAGAGGAAAGAGCCCAGGATATTGCAATAAGTTAAGAAAAGGCAGATCCAAGTCTAGATCAGGGATAGTGTGTTGTGTTAGAGTCGGTCTAGTAGCCCTCCATCAGCGATCAAAACTCTTTGCATTTTCATAAGTAGGTGTCTCATCAGTGTCATTCTTTGCATTCCGTTAGGCATGCCATAACCATGATGGAGGAGCTGGTGTCTTTATTCCCCTCTTGGCACTGCTGGATCAAGTTGTTTTAGTCATTAAACTTTTTCAAAGTTGTTTGTCTTGTCTTGAGGTCAAAGTCTTAGGTATAGGGTTCTGATCAAGTTTGCCTTCAAGGTCCTGTCTCTGAAGGTCAATAAGTGCCCAGCAAGCCAGAGGGATGATTTTCAAAGTATTTCTTCGAAATATTCTATCTTGCACAGTTAATTTTCACCTTGGATTTAAAAACCCTGTTTTTAAAGCCAAGGTCATTTCTCAGAATTTTGTAAAAATTGTAAAAATTCAAAATGATTCAAAGGACAACATATAACCCTGGCTCCCTTGCCAAGATCCCTCAGATGTTATCCCTGCAAAATTATCAAAGAAAAGCATCAAATCAGTCAATTTCAGGACAAAGGAAACCAAGAAAAAGTCAAGTTTATAAAGTGTCAAAGAAAAACATTATAAACTGGGTTTGGGCATGAAATTAATTCAAATCAAAGTTATAAAAGCCCAATCTCCCTCCATCAACCCTCATTGTGCATCCAAGTTGTTGAGCAAGAGCTTGCAAGTGATTTCGAGATGCATTTGTGAGCTTGACAGGTGCGCGACCCATCAGAGGCGCGCGATCCGTCAAGCGCCTTCCAACAGTGTTAATTTCTAACGGGCGCGACCCGTCAGTGGCGCGCAACCCGTTGGGTGAGGTGCGCGACCTGTCAGCGCCCTCCTTATAAAATTGCCTGCAAATTCATCCAAGGAGCCAACAAAATCGCCAAATTGCCTAAGCGGAAGAGCCCGACACAGCAGTATAGGAGCCTTTACCATTATGGTTTGATTCAACTTGTGGTATTACATCAGTTGGCTCAGCAGGGCATCTCATGGGAGGAGTTTATCTCTCGTGAGCTTTTCACAGCACCACCACCGTCACATCCTGAGGTTATTCACGAGGAGGGAGGACCATCACAGCAGCATGACATCCCCTTGACTAGATATGTCAACTCTTCTCCATTGGTCACTTATCAGAGAGGCCAAAGGGCCTTATTTGCAACAGCTTGGCGAGTATTTTCTCCACAGAAGGTGGAAGGGGTCTCGCCTTCTTCATCAGCTCAGCGAGTGCTATCTCCACATCAGGTGGAAGGGGCCTTGCCTTCTTCAGCAACACAGACAGCATAGAGGGGCAAGCAGCCCATGATCAAGGAGGGAATGACCGGTGATCCCGATATTGATATCATTGATCTTGATACCCGCTCTCCTACCACGGAGCTTCATGAGGTCATTCAACAAAAGGAGGCCAAGAACCGCTTGTTGTAGCAGAAGTTAGAGATGGCACAGGGGAGGATCACCTATTTAGAGCAGTGCAACAAGCAGTTGGAGGATGAGCAAACTCTTGATGAGTTGTGGAGGATTCGTAGTGACCGCAACTTGAATCGAAGAAGACCCGGTGATTTAGTACCCGTTGAGCGAGAGTCTATGCTTATCCGGCTCAATGCTCATTTGGAGAGGCTATTGGCCAAGGCCAACCAAGATAAGAAATTTCTTAGAAACATGAAGAATCATTATTGGGCACGGATGCACGTGTGCAAGGCGAAGATGAAAGTGCTCCAAAGGCGGTTGGCCAAAGCAAAAAAATGAAGAAAAAGGTCCGACCCCCTCCACATCTTGGCCGAGGCATCCTTGAAGGAGCAAGGCACTAAATAGCTCAGCCCCAGCACAAATTCCAAGAAATTTTGAGCATTTTGGGTGATTTTTGGTTTTTTAAAGCAAAGAACAGGTTTTTCCGCTTGACGGGTCTCACCCCCCGCGCGACCCTTTTACTTGGCAACTCTATTTTCAGAAAACTCAGCATCTCCAGATTTGTCATGAAAAGTTACACATGCTCATCCATTGCCAAGAGATTTTATGAAGTTTTGGGCCTATAGAAAGTCAAACAACAAGCAAACAAATGACTTTCTGCCACATTTTTTACACACAGAAAGCAGTCTTGGGAGATTGAAATTTTGGAGGGGTAAATGACCACCCAATTCCGAAATTCCACTTGGGTTGGACGGTAGACATCCAGACCTTTCGAACAAGCCTACTCTTGCCTCATTTGGACACCTGAAAGTGCCCCAAAAGGGCTCTCAAAGGCGCGTGACCCGTCAGGATTTGGCGCGCGACCCGTCAGACAAATTGCTCAGGATTTCAGCCTACAACTCAGCAAAACGCAGTTTTGACTGTGTTTGACTTTTTGTAGTTGATTTTTATGCTTCTTGTTGTAAATGATGTAAATTTATGACACTTTTACACTTATGTATCTCTTATGGAAGATTCATTCATGAGATAGGTGAAAATTAAATGAATGAATTGGTTTCCTAGCTTATAGAGGCAAGTTGTTTTGACTGCCTAGTTTTCAGTGCTTAGTTTAGAATTGGTTGAAACAGCTCCTAGGATAGTGAGATCGACCCCTAGAGGCAGCGAAAGAGGTTAGATGATCTATATTATGTACTCTCTTGCTCATTTTCATGGTTGGACTCTTGAGGGAGAAGCTCTTATTGTATTATTCACTGTATCTCTGCAATGTTTGGCAAAGGAAGACCAGGGTTTTGCAGTCCTTTTTGGGATTCTTGTGGACACATGTATTGATGGTGTGTTTCTCTTTGTACTTGTAAGTGTGTTATGTGAATCATTTCCTTACTTTTCCTTCTGCAAATTAGGCAAATGAAGTGTTAAAGTAGAATTCATGACCGTCATGCTCTGCTTTTAAGTTTGCTTAATATCAATGTTTTCAACTGTTTAAGGGGAATTCAAGGTTATTGTTTTCTCTCCTTAACTCCTCATCGGTCATTCTCATTCATCCATCTCTATCAAAGGCATCAATATTGTTTCCTACCTCGCCCCAAAGAACCCCCTGCGAAAACTGTGTCCAATCCCCGCACACGAAATTGCCATTCCCCAATTTTCCACCAAAACTTTAAAAATCCCAAATTAAACCTCTTGATCAGTTTACTAGCCTAAAATCAGTGTTTTCCTATTGGTCATCTCGCCCATTGATGATCTTTACTGAGATAGACTGGAGAGAGCCCTCTCCTGCCCCGTAGGGCTAGCTACGAGGCTAAGTGGTTTGATGTTGCCTTGGAGTTTGCCTTTCTCAGCCTGAGGTGAAATTTCAAGCGCTAACATATTGGCGACCATACTGGGGAGAACAAATTGTCTGTTGATTGATGTGTTTTCTTCATAAGTCTTAGACGGAGCCTGAAGTTACGCCAGGTAGCCTTCGAAATGCTTTTGCTTTGCATAAGCGGAAGTAGATAAATGTTGCTTCAGTTAATCTCCGTGAGCTTGTGAATACGGCCACTTCGATTGCATTTTACCCCAATACATGTATCAAGTTCAGATCTGATTGTTGATAGTGGAAAACGATCAGACACTGACAAGGCTGAAATCATTCACTGGCGACTCTTTCACTGAAGAATCCAGCAACCTATGCTTCATGGTGACTTCACTGCAGGGAGATCAGTAGCTTTGAGCTTTTCAAGATGGATCGGATTGCAAGAAGATATGCTCCCTTGAGCCGTGATCACATCCCTGGTTTTCCAAATAAAATTCCAAAGGTAGATTGGTCAAGGAATTTGCCTACATTTAAAGATGATGGTAAGAAGGATGCTGCTTTACATCTAGTTAGATTTCATATGCATATTCGCAAGCTGAAGGTGGATTTTCCTGAAGATTTCCTGATGAAGATATTCTTGGCCACTCTGGAAGGTAAAGCTCAATCATAGTATGAAAGTTTGCCACCTGCTTGTATTTACTGTTTAAAGGATTTTCATGCTATGTTCATTGAAAGATACAAGGACTCTTATCCATCATTAGATTTAGTTCAAGACTGTTGCAAGCATGCTTATAGTTTTATTGAAAACCTCGAGAAATATTATGAAGATGATAATTTTATGGACGTTGAGATCATGGAGGCTCTGTATGAGAATCCATTTTAGCAACATAAAGAAAACTTAGAGGATACCCATCAAGATGATTAGGGCATTTTGTAGAAGAATCAAGATCAGTAGGCTGAAGATGGTCATATGGCTGAAAATGATGAAAGAGAAGAGCTTGTTTTAGATCTGCCCACAGAAGAAGACCAGATTGTAGATTGTGATAATGCCCAGTCAGCTACTTCAGAACAACATTTAGATTATGATGACCAGGAATATCTTGTGCTGAAGCCCATCGAAGAGAGCTCTATTGTTGATATCATAGACAAAGTTTTGGATTCAGATGTTCATGAACAGCAAGGTGAGATCTTTGTGCAAGTAAGTGATGAATTTCCTTTCAATAACTCAGTAATAAATGATAGTTTGAGTGCCCTATCATATGAAAATAATTAATGTTTAAGCAGAAGAGAACAAAAGGCATTGTCTCCTTTGTCTGAAGAGGAGATAGATCAGCTCTTGAAAGGTCTTGTTACAGCCCAAGCTACAGCAGATTTGCAATGCACACATAGTCAAGAAAGTGTTGGGGAAACTTCTTCCTCTGTTGAAGAAGATGATTGTCTTGTAGATCAGCAAGCAGATAATGTTTTCCTTCACAAAGATGATAATTCGGCTGTCATATCATATGAAGATCACCTACCATATTGTCTGACTACCGAAGATCATAGCATACAGGATTACCTTTCAGATTCTTCATATGTTTCATGTGTTGAAATGTTTTTACAAGAGGAGATCTGCTCATCTACCTGTTCAGAGTTTTTTGAAGCTTATGAGCATACTTTTACTGAAGCACATGATGAAGGAAGATCAGAATTTGAAGCAAAGGATACCTTGTTCTTTCAACAGGAGGTGGCAATGTCAAGTCTTCATGTTTTCCAGGATCCAATGGCAGATTTGTTACAGTCAGAAGTGAAGGTGATTATTGTTGTGTTCAGTGATGAAGGAGATCATGGTCAGCTATGTTTTTGGATGCCCAGTTACCAGTATCTATTGTTGATCATGAGATCTGATTGGAAGAATCAGTCAAGAAGCCATCTTCTTGATTGGTTGCATTGGCATTATGATATAGTTTGATGTATATTGTCTTGTAAGAAACACAGGTGGTTGTCATCATGATTTCAAATCTTGATGGACTGCTGCCCTTCAATAAGCTTTGTAAGTTCTTGTTTTCGTTAAGTCAGTCATTAGTCATTTGTGAGTCAATTTTCAGTCTTGTTGTTAAGTTAATTTGTGTCGGTTTTCAGTCATGCATTTTAGTTTGAGTTTTTGACTCCATTGCCCAATGATGATAAAGCACTGGTCTGCTCTCCCAGAGGTCTAAGGTTCTTGGTACCTCCAAGGAGCTACCATCCCCATTGGAGCCAATGTTAGAGTCGGTCTAGTAGCCCTCCATCAGCGATCAAAACTCTTTGCATTTGCATAAGTAGATGTCTCATCAGTGTCATTCTTTGCATTCCGTCAGGCATGCCATAACCATGATGGAGGAGCTGGTGTCTTTATTCCCCTCTTGGAACTGTTGGATCAGGTTATTTTAGTCATTAAACTTTTTCAAAGTTGTTTGTCTTGTCTTGAGGTCAAAGTCTTAGGTATAGGGTTCTAGTCAAGTTTGTCTTCAAGGTCATGTCTCTGAAGGTCAATAAGTGCCCAGCAAGCTAGAGGGATGATTTTCAAAGTATTTCTTCGAAAGATTCTATCTTGTACAGTTAATTTTCACCTTGGATTTAAAAAACCTGTTTTTAAAGCCAAGGTCATTTCTCAAAATTTTGTAAAAATTCAAAATGATTCAAAGGACAGCATATAACCCTGGCTCCCTTGCCAAGATCCCTCAGATGTTATCCCTGCAAAATTATCAAAGAAAAGCATCAAATCAGTCAATTTTGGGACAAAGGAAACCAAGAAAAAGTCAAGTTTATAAAGTGTCAAAGAAAAACATTATAAAGTGGGTTTGGGCATGAAATTAATTCAAATCAAAGTTATAAAAGCCCAATCTCCCTCCATCGACCCTTATTGTGCATCCAAGTCGTTGAGCAAGAGCTTGCAAGTGATTTCGAGCTGAGTTTGTGAGCTTGACAGGCGCGTGGCCCGTCAGACCAGGCGCGCGACCCGTCATAGGCACGCGACCCGTCAAGCGCCTTCCAGCAGTGTTAATTTCTAACGGGCGCGACCCGTCAGTGGCGCGCGACCCGTTGGGTGAGGTGCGCGACCCGTCAGCGCCCTCCTTATAAAATCACCCGAAAATTCATCCAAGGAGCCAACAAAATCGCCAAATTGCCTAAGCGGAAGAGCCCGACACAGCAGTATAGGAGCCTTTACCATTATGGCTTGATTCAGCTTGTGGTCTTACATCAATTGGCTCAGCAGGGCATCTCATGGGAGGAGTTTATCTCTCGTGAGCTTTTCACAGCACCACCACCGTCACATCCTAAGGTTATTCACGAGGAGGGAGGACCATCACAGCAGCATGACATCCCCTTGACTAGATATGTCAGCTCTTCTCCATTGGTCACTTATCAGAGAGGCCAAAGGGCCTTATTTGCAGCAGCTCGGCAAGTATTTTCTCCACAACAGGTGGAAGGGGTCTCGCCTTCTTCATCAGCTCAGCGAGTGCTATCTCCACATCAGGTGGAAGGGGCCTTGCCTTCTTCAGCAGCACAGACAGCACAGAGGGGCAAGCAGCCCATGATCAAGGAGGGAATGACCGGTGATCCCGACATTGATATCATTGATCTTGATACCCGCTCTCCTACCACGGAGCTTCATGAGGTCATCCAGCCAAAGGAGGCCGAGAACTGCTTGTTGCAGCAGAAGTTAGAGATGACACAGGGGAGGATCACCTATTTAGAGCAGTGCAACAAGCAGTTGGAGGATGAGCAAACTCTTGATGAGTTGTGGAGGATTTGTAGTGACCGCAACTTGAATCGAAGAAGACCCGGTGATTTAGTACACGTTGAGCGAGAGTCTATGCTTATCCGGCTCAATGCTCATTTGGAGAGGTTGTTGGCCAAGGCCAACCAAGATAAGAAATTGCTTAGAAACATGAAGAATCATTATTGGGCACGGATGCACGTGTGCAAGGCAAAGATGAAAGTGCTCCAAAGGTGGTTGGCCAAGCACAAAAACGAAGAAAAAGGTCCGACCCCCTCCACATCTTGGCCGAGGCTTCCTTGAAGGAGCAAGGCACTAAATAGCTCAGCCCCAGCACAAATTCCAAGAAATTTTGAGCATTTTGCGTTATTTTTGGTTTTTTAAAGCAAAGAACAGGTTTTTCCGCTTGACGGGTCTCACCCCCCGTGCGACCCTTTCACTTGGCAACTCTATTTTCAGAAAACTCAGCATTTCCAAATTTTTCATGAAAAGTTACACATGCTCATCCATTTCCAAAAGATTTTATGAAGTTTTGGGCCTCCAGAAAGTCAAAAAACAAGCAAAAAAATGACTTTCTGCCACATTTTTTACACACAGAAAGCAGTCTTGGGAGATTGCAATTTTGGAGGGGTAAATGACCACCAAATTCAGAAATTCCACTTGGGTTGGAAAGTATACATCCATACCTTTCCAACAAGCGTACGATTTCCTCATTTGGACACCTGAAAGTGCCCCAACAATTCTCTCAAAGGCGCGCGACCTGTCAGGCAAATTGCTCAGGATTTCAGCCTACAGCTCAGCAAAACGCAGTTTTGACTATGTTTGACTTTTTGGAGTTGATTTTTATCCTTATTGTTGTAAACGATGTAAATTTATGACACTTTTACACTTATGTATCTCTTTTGGAAGATTCATTCATGAGATAGGTGAAAATTAAATGAATGAATTGGTTTCCTAGCTTATAGAGGCAAGTTGTTTTGACTGCCTAGTTTTCAGTGCTTAGTTTAGAATTGGTTGAAACAGCTCCTAGGATAGTGAGCTCGACCCCTAGAGGCAGGGAAATAGGTTAGATGATCTATATTATGTACTCTCTTGCTCATTTTCATGGTTGGACTCTTGAGGGAGAAGCTCTTATTGTATTATTCACTGTATCTCTGCAATTTTTGGCAAAGGAAGACCAGGGTTTTGCAGTCCTTTTTGGGATTCTTGTGGACACATGTATTGATGGTGTGTTTCTCTTTGTACTTGTAAGTGTGTTATGTGAATCATTTCCTTACTTTTCCTTCTACAAATTAGGCAAATGAAGTGTTAAAGTAGAATTCATGACTGTCATGCTCTGCTTTTAAGTTTGCTTAATATCAATGTTTTCAATTGTTTAAGGGGAATTCAAGGTTATTGCTTGCTCTCCTTAACTCCTCATCAGTCATTCTCATTCATCCATCTCTATAAAAGGCATCAATACTATTTCCTCCCTCGCCCCAAAGAACCCCCTGCAAAAACTGTGTCCAATCCCCGCACCCGAAATTGCCATTCCCCAATTTTCCACCAAAACTTTAAAAATCCTAAATTAAACCTCTTGATTAGTTTACTAGCCTAAAATCAATGTTTTCCTATTGGTCATCTCACCCATTGAAGATATTTACTGAGATAGACCGGAGAGAGCCCTCTCCTGCCCCGTAGGGCTAGCTACGAGGCTAAGTGGTTTGATGTTGCCTTGGAGTTTGCCTTTCTTAGCCTGAGGTGAAATTTCAAGTGCTAACATGCTGGAAATGTGGGAAGAAAGGATACCTGAAGAAAGACTGCAAGTCTCAGAAGGGAAAAGAAGGAGACACACAACAACAAAATAATCATGAAGCGAATGTGATAGGTGATTTGTTGCAAGATGCTTTGATTCTTTCTTTAGAAAATATTATTGATGCCTAGGTGGTAGATTCAGGGGCCTCATTCCATGCCACACCTGATAGGAAACATTTTCATGATTATGTTCAAGGAGATTTTGGACAGGTTCGATTGGGGGATGATAAACCCTGTAAAATCGTTACAACGGGTAAAGTTTTCATAAAACAACAGAATGGAAATCAGTGGCTATTAAAGGAGGTAAGGCATGTCCCAGATCTAAAGAAAAATCTAATTTCAACAAGGCAATTGGGAGGTGAACGCTGTGTGACTACTTTTACAAATAAAACCTCGAAGGTCATAAAAGGATCCTTGGTAATAGCAAAAGGAGAAAAGGTTGGTACATTGTATTTTGCAATGGTATTTCTAATTTTGTTAATGCTTTAACCTCTACAGGTGAAGATACGACATTGTGGCATCATAGGCTTGGGCACATGAGTGAGAAGGGGATGGAGATTCTTCACTTAAGAAATTTTTTGCCAGGTTTGAAGCATGTTGATTTAAAATTCTGTGAGAATTGTGTTTATGGAAAACAGAAGAGAGTCAAATTCCTCAGAGCTGGGAAAGAAACGAAGTGAGAAAAATTAGAGCTTGTGCATACAGATGTATTGGGACCTGCTCATGTATCATCTCTTGGCAGATCTCACTATTATGTTACTTTTATTGATGATGCAACTAGAAAAACCTATATTTATTGTATTCGAAATAAATCTGATGTATTTGATACTTTCAAGAAATGGAAAGATTTGGTTGAAAATAGAATAGGAAAAAGGTTGAAGTGTCTCAGATCAAACAATGGAGGTGAATATTGTAGCAAAGAGTTTGATAGGTACTATTCTGAGAATGGAATTCATAGAGAGAAGACAGTTCCAAGAACACCACAAAAAAATGGTGTGTCAGAAAGGATGAACAGGACAATCATGGAGTGTGCAAGGTGCATGAGATTGCATGCAAGATTGCCTTTACAATTTTGGGCAGATGCTATAGATACTGGTGTTTATCTAACAAACAGAGGGCCTTCAAGTTCCTTGGATGGTGGTATTCTAGAGGAGGCATGGACAGGTAAAAGGTAAACTACTCTTTTTTAAAGACTTTTGGTTGTGAAGCCTTTGTCCACATTAATAAAGAAAATAGAACAAATCTTGAGGCAGAATCAAAGAAATGTACCTTTATTGGATATGGTGCTAATGATTTTGGTTATCATTTTCATGATTATGAAAAACACAAAATCATTATGATCAGAGATGTCATATTCAATGAAAAGGTTTTGTATAAGGATTAGCTATAGGAAAATAAACAAGAAAAAGAAAATAGAGAATACACAGTGCTTGATGAGATCACAAAAAAAGTGATGGTGCCTGAAAATCATAATGATCAACATCCAGAACAACAACCACAATAGCAAAAAGCACCTCAAACACCTGAAGGTGGTGTTAGAAGATCTACCAGGATAGGTAGACACTGAATGATACACTCCTTCATTATATTATGTATTGTTGACTGATTCTGATAAACCAGAATGTTATGAAGAAGCAGTATAGGTAGAAACCAGGAAGAAGTGGGAGCAAGCCATGAAAGAAGAGATGGACTCCTTAGCACATAACCAGACTTGGGACTTAGGTTCCCTGTAAGTAAAAAAACATTGCAGAATAAATGGGTTTGCAAGTTGAAGGAAGAAGATGGAGGTAGAAAAAGGTATAAAGCTAGACTTGTGGTGAAATGGTTTGCATAGAAAAAGGGTATAGATTTTGATGAAATATTTTCTCCTGTTGTTAAAATGACTCCAATCAGAACTATTTTAAGTCTAGTAGTAGTTGAAGATTTGCATCGTGAGTAGTTATGTAAAGACAACCTTTTTCCATGGGGATTTGGAGGAAGACATATATATGTAGCAGCCACAAGGATATGAGGTAAAAGGGAAGGAGAAACTAGTGTGTAGGTTGAAGAAGAGCTTGTATGGCTTAAAACAGGCTCCAAGGTAGTGGTATCTAAAATTTGATAGGTTTATGTATGAACAAGGTTATACTAGATGCCACTCTAATCATTTTGTTTATCTCAAAAGACAAAATGATCGAAGCTATATTATATTGTTATTGTATGTATATGACATGCTTGTTGCAAGTTCTAACATGTAGGAAATAAATGTGCTCAAAAGAAAATTGGAAAACTCATTTGCAATGAAGGATTTGAGTGCTGCAAAATAAATCCTTGGTATGAGAATAAATAGAGACAGGAAGAATCACAAATTAACATTGTCTCAAAGTGAGTACATAGAAAAGGTGTTGAAAAGGTTTAATATGCAGAATGCAAAACCAGTTAATATACCTTTGGCTAGCCATTTCAAATTAATTAAGGAGGAGTGTGCCAAGACTCAGGAAGAAATGGCTCATATGTGTTGAAAAGGTTTAATATGCAAAATGCAAAACCAATTAATATACCTTTAGCTAGCCATTTCAAATTAAGTAAGGAGGAGTGTCCCAAGACTTAGGAAGAAACGGCTCATATGTCTAAAGTTCCATATGCATCAACAGTTGAAAGCTTAATGTATGTAATGGTTTTCTCAAGGCCTCATATTGCACATACAGTGGGAGTTGTAAGTAGGTACATGAACAATCTAGGAAAAGAACATTGGATGGCGGTGAAGTGGATTCTCAGGTATTTGAGAGGTACCACAAATCAAGCATTATTCTTTGGTGGTTCAAACATTGCTCTACAGGGATATGTTGATGCAGATATGGCAGGTGATAGAGATAACAGGAGGAGCACAACAGGTTATGTGTTTATTGTAGGTGGAACAACTGTCAGTTGGGTCTCAAAACTACAAAGTGTTGTTTCAATCTCAACAACAGAAGTAGAGTATGTTTCTGTAATAGAGGCTGGTAAAGAAATGATTTGGTTAGAAAGGTTTCTGGATGAATTGGGTAAGAAGCAGGAGTTGGGCAGTTATACAGTGATAGCCAAGTGCCATACATCTTGCAAAAAACTCTGCATTTCATTCCAAGACTAAACATATACAGCTCAAGTACCATTTCATACGGTCAGCGTTGGAGGATGGACAGTTGAAGCTAGAAAAGATACACACCAGCCAGAATCCTGCAGATATGTTAACAAAAGTTGTAACCAGGGAGAAACTGAGAATCTACTCAGTTTTAATTGGTCTTCAAGTGTGATGAAGAAGATGAGAAACAACCAAGTCCAAGGTGGAGCCATTGTCCAGCAAATGAAGCAATAGTGTAGTTTCTATAATCAGTCTCCAAGTGGGAGATTGTTGGGTGTGGAGCCTGATTATCTTCTGTATTAAAAGGTATCGCTCCATTGGATCCCAGTTTGAAATGGTGTGGCAACACCACTTGTAAAATATTCACTGCAGGGGGGTCCAGGGGGGAGCGGCTGCGACCTTTTGGGAGACGCCCCCCTTGGCGGGGTGATGGGGGGCAACGCCCCCGAAGCTAAGAATAGATGAAAAATTGCCTTGTAAAATGTTGTAATTTCATAGTCAATATAGGTTGTTCATTGGTCGGAGATATGACGGTAGAAGTTATGTTTAATTTAGGGGTTTTTTCCCTAGAAGGCAACCCCTCGCTATATATGAAGGAATTGTATTATGTCTATGTAGATCTGTATTTTGAGTGAGGAAGAGAGAGGAGATTTAGAGCGAAGAGGGAATTACAGCGATATGCTGTAGGTTGTATCTCTTTAGTTTGTTGGATAATATAAATCGAAGGACTAGCTATTTCTCCGTGGACATAGCCCAAACTAGGTGAACCACGTATATATGTGTCTCTCTTGTTTTATTCATTTTTTGTGTTTATATTTTTGCAATATTTTATGTGTTCCATTGCTCTGTAATATATAATTTTCTAATAGACATCACTCCATAATAGTTAACTATGATATTTTAGATTGCCATCGATCCTTTTAGTGATCGATGGTCGATCAACACACTTATAAACGAGATTTAAACCATTCACACTTATATACTGCATAACTGGAAAAAAGGCATAAATACATAGGCACGCGGAAATCCACAAAACACACAATCTATTCATTATACAATATTGAATACAGGCTAAGTAATTTCACCCTTAAAACAAGTTCCCCTTTCGGTTACATTTTGACTACTCTGGTTTATACAAATTATATTTGTCACTCTCTATCTTCTCCCTGTTTGTCTCACGATATATATAGAACACACGGGTTCATAGTTTACAAAAATATTGGATCGGATCACTGAAAGGATCTGATCAATTCTCTCCTTGATTTCCTCTCACAAATCACTCAACGATGCATACATGGCAGATAATTACAAATGACAAGTCTTCTAGAGACTCTATTAATTCCATCAAATTAGCTCTATTTTAACAGAATTTGTTCCCTGTTTTGCTTCGATGGTCCATGTTCTCCTTGCTCTGCTTTGGATTCCTTTTTTGATTAAGAGTGTCGGATGCTCCTGCATCAAAATCACCTTTTGATTCATTGTCATCTCACCAATGAGATATGGGCTATCACTCATAGACTATGTAAAATGTAACAATGGATTGGAGATAACACATAGGCATTAAATGAATGGACCACAATTAGAACATAAGACAATATTTTGGTTGTAGAGGTGATCCGCTCCATTTGGCTAGCTCAAAAAAATGATGTATTCCAAATTAAACCTCCAAACGCTTACAATATTTTCTACATGTTGAAGGCAAGCATTACCTTATCATGCACCTCACTAAAGACAAGGCTTCCTTGCACTCTCATACCTTTGAAATACAATTCTAAAATTTCTAGAGGATATTTTGATTATCCAATTTTAAGGTCACAACCAAGCCAAACATGACATTAGTGTATGATACCCCTTTGTGCAACAAGGGACCCACCTCCACACAATTATTTGACTGCTAAGTTAATGAAGGAATACATACTCTACCCCCTTTGGTTTTGAACCTGTGACCTCTTAGGAGGAAACACATGCTCTTAACCATTAGGCCCACTCAAGCTATTGTTGTAGGGAAAAGTATCCGACTCGGATGACCCTATCCCACTCTAAGGGTGATAGTACCTTAGCAACAACTGCAAAACAAACTACTTAAGGTTTACTTCTTTATGAAAGCAAAAGAGAATGGAGAAATGCACTAACCGTTGCCTTGCGCTTAATGTCGAATCCAAACTCTTCTCTTTGGCTGCTTGCTCCCAGCTCCTTGCTCTTTTGTTGGCCCAGCTACAATGAGATCCTGCAAAATAACAAAGAAGGAAACTACAAGAAGCATGCAATCATAACTGGTTCAAGGATTAGTGTAAACCAAACATGCAATTATCACAATATATTATTGAAACAAGATCACATAGAAGAACCTCAATAGCTTTTATTAATGAAGAAGTAAAGGTTCTGAGAGTATTACAACCATTGAAGGCTCCAATCCAGCAACACCTCCCAGCAGAAAGAATTTCTCCTCTTCACCTCTCTCAAGCAATCACCCAATAGCTCTATAGTGAAACCAACAGCATATCATTACTTTGCACAAAATTCTAGCCTCCTGAGCTCATAGGAGAGAGCTCAATATATAGATGAATTGAGAAAGGATGAGTCAGCTTGCAACTGATGTGTAGCTACCTTGTGTCCTCTCTCTCTTCAGTTAATCTTTAGTTGATCTTCAGTTCTTGAGTCCACTTGGAGAAACAGAGCCTCTGACTCATCACAAGGCGAAATCCCTGATCCAAGTGTCATTTTTGGGGCAATGACTCAGTGTGCCACTTGTCCAAACTCGCTCAACGCAGGTGGCCTTTGTCCTACCTGCTTTGCAACGCAGGTACACCATGGAGGAGTTGTGTTTCAGCGCAGAAGCCTAGTGGAGCACCTGCTTTGATTTCAGGATTTCTTGTTTTTGAGTGTTTTCAGGTGGAGAACTGTTATGAGAGCTGTTGGTTTGCTGACCTTGTTCCTCTAGGGGTAGGAACATCATGTTTAGGGAACTTTGGATCCCTTGTATTATTGACAATTCATGCTTATTGCTGTAAGGCAAAAAATTGTCTATAACAGACGCCCCCTAAAGTATGAGGTCGTTTATCGGGTGAAATGCTTTATTGAGAGGATCCGAAGTTCATTCAATCTGCTGAGAAGTGTCCTGTAATAAGATACAATACAATACATTATTTTTCATACATTTTCATGATCTAGCTGAGGCGGGCATTCCCATGCTCAGCTTTATAAATACATTTTGGTACATAGAACAGACGATCGTCTGATTGTAGACTGATAATTCTCTGCTGAAATTATCATCCTTTGAGAAGGATGATCATCTGCTGTAATGATGTACATATCAAATGTCTTTATGTCCTGAATATATATCGCAGCCCGGATGGATGAAACTAGATCCGGGGTCTTCAATCTCTTCCGATCTTCACTCGATGTACAAGTAGATCCATGTGAGAATTTCTTGAAGTCGAACATGGAAAGACATCGCTTGATTACCGGTCAATGATGTAAACCGTTAACAAGCGCGAGAGGAATCACCGATAAGGATGATGACCCTCAAGGTACGGCAGTACAACTCACATGGTGGGAATAAAGGACTTGGCGTCGACCACCATGCAAAATGTTCTGGTCGAAGGTCATTGATGTATACCTGTCGCCGGAAGTGAGAAACTTGCCATTGAGGCATGCAAGCTTCAAAGTACTGAAGGGGGTGTTCCTAGATCAACTCCTTGGATAATGAGCTGATGTCGACAAGGAGCGATCCATCAAAGGAGGGCCTTAATGAATCCCACATCAGTGACACGGAACGGAGCTAGTGATTGTGATGAGGTGAAAACAAACTGTGATGTATGATTCAGGGTGGCGGTCATGAAGTGGATGAAGGATAATGTATGGTAGTGGATGGGACACGGTTGACTCTTTGCAGAACCACATCTCTTGAACATATAACGACACTGATCTGATGGATTGGTAGCATTACCCCAATTGTGGATGGTGTGGCGAGGACCATGGTTATGAGACCGGTGAATGAAACAACCCAACCCGATGTGATACGGAGGACAAAGTGTCATGTTCAAGAGTGACTTGCTACCATTAATGCTGTGAGGTTCTCCCAATTTTTCCCCAGTCATTGCTGACCAGTACCTCTTTATTTTTGTCAAGCTTGAGGAGGATAACATATGCTTGTTCTATAACCTGCCCTTCGGGCAAGCCCATCGCTATGTTTTAACGAGCCTAGCGATAGGGAAACTTGTTCTCGTCTAAAGACAAGTTTGTCGCTATTTAATCATTTTAACGAGTCTAACGACAAGGAAAACTCGGTCCTTTTCATTTTTAGAGAGTCTGAAAAGGTACGAAAAGTTAACTCCAAAATTCCTTTTTCGTCTTCTAATCCCTTAAGTCCGAAAAAGTATAAAACCATACAGAAGGGATGAATTTTCGATTTCTTTAACGAGCCGAACAAAACAAGCGCTCGATCTTTTTGTGCAATAATCCCTCAGGTCCAAAAAGATTAAAATCTAGAGGAGGGATAGCTCTTCCGGTCCTTTTAACGAGCTGGAAGGCCAAAACTCGGCAAACTTTTCATATTTTACGAGTCAGTGAAAAGAGCTTAAAGAAGACTCGTCTTTTGAGGAACGAGTGATGAACAGGGATAGCAGTAGATTCCAGGTACAGGTTGGAATTCTCCAATCACGGCAGTGTCACAAGGATGGCTAAGTGGAATCACTCTTCGCAGCTGTTCCTCAAAATGGGTAAACACACATATGGAGATGAACGATTGGCCAAATGAACGGATGGAGGTGAGGCTGCAAGGACACGACCAAAGGTTTTTAAAACGGCTTTCAAAGGTTACATTTCTCCAGGTTATTTACCGGTTCATTTTTTCTGGATGAGCTTGAACTGTAGGGAAAGATTGCTCAAAATTCATGTTTATTTTTTAACAAGCATGAACTCTATACAAAAACTGCTCGATTCTTGCGTTTATTTTTTAACAAGCATGAACATTGCTAAAACTGCTCAATTCTTGCGTTTATTTTTTAACGAGCATGAACATTGCTAAAACTGCTCAATTTATACCAGTCTTAATACAAGGAATGCCTTAGGTGAGGTAATCTTATTTAAGGAGCGATACCTCACTAATTACTCCAATTTGGCAGGTTTTAACTTTTGCCTTTCATCCTTTCTTTATGCAAGCTGGAAACGGCTAATCCTACGAGTTTAACGGGTTAGACCTACGAGTTTAAAGGGAGGACCTAAAAATTTAAAAAAATAAATAGTCGTCCCGTGCTTGCACTCCAAAAGGTTTGCATGCCCCCAGGTATAAAGTATAATTTCGAGATTCTGTCCTCTTACTTATTATCCGAAAAATGGTTTTGTTCGCTGCCGCAAACTAAACTCTCTTTTCAGCGATGTCTATCATTAGGTTGCTAAGGATGGTGACTACTTGTTTCAGCAATTTCATCTCTTTCTTTGGAGACTGCCCCTACTCTCTTTCAAAACATATTGTTTTAATGGGTGAGGCTTGACATTCAAAGATGGTGGCTACTTGCTACCACAAGTGGATCTCCTCCTTAGGAGAGCCTACTTTTTTAGACAAAGGGAGCGATTCTTCCGCTTCACATAACTTTGACAAAAGAATTTTATCCTAGAACAACCCTCTCTTCCTTTTTCGGACGGGGTACGGACTAGTCCATTCTTCTGCGGAAATTAACTTTATACCCAAGGTTTTCTCTGCCCAAGGCAGGCCAGGGTGCATGCCCCCTGGGTCCCAGTTCTTTCTTTCCGAATTACTCGCATTCATCGGGAAGTAGAACCGGGGGTGGTGGCATTCCTTGAGTGAATAAACCGTTAAGGGATGGTATTTGACTATTTGCGATGCATGATCCTGGAAATGAAAGTTGGTCTACGAGCTTGACCATTCTCCCTTCGTGCGGAAAACACATGACTCTAAAGAGCGAGGATACTATTGCCTCCATGCAATATATATAGTCTCGTCCAAGGAGTAAGTTATAAACCAAGGGTCCCTGGACGACCATGATGTTCATATGAACTGTCTTCCCTTTCAATGTAATTGGAACATTGGGGAGAATCCCTAACGGGTGACTGGTTCCTTTATCAAAACCTGATAGATTTCTCATCTCAGGTAAAAGCGCCGGGCAACCCAGTGCTTTCCAAGCAATAGAGGAAAGGATACTCACAGATGCCCCTTCATCAATGATAGTTCCAGCCATCACCATTCTGTAGATTTGGACTATGATTCTGAATGGGATACTGGCTGGTAACCGGGGTCTGCCTAGTTGATTCCAATCAAAGGATACAACTAGGTTGCTTGGCGGTGGGACCGAATATACGGCCAGATACGACCCTGACGATGTTCCTTCCTGCGATAAAGGAATGGGCGCATTGCCCTGATGCTCATCAGAGTCTGTGTTGATGAAAAGGATATGGACGGTGTCATCTTTATCCTCCTCAGTGAGGGTGTCATTTGAAGATGGGTCTTCAATGACGGAGTCATTGGAGGATGAAACCTCTGAAGGAACAACCGGGTCAACTGCCGTTTCGACCTTTAGACTTTCGTCTGGTCTGGATTCAGTAGGTTCATTCTCAATGATCGACACTTCAGCCGACCACTTGAGTGGGTCAGCTGGATTTTCAACTATCGAGGGATTAGGCGCGAGTTTTTGGTATCCAGGAGGAAGTCGTAACGGTGAAACCGGACGATCTTCCAAAACTCTCTTTGCCTCATCTAAGAATGGACATCGGTGGATGGCATGATTGCCTTCACACAACATACAGGGTGATCTTGGTCTCCCTCTTTGTCCTTCACTCTCGCTAGTTGACGGACTGCAATCAACATGACTACCAGAGGTTGATGCTACCGGATTGTGTAACCTTGGGGACCAGTCCCTTAGTATCCGGGGAATACAAGGACAATCACGATGGAAGTGGGCCCCTTTGCAAATGACACATGGCGATTTAGGCCCGGTCGGTGCAGTGTGTGGGTTTTTGTCAGCTGTCTTTTGCTTGCCCCCAGTCGCCTTCGCCATAGGCCCCTTCTGCTTCTTTTCTCTTTTCTTCTTTTCCTTCTTCTCCATGGGAGGCTGACTTTTTCCGGCTCTACCTTGTGAAGATGAAGGATCAAAGGAAGAATTGTAAGAAGTGGAAGGCTGGTGGGTAGTTCTAGACTGGTCTGACTGTTGATTCGACTGCTCAGGATTAGTGGCGATCTGAACTACATTAGTTGAAAAGAGCCATACAGGTAGGCCAATTGTCAATCCTGGAAGTGACAATGTGGCCATATGAGGCGCACCAACATCTCCCCAAGAGGAGAAGGGATTTGGACTTCCGCCAAGGTTACTTCCTTGGTTGGTGGGCTCCATACTTTTCAACTGAAAGATCAACGTGGGAATAACAGGTGATTATGTTCCGTTTAAAATAAATTTTATTAACGACGCTTTTAGACACAAACTTTCTTTTTCATGTTTTAAGAGTCGAGAAAAAGCTAAAGATGACTCTAGTCGCCTTCGATGTTTTAACGAGCCCGAAGTGACAAATGCTCGGTTGGACCTTTTCAGTTATAGAGTTTGAAAAGGGCCAAAAGAAACTGCTCTGGAGATCTAGGCAGAGGGTGTGCCAAACCTTTCGCGAAACCACAGAATACGTTTTACGGTACGGGTGGTCGATCTTCGTGAATGTTGTGTTCACTGCATCGCGATTAGTAGGGCGGCCGACACGGCTTCCTATGGATAAAGGATAATTGCCTATAGGGGTCTCCCAATATATACGCGACGGTACGTGGGAGCACAAGTCCGTATTAGCGCCACCGACTCTCAGGAGGAATCACCCACCTTCGTAGAGATCGACAGTCACTATGTTTAACGATGCCGGAACACGTCTCTACCTAGACCTCTATGTGTTTGCATTATGTTACAAAGCGTTGTTATGTAAATTGGATTTATTTTAATGTTGATCTTGCTTAGCAGTTTGCCTTTAAGGATCACCACGAGATTTATATAACAAATTCCTGAATGCAGTCTAAGATGAGAAGCAAACTTTTCAATCTTTCAACTTTGAAAACCTTAACTACTGAGGGAAAAGAAAGGCAAATCTCTTCACACAGATCATAGAGCACACACTAAATGCAAGTTTTTTCTAAATCGTCAAGAAAACAGTCAAATGCAAAATGCACAATGCATGTATTTTCTTTTCCCTTTCTTAATGTGGATGGGTTACAAAAAGAAAGTCGTTATATAACTTTGATTTCGATTTAAAGCGAAAGTAAACAAGCTTGTCCAAAATCAAAAGACACCTTAAGATTCACTTGCTTAATCATTGGAAATACATGGAATCAAACCATACTGACGAGAGTAAAATAACTAATCAGCTATGGACAGCAAACAAGCTAACTCTTTAGACCAGCAAAATGCCTAACACAGGTTCAGATCTAAGAGGCCAAAAGCAAGACTAGTTTACTCTTCGTTATGGGAAATTGTAAATGAGTAAGAAATACAAAAGAACAAGTACAATTTCGTTATATAACAGAGGCAGAATGATGGCAAGTAATATTGGTTTCAGAATAGGTGCAAGACTGGTAACTGGCAGCCAAATCAATGGTGAAAATAGGCAAGAGAAAAGGAGGAAACCCCAACAGCGCTAGGCAAAATTGGGCCAACGCAGGTGCTGCACAGCCAATCTGGCTCTCAGCGCAGGTAGCCCCTTCGGGACCTGCGTTGCAAAGCAGGTAGCCTGTGTACTACCTGCTTTGGAAAACGAGAATTGCGTTTTCACAGTTTCCGGGTCATAATTTTCTCAAAAATGCACAGTTTTTGCTCAAATCAGAAACAATCAGTCAAGCACACTCAAAGGGATGATTAGGAAGGTGAAAAGCTATCACTAAGAGCTTACAAGGATCCTTGTAGATCAGCTCTTCAAATCATGAACTGGCTCAGAAATGAGCTAGAGTAGCTTCTCTCTACTTCGCTTTTGATATAGTCAAAAGCTTTTCAATTTGGTACTCTTTTGTTCAGGAAATGAATAGCAAAATACTACAAATACAATCAAACGGATACGATCCCCAGCGGAGTCGCCAGTTTGTTGTAGGGAAAAGTATCCGACTCGGATGACCCTATCCCACTCTAAGGGTGATAGTACCTTAGCAACAACTGCAAAACAAACTACTTAAGGTTTACTTCTTTATGAAAGCAAAAGAGAATGGAGAAATGCACTAACCGTTGCCTTGCGCTTAATGTCGAATCCAAACTCTTCTCTTTGGCTGCTTGCTCCCAGCTCCTTGCTCTTTTGCTGGCCCAGCTACAATGAGATCCTGCAAAATAACAAAGAAGGAAACTACAAGAAGCATGCAATCATAACTGGTTCAAGGAATAGTGTAAACCAAACATGCAACAATCACAATATATTATTGAAACAAGAGCACATAGAAGAACCTCATTAGCTTTTATTAATGAAGAAGTAAAGGTTCTGAGAGTATTACAACCATTGAAGGCTCCAATCCAGCAACACCTCCCAGCAGAAAGAATTTCTCCTCTTCACCTCTCTCAAACAATCACCCAATAGCTCTATAGTGAAACCAACAACATATCATTACTTTGCACAAAATTCCAGCCTCCTGAGCTCATAGGAGAGAGCTCAATATATAGATGAATTGAGAAAGGATGAGTCAGCTTGCAACTGATGTGTAGCTGCCTTGTGTCCTCTCTCTCTTCAGATAATCTTTAGTTGATCTTCAGTTCTTGAGTCCACTTGGAGAACTTTGCTTCCACTTGGAGAAACAGAGCCTCTGACTCATCACAAGGCGAAATCCCTGATCCAAGTGTCATTTTTGGGGCAATGACTCAGTGCGCCACTTGTCCAAACTCGCTCAACGCAGGTGGCCTTTGTCCTACCTGCTTTGCAACGCAGGTACACCATGGAGGAGTTGTGTTTCAGCGCAGAAGCCTAGTGAGCTGATATGAGAGCTGTTGGTTTGCTGACCTTGTTCCTCTATGGGTAGGAACATCATGTTTAGGGAACTTTGGATCCCTTGGATTATTGACAATTCATGCTTATTGCTGTAAGGCACAAAATTGTCTATAACAGCTATATATAATGGATTTCTCCTTAAGGTCTATTTTAAATAATGAGCGATTACATTGGAACTAACATCATATAGGAAATAGAAACGACCCTAGAAACAATATTAAGAACTAATATCAATTCCATGAAATAGGAATTACCCTATAATTTCTATAATCGGACAATCACTTGAAAATTTAAGCTAAACAATATTAAAGTAGTGTCTTGAACACCAAGAACCAAGATCCTTGTCACCCTATAATGAAGAAACCTATGCAAGATCAAGTTTACAAGAAATACCCACCAAAGAACATCCATGTAGACAATTCTGCTAGAGAAAACATCTATAATTCCAAAATCAGTTGAAAAGCATGATATGGGACATTCAAATTCGAAAACCAGTTGAGAAGCATGGGATCACACTTCCAAAATTTTATATAACGATTACATGAATAGAGGTGCTCACAAGACGGGCTTAAATTTCCAAGGAGGAAATGATAGAAGAAAAGCTTTGCCAAAAATTGAAAATGATCCTTTCACTATTCTTTCCCAAGGGATTAAGCCAATTATTTATATAAACACTTCAGTTAATATTATTGTATAGAATTTCAATTAATATTGTCTTCTCAATGTCAAGATTAGAAAAAGAACAACCATTTTTTCTATATACAACCATGATTACAAATATCCCAAAGCTTCTATGGAAAACTTGCAGACCAGAGGTTATAAAAGGCCAACGAGGTTTGAGGACTTGCAAAATCACAAGTGCAGGAATTTGCTTATTACCTTGGAAGCTCAAGTTAGGCAGGACCGGTAGAACTCACATCACCTTCCATGACATATATTATAGAATCTTCAAAGATAAACCAATTGTCCCTGATTTTGCTACATGAAATTGTTAAACTATTGACATGTCCAAAGATAATTTCACAGCAACTATCGATTCTAAAATCACAAATTATTTATCATAATAATGATCATTTTACCAATATGTCACAATAAGTTACAATAAATAGCTATGGCAGACTTAGTTGAAGAGAAGGCACACAATTTTCTTTCAAACCTCTGAACTTACTCTGAGACAACAAAAATATGCAACATTTGATCAAAATTTGTTGTATCTAATACAAACAGAAGTTGAAACAAAATTCCACACTAAAAAGGTTTTGATCAACTCTAGTCTAAATTAGTTGCCTATAAAACGCAAGATTTACTCCAACTTAGTTGCTTCTAATTCAAGCAGAAGTTGAAAACATAATTCTGAGCTAATAGATTCTAACAGCTCTAATTTAATTTTGTTGTAGCTGCAAAATAGACCCCTATAGCCTTCCCACTCATTTTTTTAGTCTTTGTAAACCTATAGAAGGCACCCTATAGCCCACGATTTTGCTACAACAAGAGCTCCAAACTTTGTTCAAGGGTTAACACCCTTTTCTCCACCTGCGCTAGCCTCTGTGCACCTGCAACTTGAAGAGAAGGCCCTACAATAGGACTCTCAGCCTTCAAATAGTCCTCCATGCAATGTTGCACCTGTGCCCGGAAACATTACCTCAGACCTGTTATCACATATAGATTTTTGTTAAAAATTATTTATATGGGAAAAAAAAATGGTGTTTAAGGTTGCAGTTGCTCTCAAGATTTTATACAGGATTATTATTATGATAGTTTGAAAATCTCTAATTATCTCCCAAGTCTACTATTTCTCAGCCACACTCCAAACCACAACATAGATCATCAAAGAAACCACCGCTTCTTTCTACCTCTCACGGTTTAGTTTATCTTGTTAACTGCAACCCAATCAAACTCTTGCATTGGGTGGGCTCTGTTGTTTCCACAATTCTGGGCTTCTGAACCAGATTTGAGGTGTTACAAAGAAATTATATGGTGAAAGGAATATTTCATCCGTATTAAAAGGAAATAGGAGGCTAAATCCATGCATTACACATTATTGAGAAATATTCCACTTCTCCAAATTGGGCTAATTCCATTTTAGGGAACTATTCATTCACTTCAAATCCTATATTGGTGCCATCACATGATCATTGTACTCTAGGTTTACAAGGAATGATTAAACATGACATTGGATGGTGGGTTGGTTTGGCAGAGGGTGCAAATGATCCATATGGCAGAACCACCCATATTGAGTCTCAACATGAGAGATTTGTTGCCAAGGGTTACAATGCAAGGTGTCTGGCTGTAGGAGCTCTAGGCATTCCTTTGTTTGAAATTTTCATAACAAAAGATAGTGATCAGAAACATAAGGAGCAGGTGGTCTACTTCACGTCTACTTGTAGCGGAATGGACAATCTACAGATGCTTCCTTTTCAGTATCACCTAAAGCTAATGAAGACTCAAATACTGACACAGAAAATTATGATGCAAATGTGGGAGATGAGGGATTGAGATGGATTCTTAAATATCTTAAAGCTGGGATGCCTAGCCTAAAACTCAAGGTGTTGAAAGTTGTGACTCTAGAACAAGAAAACACAGATATAATCTCAGGGGTTCCAGGATGTTAATAAAGATAAGGATGATGAAATTTTGAATGAGATGACTTGGTAAAGAGAAGGGTTTTCAAATTAGTGAGAGTGGTTTGGGAAACCATTTAGTTTTCAATTATATATAATTGAGATAGATTCTAAGAGATTTTAGTTCGAATGATTTGGTTAAAAATTTGTTTTCTAATTATATAAAATTAAAGTTTCAATTTTTTGTAATTGTCCATTACTGATATTTATTTTAACTGTATGTTAATGATATTTATGAAATAGTTGTTTCTAATGTAATAGTTGCAGCTGATAACGATTCTCAATCAATCTACATCACTATCAAAAAAGGGAAAAAGACTAGTTGTTTTACCTCCCGAGTAGCCAAGAAAGACTGATACAAAACACATGTATTTCCAATGCATTAGAAGCTATAATCCACACCTCCTTGTGTCTTCTCTGCTATTTCCTAACATAAATATAGCTTTCTCCTTATCATGAACCAAAGATAAATCTTTGAACATTTTATTAAGAAAAAAATCATTTAACTTACCTCTTGAATGGGCTTTTCATGGTCTTTTGGATTAATGCATTCAGTCACACCCAAGGCTTTCGATGCATTGGAAATGAAGTTAATTGGTGAGTTTCTACTTAATTCCCTAGTCTCAGTTATGATGATATTCAGTTTAGTTGGTTCTACATAATTAGGACTCAGAAAATGTATGATTGTCTGATCTTCATAGGAGAATCCATTTTACCTTTGATGAACTTGCTTGAATTTGTGTCAATAAAAATTATCTTGAAGGCACCTCTCATTCTTGCACCCACTATGACCTATAGAGTGCCCATGAAAACATAATGAGTACACTTTATAGAATATCATGAAATCTGAAATTGTTTGTAGAGAATATCACATAAAACTGAACTAGTGTCAGGATGATATTACTAATAGCAAGGCCAACGGTACCGAGGCCAAAAATGGCCACAGTTGATCCACTTTGGATGTCAGCTGTGTTGAAAATAGCTCCAACACCTGAACAATCAAAAGAGATATTTCTCATTATAATTGTAAGTTGAATATTATAGCTCCAATATTGAGGCTTAGATGCATAAAAAAAGTCATAGTAAATATACTAGTGGTTATTCCACAACCAAACAAGCATGCTTTGTCCAGTGGAGCCTCTGGATTTATTTTGGTAATGCAAGCATAGTCAACAACTGTGTATTTGCTAAATGTAGAAGTGGACATGAAATGGTAAATGGGAAATCCCTTGATTGAGAAACGCATCTTTCCATCTTTTCTCTTCACTTTTCTTGTGAGATCAATTTTGAAATTATCACACAAATTAGTCTTCTTAGATTTACAGAACACACAATCTCCACACTCTCCTATGAACAAGGGAATTACATGGTCTCCAACCTTAATATTTTTCACGCCTTCTCCCACGCTCTCTACTATCCTACAATCATAAATTGTATGCTCTTATTTCGTAATTTGTTTGAAAAACATATAATCAAACTCATATTAACTGTAATTAACAAAGGTTTACCTAACACCCTCGTGTCCAAGTATGCGAGGAAAAGTTTGCATGTTTTCATCCTGCAGACATACATAATTCGTTTGAAGTAAAACAGTTATGGCCAGCAATGAGTACCAATAAAAAGCATAACAAGCTCATCGAAAGTGAAGAGACGAATGAAGAGTGAATGCATAGGAGCTGTTAGATCGGAGTGATCAATGAATGAGATTTTTTGAGAATGAACAACAGAGATCCAAAGGGATGAACAACGAAGATCGAATGCGGAGGAAGGAAGTATGACTGTTGATAATCAGGGTCGAAGTCTGGTATTTAATCCTGACCATCGATCTCAGATTCAACGCTGAGATCGAAGTCAACTATGGGGTTTGAAGGGAAATTAAACGTGTGTATGTTGAATACCCTCAGACCGCAGGATTGAGAGATCTCATCATCCAATGGATATTGCGTGTTAAAGTAATCAGACTTTAATTAAGGATTCAGACCCGAACTTTAATAGATTGGGAGTTTATAATTCCCATCGGGTTTTTAAAGCCGGTTAAGTGTCGGGCAAGTTGTCCACTCGATATTGTTGTGGATCATTGGATCCACTAAGTGTGAATCAAAGGTGGAGGACCATCAAGTAGCTTTGGTGATTGGGAAATATAATTACCATCAGATCTAGAATCAGATCGACAGTGGAGATTGTGACCGCGATAAGGTGGAACCTCAAGAAATGTCCCAAGGCTACGGAAAAGCAGAAAAGGTGAGTTTACGTAAGTTTATGTGTATTTCTATTATATGGGTGTTATAATATAAATAACATGTCGATTGAAGGTTTATTGGTAAGAGATATAACCAAGGTATAAAGAGGGGATTGGTTATATATGTGAAGCTTAAGGTTTAATCGAAGGTTAACTACAAGTTAACTAAAGAGGAGTGTAGAGTCCCGATAGGGAGGAAAGGATGGGTTAAGTTAGACTGTGGTTAGTCTAATTAATCATTCCGTAGAGGAGTAATAAGAGGGGCCTTAAACCATTCCTTAGAGAAGGATTGACTCGACAGAGTTAAAATTCCTGGGACAAACAGGATATGTGGATAATCCATGCAAACTCTGGATAAAGCAGGGGTAACCTTGCATCACATTGACAACCTGCCTCACTCAACAATGCATATTTTTTCTTATAGTTATGTTCCTGGGAGAGATCATAGGTATATTTTGTACGAAAGTTTGTGAAAAGTGGCCACCAAGTGGCCTTATTTTCCTTTCTGGAGGTGATATGTCATGCTATAAGCACTTTGCTATGTATTTTCCTTTTCCAAACCATGAAATATAAACGTATGCATTCTTTCTTTGGAAAGATGAAATCAATTAAAATTTTCATACCATTCACCCTATCAAATTCTTGTCAATCCAAAAGTTGCAAAAGATCAGATACCATTCACCTTAAAATAGCCCTTGGATCATACACACACATTTCAAGGCCCATCAAACACATGTATATCAATGTAGGCAAAAATAAGAAAGCAAAGTGCCATCACCCAAACAATCTACCAGAAGCACTTATCTCAATAAAGTTGCAAATAATTTAAAAACAAACTACCATCACATGTCCAAAAGCCGTTACAAATAGTAATTAATATTAATGTGGTTTAGTGAAAGCATTGAAAGGAAATGCCCAAAATATGATTGAGGACTCAATTGACAATAATAACCAAATGCAATTTCACTGTTGTAGACCCCACGTGGATGGTCAAAAAGTAAATACTTCCAAAAAGAATCTGATGACACATTTGAACTACAGACTCTGATTTATATGTCCAATTTAAATAATAGGAAAGAAAACTACCACATAAACATTCAAAATAAAATGAACTTCATGTGCTAGACGTTGCTATGGTGTAAATTTGTTGACTTGAGTGAGAAAAAACCATCATGACTGAAGCTCATGCCATCAGATCCTTGATATCCTTTCTAGCAAGCGAACCATTAATCTAAAAATTCAAGGAAAATGTTAACAATAGTGAGAGGAACCACATACTTATCCACAAAACATATTCAAGAAATGGGAACCACCTCTTCATGTTTTTCATGATTAAATGGACCAACTTCAGAGGGACCAAATTAACATTTGAATGAAACAGAACTACAAAAGGATGAATGACTAGTGAAAGAAACTTACACCAAAAATCAAGTAGCAAAAAAAGGTTGAGTTATCCCGAACCACGTCCCGAACATTCACCATTTGAACTATTCACTAAACCTAAAACCAAAAAGTACAAAATTAACATGAGATTCATATGAGCAAATCAACAAAAATACAACCAATAATTATTTATAAATGATCGAACATATGGAAATACATAAGGAAAGAGAAAGTACAATGTTTTTAAAATCTACCTTGTTCAAATTTTTCACAAAATCTGAAAAAACTTTGTAATCACATTCTTCTAATTTGTATGTATCATTCCTAGCATTGTATGATAAGTTTGTGATTGCTATAACAGATTCAAGTTGTACAAATGCATGATCTGTCAAATCATACTTATACATGCGTTGCCCCTTTATTCTACTATACCAACATAATTGAAGCTCGATGCCTTCTAATCTATCCAAAAGGTCAATGCCATTATGGTAATCAAACACCCTATTACCATATTTCTTCCTTATTCTTTGAACCCTTCCAATTTACCACGTTCCACAAGAAACACCTTGTTTTGTACTTCAAGGAACACCTTTTCTTGCAGTACGTTCAGTGGGGGGAATTGAGTTTCTTTCAAAAAACACCGCACAATCTAATCCAATTCCAAATCCATTGAAACACCCTTTTGTGGAGCCTTCCCATCTCGCCTAAAGTAGACCCCATTTCTCACTTATGTCAACCTATCTTTCGATAATGTCGGATTTCCATTCAATTGACTAACGAAACATGCTTTAAACATATCCTTACCATCAAGATCCATGACTAGCTTTATCGTTTTGCTTCCATTTTCATCAATGGAATCTAAAATTTCATCCAACTCGTGTCGCCACTCACTTTCCATTATTTGCAATTCACTTTCATTCTCTGCCAATGATGATGAATATTGGAATATAGAGTTGGAACAACTCGGTGGAGCGGCATCAATTACTTCATCCACAATTTGGAATGTTGGATAATTTTGTTCCTTTGTCCATGGTTTAACCCACTAAGAAGATTGAGTGTAATTTTCTGGTTGCATTCCAAGAGTTGATAAAATGTCTTGTGCATCCTTCAATCCAATCTTAAGGGCTTCTACAATTTTAGAGTCTGTGGATATTGAATCATAGTGCGATAATATATCAATGTTTTGTATTATTTCTTGGTGCAATATATTCCAAATGCTTTCTTGCTTCTTATGAGATTTATTAAAATGAAGCCCTTGTGGATTTGATTCTTCTTCAGCAACTCTATTAAGGGTTCCAACCGCATGAAGCAAGTCAGTGAAATCATAGGCCCTCTCCACTCCAACCATCCCACTAACTTTACTAAAGAAGTTCTCACATACATCTGAGCCAGTAAAGTGCAAAACACATGGAAAGTTAGAGTAATGATCTCAAAACAATCTCATCAACAAAACTGCAAAATGGCAAGAAATTTTCACATCATGATATGCTTCTCTGATGATGAAATTCATGTTGACATTAGTATGAGATTGTTTCTGTAACCAACATAGTCATAATGTGAAGAAATGATGAACTCGTGAAGCATTTCACACCCTTTCCCAAAGGCTCAAACTATGAGACATAAAGATGTCAATGTAGTCAGCAACAATCATTAGATAAGTCTCTGTAGCTAGTGTCCTCTCTAACTTTCCACTTGGTGTACTTCTCAACTCTTTCAAACACCTCTAAACATGCCTTGAAGCAATGCGTTGTGCGGATCCCCAATTTTGTCAATCCATCCTCTCTATATCTTCACCCTTAAGCTTGTGATCATCCACTTTAAAAGTGTGATAAACCATTTTGACATGACCAAAACTTATGTAATCATTTCCTAAAACCAATTCTCGTCGACCGCTAAACAAAGGATTCACTAGCTTTTTGCCGTTGTGGATGTAATCTTGGTCATGCAATCCTATTACATTTCAACCATTGTGTAACCTCGTTAGCCTCCACCCTTCCCAAGGAATTTGATATCGAAGATCTGATGTTGAAGAATAATCCTTCAACATAATTTGTCTTCTTCTACTATCCCCATCTGAGAAATGACCAACAATAGGTCCCAAATTATTTTCCATGTATTTCTTCCACATAGATTCTACCTTTTCCCATTGTTGATAAACAAAAATTGCATTGAACCTATTACATGTTGGATGAACAACCACAACCAAATGAGGAAGCCTTTCATGTAAAGGGCTTGCAATAGTAACACATGTGTAATGGCCAATAACATTGTTCCTAAAAGAATCTATTATAATATCATAGCCTGCACCTCTGTCACAAACTCTCACCAAGAAATGTGATTGGCATTGATGTTCTTATTTCGTACCACAAAACCCCACCAGTGTATCACTTTTTTCTACCCACCTAACATATTTTTTCACAACTGTTTCATCTTCAGCGAGCAACACGTGAATTGGGCCATCTATACCATGAGAAGCATAAACTTTTCCAACCGCCTCAAAAATATGCTCGTGCTCCCTTGGGATATATAATAATGACTTTCTAACTTGCCTTAAAGTCGTAGATATTGAAGGACCATCGAGATTCAAGCTAATAAAGCTATGTAATCTAGGGCCTCCCCATAACTTGATCATCTCATAAAGGGATTTTGTGGATGTACTATACCTTCTCCCTACTTTTACATGCATCAAGTTATGAAAAATATCCTTGAAAAATTCCCAAACTACATCTTTACCTTGTAATTTTCCTTGCTTATGTGCCACAAACACATCCTTGCAAAACCTAAAGACATCCTTCCTTTCTATTGATTCAAACAAGTTTTCCTTTAGGGATCTCATTAAAATAGAGAGTGTAGCAACCTTTGTCCTCTCCCACCAAAGATATTGCATTATTGATCTATGGTTAGCATTTGTAACCCTTGCAACATTCTTCAGTTGATTGTGAGTCAAATAGTTGAGTCTTATACCTTTTCTTGTATCTCGTTCACTTCTTTTGTTGGTGCACATTGATTCACGATATAATCACATCCTGAAGTCGTCACATTCTGGAACCAATTTACAAAATTTGCATGTTAATGAATCAAATGGGATCACTGTTTCAGAAGCCCTCTGGAAATGAATATGCCTATATGTACCATCAATACGACATTCAATACCCTCATAACATAACATGATCTTGGTATGCTTCTCTATGGCCCATAATTTTCCACCCCTTTGATAATCCATTAGGACCTTTGTTTCCAATCTCTCCCCATTTCTATCAATATAAGGATACCAATACCTCCAACATTGTGTTAACAAGGGAGATAACTGAGCTATAATAAGATGACAACAAACAAATACATTTGAAGTAAGATAAAAAAAAAAAAATATACAAATTCATATTCAAGTTTAGTCTAAGTTGTTAATTAACATACCTGAAGTAGAAGGATCTACACTTGTAGAACCCCTATGTAATACTTATGGTGATAATAGGACCAAGAATCTAGTCAAACTTTGTTGAGACTTATCATTGGTATGCTTTTTGGGTCTCCCAACTGTGCCACTCCTCAACCCAATCTCCTCATGTGAACCCTAATTTGTAGTAATAGCAGTGTGGTTCTTTGATTTCATGTGTTCATTTAGAGGACTGACAATATTACCACTTGTCGGCACTAAAAAAAACCATTTATTGCATCGTGTACATTCCACTCTCACTTTTTTCATGTCCTTATAGTCTACAAGTGTTGCTTCCACCACCTTGAACAAATTAGGCTCTTGTGTCTTGTTGAAATAATCTAGAAGTTTGATTGCTTGATCAATATGAAATTGATATCCAACCATCATTGTTTATTGTACTTTGTTACATGAAGGAATTTCACTACCACTTGGCATTGATAGGCGTTGTTGATGGGCCCCTACTTTCATATGATGGTTTTTGAAGTTGCGTGTTGTTCGTGTTGCCAAGGATACATCACCTATTCCATAATCAATGCCACAAATTTCACAATGGATCTTTATTTTAGATTCTCCCTTTTCTGAAAATACTTTGAGAGTAATTTTCTCATTGACAAACTATTCCATTAAACTTTTAACCTTTTTTTCCCAAGATGCCAATACACTAGGATCAACAAATATGGCTTGTTCCACTAACAAAGACATATTTTCAACTCTTGGTTGTTTATGCATAGGTCCCTCCACATTCACTTCAATGTTTTCAAATATTGGTATTGTTTTCACTACATTTGAACATTGTTCTTCCACATTATATGTGCCTAGTTTCCTCTTGATGCCTACAAGTGTTGTGCAAACTTTCCATTTTTTCTCTTGCTTTGGATTTAAACCTGCTCCACCCTAGATAAAATCAAAAGGGTATCCAACGATTTCATCATCCACAATTTCATCACGAATTTCAACAAATGTACAACATTCTCAACACTTGACCACGCCAATGATAGAATTTTCTTCACCAGTAGCAATTTTATAAAAAATCTCCATCTATTTTTGCACATAAATAATTGAAAAAGTAAGTAAAATTCCACAAGCATATTGGTTATTATAAAAAAAAAAGGGCAAGGAAGCAAAGTATGAAATTTCAATTCAAAGCTCCCAAAAACATGAAGAAATATTACTATTTGGATGAAACACTTTGATTCAAAATGTACTATCGGTGGATTCCTCAAATGGAACTGAAACCAGAAATAAAACATATTACTAAAACAAATTTGAGAGTTGATTTATTGTTGCACCAGAACTCGGAAAAACATTGTACAACTATTTTTAATTCATAATCTTAACATGATTTGTAACCAGAATTTCAAATGCTTTTCTAAAAATGCCCATTATTAAGTTAGATAGGCCAAACATCTGTGCATCTTGAAATTGTTTCAACCATGTAAATACTTGTTAAAATTGACAACTAGGGCCAAATTCCACTTTGGATAGCTCCTATGGGGAAAATTATTATATCATTATTGCAGCTCCTATGTAAATCAAGTCTTAGCCAGCCATGATGTTCAGGGAACTATTTGGAGGAAGTTTACTCCTATGGTGTACTAAACATTTTCGACATATTTCAAAATTTGTATCAAGAAAAAATATTTTTTGAAAATTTGATGATATACTTTGGATTTCTAAAATATTTCAAAATCCAAATTTGAAAAAGAGAATTTTTGAAAATTTGATGGTTTAATTGAAAGTTATCAAATATTTCAGAATCTACACTTGCTAAGATAAATTCCTTCTCCAAAATTTAAAACTATATTTGGAGTGGTTGATTTCTTTGAAACAAGAACAAGCCTGTGGTTGATGCCAAGTAACTAAAGGGAGCAGGAATTTGCTTTGTATCTTCTTGATAAAATTTCATGAAGGGAAGGGATAGAGGGGTGCTCTGCCATTTTCCTAAGTGGGTGGAGTATGCCCAAAAATCTCGATTGTTGTCCATATCACCTGTGATCAACCACGTAACTTCTTTCCATTCCTCATGGAGGGTGCCCAATTTCCAGATATATTCTGTTGATACACATGTCAACATATCTTCAATCGAATAGTCTGGAAACTCAAAAACCTGTGTGAGAGCCTCCACCATTTTCAAAGTTCCAAAGTGAAGGTGTATGAGATAAATGTGCCTGAAATTTTATATTAAAGACATTTAGTTGCTGCTCTATTCTTGGACTTTACAAAATGTTTAAGTTTTACATATTCCTTGAGATTATGTTGGATAAGAAAAGTGTCGGTCAGGCATAAATGCAAGGATAAGTCTTAACCAGATATGGAGATTCAAATATAATATAATATGATGCGACTTTTAGTTTTTGAGTTTTATTTTTTTAATAGGCCTTTGCGATTGGCAAAGACTATTCAAGTTCATTTATCACTTTTCATATTCCTTCCAGATGAATAATGTAAATTTTCCATAATGTTTAAATATTATGTTTCAAACCTTTTTTCTTTTAAGGTGTGTGAGAGTGAAAAAACAGAGCTGAAACATGTAAGTAGATAGTATCTAATAGTTAAATATACTCTAGGAATAAGTATAAGTCTATGATATATCAGAGCATTTAAATTTGATGTCACAATAATTTGTTAAACATAATTCAAGTCTAAATATTGAACTAAATATAATAATTGTGGTATGAATTTCACCCTACAGCTAGAAACAGGGCACGAGGAATTAGAGGTTAACTCTGACCTATTGAAGGAATCAGAGTGGTGTAGCGAAAGTGAGGATTAAAGACCTATAATTGTTAGATTTCCTATAAATCTAAAGTATCCGAGAAATATTTAAAGAGCCATGAGAGAGGATTTATTAAAATTCCATCAAATTATTTCTAGTAGTCATTACAGGTACCAGAATTCTAGCAAGGATAGAGACTTATCTTAGAAGTAAAGGCTTGGAGAGAGTTGTCAAGGGTTGAAAAGAGCCCTCATTTGACATCATATACTTAGGGTTTGAAATCAATGAATAATGAATGGGTGCTAAACCAATCACCATACATATGTTAAAAGTGCTTAGCGAGGCAGAATTGTTTACATTGATACAATTATCTAAAAATAAAATAGATTGCCCCAAAATTGCATTGTTGAAACACTTTCATTAGATATTTTTATCACATAAACCCTCATTGTTTGTCATAAAGTCCTAAAGATCAAGAAAATATTTCATGTAACTAAGAGGGAGACCACTATCACCTAACCCTCTCTCCTTTACACTTTAAGCTGCCTCTCCCCTACTTAAGGGAGGCTTCCCTGTGATAAAATTGTTGAGATTTTAGGCAATGAGAGGGGCATGTTAGGCCCCTATACTACTAGTGTAACCCCTTATTGTTATTAGTACAACCCACTTATTATATTGATGTACCCATGTAGTGCCCATATTGTTACTATTGTGCCCCACAGAAGCCCACTAATGTTATTATTGTGCCCTTACATTATTATTGTTATGTCGGCTCTAATTATGTTATGACCCCTTAGACT
Organism: Pinus tabuliformis; assembly: GCA_031772625.1. Taxonomy (NCBI): domain Eukaryota; kingdom Viridiplantae; phylum Streptophyta; class Pinopsida; order Pinales; family Pinaceae; genus Pinus; species Pinus tabuliformis. The sequence continues at coordinate 2,076,394,629 of CM062817.1, read as the reverse complement.
CCTATATATAGAAAGGAGGTCTTTTCATTTGTATCATCCAAGAATTGTTCATTTATGTAATGTAAAGGAGGTTTCCCCTCAAAGAGGCTGAATTCTAAGGCGTTGATCTATCTTTTCTATCTTTTCTTGAGCTGCTTCCATAACATTTGGTATCAGAGCTTTGGATTCTAGGGTTTCGCTGCTCCAAACAGGTCATCGTGGAATTTGCGCTATAACTTTTTTTCTGCGACGTTTTAGAAGTTGAAAAAAGAACCCATTTGAGAAGAAATCGCGCGGAACCTTGGGTCCGAATTTCATAGTTTTTCGCGCTATATTTGAGGAGATATGGTCTGAGGAAGTTGGTCTTTTTGCAGACTCCTGAATTACATTCCAAACAGGTGACCTGGGGAAAATCGTCATAACTTTCTCTTTGAGCATCGGATTGAAATATCGTAAGGAGGTACAGAAAGAGGACGGACTGCAGTTTTCTTGTATATATTTTTTAGAGCCAAAGGTTGAAACAGTGACACATGGCACTTCATAAAAATTCGCTCTTCTAGAAAGGTCTATAATCAGGGCATCTTAGGAGATTGTGCATAACTCTTTCTTGGAGAATCCAATTTGGATCAAACTGGTGGCATTGGAAAGAGGACACGAAAGGCTACTACAAGTTGCAATTTTAGAACTTAAAGATCTGAAAGTACAGAGTTATAGTCGTTTCAAGATCGAGCTCCTAAAATAAATAAAAAGCAAGATGAGGAAGTTTGCTGGCAAGGATCCGGTAAATTGGATACTTCAGATGGAGCAATATTTTGATCTACATGGTGTACCACTGTTACCAAAGGTATGTATTTCATCTTTATATTTAGAACCAGATCAATTTTTATGGTATGAAGGGCTTTGTTCTCGTAAAAAACTTGTTACGTGGTCAATTTTCACGGAGGAAATGATAGCACATTATGAGGATACAAAGAGCAACACCTTCTTTAGAGCAACACCACAACAATTGGAAAGAGTAAAAGGGCTTTGTGACATAGTGGAAAGAAAAAATATGGAAACCATGAAGCATACCCCTCACAACTATAAAGATGGAAGTGTTGTTTCTCCTAGCCTTCCACAACCTACAAGGGTTACACCACAACAATTGGAAGAAAAAATAGAAAAAGGGCTTTGTTACAATTGTGATAGCAAATGCACTAAAGGTCATAAGTGTGCTGAGAAGAAATTATTTTACACAGAATATGAAGAGGAGGAAGAAAAGGATCAAGAGACATCAAAAGAAGAATATATACGCTAGGATCCCACCCCAAAGAAAGAAGAAATGAATCAGACCATATCTTGTAAAGAATTGGCAAGAATTACCACTCCTCAAACTCTCATGACAGAAGGACATATCAAGAAGAAAAAGGTGCAAGAAGTGAAAGATCACATTGATAAAGAAGAAATGAACCCAACCATATATTGTAATTCATTGGTCGAAATTACCACTCCTTAAACTATCAAGATAGAAGGACATATCAAGAAGAAAAATGTTCAAGAAGTGAAAGATCACATCGAGCATCAAGAAATGAATCCGACCATATCTTGTAAAGGATTGGAAGAAATTACCACTCCTCAAACTCTAGAGATAGAAGGACATATCAAGAAGAAAAAGGTTCAAGAAGTGAAAGATCACATCGAGCATCAACAACAAGTTCTCCAACTTTTAAAGGATAACGCCACTTCGGTGCAAAATCAAACGAAACAGCAGGTAGATCAACATCGTAGTGGAAAATGTTTTGATGTAGGTGATTGGGTATTTTTACTGCTACATCTCAAGCAAGATATTTATGAGAAGGAAATGTTGGCAATACTACATGCACTTAAAAAATGGCGACCTTACTGAATGGGAAGACTCTTCAAGGATGAGGATGTGGAAGCATTGTTTTGTGCTATTTCTATTATCCAACTAGATTGGATAAACGAAGCAAGGGATGAATGGAAGAAGGACGAAGAAGTATGGCCACTTATTCAAAAGTTGCAAAAGATCCCAATTCAAACAATATTGGCAGAAATTGAAGAGGAAGGAAAAATCATATTGGAACCTAGAGCAGTCACAGAAACAAGAACCCGATAGCTACAAAATCGATCAATTTCAGAGTTTCTCATCAAGTGGAAGAACTTTCTCGCTGAAGAGTCCACATGGGAGGACAAGAATTTTATACAGAAGCAACAAGAACTACTCAAGTGTCGAGGACAACGTTTTTTGAAGGAGAGGGGCATGTTAGGCCCCTATACTACTAGTGTAACCCCTTATTGTTATTAGTACAACCCACTTATTATATTGATGTACCCATGTAGTGCCCATATTGTTACTATTGTGCCCCATAGAAGCCCACTAATGTTATTATTGTGCCCTTACATTATTATTGTTATGTCGGTTCTGATTATGTTATGACCCCTTAGACTCCTATATATAGAAAGGAGGTCTTTTCATTTGTATCATCCAAGAATTGTTCATTTATGTAATGTAAAGGAGGTTGCCCCCTCGAAGAGGCTGAATTCTAAGGCGTTGATCTATCGTTTCTTGAGCTGGTTCCATAGCAGAAAAAGTGATATGAGGAGTAAATTCCAACAAAAGATTTTTCAAAGAATTAAGAAAATAAAATAGGTGGAAGAATCAAAAGCTAATTTCTTTCTATTGGGTAGTGAAGTTTGCTACAATACCTTCCCTAGACAGTGCTAATGACAATGGCTCATGCAAAGAGATCCCATAGAGCTCCCAACATGTTAGTTTGACAACGAACTTGGTTAAACAAATGTAGTTAAACAGTTTTTGTAACCAATTTAGATTTTAGTTATGTAACGGTAATGACATGAATATATCGAAAGTTATTGTAGATGAAAAGTCATTCTTGAATAAAACACATACACATTCAGTTTCTATTTCTTGGTCTTCTCTCATTTTGTTCTTGCTATTCTTTCTTTCTCTGCTATTATTTCAATAAGTGGTATCAGTTTTTGTAACCAATTTAGATTTTAGTTATGTAACGGTAATGACATGAATATATCGAAAGTTATTGTAGATGAAAAGTCATTCTTGAATAAAACACATACACATTCAGTTTCTATTTCTTGGTCTTCTCTCATTTTGTTCCTGCTATTCTTTCTTTCTCTGCTATTATTTCAATAAGTGGTATCAGTTTTTGTAACCAATTTAGATTTTAGTTATGTAACGGTAATGACATGAATATATCGAAAGTTATTGTAGATGAAAAGTCATTCTTGAATAAAACACATACACATTCAGTTTCTATTTCTTGTCTTCTCTCATTTTGTTCCTGCTATTCTTTCTTTCTCTGCTATTATTTCAATAAGTGGTATCAGAGCTCCAAGGGCAGCCTGGGCGTTGAAGGGAGGAGAAGCTATGCGTTGAAGGATCCCTGCGTGCGTGAAGAGCTGTGTTCCAGCTATGCGTTGAAGGATCCCTGCATGCGTGAAGAGTTGTGTTCCCTACGTGCTGTTGTTGTCAGATTCTTGTGTGCGTGAAGATCTTTGCTGAGTAGAACGCTGAAAGCGTGAAGACCTTTGCTGAATTGGGCATATTGCTGTGTAAAACCTGATGTGTGCTCTTGCTGAGCGTAGTCCAAAAACTGAGCGTAAGGCTGTGTATGCGTGCTGGCCGGTGGTGTTGGGCATGTGGCTGAGTCTACTTGAGACCAGTGAGGTGTGAAGGGCTGTAATTGCTCTGCGTCGTGGTGTCTACCAGTTGCTGCAAGTAGGATCTGCGTGAAATCCGGGTATTGATTGGAGTTTCCAGACTTGTTTTTTTTTACCAGTAGAATTTTTTTTTAAACAAAGGCTGAAGATTGAAATCAAGTCAAGTTGTGGTTTAAAAAAAAAAAGGAAGGAAGGGTTTTCAGAATTTTTTTTTTAAGACAGCAGAGATTGAAAAGGTTGTTCAGAATTTTTTTTTAAGACAGCAGAGATTGAAAAGGTTGTTCAGATTTTTTTTTTTAAGACAACAGAGATTGAAAAGGTTGTTGTTTTTTTTGCTAATTTTGTAGAACAGCAGATTGAAAAGGGTTGTTTTTTTTACAAATATTGTAGAAGAAAAGGTTTGCAAGAGATTGGCAAGAATTTTTTGAAACCAGAAAAACAAAAGGGTTTGCAAGAAACAAAGGATTTGAAACTTGTCTTTCTGTTTGAATTGGGGAAGTTATTTTTTTTCCTTAGAAAGATTGAAACCCTAGGAAGGAGGAAAAAATGGCCAAGATGTCGAATGCAAGATTCGAGGTGGAGAAATTCACCGGAAAGAGTAATTTTGCTCTTTGGAAACTGAAGGTTAAGGATCTGCTTGTGCAACAAGGGTTGCACAAGGCATTGGATAGGGTTACTAAGAAACCCACAACCATGACTACTTCAGACTGGGAGGACTTGGATGCCCGAGCTCTCAGTACCATCCGGTTATGTCTAGCGTATGAAGTTCTCTTCAACATCGTTGAAGAGACTACGACGTCAGGTTTGTGGGAAAAACTTGAAAACCTTTATATGACAAAATCATTAACCAACAGAATTTACCTGAAACGACAATTATACAGTCTTCGAATGAAAGAAGGTTCAAGCGTTGCAGAACATTTGAATGTTTTTAATACACTAATTTGTCAATTAACAGATATGGAAGTCAAAATACAGGAAGAAGATAAAGCCATAACCTTGTTGTGTTCTTTGCCTGAATCATGGGATCACTTCGTAACCTCAATCAGCCTCAGCTCTGCTGATTCTTTGAAGTTTGAATCAGTCATGGGAGCTCTTCTGTCTGAAGAAGTACAAAGGAAATCCAACACCGATACAACTACATCAGAAGCCATGGTCGCTAGAGGACGCTCAAAGGAAAGAGGAGACAAACCAAGGGGGTCTTCCAGGTCGAAATCGAAGGGCAAGAAGGGTAAGGCGAAATGTTGGAACTGCGGTAAAGTTGGACACTTGAAGAAGGACTGTTGGAAACGGAAGGAATCCGAAAACCTGAAGAACGAAGCGAATCAGGCTGATTCAGGTATTGTAGACGAAGTTTTATCTGCTGAAGAATTGTGTATGATAGATGAAACTTCACCTGAATGTAATGTCTCTCAGAGTTTTGATAGCTGGCTGTTAGACTCTGGTGCTTCGCATCATATGTGCCCACATAGAAATTGGTTTACTTCGTATGAAAATGTAAACGGTAGTTCTGTGTTTATGGGTAACAATATGTCATGTCAGACTGTTGGGATGGGAGATATCAGGATTAAGATGTATGATAACACAGTTAGAACATTAACTAGTGTTAGACATGTACCTGATTTGAAGAAAAATTTAATCTCTTTGGGAGTTTTGGATTCAGATGGTTATAAGTTTACAGGTCAGGATGGCGTCTTGAAAGTCTTCAAAGGTGCCCTTGTGGTTATGAATGCAGAAAAGGTCGGGAATCTTTACAGGTTAAAAGGAAGTACTCAGGTCGGTGAAGCAGCGGTTGCGTCAGAAAAGGAAGAAGCAGGTACTCGTCTGTGGCATCAGCGTTTGGGTCATATGAGCGAGAAAGGTCTTCACATACTGATGAAACGTAAATCTCTTCCTGGTCTGAAATCCTTGAATTTAGATTTCTGTAAACATTGTGTGTACAGAAAACAGTGTAAACAGAGATTTAAAGTTGGTAATCATAATAGTAAAGATGTTTTATACTACATTCATTCTTATCTGTGGGGGCCTTCCCCCGTTATGTCATATGGAGGTGCTTTGTATTTTGTAACGTTCATTGATGATTACTCTCGTAAAGTTTGGGTCTATCTGCTAAAAAGGAAAGCTGATGTATTCAATGTCTTTAAACAATTTAAAGTAATGGTAGAGAAAAGAACAGGCAAATCTATTAAATGTCTAAGAACTGACAATGGTGGTGAGTTCACTTCTGTTGAATTTGAACAATACTGTAAGGATGAGGGCATTGTTAGACACAAAACTGCTGTTTATACTCCTCAGCAAAATGGTGTTGCTGAGCGTATGAATCGGACTCTTATGGAAAGAGCCAGAAGCATGATTAGCAATGCTAACTTGCAAAAGGAGTTGTGGGCAGAAGCAGTATCTACTGCTTGTTATTTGGTTAACAGATCACCTTCAGTAGCAATTGATTGTAAAATTCCTGAAGAAGCCTGGACAGGTCAGTCTTGTGACTATTCTCATTTGAGGATATTTGGCTGTGATGCTTATTCTCTTATTCCTAAAAATCAACGTTCAAAGTTAGATCCAAAGTCGAAACGTTATGTCTTTGTTGGGTATGACTATGCAGTGAAAGGATATAGGTTGTGGGATCCTACATTGCGGAAGATAGTTATTAGTAGAGATGTAACATTTGATGAATCCTCTTTGTTAAAATCAAATGTTGAAAGAATTGAACAGGAACAGGTATCGTCGAGTCAACGAGTTCAGTTGGAGGCTAGATCTTTCGGTGACAGTCGAAAGGAAGGAGAGACTTCTGGAGACAAAGGTGTTGAAGACACAAAGGAAGCCGTTGAAGCTTCTGAACCAGAGCAAGTTTCTGAACCAGTTCAGCAACCAGTCACTCTAAGAAGGTCTACAAGGGCGAGGAAAACTCCCAAAAGGTATGAAGATTCTGCTTCATCTTTTGCTTTGGTTACTGAAGATGGGGAACCGTCTTGTTATCAGGAAGCGATAGATGATACAGATAGCGAGAAATGGAAAAAGGCTATGGAAGAAGAAATGGACTCCTTAGCCAAGAACAATACCTGGGATCTTGTAGAGCTTCCTGAAGGGAGAAGTGTTGTTGGATGTAAATGGGTCTTCAAGCTGAAATGGAAAGTTGATGGTAGTATTGAGAGATATAAGGCGAGACTGGTAGCAAAAGGGTATTCTCAGGTTGAAGGTATAGACTTTCATGATATTTTTTCTCCAGTTGTAAAACTTGTTTCTATACGTACTGTGTTGGCACTAACTGCGTTTCTTAATCTTGAGTTAGAATAGTTAGATGTTAAAACAGCTTTTCTACATGGTGATTTGAACGAAGAGATATATATGGAACAACGAGAAGGTTTTGTACGAGGTCACAGCAGAAGATTAGTTTGCAAGCTCAGGAAATCACTGTATGGTCTGAGGCAGTCTCCCAGACAATGGTACAAGAAGTTTGATTCCTTCATGGTGAGCCAGAACTTTATAAGAAGTGAGTATGATCATTGTGTGTACTTCAAAAGTTTCAATGGCATATTCATTATCTTAGCTTTGTATGTTGACGATATGCTTATTGCAAGCAAAAGCATGGAAGAGATCAACAGGTTAAAGGCTCAACTCTCTAGGGTGTTTGATATGAAGGATCTTGGAGCAGCAAAACATATCTTGGGCATGGAGATACACAGAGACAGGAAAAATGGTAAGCTTTGGTTATCACAATAGAAGTATCTGGAGAAAGTACTTGAAAAGTTCTCTATGAATAATGTGAAACCTGTTAATGTTCCTTTAGCTTCCCATTTTAAGCTTTCTTCGTTTTTGAGTCCTAGAGCTGATGAAGAAAAGCAGTATATGTCTCACGTACCATATGCAAACGCTGTAGGCAACGTAATGTATGCGATGGTATCTACAAGACCTGACATTTCACATGTAGATGGAGTTGTCAGCAGGTTCATGGCAAATCCAGGTAAAGAACATTGGCAAGCGGTGAAATGGGTGCTTCGATATCTAAGAGGCACAAGTGATCATTGCATCGTCTTTAATGGTAGTGAAGGATCAGCCTGCGGATATGTAGATGCTAACTATGCAAGTGTTTTGGACAAAAGAAGATCTACTACAGGTTACGTCTTTACTCTTGCAGGTGGAGCAATTAGTTGGATGTCAAAGCTTCAAGACACGGTTGCATTGTCCACTACCGAAGCTGAATATATAGCTGCTTCAGATGCCAGTAAAGAAGCAATCTGGTTAAAGGGTTTGTTCGATGAAATCGGAAGAACACAGGAGAAAGTGAGTGTACTTTGTGACAGTCAAAGTGCTATTCACTTGGCCACAAACCCTGCCTATCACAGCAGAACCAAGCACATTGATGTGAGATATCATTTTCTGAGACATGTGATCGATGGTGGAAAAGTAGCTCTTAAAAAGGTCCACACACGAGAAAATTGTGCAGATATATTCACAAAGCCAGTTACAGTAGAGAAGTTGCGGTGGTGTTTAGCTTCTCTTGGCTTGCAGGAAAGATGATGAATGGGAAAGTTGTTGTCAAGGTGGAGTTTGTTAGTTTGACAACGAACTTGGTTAAACAAACGTAGTTAAACAGTTTTTGTAACCAATTTAGATTTTAGTTATGTAACGGTAATGACATGAATATATCGAAAGTTATTGTAGATGAAAAGTCATTCTTGAATAAAACACATACACATTCAATTTCTATTTCTTGGTCTTCTCTCATTTTGTTCTTGCTATTCTTTCTTTCTCTGCTATTATTTCAATACAACACAGTCACCAACATGAGATTGATTAGATGCAATAGCTTCCCTTGAGATAGAGGAGGATGAAGGTGAATCCTAAAGAGAGCCTGATATATTCCTCTACGGAAAAATAGACCTAATTAGGGGCAAAATCCTAGACCCAGATGATGGTAGAGCAGAATGATGCAACTGCTGCTGAAAAATGATGATTGTGACTAGAAATGAAGCTCGAACAAACTTCTATGGGAAAATCAAAAGAAACCCATTGTGATGTTCCTGTAGCCCAGGGTTCATAATGTTGGTGTTCAACAAAATGGCTACTACTCTTTCTCTCTGGGTGAGAATATTTCTCTTAGATTAGATTTTAAGCTTATGTGGTAGTTTTTTGCAGTGGCATGATTCGGATTATCCACAGTTTCGTGTTCATTCTGTCGACGTTTCAAACCCCAAAGGGGGTCCATCATCAGGACTAAATTAGATAGAATATGAATGAAAGCTTATTGAGAGAAGAGTCTGTCGACCTGGGTATAAATAAACCTAGATCCCTAATTTTTATAAAGAAGCCGACATTTATATATATGATTTCTAATTTATTTTTATTTTTATAATAGTTTTATAAAAACTTAATTAATTATTTATTTAGTTGATATACTTAATTCATAAATAAGTTTAATTTATTAATTTATAGTTCTTTCTTATTGTTTTATTTTTATTTAATTAATTAATTTAAATTTTATTTTATTTAATTAATTAATTTAAATTTTATTTGATTAATTAATTAATTTGATTTGAATTAATTCTATAATTCTTTTTTATTTATTTTATTTATTGTTTTTCTGAAGAAAAAGCGAACTTTTTATTATATAAAAAGTTACATTGCATATGTTGTTAGCATTTCTGATGATTGTTGTTTGGTCATTGCAGAAATTCAAAAAACTCTCAGTCATTGACCGACTGACTTCTGAAAAATACATAGGCTGCTATTTTAAAGGTCAGGTTTTACCTGGGAGATCATCCTCCCTTCAGGAGGCTTCCAAAGATTTAACCAAAAAAAGATATTAGGGTCTCCTTCAAGGAAGGAAAACAACCCTTACGGAACTGTAAGTTCATAGTATCAAACTAATATGCAAATAAAAGAAAGTTCCCTGTTTGTAAGTACATATACAAAATGTATGCTGATGTTAAAACAGTGATCGCCAGAGCATAAACAAAAAGAGATATTATTGGCCGCTGTCACTGAAGAGAATCTACAGGAGGCTGATCAGAGAAAAAGGATTGACCCTGTCGTTCTTCAACTATTTCCCAGCTTCCCATAACTTGCAATAAACCTTTTTTAGAAAGCTGATCTGCTTCAACGTTTTTATCCCTGTAGACATGACATAAGATAAGGCGGTTAAATGATGATTTTAGAAGCAGAATTTCTTCCAAAAGAATCTTCAATATTTGATTTTGGCATGAGGATTTCCCGTTAACCCAGTTTATGACATTTAGAGAATCTCTGAAGATCTGAATTGTGAAGATGTTTCTTTGAAGAAGCCAACAGAGGAGTAAACGCAAGGCTGATAGCTCGGCAAAATTGTTAGAACTTGACCCTAAGCCTACAGATGCTTTAAGGGAATGATCAGTGCTTAGATGAATGCTCACTCCTGCACCAGCCCTGTTGTTTTGAGATGCTCCATCGAAAAAAGCCCATGGGATGCCTTCCTGTATAATTACAGGCTTGTGATGAGCGAGGGAATTTTTAACTTCTGGGATAGGGATAGCTGAATAAATGGCAGCGCAGTTGGTTGCAGTTACTATCACCGGTGTTTCCTTATCTTGAAACAGACTCCTATTCCTAGTTATCCATACCCCCCAACAGAAAATGAGAGGGAGGTTTCTCATGTTCCCCTCAGGATAATTCTGCCACCACCTTCTCCAGGCTTCTTCCAGTGGTTCATTCCCCCATTCTGCCTTGATGCTTATCAAACTACATGTCTCCCCCCAGATCTTTTTTGCTTCTGAACAAGAGATAAAAAGATGATTTATTGATTCCTCTTCTGATTTGCATAAGGAACACCTCCCTAGACCAACCATATACCTTGCTTGCAGTATATCCCATGTTGGAACTTTTCTTTTTAGAAGACACCAGAAGAAGATCCTAGCCTTAGCTGGGCACTTTAACTTCCAAATATGTTTCGACCACCACTCTGGATCACCCCATCCTTTTGTTGACATTATGAATTTATAACCACCTTTTGGGGTGTATTCTCCTAATTCTCCCTGAGCCCAGGTCAGCATGTCTGGGTCATCTTTAAGCCTGACATTGGATCGTTTGAGTTCTTGTATGTAAGAGCTCCGCTCATTCATCCACCTGATATTTATACCTAGCTCTTCACCGCCTTTCCAGGCCTGTCCCCACATAAATGAGTGGCCTGTCTTCTCCACCTGATTTAGTGTAAGAATGCCTTTACTTTCCAGATGTCTGAGAAGTCCTGGGGATAAAGCATAGTTTTCATTGCATCCTACCCATGGATCCCTACCTATCCTCAGATGCCTTCCATTTCCTATCTTCCACGCCAGACCCTGTTCAATCACAGTGAAGGCCTCCACAGTAGCTTTCCAGATGACTGAAGAATTTTTCTTATCCTTAACCGATCTCCTTATCTAGTCTTCCAATGAGGTTGGTTCTATATATTTCCTTTTAACCACCCTAGTCCATAAATTCTCCATCGATATTAATCTCCATCCTGATTTCGCTGCCAGCGAAAGACTAAATTCAGGGAGCCTTTTTAACCCCCAGCCTCCCCATTCCTTAGGTCTTGCCAGCTTATCCCAAGCCACCCAGGGAAGCACAGAGCTCTCTTTTGAGCCTTCCCACAAAAATCTACAGCATATTCTTCTGATTTTCTCCATAACTCCTTTGGGAACCCAGGTTAAGGCTGCCCAATAAACTGGAATGGCCAAAAGCACGGATTTGATGAGAGTCAATCTACCAGCTCTGGAGAGCCATTTGAAACTCCAATGAGTAATTCTGGATTCTATCTTGGCTATTAGCCAGTTCCAATCCTCTTTCTTGTATGCTGCCGGTTTTAACCAGAACCCCAAGTATTTGAAGGGGGAATCCATGGAGCTATATTGAAAAGGAAACAGATTATGCAACATATTTCTTTCCCTTCTGTCCAAACCTGCCACAGACACCTGAGATTTCCTAGAATTTATCTGCATACCAGTAGCTTTCAGAAACAAATCTACGATGGATTTTAATTCCTTAAGCTCGCTAGGTGTTCCATTTGAGAAGATCAATATGTCATCAAAAAAAAGGAGATGAGTGATAAAAATATTTATTGCTACCTCAATACCTTTTACCTTTTCTTCCCTTTTAGCTTTTTGAATCAATCTGCTTAAACCTTCTGCCACTAGAAGAAATAGCAGAGGAGATAAAGGGCAACCTTGTCTTAAGCCTCTTTGACCTTTGAAGAAAGGTGAAGCTGCTCCGTTGATAAGAACTGCATAGCTGAAATTTGAGATGCACCCCATAATCCAACTGATAAAAGGATAATTGAAGCCTAAGTGAGTTAATAACAGCCGAATGTAAATCCAATTGATTTGGTCATATGCTTTGGAGAGATCTATTTTAAGCACCACTCCCTTCTTTTCCTTTTTTCTGACATTGTGTAATACTTCTTGAGCTACTCCAATGGCCTCATGAATTTGTCTTCCATTTAAAAAGCCAAATTGCTCCATTGAAATGTGCCTCGACAGAATGGGATTAATTCTGATAGCTATCACCTTAGCTATGATCTTATATATGCAGTTGCATAAGGAAATCGGCCTGAAGTCTTCAAAATTCTCCGGAACTTCCTTTTTTGGGATGAGGGCTAAAAAGGTTGCATTGAAGGGACTATAGAATTCTCCTTTCTGTCTTGATTCTTCAATTACTTCAGTTATTTCTGTACCTATTAGGTCATAGAAATGGAGGAAGAGCTCTATTGTCCATCCGTCAGTCCCAGGGCTTTTGTCCTTGGCCATAGATTTCATGGCAGCCTCGACTTCCTCCTTGGTTACAGGGATTGATAATTCTTCAGCCTCTTCCTCTTCAACAAATCTTGGAAAGCATTGCGCTGTTCTAATTACCTCGGCTATGGTAGCCTCTCCCGGGTCTGTGAATAATTTCTGGAAATATCTCTGACCTAAGCCCGAGAGAGCTGAGAAGGTACGCACCTCCCTTCCTTCTTCATATTTTAGACTCCATATGGTGTTTGCTGATTTCCTTCCTTTGGCATAATTATGGAAAAAGCTAGTGTTTTCATCCCCCGCCTTTAACCAAATTGCTCTACTCTTGAGTCTCCATTCCTCTTCCTTGGCCAAGAGAATTTGGTTCTGACGTTTTTCCAAGTGAAGGATCCTTTCCTTTGAGGCCTGAGTGGCATATCCATCCTCCTCTATACTTTCCAGCTTCCTCAGCTCTTCACTAATCCTGATCTGCTCCTCATTCTGCTTAACCTTCCCGTCCTTTGCCCAGATGATAGTCGCTTTCTTCAATCTCTTAAGATTTTCCATGAACAGGAAAATTTTATTCTTTCTTGAGTTCCTGTCCGGATGAATCCAAGTTTCCTTGAAGAGCTTGATGAAGGAAGAATCTTGTCACCAAGAGGAGTTAAATTTAAAGGGAGCAGGGGGTTTCGGGGGAGGGAAGGATAGATCTAAGAAAATAGGGAAATGATCAGAGGTGCCTATCTCATCAATCCATTGTCTGAGAATAGGAACCTTTGAAACTAAATCTTTGGAGATGAGAAAGCGATCCAATCTTTTAGCCACTCATGCCTCCGCGGCTCTTCTGTTCCTCCAGGTCGGCTTGAGTTTGATCAGGGAAGGATCAATGAGGTTGTTAGTCGATAGGAGATTGAAGAAAAAATCCGTCAGGGGATCTTCCCTGGCCGAAGGACCCCAAGCCTCCATTCTTCCTACAGAGAAGTTTAAGTCACCTCCCAAAACCAACAGAGAAGACTTCAACAAGGATTTAGTCATCAATTCATTCCAGAAGAACTCCCTTCCTTGACATGGTCCATATACATTCACAATTGAGATGGGTAAAGCATATTCAGGAGATAAGATTTCCATGCCCATCACTTGCCTCATCCCCCATTGGTTTATTACTTTTACTCTTCCTTCCTTGAAACCAATAGCCAGACCCCCTGAGTGCCCTGATGAGTCCACTGCTATGAACTTCCAGCCTGGAAGGAGTGCATTAAGAATCATTTCCACCTCAGATCCTTTCCCAAGGGTCTCTTGCAGAAAAAGAATCTCAGATCTAGAGTTTTGTATCCATTCTCTTAGAGCCAGTCTTTTGGGTTTACTGGCCAAACCCCTACAGTTCCAAGAAGTCAAGATCATTTAATAACATTTTCAGGGGTCTGCACTGCTCTAAGAACCCCAGTTATGGAATGTTGTTTCCCGTCAGTGACATCAAGTTTTGCTTTTAGTTTGGCCTTAGATAGGTCCGATTTTCTTCCTCTTTTGTTTTTAGAGAGACCTTGAGGGCCCATCTGTCCCAATCCTCCTACAGATCCTGACGGCCCCGACTTACCTCCCAGAGATCTAAGGTTGTAAGGACAGGGGGTGTGAGGGACCGAGGGTGCGAGGGGAGGCCATACATCTTCACAATTCAGATCAAGGGAGGGCATTGCAGCCGAAATGGAATCTATGACATTCCCACCCATAGGTGCTTCGGTATTCTCATTAGTGTCTTTCATATGCTTGGGAGAGAGAGAAGAATTTACATGATGAGAATCTATATTTTGATCTGGAAAAAGAAGAGGAGGTTGTGAAGACACTGAGCACATATCCTTTTCTTTTTCATTTGCTGGAGAGGTTTGGGCTGCATTCGTCTCCCCTGCAGTCTCCTCCTTTGCTTTTTCAGATTCCAGACCCATGTCTTTGATCGGTTCGCTATGCTGGGGTTCTTCCTGAGGAAAACCTTTCTGAATCCCCTCTGTCTCCATTTCTTCAACATTCTGATCCACGAAGCCTTCCTTCTCCTGAGGAAACGGAGGTCGATTGAGATCCTTCTCCCAATTTGCTGAGGTCCTCCGAAACCATCTCCTTCTCCTAGTCAGCGGACAATCCTTTGCCAGATGACCATGCTCATGGCACCTATGGCACCGAAATGGCAAGTATTCGTAATCCAGAATCTGCTCAAACACATAGTCTTTAGACTGCAGGTTTATTTTTTGAGCTAGTCCTCTGCTAGGGTTTAAGCTCACCAAGATACGGGCCATTGCTTTGTTCCTGGTCTCTAGAAATGACATATCGGCTTCTAGGAAAGAACCCAATCTGTTTCCTATTGCTTTAAAGACTGATTCGACCCACAGGAAATAAGGAAGACCTGGTGCCCTTACCCAAACTGGATAGACGTCCGTTTTCTGATGAATGGAATCAAAAAGAGGACTCCATTTCTTCAACAGCACCGGAATGTTGTTTATGATCCAGTTCCTTTCCAGAACCCATTCAGCTGCCTCCCTATTCTCAAACCGGAACACAACCAACCCTTTGCTAGACATGAAGCCTCAAACCCTTTTGTTCTATCAGATTCGAAATGTTGTTCTCCCCATGCTTGCAAATACCCTGACGAAAATTTCTTACCTCTCGCCCTGCCGACCAGGGTACATTCTGCCACTCCTAGGGATTCTTCTATAGATACGTCCATACCCAGCACCAAATTTCCTTCCAGGTCCTGAGAGCCTATCGGCCTCTGAGATTTCCTTTTCTCTCCTTTTCTCTTATTTCCGCCAACTGTATCCCTAACCTCCTTGAATACGTCGTTCCATTCTGGAGCTTCCTGGGCCGGAATCGAAGGATTTCCTAGCTTCGGACCAGGTTGTTTGGGGATTAGAGAAGAACCGAGAAGAGGGTCAACTGAGGTGTGGTTACTGACCTGGGTCCCTTCGTGATCTTCAGGCTCACCCGTCTGATAGGCGACGTGTCCTTCAGACCCTTCCGTCAAAATTCCTTTAGGTAAGACCTGGTCTCTTCGAAAAGAAACCCATGGAATCGCAGAGACCCTACCTGTGCTCCTTACACCTTCAAACCCAGAGAAAATCCCTAAATTCACTATATCTTCGATACCTCCTGAAGGAAAGTTCCGAGTCGAAAATGGTTTACCCCTGTTCCCAGGGTTTTGAGGGATTTTTACATTCCGCCTCTCCTCAGCCGCTCTGCCCGACTGCTGAGGGATAAACTGGGCCTGAGGCTTAAAGACGTTTCCATTATTTGCCTTGGTGAGTTGCAGAGAAAAGGGTTTCGTCTCTGGCGTTTCCTGCAAAAGAGTCTCTGACCTTGATAATTCATAACCCCCAAAATATCGTTCAATATTTTGCACAGACGGTTCTTTTCCCCAAACAGATAAGATATCTTCCAATTCCGGGTCCAAGTCTACCAGTTCACTTGAGTTAACCATGGTTACTGTTGTCGCTCCTAGGAAGTCGCCGGAAACTATCTTGATGCCAGCACAAAAACCCCTTGACCTATGCTGTCTCCAACGGAGCCGGGAAAAGCTAACAGCGCAGAGAGAATAAACCCCCTAGCTGTCCGCATAAACAATAGTTTTCACCTCCAGCTGCCAGACCTGTCACTGTCCTTCCTAATCCAACTCCAGTGCGCTGAAACCGCCTGCTAGCACCCTAACCGGTCCCTGTTCGAGGTTCCGCTCGTAGCCTCTGCTTCCTAACCCTAACCATCGCCATCGATTCCCAAAAAAAAAAAAAAAAAAAAAAATAATTATTTTATTTATTGTTATTTACCATTGTTAATCCTATTTAGCCTTAATCTTTGCAATTAATCAATTAATTAATTAATTTTTATTTTAATATTTATTTTATTTATTTATTTATTTATGAAATGTTAATATTTGGTTGTTATTAATTATTTTAGTTTAATTAATTGACTAATTCTATTTAATTTTTAATTTTTTAATTAGAATTAATTTAAATTGATATAATTAAATAATTAAATTAAATTAATTTTGACTTAATTAATCTAATTAAAATTAATTAATTAATTTTATTAATATGAAAACCCCTGATACTATGCTTCCAAAGGTCTGGAGGGGTTTATTTGTCTGATTAGGGGAAGCCAATTTCCATTGATTTCACTCCCATTGTCCCTGTTGAGGTTCTGAGGAAATTTCATAATTTCGATGGCCTCTCTGATTTTCATTTTATGATAATTATCCTCTCTTGCAATTATCTTAGCGTCTTCCAAACACACATGATATTTGGTTTTGGATGAGTGTTGTGCAAGGGCTTATGTACGAGACCTCTCATTCTTTATATCAGCCACGTGCTCTTTTAGTCTAATTTTTAGAGACTGACTTGTTTCCCCAATATAACTCTTGCCACAAGAGCAATCAATCTTGTACACACCCTTGAGTTGTTGACGATCAATGTTTTCCTTTACTGACCTCATCATTTGCCTTATAGTTCCACATGTTGTAAATTGAGTGTTTATGTTGTTCTTCCTTAAAAATTTTGCAATCTTATCTGTAATCCCTTGGATGAATGGAAGGTAAACTTTTCCATAATTCTCTTTCTTGTCTTTAGGAGGACGCTTAGAGAGGACCTTATCCTCAGCTCTTCTTATAGCTTTCTTGATACTCCACTCTTTGTATCCAAGGTTTCTGAAGACATAGGTTAAGTGTTCAATCTCTTCTTTTAGGTGATCAAGGTCAGAAATCCTGAAATACCTAATAGCGAGAGTGTTTAAGATGCCAGATTTTTGGGAAGGATGATGGTAAGAGTCAGCATGAAGATACCTATCAGTGTGATTTTTCTTTCTATAGACCTGGTGCCCTAAGGTACCATCCTCTTTTCTACTGATTAGAACATATAGAAAGGGGATCTTACCGTTCTCTTCAAGCTCCATAGTAAATTTGATTTTGGAAGATATAGAGTTAAGATGATTGAAAAACCTCTCCAGTTCTGCCTTACCATGAGTCCAATTCAGGTTAGTGTCATCAACAAATATTTTCCACCAGGTTGGTTTCAAAGGGTATGAGTCAAGGGATTTTCTTTCAAAGTACTCCATGTATAAGTTGGCGACAATAGGTGAGAGTGGGGAACCCATGGCGACTCCAGATATTTGTTCATAATAGTGATCTTGAAAATTGAAAAAAGTGGACCGTAAAAAAATTTCTGCAAGCTTTGTTGTTTCAGCTTCATCTAGAGGAATATTTGTAAACAAAGAAACTACATCAAAACTTATTAGAATATCCTCTTTATCCACCCTTTTATTCTTGATAAGTTTTACAAAATCATTTGAGTCTTTTATAAAATATTCTGTGTTACCAACCAGAGGTTTTAGGATCTTAGCTACATACTTAGCTAATTCATAGGTAGGGGAACCAATGGTGTTAACAATTGGTCTAAGAGGGACCCATTCCTTATGGATTTTTGGTAATCCATAGATTCTAAGAATAACCTCACAGGAGGGAATCATCTTCTTTTTTATTTTATCTTCTAGGTTAGTTTCTATGATGGCTTTCTTAACTTGCTTTATCACCTTGGGAGTAGGGTTGGAGTTGACTCTTCTATAACTCCCACAATTTAAATGCTCATTCATTTTATGAACTTAATCTTCCTTATTTAACACAACAGTGGCCCCTCCTTTATCATCTTTAAGAATAACTATCTTACCATTATTTCGGAGAGATCTAAGAGCCTCTCGCCCCTCTTTATTCAGGTTACTCTTTGGGCGCTTAGACTTCAACATAGCTAGGGAACATTCCTATATTAATATCTCTTTAATGTTTGATAAAAGGCCTTGAGTCCCATTCTCAATGTTGCAGATGATGCTTTCAAATGGAATGTTCTTAGGAGAGACCGCAAATCCCAATCCTTTGCTAAGGATATTGATTTCTTTAGAAGTGAGCATTATGGATGAGAGATTAACAACTCTCTTATCATGCTTATTTGGAGCATTGGGGTTCCCAATAACAGACCTACCATTGTCGGAATTATTATTAAATTTTGCCCTAAATTGATTATCACTTGTAGATGTTGAGTGTTTTTGTTTCAACTATTGGGACAATGTAATCTCCTTGGACCTATGTTGTGTAAATTCTCTGGCAATTGTGATTTTCTCTTGCTTATCTTTACATTCTCCCTTTGTTGGTTTCTATGAGCAAAACCCAAGTTGGTGAGACACTACCATCCCAACAAAACCAATAAAATTAGCATATATAAATCATACATACTAAACTATTTAGTAGCAAGGTAGAGAAACAAATGGAATACATAGAACCATACATGTCAAAGCAAAGATGTCCATTGTCACCCAGGTCCCATACTCTTTCAACTTTATATTGATGATTTAGACGATCTCATTTCAAAGTGATATAGGTGGTTTCCTTCTCTATGGGATTTCCAACTGGGATGTAAGATCACCTCACTTCTCTAGGTGAAATTATGGTTGAAGTTTCCATCCACAATTTATTAAAGGAATATCTTATACATCGCTCAAGGTAGTTGCAGGTTACACTAAAAAATATCACCTTTGTAAAGAAATTTTCATGGAAGTATGAGAGATTATAGAATATGAGTTTCATGTGATGAGTTTATACACATCTTAAGTTTCTGGGAATATTTTATTTCCATGTGTCATAGAATAATACGTTGTCACACAAAAAACTTGTCCTCCTAGCTATAGCAAGGAGCTTCCATAGTTTGAGGGGAACTCTTTTTCTACTGCCCCACATGTCCTAGAATTTATGAAGAATATATGAGAATTGATGGAAAGACATGAAGATTTCATGATAAGGTTATTTATGCTTTCTTTAGGACAAGGGCATGGTGGCTAGCTGAAGCATTCTTGTAGCCCAAATAGCATACATTCTCTCAAATCTCTAGTTGAAATATTCCTCAAGCATTGCCACCCAAGGTTCAGAAATTTGATGGTACATATCAAGAATTGTTAACAACCCTACAAGAGGAAGGCCTCCTTTGTATTTTTGAAGGAAATGATAACATTGTCCGGGATGAAAGTGGAGTATCTATGGAAGAGGGATTATGCTCAAAATTTGAATATAAAAACACTAGATATTTGTAACACGAATGACCTTGCGGAAACAATGACAAGAAGAAGGGCCATTTTAGAATCTAAAGTGATTGCTTAACACATAAATGAGTACCAACATGAAAAATGTGATGGCATTAATACACCACCTTCAAATGATACATGTGTCACTCTTTCTAGTGAGGATTGGCATCAGGTTAGTGATGTTTTTTCTGGCTGCCCATAAGAAACAGTGTTGTAGATACAGAAGAAGAAAGTAGTAGCAGTTTTGAGATGAATTTGGCATGGGATTTATGCTCACAAATAAAAACAAGAACACTCCCTTCTCTTATGGCTTATGTACATGATAATCATAATAATAAAAACATAAGCTTGGACACTCATAATGATCCTCTCATTAGTATGGATCAATCATCAGACCATATATTTTGGGTTGGGTAGAGGAAAGTCATATACACTACTTGCATGGACCATCGATGTTTGGTGATCACGAAGAAGAGGGGAAGTTTGATTATGAGCCACTTCTGAGCCCTTCACAAGCATCCGTCATGAGGGTTTTGAGACTGTGTCATGTTATAAAAGTGTTGGAATAACCTCCCTAGACTTGTCACAAGAATTGAGGATAGAATATCCCTCCGAGGATGAGAGACTTTGCTCCAAATATGACAAAAATAAGGATTTTGCACCAAACATTGGCATTTTTGATAATGAGTATCAACATAACAAAAGTTGTCTAGATAATCTTTGGCAAAATCACATAACCAAAAGTTATGAAATACTCAATGATGAATTTGTTTCCCTAGAGGAACACAAGTATTTCTGTTTTGTACACCAATTTCCGCAAGTCTTGAACAATGAAAAGAAGAAATCAATAGAGTCCTCTTATCTCTACAATCAAGACTTCAAACCTTCTTTATTAGAAAAGGCTTAAGGACCATATTTGTGAAGAGTCAAAGGAATTATCTGGCAACATAATAGAAGCCACACCTCTTCACATTGGAGCAAAAAACAAAAAAGTGCCCCCTAGGTCTAAATCTTCTGAATCACCGAATTTATGAACATCTACACAAACTTTGGTATGTACATTACTGATTAGTGAAATTATTAAGAATGGATTGTTCTAGTCTTTCAAGGCACTTAAGGTCTTCCTATTGGTACCTATATCAATCCTATAAAGGAGTAAAACCCTTTTTCTATAGTTCGAAACTTGTGTATGAATCTGTGCATAATCCCTAGAAGGATAATCTCCAAAAAATCTAGTCCTATGCATTAGTTGAAGGCCTATGTTGGGCATCAGTCCTATTTTGAGACCACTGTCAAAGGTTACCAAATTTTTGAAGTTCAAGCTACATGAAGAAAGTTCTGAGAATGTTTTGCAAAGTCAAAATCCAAATTGAAGAAGCTAAAATTCTGAAGTCTCAAGTTATCAATTTTTCTTAAAAGAAGTCGAAATTTTCAGCATCTTTGTGAAGGAGCCAAGAGAATTATTTAAGGATGTACTTGTATATTATAGAGATTCACTGACTCCTTTGAATCAACTGCTAATACTGGCTATTTCACTCCACAAGCCGACTCCTCTAAATCTACTGCTAATACTGCCTATTGCACTCCACAAGCCAACTCCTCTACACCTCCTCTGAATCAACTGCTAATACTACTTGTTTCACTCCACAAGCTGACTCCTCAACTCTTCTTCTGTTTGTTTTGGGTGTTCGTAGAACCCATCATTTTTTTAATCCTTGATCCTGAAGGTTACCATAGCTGGATAGAATGTGGAAAGAACACATTAATTTTAGGTGGGTGAAAATAAGGTATGGTTACTGTAGATGGACAGAATGTGGACAGAACACATTAATCTATAGAGGTCTTGCTCATGTGCTCATTGTAGTTGGAGAAGCCCACTACTATGACAGAGTTGATGTGTTCATTATAGATAAGTAGGGTAGTTGGACATGGGTTCGAACAAACAAGAGGCAAGGTGAGGATTTGAGGAGTGGTCCTGTCTGGTTCAAACTCTTTCCCTCCGCCCGAGTGTGTGTGGCCTGATATTTTTCCTAGGGTTGAAGAGTGGATCAACTCCACCTCGACTCCAAAATGAATCATTTCCAACTCTTTTCCTCTGCCCCTATGTGTAGCCGAGTGTGAGCCGAATGCTTGTAGCCCGATACTTTTCCTAGGGTTGCAAAGTGTTTCGACTCCACCTCTACTCCAAAATGAATCATTTCCAACTCTTTCCCTCCGCCCCTATGATGTAGCCCGATATTTTTCCCTCCGCCCGTGCGTGTAGCCCGATATTTTTCCCTCTGCTTGGCCAAAAAATTGTATAAAAAATACCTTAGGATATATATATTGTTGTATGGTATATTAAAACCCTTTAGGCCCTCATTATAACCCCAATATATTACTTTGTGAGTTTTCCATTTTTAATGCCCCAATATGAACGCACATGATATAATATTGGTTTTTCAGTGACGCCCCCATGGAGGTTCCTCACAAATGCCTTCAATCTCCTCCTTAGATGACAGGCTTTCTAATCTCAAACTAACAACGTAATTTTGTCTTCTATGTGTTCTGACCTTAACAATCGCTCTACCCTCTAGTCATTTTATAGGCTAAGAGGAAGAAGTTTCAAATCTAAAAGAGGAGGATGAGACCCCTTAATTGAGGGATTAAGTTTCCATGAGGAAATGGATTAAGAAGCATCATCTGAGGGTTATAGTTTGAATAGTCATCACTTGGAAGCTTTCAGTTGGGAAATATTCGACCAACTATATTTCTAGAATATACTTTTTATTTTTACTTTCTTAAATTCACCTATGCAAGTTTATAGTGGCAAACAGAGTGCATCATTTTGTTGTTCTCAGATTTAATTCCAGTGAATGCGTGGAAAAAGCTAGGAAAATCAGTGCAGGTGAAACATAACAAGGCGTGACAGCTATTTTCCACAAATTTTTCATCTACTTCAAGATATTTTTCATTGTTTGACTTCTAAGGGAGTTCAATCAAACATGTTCACAAATGGTAAAAAGACCCATAAACTGATCAAGTGTCATGGCGATAAATTGACATGTAACATTATCTTATCCATGAATGACACTAAATAATTTAACAAGGAAAATAAAGCCACTTGGAAAATCAGTAAGCACACCTTAATGATTTCCTGTCTTTTCCACCTTTTATGTGTTTAAGCTTTGCATGTGTATGTTTTCAAATTGGTATTTAATAGATGTTATTGCATCATATTTCCTTAGATCTTCATTATATGTCTGTAAAGCACCATTCAACTCTAGTGTTTAGTATTTTCAACAAACCAACTCAGCGATTTCTACAAAACTTATCAGCATGGGGAGAACTTTAAGAACGTTTCTTATGCAATAGCCATTACGGTTAGTTTTGGAAGATTTGGATGACAAAAACCCAAATACCTTTAATGTTTTTAGATATAAATAGTACTATGGATGCAGTTATTTCCTTGTGGGATGTAATGTATATACTAACCAAAGAATAATTAATCGATGTAGTCCAAGAGATCTCATGACATTTAATCGCAACTGAGGACCAGGGAGGAAAATTAAGTTCTAAAACAACACTCCTGGATGCTGCAAATTCTCGTCTCCATGAGGTAACTTCTCAACTGAGAATTATTCCTTATATAAACATTATATGATGGGCTATCAAGTATGTAGACATTAATAAATGACAGATTATCACTCCTCATGACATAATAGTTAGTTCTTTCAAGTGAAAGGACATACAGGGTACGTAAAATTGCCTAAACCAAATCTTATATATAATTACATGTTCATCCAAGAGTTAATTCAAAAATAATGTATTGGATGATAAAACCTTGCCCCATTTGATAAAATAATGAAGGAGAGATCCCAATAAGCATAAGGATGAGTCTTCTAAGAAAAATAAAATTTCCTCTTTAAACACTCCTTTCAATTATGTTGCCTTCATGTTATGTAGAATCTTTAGAAAGAAATATGTCTTACATTTTATCTTGGATTGGGTCCCTCTCAGCCATAGGGCTTTAGATGGTTTTTCTTTTCAATTGGGCAGATATTTTTTCCAGTAATATTTCCCTTCATGTGCACTCTTTCCAAAAAGAGAAAATTGACACCTTTAATTCTCTCTTTTATATGCCATCTTTCATTATGGATGACATCTATTTTTCTAATGTCTTTCCACCAATGGGATGGAAATGGACACTTATCGCGCCTTTACCCATTAGCTTATATCACAATAAGTTGTGGGAAGACAAATATTTTGTCCATCTCTATCAAATTTTCCATTATGTGTTGATCTATCCTTTAAGTTATCTTTGGTTCTAACACCCCCCCCCAGAATGTCTCAGTTAGCCATGGACTATTTATCAAATATTGGAGATTGGTTATCTAAAGAAAATTTCACATATGTCATGGCTTATGGATGTTATGGTGCTCCTTATTCTTTGCCTCTTTACAATCTAGATAAGCTTCTTTGTAAAGAAGTAGCTTAAAAAACCATTGGAACAACAATAGCAATTGAACTAAGAAAATATTCAAAGAAGGCATGGCATGTCTTCCCTATTTAGGTTGGTATCTATACTCTACAAGACTTCTTAGATTATGAAAAGAATTTGGAAAATTTTTATGCTTTGAAGCTAGATACAATTCCTTTGAGATTGCATGATCCCCAAAAAGTAATAGAACAAATAATAGAGCATGTAGAAATTTAAAAATTATGTGCATGAGACTTCCATTTATCATGATATGTTCTCTAAATACAATTCTTATTAGTAGCTATGCAAAATAGGCAAGCAATTATCTCTAGAAAGTTATCAACATTTTCTAGTCTTCAAAGACTCAAGAAGAAACTCATTGCTAAAAAATTTAAAGAAAAGCAAAGGAGAGGAAACTACAACAAAAGTTGCAAGCTCTTCCTTTCAGAGTGCTACTATGCAAAATAAGGCACTATTACAATGAGATAAAGAGGCCTCATTGACTCTAAAAAAAACAATCCCAAATAAGATAGAAGGCATTAACCTAAATAAGGAATGGGAAGTATTTGAGAAATTCACCTCATAGGATCCTAAATATGTTATGAAAGAACCAGTTGTGATTAGAGCACATAATAAGAACCTGTTGATGCCCTGAAAATCGTTGTATCAACATTGGGGGATAACCACCCGGTCCGGACCTTAATACAGCTCCTTTTCCATTTGGGATGGTGGCTCCAACTAGATATAATGGGACCAGTTTCCCAATAATGAATAAAAGGGGATGGATGAGTGATTGATTTCTAATAAATGATAATAAATGGATGACTTAATCTATCAGTAAAAATATAAATAACTATTCTATCTCGGGAGGCTTCTATTCTTTGAAGTGCAATGTTTGATGATCTTTGTTCATCGATAGGCATATAGATGATTCTAAGCAATAAACATAGACATTCACTTACTTAATGATTACTTTATTCAAATAGTTGAACAAAGTTATTAACACATTGTTACACTTATCCTTTTATATTACCAATACATGTATGATTAAAAGAAAAGCATGCTGTAAACATCCAGTAGTGGAAAGTATAAAGAACGTTGTTAAAAACACATGCATATATCTGATAATAGCAAGAGCGATCAAACAACAATTCACATAAACATAATGAACTCAGACATATATAGTAGTACCATATGAGCTGCAAATCATTCCCAACATCAATCGCTATTTGAAATTCCTTCTTCTGACTCAGAAATACTTTTAAACAAAGGCAGTAGTGCACGTCCACATAAAAGCTTCATTGTCAAAATCAGAATAATTGGCCCAGTTTTATAAAAGAATATGCCTGAAGTACAGTAGTGCAACTTCAGGTTTAAGTCATATACAAAACTTACGACCCTTTCTAAATACATGAAAGGGTCTATAAATACTTGATTAAAACTAACTAACTATGAAACTAAAATCCTACTTAATTGGTACAACTTGATTCAGAATATCTTCCTCACGGAAATCTGGCAGTCGGCAGCATGATTCATCACTTAGGCTGTTTTCCTTTAGACCTGAGTTGGCATATTGCAAGCATAGGTTCCACTTCTGGTGGTCGGTTGAGATGAGAATTGAGTTGGGCAGCATAGGTGGCATTTTTTATATCGGGAATGATAAACCCGATTGCATCTGTGAGGCTCTTGAGGGCAGCTCTCTGGCTGTATGGTTTGACTAGGAACAACCAATAGGTGTCCCATGTCAAACTATTAATTCCTGCGATTAATCTCCCATTTTTCTCCATCTCTTGATAACATGACTGCTCCAATGTTTTATCCGATGGCAATTTACCTGGGGTACATTGAGAGATCATGTTAGATAAGTAGAGAGTATCATTAATCAATTCAACCAAATTACTTGTGGTTAACTTGCATCTGGAAACTGCTCTCTCTGCTTTCATTAACTGGGACTGCCATTCCATAAATAGGATCTTTTTATGTGATTCTAGGATTTTTGGCAAATTAGCAGCCTATACCTCATCAGTTTCTTGCGACTCAAGAAAATTAGTCAAGGTCTCATCGGCCTGCTCCAAGTCTGTTCTAGCATCAGCTGATTTATCACTTATTGATGTTGTTGTGTCACATAGGGGTTCTACTTGGGCGATTTGTTGATATAACAACCTTATTTGTGTCACCAATGCTTTATTAATCTGTAATGCTTTGGCTCTGAACTCGACTGGCTGTGGAAGATTCTTGGTCTTCTCTATTTGGGCTGATAATTGAGCAATTTCCTCATCTTTCAACTTCACCATCTGTTCATTCATTGCTTTTAGTTTTTCCAATGCTTCCGACAGCTCTTTCTGCTTTTGAACTGCACTCGAATCAATTCTTCGTTTCTCTTCCTGCAATTGTTTATTCAGTTGATTATTTATTTCTTGATGTGTAAACAATTGTTGTTCTACTTGTTCTGCCTTCTGTTGTGCCTCCGATAGTTGCGCTTGTAGAAAAGTGATTTCCTGGTCCTTTCCTTTTAATAGATTACTAGCTTCTGATGTCTTGTCTATGGTGGCTACAGAATAGGCTCTAGCATATTGGGACAGTTTTGTTAGGTCATCAGAAGGATCAAACTCCTCCTTCCAAACCACGTTGCTCGTCACTGTTCGTTCAGGGAATAGGGAAGGTTGATCAGTCCTTCTCCTTTTCCGTTGTTTTTTTACTACAGCCTTGTGCTTTGGACTATAAAAGACGTCCAACGGAGGTATCTCCTCCACTTGCAAAATGATTTGATCCAAAGGATCCTTGGGAATTATCTCTATTCCTGTAGAAAGGGGTAGGCCGCTGGTTCCACTTGGAACCTGTTTAGATGTTGTCTCCTGTGTGTCAGCCACTTTTGATGTTTCGGCTTCCTTTGAGCTCTCAAGATTGCTTATGATTGAGTCGAATTTCTGCCATTCCTGGAGCAATTTTGGGTCAATCTGGGCATCTACATTCACCTCTGTTCTTCTCTGATCCTGCTCTTTCCTCTATGTCTCCTCTTGCTCTCTTCTATGCACTTCTTCCTGCTCTCTTCTCTGCACTTCCTCCTGCACTTTTGTTTGGATTTCTCCAGCAATTTTTGATGTAGCAGGAGGTTCCTTAGTGAGCCGCTGCTCAGGCTCGCTTGATTCTGTCATCGGGGTCGTTGCTAACAGATCTAGAGGTAGAGTTTGCAACCTATGTTCTCTATGTCTGTTAAATTCAACTAACCCGTCATCCTGATATTTCATTCTGGCTAGTGATTTAACCTGAAATAGTGACTCAGCTGAGGAGAACAGGTCATCAAACATATCATATTTATGGTCAAATTTAGTTAATTTTGCCTGTTCAAGTGCATTGTAGGCGACTTTGTTTAGATCAAATCGCCTATTAGGAATAGCGAGATTTAGTGCCTTAATCTTATCTGCTTCCTTCTCTACATGTTTAAATTCATGCAGAGCATACACCACATCTTAGAGGAAAAGAGGGCCAAACCTGCTTCTTTTTGTTCCTTAGTGTCTGTGTAACTCCTTCGGATGTAATCTGATAGGCTACCTCCCGGGCTAACAGTTTATCGAGTATATACAAAGGGAGGACATGAGGCTTGGCCTAGCTACCGAAAACTCTTACATAGGTGAATGTTTCCTCTCCGAACCATCTCCCTACGGATTTCAAGTCAATCTCAACCTGAGAGGAAATCTTAGGAGTAGGTTTATTAAAAATGGAATAGTGAATGGGTAGCATAAAACCGTTGCAAACTTGATATAGATGGTGTTTATAGTGGGCTTTCCATAACTTCTGATGGTATATATGAATAGGCATGGGGTCTTGTGGAGTCCATCTCCACCCAAGTACAGGAAATTCAGAATTAAAACACAGGGTGTCCAAGATATAGGCACTATAGTAAAATGGGGGAATAAACCTTTCAGTAACGCGGGACTTGTTTCTGAAATCAAGAACTGCGGTTGCTAGCTTATCAGACAGTATAGTTCCCCAAATCCATTATTTCACTATTACATGCTGCCTCCATCAAAGGAACCATCTCTATAGTGAGGTTTTCGGAATCATGTAACCCCCACAACCTACACATCATTACTCCGGCATAATAATAAGGAGAACACAAGGAATCGACAGAGTACTTACCTGAAGACTCGTGCTTGTGTTTTGCTGGGTTTTGCCTCCAATCCCTTATAGGTTTTGATTCAATGTCATTTTCATTTCTGAACTTCTCCAAAAACGCTTTCTTGTACTTCTTCTTCGGTGCAGGCAAATGATACATTTGTTGGAAATAATACTGAGAGGGGGGTTGAATCAGTATTATCTAGCAATTTAACAAATCTTCCTTATTTGATCTTTTGAATTATTCTTGCATATCAGTACCATAAAATAATGAGCATGAACAAAGAAAATAGACAGTCACACCAAAGAACACAAGATGTAAGGTGGAAACCCAATGTGGGAGAAAACCACCTGCTGCAATATGTCTCTATCTTCTTTCAATTTAGAAATTCTTTTACAATGATTTTGTACTGGTGCAGTCCTTTACCAGTACGCAGGCTGCAACCTGTAGAGAGCTACAACTCTCTCTCGTTTTCCAGTCTCTCCTGGAAGGGAGCTACAACCCCCTACTTCTTTTCATACAAGGACCACTTTTCATAAATTTTCAAACTGGATCCATAAGCATTAATTGATCATCAAGTGTAAGAGAATCACCCAATCAACTGTAGTAACCAGATCAACAATAATAGGACCAAAACCCAGAACACAACAATGATAAACAAGGATTTTAAGAGAAGGAAGCACCCTGCTCAACTGCCAGCCTGAGTCCGGACTCACCCTGTTCAACTACTAGCCTGAGTCCCTGGACTCACCCTGCTCAACTGCTGACTTGAGTCCCTGGACGCACCCTGCTCAACTGCTAGCCTGCGTCCCGGACGCACCCTGCTCAACTGCTAGCCTGCGTCCCTCGCACTGAGTCTATTGAACTGCCTGCGTCCCGGCGCACCAGAACCCTTCCTGCACCTGCGTCCGGCGCACCTGAAACGCTTCGCTCCTGCGTCCCGGACGCACCTGAACCCTTACTGCACCTGCGTCCCTCTGGGCAAAGATGATTTCAAGACTTTAGAAGTAACCCAGACAATCAGATCTACAGATCCGAGCAAGAGCCGAAGAGATCTCGGTCCATCAGATTCGCCTTGTTTAGATCTAGACCAGATATTACCCTCATAAGATGTTCAACCAAAAACATGATTAATCCAAATGAACTCCTTTGCTTTATATAGGCAAGCTCCTCCCCAAAACATGGAACAATACCACGAGCCGACACCATAGAAACACAAAACCGTCGGCTAGAAACCACACAAGAAACCCCCACGTGCTTTTCTCTGTCTTGAAATGTGTGCACTGGGTGGACGCACCCCCTGAACGGCTGGACTCCGTCCCTGGACGCGGGTTCTGCATGGTATACCTGCGGAAACGCACTTTCTGAACAGATTGCCTGCGTCCTTCTTAAAAATAGAGAGCTGATCATCAAGAATAGTGATCTATCACCTGAATGGGTTGCCATCAAGGACAACACCTGAATCATAATGCCAACAATCTCCCCCTTTGGACTTGATGGCAACCTCATGATCTTCAGCTTCATTCTCCCCCTTTGACATCAAGGGCAAAGGGTATGCTCCCCCTACGCTCATGCTCCCCCTATGAACCTGATCTGCAGCAACGTACCACCATGAAAGAGATAGAGACATATTGCAGCTATTTCCAAGATCTCCTTCTCCATAATGCCAACAATGCATTATGTGCTCCCCCTGAGCCTATACCACCAATAAGAAGATGTTCAACAATAAGATGATGCATCAACAACCCCCAGCTTTTGCCTGAGGTATTCAAAAGTGTCCCTGGGCAACGGTTTGGTGAAAATATCAGCAACTTGTTCCTTAGAAGGAACATACTCCAACTTGACCTTCTGTTCAAGTACTTGTTCCCGGAGAAAATGGTACTTGATTGGTATGTGCTTGGTTTTTGAATGCATAACCGGATTCTTTGAGATGCTGATTGCACTTGTGTTGTCACATAAGATAGGGATTGGAGGTGTACAAGTGATTTGATAATCCTGCAAAGTCTGCATCATCCAAAGGAGTTGGGTGCAACAAGATGCAGCAGCAACATATTCTGCTTCAGCTGTAGATAAGGCAATTGAACTCTGTTTCTTGCTGAACCAAGATACCAGTCTGGAACCCATAAAGAACGCACCAACACTTGTGCTTTTCCTGTCATCCACGCTTCCGGCCCAATCTGCATCTGTATAAGCATGAAGAGTGAGATCTGTATCTCTAGGATACCATAAGCCATAATTTTGAGTCCCTTGAAGATATTTTAAAATTCTCTTCACTGCCTGAAGATGAGTTTCCTTCGGATTTGCCTGAAATCTTCCAACTATTCCAACTGCATGCATGATGTCCGGTCGGGTACCTGTCAAATATAGTAAACTTCCAATCATAGATCTGTAGGTTGGTTGATGTACTGCTGCAGATTCATCATTTGCACTGAGACTACATCCTGTGACCATGGGTGTACATACTGGTTTTGCATCTTCCATGCCATATTTCTTCAAAATCTGCTTGAGATAC
The DNA here is from genome assembly GCA_031772625.1 of Pinus tabuliformis. Lineage (NCBI taxonomy): Eukaryota > Viridiplantae > Streptophyta > Pinopsida > Pinales > Pinaceae > Pinus > Pinus tabuliformis. The sequence goes on along the minus strand of CM062817.1, from coordinate 2,076,364,048 downwards.
TTGGTTTGAGATAAAAGGATTCCTCCTTCCTTTTGTTGGATTTGCAAACCAAGGAAGTATGTCAGTTCTCCTAGCAAGGACATTTCAAATTCTTTCTGCATGACTGAGGCAAAGCTTTGACTCATAGCTTCTTCATTGCTGCCAAAAATAATGTCATCTACATACACAACAAGTATTAGCAATTTGTCATTTTCAACTTTTATATATAGATTGCTATCTGCTGAACCTTTTGAAAAACCTTGTTGATGAAGATATTTGTCCAACCGGTAGTACCAAGCCCTTGGGGCTTGTTTGAGACCATAGAGAGCCTTTTTCAATCGGCATACAAGATTTGGATCATTTCCAAGAATGAACCCATCTGGCTGTTCAATGTACACTTCTTCTTCCAAGTCTCCATTCAGAAATGCTGATTTTACGTCCATTTGAAATACTTTGAAGTTCTGAAAACTTGAGAGAGCAAGGAACATTCGGATGGCCTCAAGTCTTGCAACAGGAGCAAAAGTTTCTTCAAAGTCTATTCCTTCTTGCTGTGCATACCCTTTACAAACAAGTCTGGCTTTGTTTCTAATTACTTCTCCATTTTCATTCAATTTATTTTTGAAGACCCATTTTGTTCCGATAACATTCTTATCCTTTGGTCTAGGAACCAGCTCCCAAGTGTTGTTCTTTTCGATTTGCTCAAGTTCTTCATCCATTGCTTTCACCCAACATTCATCTTTGCATGCCTCTTTCACATTTTGTGGTTCAGTAGAGGAGAGTAATGCCAAATAGCTTGAAGCTTCTGCAACTGTTCTTCTAGTTTGTATACCTGCTTCTTTCTGTCCCATGATCTGAGATTCTGGATGGTTCTTCTGAACATATCTGGATGGAGTCTTTTCTTCTATTCTTGTTCGTTCTTCTGCGTCTTCGTGAGGTTCTTCTTGAGATTCTTCTTGAGGTTCTTCTTCTTCATCATTCTGTCTTTGAGGGTAGCTTTCATCTTCTTCGATGTCTTCACGATGTATTTGCCTAGGAATGTATCCCTTCTCATCAACCACTACATCAATGCTGTCAACAATTCTGCCAAGTCTTTTATTGTAGCATTTGTATGCTTTGCTATGTGGAGAATAGCCAAGAAGAATGCCTTCATCTGCTCTAGGATCAAGTTTGCCAAGCTGCTCCTCAGTATTCTTGGTATAGCATTTTCTCCCAAAGATTTTGAAATGCTTTACTGAAGGAGTTTTACCACTCCAGAGCTCATGAGGAGTTTGAGTGCTGTTCACCCGAACATTTGTCTTGTTGAGAATAATAACCGCAGCATGTGCAGCTTCACCCCAGAAAGTTGCGGGAGTTCCTGATTCATCAAGCATAGCACGAGCCATTTGTTGGATTGTTCTGTTCATTCTTTCAACAACTCCATTTTGCTGAGGAGTTCTAGCTGTAGAGAATTCTCTCCTTATCCCATGTTCATCACAGAAATCGAAAAATTCATTTGAAGTAAATTCCCCACCTCTATCGGATCTGAGGCACTTAATTTTGTGACCTGATTCATTTTCAACCAAGGCTTTGAAGGATTTGAATTTTTCGAATGCTTCATCTTTGTGCTTCATAAGTCCTAACCAAACAAACCTGGAGAAATCGTCAATAAATAATATCAAGTATTCCTCTCCTCTAGGTGTTCTTTTCCTGAATGGTCCACATACATCTGTATGTACTAGCTCAAGAGGCATGCTAGCTGATCCTTCTTTCTCTGGAAAGTTAGTACTGGTTTGTTTTCCAAACTGACATGATCTGCATATGGTGTTGTCAGGAATTTTGATATCTGGAAGATCGCGAACTGCCTGATATTTGCATGCTTTCCTTATTTGAGAGAAGCTTAGATGTCCCAACCTTCGATGCCATAACCAGTGCTCTTCATCCTTGCTTAGATAGCATTGTTGTTGTCCTTCTTCAAATATGTATAGATTATTTGGAGTTCTTTTCCCTTTGAGAACTGTTTTACCTGTATCAAGATCACGAACAAGACATCCATTTGATCTGAATATAACCTCGGTTCTTTGATCACACATCTGGCTGACACTTAGTAGATTATGCTTCAATCCATCAACAAACAAAACATTTCCAGCCTTAACATCTTCTTTTAAGGGAGCAATACCTTTTCCTTTTATAGTTGCAGGAGTATCATTTCCAAAAGAGACTTTCTTTCCCTTTTCTAAAATAGAATAAGACTCAAGTTTTTCTTTATCACCTGTCATATGCTTCGAACATCCACTGTCAATGTACCATAGATTTTCCTGTCCTTCTGCATAAAATGCTATCCCACATCTTTCTGTTTGAGGTTCCTTTATTTTCCATGTTTTGGTTCCTGAGGCTTGTTCCTTTTTCCGTTCTTGTTCCTTTCTTTCATGAAACCTGCTTCTGCATTCAAAGTCTTCATGACCAAAATTATTGCAAATAGAACATTCAACTTCATTTTCAAGAGCCGAAAAGCTGTTATAGGTCTTTTTTGTAATCCCTGTCATACTTCTTTGTTTTTGAGCTTCCCTAGTCATGATTGTTTTATACGCAACGCATTGAGCTGCTTTGTGACCAAAGTTATGACAAGAAAAGCATTGTCCATTGAAGAAGCTTCTGCGGTTATTGAATCTACCAGCCAACTGATTGTAATTTCTATTTTCATCTATTTTTGAACCAAACTGGGAAGATTTTACCTGTGGCTGGTTGTGGCTTTTGTTCACCCTTAAGCTGGATTGCCCCTGATAGTTTCTGTTTGAAGTTTGTCCCTGCTTTACCTGATGATCTTCATTGTGCTTTTTCTCATTTCTTCTTGCTGCATCAAGATAACTTTTTGAAGTGGATGCTTGAGAAGTTTCTCCATTATAGCCCAGACCTGTCTTATTTAGTGGAGACTGCTGCACACTGATAATCTCATCCAAAGTTTCAGATCCTTTGACAAACTTGAGATTAATAGCTTTTGTTTTCTCAATTTCTTTTCTAAGACCAACAATTTCACCTTCTAATTTTTCAAGATGTTTTTCCTTTTCATCAATTTGAAATTGTAGAGTATCAATGATCATGTTCTTTTCTTCTATACATCTCTTGAGTCTAGTAATTTCATCATAAAGGTTATCCAAATCTACAGCATCCTCATAATCATCATCTTCAAATGCCATTAACAACCTATATTTATTACCTTGTTCATCTTCATCACTGTTTGATAAGCCATCACTATCTTCATGGGTGTAGTAGCTTTTCTTATTTGCACTTTGTTTCTTGTTCCATCTAGCTGGTTCCTTTCCTTTATCCTTATAAGGACATTTTGCAGCATAATGACCTACTCTTCCACAAGCAAAGCATTTGAAAGGTAGCTTACCTCTGAACCTTCCAGAACCCCTTTGAAGATTTCTGACAAAATTTGATTCTTCTTCCTCTTCTTCTGGAACATAGCTTGCTTCATAGTGATCTTCTTTTCCTGATGCCTTAAAAGCAGCCTCCCTTCTGTCTGATGGACCTCCCTTTCTCATTTCATAAGCAGTTAGAATTCCATGTAGCTGAGACATAGTGAGAACACGGAGATTTTCTTTTTCTTCTATTGCAGATACTTTAGATTCAAACTTGGGGGATAATGATCTTAGAATCTTTTGAACTACTATAGACTCTTTTATTTCTTCACCCAAATTTTTCATACAATTAACAATCTCATCTACCCGAAGAAAATAATTAGCCACACTTTCATCATTATACATCTTGAGAGTCTCATATTGAATCCTGAGAGTTTGAAGTTTAGCTTGTTTTACCTGTTCATCTCCTTCATAGCTCGTGATCATTTTGTCCCATATTTCTTTTGCTGATTTGAAGTGCATTACCTTCATGAATTCTGTTTGGGATATACTTCCTAATAGAGTACTGACTGCTTTTGCATTTGTTTCATACTTCTTTTTCTCAGCTGGATCTGTAGGAGTAGCTGAAGGAAAAGCATAGCCTGTTTCTACAATGTCCCAAACTTCTGTACCAAGAGATTGAAGATATGCAGTAACTCTTACCTTCCAATAATTGAAGTTTGTCCCATCAAAAACCGGTGGCCTGATTGATGCTTCTCTCTCGTAGTTGCTCATGATGAACGATCTACCTTCAAGTGATCAAGCTTTTCTGAAGGACCTGCTCTGATACCAATTGTTGGAAATAATACTGAGAGGGGGGGTGAATCATTATTATCTAGCAATTTAACAAATCTTCCTTATTTGATCTTTTGAATTATTCTTTCATATCAGTACCATAAAATAATGAGCATGAACAAAGAAAATAGACAGTCACACCAAAGAACACAAGATGTAAGGTGGAAACCCAATGTGGGAGAAAACCACCTGCTGCAATATGTCTCTATCTTCTTTCAATTTAGAAATTCTTTTACAATGATTTTGTACTGGTGCAGTCCTTTACCAGTACGCAGGCTGCAACCTGCAGAGAGCTACAACTCTCTCTCGTTTTCCAGTCTCTCCTGGAAGGGAGCTACAACCCCCTACTTCTTTTCATACAAGGACCACTTTTCATAAATTTTCAAACTGGATCCATAAGCATTAATTGATCATCAAGTGTAAGAGAATCACCCAATCAACTGTAGTAACCAGATCAACAATAATAGGACCAAAACCCAGAACACAACAATGATAAACAAGGATTTTAAGAGAAGGAAGCACCCTGCTCAACTGCCAGCCTGAGTCCGGACTCACCCTGTTCAACTGCTAGCCTGAGTCCCTGGACTCACCCTGCTCAACTGCTGACCTGAGTCCCTAGACGCACCCTGCTCAACTGCTAGCCTGCGTCCCGGACGCACCCTGCTCAACTGCTAGCCTGCGTCCCTTGCACTGAGTCTATTGAACTGCCTTCGTCCCGGCGCACCAGAACCCTTCCTGCACCTGCGTCCGGCGCACCTGAAACGCTTCGCTCCTGCGTCCCGGACGCACCTGAACCCTTACTGTACCTGCCTCCCTCTGGGCAAAGATGATTTCAAGACTTTAGAAGTAACCCAGACAATCAGATCTACAGATCCGAGCAAGAGCCGAAGAGATCTCGGTCCATCAGATTCGCCTTGTTTAGATCTAGACCAGATCTTACCCTCATAAGATGTTCAACCAAAAACATGATTAATCCAAATGAACTCCTTTGCTTTATATAGGCAAGCTCCTCCCCAAAACATGGAACAATACCACGAGCCGACACCATAGAAACACAAAACCGTCGGCTAGAAACCACACAAGAAACCCCCACGTGCTTTTCTCTGTCTTGAAATGTGTGCACTGGGTGGATGCACCCCCTGAACGGCTGGACTGCGTCCCTGGACGCGGGTTCTGCATGGTATACCTGCGGGGACGCACTTTCTGAAAAGATTGCCTGCGTCCTTCTTAAAAATAGGGAGCTGATCATCAAGAATAGTGATCTATCACCTGAATGGGTTGCCATCAAGGACAACACCTGAATCATAATGCCAACAACATTTGCCTCAAATCATCAGGTTGAAATGAGCCAAAGACTCTCCCATCCATGGTGCGGAATGTTCTGTTGGTGATTGGGATTTCTTCAATTGCCCATCTCACCACATCTGTATATGGGAGAATTTTTTCTCGGGCTGCTATCTGATGAAGATAAGAGTCAGCTAAATCCTTTAGGGTAGCATCAGACTTCCGGGTCGGGTCTGTTGTGGCTTGCATTGTTGTTACCTCAGGCTCTTCGGACTCAATCAGATTGTAGATATTCAGCCAAGTAGTTTTACCGAGTCCTAAACATGTGGTGTCCGATATCAATCCCTTTTTGCTTTGTCCAGGATCGGCAATGTGTTGTCCTATAACTGCCGAAGCGGAAGTTGTTCCAGTTTTCTTCAATTTCTTCCCCATTTGGCTTGAGTTTGCTGCTTCGGAAGAGTTCTGCACATAAGAGAAAATGAACGTAATGCGGAGAATTGGTGGTGCAAACCAAATATGAAAGAGATATATTAATCAATGCATAATGGAGGATTAACTTAAGGTGGTCGCAGATACAATCTTTGAAGAGATTTTAGACTTACTGTCTCAGTAAATGGTTGTTTAAACCTGTCAATCCTTTAAATGCTCATCATATCGTTTATTGGCCGAATGATTCATTTAAGCATGTATTTTCGGAATCCCCGATTGCCGATGGCGATATCGCCAATTCGCATCGGGAGTTTTAAATGAGGGCTTTGAAATGCATGCATGGTACATCTCCGATCGCCGATAGTGATATCGCATCGCATCGGAGCGAAAAGGGGCTTTTGTTATGACAGCTTGCCATTGCTGATATCCGATAGCCATTCGTGTATTGTCACATCAGGGAAAACTTAATGGGCCTTTTGTTATGTATCCTTTGTTATTGCGATATGCGATCTTTCGATCGCTTTATCGCAATAATAAGGGATTATTCATTTTTTATTATAAGACCGCTTATGTGATTTATCAAAAGGTTTATAATGTTTTATTTATTTTCGGACCTTTTGAAAAATACTAAGTTGATACCAATTTAATTCTAAAAGCGACCCATTTCATATTATAGTTATGAAAATAAAATTTGTATGAAATGGGGGGTTGTTGTAGAGCGCAACAGAACCCTAAAGCACAACAGTTGTTATCTCCTCCTCCACATGTTTCAAAGTATAGTATTTCAGATCCTAAAGTTATTGTGAAAAATCCTATCAATGATTTACCGAGTTCTGAGCAAATCCTTGATCCATCTAACATTGTGTATCAATTTTAAATATAGTATATTCCACCTATAGAATTATTCTACAGGCTAAATCAACAAGATGTATTGATGAGAAGTAATAACAAGAGGAATAATATTGAGACACGGGTCTTGTCAATCACTGCTTTATAGATAGTTTAGGAAGGATCTTCAATGGCACCAGATCAAGCATTTGAGGAGTTAGCTTTGTATATAAGAGCCTATGCAAGTGATAATTTTTATATAACTACTAATCTGAAACACTTTATTAAACAAACAGATGAAATAATTCAAAATTTAGAGCAAAACTCTTCCCAAATAAAAGATCAGATGTACGTTGAAATTTCTCAGATGCAGAGTAAATTTGAAACTGAGAATTAGCTTAAGGATATTTAGATCAAAGAGTTACAGGAGCAAGTGAAGTTAACAAAACCGAGGATAATTGATATTGCAAAATTTAAACATGAAGCTACTAATATCAATCAACAACATGCCCATGAGAAAGAGTTGTTTTGTGATAAATTGAATATAGTATTGGTTCAAGAAAAACTTATCAATTCCTTTCTCAATGATATAGTGGAATTGGATATAGAGTATGATGAAATGAAGCATAATATTGATGAGCCTTTGTTGTGGTAGAAATTTGTAAAGAGGCGTTTACCTGGTTTTACTAAAATCAATGAGATGAAAAACTCTATTGTTCTTCATGCATTGAAAACTCACTTACACTTAGCGAAGGTCTAGTCAAGGAGACATAAAAAATTTGCAATTCTTTGGTCCAATTTGTTTCTCAATCTCTTAAGGAGACAAAATTTTTACCAACAGATATAGATGAAACTCTTCTAGAGGCAAGGAAATAAAAAAGAAAGGCACAAAATGACAAAATAGGGACTTGTAACAGGCTTGAGCAAATATTAGTGGTCAATTTTGAGTTAATCTCAAAAATTTTAATTAAACCACATAGTCACCTTCAAGTAACTAAAGTGATAGATTAATAGATTACCAAATGTTGTTAGTGTTGGAAGCACATGTGTATAACTATCAGGTGAATATTATACCCAATACTTCTCCTGATCTAGCAGATCTTCTAGAAGTGTATAGCTGATGGAAAGTATCCAATAATTCTCCTTCTCTAGCTACTTCATCAAGTTGAAAAGTTCATTTCAATTTGTATCTTCCAACAACTTTCCATTTTAATATTTTTGTTTGTAATTTGTTGAGGAAAATTAGGAGGAGAAACTACCCTTCCCTATGTTTGTAAAAACTATTTAAAGAGCTCTCAAGCACTAGGTTAGAAGTTTTAAAGTTTTACAAGGAAAAGCCTAGTTACACTTTTGTACTCAGTTTTTCCTTAATATATGCATTGGACCATTTCTTGATTCCATGCTTCAACATATCACAACAAACTCAATAGTATTATTTGAATTTGTTTTTCTCTAATCCTCAATTAGAATAATTAAAGTGTTTTTATGTTCATGATTTAATGATTATATAATTCACCATTGATTTATTGTTCCTTTCATTTTTAAGCATAAAGATACAAAATAGATATGTGAATGATGTTCATGATTTAATTCCATTAATTATTTAATCGAAATAATTATTTCATTTATAGACTATTCTAAACTAGTGATATAACAAGTAAATCTATATTTCTTGTTGTTTTGTTATCTTTCACTTTCACGTATTGAGAATACTTGGATTACCTAGTATTAAACTTTAGAATTCATTCTATATTTGACTACTTTCATTTAGTGATATCATTTATTTTTCCTATATCTCTTTCATCTTCATATTCACAAGTCTCCATTCGTTGGAGCAATCTTCTAATTGGGAATTTTACCGTGTGGTTTCCCAAATGTTGGTTAAGTTTAATTTTGGCCATCAACATTTTTCACTACTACATATAGCACTAAATTGCGACAACATTGTCCGACAGTATGGACCATATTGTCGCAAAGGTCAATAAAAATGTTTTTTTCTTAGTTTTTGTGCCTATGTTCATTGCAATTACAACAACATATTTTTCGTGCATCATAATTGCAATGTATTATTCATAAAATGTCTCACTTGCAATGGCAGAATATTTTCTCCACACTTGCGATGAATTTTTTTTGTCATTGCAAGTGAGATGGACTACCAATATATATAACATGTTTAACCTATAATAAAATTATATATAACATTATATATATAAAATTTAATGATATATATATCTATATATATATATATATGTATATATATATATATCTATCTATCTATATATATATATATATATATCTATATATATATATATATATATATATATATCTATATATATCTATATATATATATATATATATATATATATATATATATATATATATATATGATGATGATGATGATGGTTAACGTCCACTTAGACCAAACTTTGGTCTATCAGACCTAAAGAAACAAATTATTTAGTTTGATTTAAGATTTTATTCCTATGCTCAAAAAGCTTGGAGAGAAGCCTCCTAAGCTCACTGTAATTTTGACATCGTAAAAGGCTAGGAAGGTCAGTATTGCGACAAATATTTTGAAATTGAGATCTAATGTGGTTGTACATGGGGCACTCTAAGAGAAAGTGATTTTCATCCTCAATGTTCGTATTCTCACAGAGATGGCAGAACCTTTCCATCCATGGTGTTTTAGGAACTGCCCAACGACCCGTTTCACTATGGAGCTCATGAGAGTTCGTTCTAATCTTTGTTATATTAATTTTCTTCTTTGATCTAATTAAAACAGAGAGATACTTTTGATCTTCTAGGGTGGGTTTGATGACCTCCTTATAATATCTTAATTTTCTTTTAGCTACTAAATCTTTCTCATGCCACATTTTTCTTTGAACTTAGAAGTAACAATATTTTTGATGTTATTAATGTTTTTTAATGCAACATTCTCGTCGATCTCCCAATGGTTTAACCAGGCCCTGGTGTCTTTATACCAACCTCGTTTGAGCCTTAGGTGGTTTTGGCTGGAATTTAAAGTTAGCTTAGGAAGTCTATGGTCTCCTATGTTATTGAGTTTTTGCTTGTACAATATAAGCCTAGTTATAGCTAAGCTCTCAATTGGGGAAAGACCCACTTGTATAAGGAGAATAGGATAAGGTGTGTTGCTTTCAATTTTGAGGTTATACGTTATAAAACGCTTTTGGATTTGCTCAATATTTCTCCAGGATTCTCTAGAGATGCTACAACCCCAAACCTCACATCCATATAAGATAACCGGAGTGACTAAAGTTTCAAAGAGGAACTTCTTTCTATCCCACATTACGAGGTTTGTCATTTTACAACTATTTTCAAGACAAAAATAAGCTTTCCATCCCCCATTAATCCTTTTCTCAATGCTATAGTTCCAGCTGAGCTTGTGATGAAAATTAATTCCAAGGTACTTGTAGGAAGACACTTCCTCCATATTACTATTGTCATACATAAAATTAGCGTAAGTGTCCTTCTTGGATTTGATAATCATAACTTTTGTTTTGTTAGTGTTAAAAATCATACCCATGTAGAGCAGAAATCCTTAAGAAGTATAAGTTTCTTATCAAGATCAGATGGGCACCTTGCGAGAAGAACAATATCGTCAGCGTAGAGAGAAGGATGATGACTATCCTAGCTAATATCGTGCCAGCACATCCTGTGTCCTCTAAATAACCTTCTAGCTTATCGATGTAAATGCCAAATAGGGTAGGGAGAGGGGGAAACCTTGTTTAACTCCAATATTACACTTAATATCTTTTGACCACCCTTCATTGCTCTTTAACTTGGCTATTACATTCTTGTATAACCTTATAGCGATAGCTATCAACTCAAAAGGAACCTTTAGCTCTTCTAATCTGTTCCAAAGGTTGTTTCTAGGAACCGTATCGAAAGCCTTTCTAAAGTCCACAAAGCAACAAAAGGGATTAGATTTATCATTGTTGCATTCCTCCACAATGATCTTAAGCGTAATGAGGTGGTCTTTGTTGAGTGCTACTTTCTAAAACCCACTTGGCCTTTAGCCCACTTACCTTCTCTTTCAAGCCATATGCTCAACTTCCTTTCCAAAGTAATACCATATAACTTGGCTAGGGGAGGGCTGATAATAATTGTACGATAATTAGAGGGGTTATTTGTATCCCCAATTTTAAAAATAGGGATAACGAGGCTTTGAGTCCATGGTTTAGGGAACCCTTGACCACTTGATTGAAAAGCTTGTGAATGTGGTGGATGAGGATAGGACCTCCAATTTTTAAGATTTCCACCTAGCAACTTTTAATGTCCTTAGCTTTCCCATTAGCCAAACGATTAACCCCAAAATCAATGTCTTCTAATGAGAAAACTTCTTTCATTTTGAGCAGGGTTTCAAAGTTATCCATGACATTTGGAGATTCATAAATCTTTTTAAGAGATGAGTTCCAGTGGTGTAAAGAAATTTTATTATTATCTTTGGTATTCCTAGTTATAATTTGCCTCCAGAATTTCTTAGGAGCTACCGTAGAGGGGCGTAAGAGATTCTCTTGTCTTTTACGAATATACTGCTTTTTTTTCCTTCTAGTTAGGTCTTTGTATATTTTTATCTTGCCAATTTTAAGAGATTCATCAACAACTTCCTTAATTTCTCTCCTTGCACTTTTAAAATCTTTGTCATGCCTTGGGTTGGTTTTGCTATTTCTTTTATTACTTGAAACTTCAATTGAGAACTTGTTAATAGAATATGAGAGGATTGTAGTAAAATTATGATAGAGATCTTTTATGTTGTCTATACTAGATAAACGAAGCAAATTAGTTTTTAATTCATTTAGAAAGAAATATTTTTTATTTCTATCAAAGATTAACTTCTTTTGGCTATATGGATTATCTTCTATGGTATCTATAGGCATGAAAAAATTGAGAGTTATAAGTAAAGGCTTATGATCAGAGTCAAGCTCGTGGTCTTTTAAGATGTCCAAATTTGTTATTTCGTTGTATAGAGGGAGATCGGAGATAACATAGTCTACCACACTGCTACCAAGCCCATGGATGCATGTCATTTGGCTAGAATTAGGTCACTTCTTTAGACCGTTGCAAATTATGAGATCCTAAGCACTACAAAGCTTGACTAGCTCCGACCCAAACAAATTTTCCCCGAGGTCTTCAAAGCTCCATTTTTACGGCTAGCCAGAGGAAGGTCTTCATTTGTTATGAAACTAGCTCAAGAAAAAGATAGAAAATATAGATCAATGCCTTAGAATTCAGCTTCTTCGAGGGGGAAACCTCCTTTACATTACATAAATGAGCAATTCTTTGATGATTCAAATGAAAAAACCTCATTTCTATATATAGGAGTCTAAGGAGTCACAATATAACCTATCCGACCTAACAATAATAATATAAAGCCACAAAAATAACAATAGAGGGATTCTATGGGGCACAGTAATAAAAATATGGGGACAATAGGGGCACAACGATATTAATAAGGGATAAAACTACAATAGTAATGGGGTAATCACTAGTATTATAAGGACCTATCATGCCCCTCTCCTTCAAAAAAAGTGTTGTCCTCAATGCTTGAGTAGTTTTGGATGCTTCTGTATAAAATTATCATCCTCCCATGTGGAATCTTCAGCAGATAAGTTCTTCCACTTGATGAGATACTCTGAGATTGATCGATTTCATAGTTGTCGAGTTCTTGTTTCTGTGACTGCTTTCGGTTCCAATATAGTTTTTCCTTCCTCGTCAAGTTCTGGAAATATTGTTTGAACTGGGAGCTTGTCGCCTATAACCTTCTTTAAACATGAAACATGGAAAAATGGGTGCACTCGAGACGCTGCAGGAAGCTGCAATTTGTATGCCATAGTACCAATATTTTGCAACACCTTGTACGAACCATAATACTTTGGTGATAATTCATTATCCTTCTTAGCTTGCTTGAGGGACATTTTTTTATATGGTTGTAGCTATAGGAATACCCAATTGCCTACATAAAACTTCGTTCGCTGCGATGTTGATCTGCCTGTTGTTTCATTCTATTCTATGCCAACACAAGGTTATCCTTTAAGAGTTGGAGGACTTGTTGTTGATGTTCAATGTGATGTTCCACTACTTGAACCTTACAATTTTCTCTTAAATATGATGTGATGGATGGTGGCTAATATCCATAAAGTGCCATAAATGGGGTCATTTTTGTTGTTGTATGGAAGGAAGTGTTATACCACCATTTAGCCAGAGGCAACCATTTGACCCATTATGTCTGTTTATCAAATACAAAGAAATGAAGATATCCTTCCAAACGTTTGTTTACTATCTCAGTTTCTCCATCAGATTGAGGATGATAAGATGAGCTATGAGCTAACTGAGTACCAAGACAAGAAAATAATTTTGTCCAAAACTTTTCAGTGAAAACGGGATCTCTGTCACTTACAATAATATTTGGATTTCCATCTAGCTTTTGAATTGTTTCCATAAATGCAGTAGAAACCGTACTGGCTTTCAATGGATGTGATAATGCACAAAAGTGTGCATACTTAGTAAGTCTGTCAACTACCACCATGATGACACTCTTTCCCTTAGACTTGGGTAAACCTGTGATAAAATCCATTGAAACCTCCTCCCAATGTTGGCTTGGAATGGATAACGGTTGTAATAGACCCGGAGTTTTAATTGTTTCAACTTTATTTTGTTGGAAAACCAAACATTCCGCCACAAACTTTTGAATATCTAATTTAAGGCCATCCCAAAAAAATTCCTTCTTAACCCTGCGGTAAGGTTTTTAAAATCTTGAGTGCTCTCCTAAGGGAGAAGTGTGCAATTCCATAAGAATCTTTTGTTTGAGTTGCGAATTCTTATAGAGGTATAAGCGATCTTTGTACCATAACGAATCAGTTTTCCAGCTAAATGTATCATATGTACTGGAATCTTTTTGTAACTTTCGAATAAGTTCCCACACTTCTTCATCATTCTTCCACTCCTCCCTTGCTTCATTTATCCAATCTGGTTGGATAATAGAAATGGTGCATAACAACGCTTCCACATCCTCATCCTTTCTTGAGAGTGCATCTGCCACCATATTTTGCTTCCCTTTTTTGTAGATGATTTCAAAGTCATAACCCAACATCTTTGTGACCCACTTTTGTTGCTCTTCAGAGGATAGTCTTTGTTCTAAAAATTATTTAAGGCTATCATGATCCGTTTTTACCTTGAAGTGTCTTCCCATTAGGTATGGTCGCCATTTCTTAAGTGCATGTAGTATTGCCAACATTTCCTTCTCATAAATAGCTTTGTGTAAAAACTTTCCCTTGATTGGACGGCTTTCAAAAGCAATGGGTCTTTCATCTTGGATTAAAACAGCACCAATTCCATTTCCTGAAGCATCACATTCCACAATAAAGGTTTTTGTGAAGTCCGGTGTAGCTAAGACCGGTGCTTGGCACATTGCCTCTTTAAGATGTTTGAAGGCCATTGTTGCTTCTGAAGTCCATGAAAATGCATCTTTCTTCAATAATGTTGTTAGAGGTGCTGCTATTCTCCCATAATTCTTAACAAACTTGCGATAATACCCTGTCAACCCGAGAAATCCTCACAAATGCTTTATGGATGTGGGGATTTTCCATTCCTTAATGGCTTTAATTTTGCTAGGGTCTACCTTAACGCCTTCATGAGATACAATATGACCCAGATATTCCACCTCTTGTACTCCAAAGAAACATTTGGATCTTCTTGCATATAATTGTTTCTCCTCCATTAGTTGTATCACCCTGTCAACATGTTCAACATGATCCTTCCAAGACTTGCTGTAGATTAGTATATCATCAAAAAATACTAACACAAATTTTCTAAGGAAGGGTTTGAAAATGGAATTCATCAAACCTTGAAATGTAGAAGGTGCATTGGTAAGGCCAAAAGGCATGACCAAAAATTCATAATGACCCTCATGAGTTATAAATGCTATTTTTGGAATGTCTTCAGTCTTCATTCTGATTTGATGATATCCTGAACGAAGATCCAACCTGGTGAAGTAAATTGATCCATGCAATTCATCCAATAATTCATCAATGACAGGAATGGGAAACTTATCTTTAATAGTGAGCTTGTTGAGCTCCCTATAATCCAGACACATGCGCCATGATCCATCCTTCTTGTGCACCAATACTACTGGAGCAGAGAAAGAACTTTGACTAGGTTGAATTATACCAACCTCTAGCATTTCTGCAACCATACGTTCAATTTCACTCTTTTGGGCATAGGGATATCTATACAGCCTGATGTTTGGAGGAACACTTCCTAGAATCAGATGAATAGCATGATCATGATCACGAATAGGTGGGAGACCTTTGGGAATCTCAAATACCTTGGAATGATTGTACAAGATTTTTTGGAGATCTGGAGAAATAGATGATTCCGATGTGGAAACATCTAGCGAACATAATTGTGCAATTACACCTCTTTGTTCCTTTTTTAGAAGCTTTGTCATACCATTAGAGCTAATTATCTTTCCCGGTTTCCCTGCAATACCCCTTAATTCAACTTCCTTTCCTTCTGCAGAAATTTTCATGAAAAGTTCTTGAAAATTAAAAGCTATTGTACCTAAGGATTGTAGCCATTGGACTCCTAGTACAATATCAGCACCTCCCATTGGAATGGAAAGCATTGGGCTAGTCAATACATATTCTCCCATGGATAGCTTGATATTATGGGACTTTCCAGAGCAATTTATCGTTCCTCCATTTTCAATCCCTACTTGACACTCTGGTGTTGGATATAGGAAGCAATTCAGTTCCTTTGCTACCTTACAATGAATAAAATTGGGGTTACTTCCTGAATCAATCAACACTATTACCTTTTTCTTATTGATTTGTCCTTCTATCTTGATGGTTTGAGGAGTGGTAATTCCAGCCAATGAATTACAAGATATGGTTGGATTCATTTCTTCTTTATATACACTTTGTTCCTGGAGTATATCCTCTTCCTTTGACCTTTCTTGCTCCTTTTCTTCTTCCTCTTCACAATCTATGTAGAATAATCTCTTCTCAGCACACTTATGACCTTTAGTGTGTTTGCTATCACAACTATAACAAAGCCCTTTTGCTCTTTTTTCTTCCAATTGTTGTGGTGTCAACCTTATAGGTTGTGGAAGGCTAGGGGTAACAACACTTCCATCTTTATAGTTGTGACTGGTATGCTTCCTGGTTGCCATAATTTTGCTTTCCATTTTTCTTGCTAACCTGAATGCCTTCCCTAATGAATCAGGTTCCCAAAGGTGAACATCATGTTGGATATTATCCTTTAAAGTCCCTATGAACACATCAATCCTATGCTCCTTTGGAATAGTTTTTACCCTTATGTTCAATTTTTGGAACTCCTCAATGTGCTCCATTATTGAACCCTTTTGTTTGAGACTTATCAATTGGCTAAAAAAAGTGTTGCTTTTTATATCCTCATAATGTGCTATCAATTCTTTCGTAAAAATTGCCCAAGTGATAATTTGTTTACGAGAGCAAAGCCATTGATACCATAAAAATTGATTTGGTTCCAAATATAAAGTTGCAATACGTACCTTTTGTGTGTTTTGCACATTATTGAGATCGAAAAATTGCTCCATCTGTAATATCCATGTTGCGGGATCCTTGCCATCAAACTTCCTCATATCAATTTTTGGAATATGGTGGGTCTTCGATATAGCATTAGAGTCTATGGAATCATGATTAAAATTTCTTTTTTTCTCATCATGAGTTACCTTTACTACCCTTTCACCATTAGTGACCATTTCTTGTAGTAACTTATTCATATTTATCTTCAATTCTTCCATGTTTGTCTTCAAATCTATCTTCAAATCGTCCATCTTAGCTTCTACGTCATTCATCTTAGCTTCTACACCTTTATTTAAACAATCCATCTTAGCTTCTACACCTTTCTTTAAACCATCCATCTTAGCTTCTACATCTTTCTTTAAACCATCCATCTTAGATTCTGTTCCTTTTTGTGCAAGTGACACTTGTTGCACTTGGTCTCGTAATTTTGATATATCATGTTGCATTTCTTCCTCTTCTTCATGAGTCATGCCAGAGCTTTCAAGTTGCCTACTAGGTGTTTGAATTTTCTTTCCTCGGTGGATAAATTACAGATAACAATGCTTTACTATGCCCTTTGAATTCCTTCAAACTAATTTTTCAAACCAAGCTTATGCAAAAATTTAAAAAAAAAGTACACACCTTTTTTCACTTTGTAGGAGCCTGATATTGAATCTGATGTATCTCTGTAATTTCTGATCATCCAGTTCTAAAATTGCAACTTGTAGTAGCCCTCTATGTCCTCCTTCCAATGCCACCAGTCTGATCCAAATTGGATTCTCCAAGAAAGAGTTATGCACAATCTCCCACAGTGACCTGATTATAGACTAGTTCAGTAGAGCAAACTTGTACGAAGTGCCACGAGTCATTTTTTTGACTTTTGGCTTTGAAAAATATATACAAGAAACTAGAGTCTGTCCTCTTTCTATAACTTATTACAAAATTTCAATCCAATTCTTAGAAATAAAGTTATGATGATTTTCCCCAGGTCGCCTGTTTGGAATGTAATTCAGGAGTCTGCAAAAAGACCAACTTCCTCAGATCATATCTCCGCAAATATAGCGCGAAAGGCTCTGAAATTTGGACCCGAGATTTAGCGTGATTTCTTCTCAAAAGGGTTTTTTTCTTAGCTTTTGAAACATCGCAGAAAAAGAGGTATAGCGAAAATGCCACGATGACCTGTTTGGAGCAGCAAAACCCTAGAATCCAAAGCTCTGATACCAAATGTTATGAAACCAGCTCAAGAAAAAGATAGAAAAGATAGATCAATGCCTTAGAATTCAACCTCTTTGATGGGGCAACCTCTTTTACATTACATAAACGAGCAATTTTTTGATGATTCAAATGACAAAACCTCCTTTCTATATATAGGAGTCTAAGGAGTCACAATATAACCTAGCTGACCTAACAATAATAATATAAAGCCACAAAAATAACAATAGAGGGATTCTATGGGGCATAGTAATAAAAATATGGGGACAATAGGGGAACAACAATATTAATAAGGGATACAACTATAATAGTAATGGGGTAATCACTAGTATTATAGGGACCTATCATCGTCTAACCAAAGAGGATTAGAGTTGGAATGATTGCTTAGAAGAAAAGCTTGGTTTCTTGAAGTTCGAACATTAAAGTCACCCATTAAAATGATATTGCCTTCATTCCTTAGGCTAGAAATATCATTCTCTAAACCATTGTAAGGACTATTTTTATCTAGATTTTTTTGTTGAAAATGCAACAAGATGATGGAGCTTAGTGGAAAGGAGTCGCTTTCACTAAGTGGGCCCACAGGCTATTTTTGGCGCAAAGTCTATTTTTAGACTATGTCTATTTTTAGACATATGGATCATGGTATATGAGTTGCAGGATGCTATTTGTGGATGATTTTTCATGTTCGTAAAAATAGACAGACTTCTATTTTTAGACATATGGGCAGAGTCTATTTTTAGACTGCCAGTCTAAAAATAGAACAGTCGAATATTATTAGCTCTTAATAATATTTGGACTATAAACATTATCTTATCCTCTTGGAGCACTTTAGTTTGAGCTACGGATGTGGCACATGCAACTGCCAGAAGGAAATATTCTTTTCTTATGGGTTAGTTGAGTTATTGCATGATGGACTTCAGTTAGAACTCAAGTGATTGAGTTTGGTGGAGTTGATTGAGGTGTTGATGGAGTTGCCTTCAGTTTGACTTAGTTGAACTAGTTGTATTTAGTCTAACTACCAAATACACTAGTGATGAGTGATGTGAATTAATTATTAATTAATTCACTAATTATTAACTCATAAATCAACTAAAGAATACATCAGTTAACTCAGTGGATGGACAATTTAGTGGAGACAGGTGTTAGAGGTGGAGACTACTATCAGTTGTCACTATAGCTGTGCATGAGATTTGTACAATCATTGATTGATATTTCCAATGAGGATTGTGCAGTACAAGCCAAGGAAAAACGAGCTTGGATCATTCCTATTCTCAACTTGGATTGTGCAGTAGAGGCAGGCAAACAGTGGAGGAGATTTGAACCTGTGACTTGATTCAGATCTGAGCTAGTTTGTGTGTAGCAGGTGGAGATAGTACTGAGTACTTGTGAGAAGTATTGTACTATGTATTGCTACATGTTCTCTATCATTATAATATACAGATATTTGGGGGTTTTTAGCTGTATGCTTTCCCCAGTACATACTGTGTTGATATGTGTGATTGATGGTTCAATGTGTGCATGCAATTGTTTCTTAATTCTGCAAAATTGATGATCAACGTAGAGGAGGTTATGTATTATGCATGCATTCTGCAGATAGTGTATAATCAGGATAATCTCTGTGAATAAGCGTTATATTATTCAAAGTTTCTACATGGTATTAGAGCAGAGTTGATCATCAGATCTATTATTCAGAAAGTGATTACATTTTATTTCTTCAGGCAAAGTTTGTAATCGGGCCAGGTAGCCTCTAGATTCATCCTTATTTTGGAAGGTGAGATATCTGGTAAAATACCATATAGTCAATCTCTGTACGAGAAATACTTTTTTCTCACAAATTTTAGATTAGAAGCAGTTGAGTTTTGAGCTGGTGGAATTCAAATTTGCAGTAGTGTTTTCTTGGTGTCAAAGTTGAAATGTCTTTCAACGGGTTGCGATTTGAGTATGCCCTTGAAGGCAGCTCAAATTATATTGTATGGAAAGATAGGATGGAGGCAGTGTTAGATGACAATGGGTTGAAGGAGTTCATAGAGGTTGAGGTCCCAAAGCCTACTGATGTTGCTCACATTGAGGTTTGGCAAAAGAAGACAGCGAAGTGTCGAAGGATTCTATTGGAGGGCATGAAGCATCACATTGTATCCAGCCTGCATGGAAAGTATTCTCCATACTTGATGTGGAAAGATTGACAGGTTTATTCCAAAGCAAGAGTGACCAGAGGAAGTTGGCACTCAAGGATAAACTCAGAAACATTAAGTGTGAGAAAGGAGACAGTATGCCCAAGTATCTCACGAAGTTCACTCAATGTCGGGATGAGCTGGGAAGTGTGGGGGTGACTGTCAATGATGAGGACTTGGTGAGCTTGGCTCTCCTTGGTCTTATAAAGAGTTGGCATTCCTATCAGGACTCTATCAATGGTCGGGAGAAATTGCCAGGATGTGAGAGACTTTGGTCGGATCTTGTGCAAGAGGAGATTAGGCGGAATACCAGGGATGGATCTTCATCAAAGGCATCTGATGAAGAAAATTGCACTTTGGCTGCCAAAGCAAAGAAGGGGAAGAACAAGAAAGATTATTATTCCGATGCGAAAGGCAAGAAGCAGGAAACGTCCAAGGTGAAGTTCTTTCACTATCACCAGCATGGACATTATGCCACAAATTGTCTGCAGAAGAAGAAAAATAAGCAAGTTGCTGGATCTACTGTGGGAGAGGCCTTAGCTTCGCAGTTTGAGCTGGATTTTTTGCTGATCACATGCTTGGTATCAAGTGTGATGGGATCAGTATGGTTCTTGGATAGTGGTGTGTCTTTTCACATGACAGGAGATCGAGATTTGTTTTTTGATCTGGATGAGAAAGATCTTGGAGTGCACATCGAGATGGGCGATGATGGTAGATACAATACAACTAGTATCAGTACCATTTCCTTTGAGAGGGAGTCTGGTAAACCCTTCGTATTGAAGGAAGTGATGCATGTTCCAGGATTGAAGAAGAATCTTATCTCTGTGGCGATGTTGGAAGACAAGGGATATGATGTTGTTTTCAGTGAGGGAAAGGCTTTCCTGCGCAGTAAGACAACTGGAGAAACCCGGAAGATAGGGGTTCGAGTCAGGAACCTTTATCAATTGCATGTAGATGGCTGCACAACAATGGCATGCAAGGCAGAAGGATTGGTGAGCCGGGATGATGGCAAGCTATGGCACAGGAGATTGGGCCACCTTCACCATGGAGCGTTGAAGATACTGCAACAGATTTCTACTGGGCTTCCTAAAGGTACTCTTGCGCAATCAGATCAGTGCAAGGGGTGTACTTTGGGAAAATTTTGTGAAAGCCACCTTTCACGAGAAGGATAGTTGCGCCACGACGAGCCTTGAGAGAATTCACACAGACGTGTGTGGACCTTTCTCAGTAGCTTCGACAACAAAGTGCAAGTATTATGTGATCTTTGTTGATGATTTCTCTCGAAAGTGTTGGATCTTCTTCATGCAGAAGAAGAGCGAGACATACTCAAAGTTCTGTGAGTTCAAAGCACTCGTCGAGAAGGAATCGGGGATGAAGGTGAAGGATCTTATGAGCGACAATGGTGGTGAATTCATATCTAGCGAGTTCAAGGACTTCTGCAGCGCAGAAGGGATTCGAAGAGAGCTCATAGCTCCCCATAACCCACAGTAGAACGGGGTTGCTGAGCGGAAGAACAGAATGATCGTGGGTGCTGCATGGGCAATGTTGCATGGTCAGGGCCTACCCCTTCACTTGTGGGAGTAGGCATGCAATACTGTAGTATATGTGCAGAACCGTTGTCCTCACAAGATACTTGGCATGAGTACACCTAAGGAGGCTTATTCTAGTAAGAGGCCTGATATTTCCGATTTGAGGATTTTTGGTTCTCATGTTTACATGCATGTGACGAAGGATGTCAGGAAGAAGCTAGATCTGACCGCAGAGGTTTGGATATTTGTGGGGTACACTGATATGCCACACAAGTATTGTGTGTATTTTCCAGACAGTCACAAGGCTGTTGTGCGACGAGATATCAAATTTTAGGAGGAGAAATCCATGAAGTGTTCGCTTGAGAGGAAGCCACACTTACATGCAGATGAGGAGCTATTAGTTCCTAAGGATGAGCTTCAGGACGTGGATCAGCCACAAGATGAAGTTGATGGAGTGGAAGAGAAGACTCATGCAGCGCCAACCATCAGAGGGCGAAAGCGCACTACAGAAGCTGAGCGACTGGCTCAAGATGTAGAGAAGGTTGTAGGACCACCTACAGTTTAGCGCAGACAGAGACAGTCACCTGATCGATACACTGGATACATGGCTCTTGTGAGCAAATGTGTCGTGACTGAGCCATCCTCTTTCGAGGAAGCTGTGGAGGACCCCGAATGGGTAGATGCCATGGTGGAAGAGTATGATTCGATTGTCAGAAACAGTGCATGGGAGATTGTCCCAAGACCGGAGGGGAAATCAGTGGTGGGTTCAAGATGGATCTACAAAGTGAAGCAAGTAGCTCACGAGAGTGTGGAGAAGTACAAGGAAAGATTTTTTGCTCGAGGCTTTTCACAGATAGAGGGGATCGATTATGAGGAGACCTTTCACCTATCGCAAGGTATTCTTCCATACGGACGATTCTTGCTCTCTCAGCACAGATGGGGTGGCACATTCATCAGATGGATGTGAAGACTGCGTTCCTCAACGAGTCATTAAGGAGGAGGTGTACATAGAGTAGTCCGAAGGTTTCGAGATCTTCAGCAACGAGTTGCATGTGTGTAGGCTCAAGAGAGCATTGTATGGGTTGAAACAAGCACCACGTGCTTGGTACACATGGATAGACAGTTATTTCACCGGACTTGGATTCTCCAAGAGTGAGGCAGATCCTAACCTATACCAGATTGTAGTGGAGGGTAAGTTGCTAATCATTGTACTTTATGTAGATGATTTGATTTTGACAGGAGATGAGCTGTTGATACTTTCATGCAAGGAGGATCTTGCTAGAGAGTTTGAGATGAAGGACTTGGGCCTCCTTCATTATTTCCTGGGATTGGAAATTTGGCAGCGCAGTGATGGACTATTTGCTTCTCAGGGTAAGTATGCTCGGGAGATACTGGAGAAGTTCAACATGCATGGCTGCAAGCCTGTTGATACTCCTCTTCCTAGAGGTTGGAGGAAGGAGGATGCTACTTCAGCGGAGGTAGTGGATGCCACTGTTTATCGACAGTTGGTGGGGTCACTTATGTATCTGGTTAATACACGACCTGATATATGTTATGCTGTTAACCAGCTTTCACAAGCTATGGTTAAGCCAACCAAACTCTTCTGGAAGGCAGGCAAGCATGTATTGCGTTATCACAGAGGCACATTGGGATATGGATTGTGGTACAGACAGGAGGATGAGGTGAAGCTATGTGGCTTCATGGATGCAGATTGGGCAGGGAGTCCAACAGATAGAAAGAGCACATCTGGAGGGATCTTCAGTATCAGGTCGACAACAGTTTCTTGGTACAACAGGAAGCAGAGATCTGTGGCACTCAGTTTAGCAGAGGCCAAGTATATGGCAGCAAGTTTGGCTGCATGCGAGGCTATATGGATGAGGAAGATCCTAGTCGGGTTGTTCAAGTCACACTTGGAGCCTACTGTGATTTATTTTGATAACCAGAGTTGCATTAAGCTCTCGGCTAATCTAGTATTTTATGATAGATCCAAGAACGTTGAAATCAGGTACCATCATATTAGAGATTGTGTGGAGCGGAGAATCATGTTACTTTCATACATTCCCACGGAGGATCAGGATGTTGATATCTTGACGAAGGCGCTCACCAGGAGAAAATTGGAATACCACAGAGGCAGGATACGGGTTGCAGATAATCCATATCTTGTTGAGAGGGAGTGTTGAGAATGCAACAAGATGATGGAGCTTAGTGGAAAGGAGTTGCCTTCACTAAGTGGGCCCATAGGCTGTTTTTGGTGGAAAGTATATTTTTAGACTATGTCTATTTTTAGACATATGGATCATGGTCTATGAGTTGCAGGATGCTATTTGTGGATGATTGGTCATGTTGGTAAAAATAGATGGACTTCTATTTTTAGACATATGGGTGGAGTCTATTTGTAGACTACTAGTCTAAAAATAGAACAGTCGAATATTATTAGCTCTTAATAATATTTGGACTATAAACATTATCTTATCCTCTTGGAGCACTTCAGTTTGAGCTACGGATGTGGCACATGCAACTGCCAGAAGGAAATACGCTTTTCTTATGGGTTAGTTGAGCTATTGCATGATGGACTTCAGTTAGAACTCAAGTGATTGAGTTTGGTGGAGTTGATTGAGGAGTTGATGGAGTTGTGTTCAGTTTGACTTAGTTGAACTAGTTGTATTTACTCTAACTACCAAATACACTTGTGATGAGTGATGTGAATTAATTATTAATTAATTCACTAATTATTAACTCATAAATCAACTAAAGAATACATCAGTTAACTCAGTGCATGGACAGTTTGGTGGAGACAGGTGTTAGAGGTGGAGACTACTATCAGTTGTCACTATAGTTGTGCATGAGATTTGCACAATAATTGATTGAGATTGCCAGTGAGGATTGCGCAGTACAATCCAAGGGAAGACGAGCTTGGATCATTCCTATTCTCAACTTGGATTGCGTAGTAGAGGCAGGCAAATAGTGGAGGAGATTTGAACCTGTGACTTGATTCAGATCTGAGCTAGTTTGTGTGTAGCAGGTGAAGATAGTACTGAGTACTTGTGAGGAGTATTGTACTATGTATTGTTACATGTTATCTATCATTATAATATATAGATAGTTGGGGGTTTTCAGCTGTATGCTTTCCCCAGTACATACTGTGTTGATATGTGTGATTGATGGTTCAATGTGCGCATGGAATTGTTTCTTAATTCTGCAAAATTGATGATCAACATAGAGGAGGTTATGTATTATGCATGCATTTCACAGATAGTGTATAATCAGGATAATCTCTGTGAATAAGTGTTATATTATTCAAAATTTCTACATATTTTTCTTATAGAAGTTAGAATTGATGGGGGAAATAATAGATTGCTATGTGGGTCTTTTTATCATAAATGTTAGTAATTTCGATCCAACTATATTGGTTGTAAGGGTCGTTTTTATAAATCCTAGCATGGGGAGAGATGTTCTTCTTAATGTAACAAGCTATACCCCCAATGCCTCTACGGGAGGATCGCTTATTCTAGGTAGACCATAATGTAAAGCCATCTATGTTAGGGACCTTAGATTCTTCATGCTCCCAAGTTTCAACAAGAAAAATAATATCAACATCATTTGAGATCCAACTTAGCTTGGGGCCTTTGTTCCATGGAAAGCCCTGATAGTTCCAAGAAAGAATGTTGCTTTTGTGAGACACATTGTTTCAATTTGTAATCTGTTGTGTAATTATCTCTGGGATATGGCTAAAGTATCCTCATGTACCTCCTCTTTCAAATCAAATATTATAAGGTTCAAGGCCCTTTAGTTATGCTCATGGTCTAATTCTATCAATTTTTTCATTTCATCTTTAATTGGTTTGATATCTAATTTACCTGCCACACTATTTAGGGTGAGGCGGCTATTAACTTTTTCTTCTAGCTCTTTAATCATGTCCTTCATTTTAAGACTCTCTAAAGTATCAACATCTACTTTCTAGGATGTTTGGTTCATGTATTGTTTTTTTTCTATAACCTGCAACCTAGTCTCCATTGCCTCCATCTTATTCTGTAATAGTTCTATTATATTTTCTATTTGTTTTTGGATCTTTTCTTCAAGAGATGTGAATTAATTTTCCAGCATGGCTGCTAACTCTGTTTTTAGCTTGACTTCTCTTTCTTCTCTACACTTCTCTAAAGACTCTATATACTCATAGAGGCTTTGTAGAGTAACTGTGCTAGGTCTACCATTGGTAATATTTGGTAATTGTGGTGAATTATTCATACTTGAAAATATATGAGAAGATATGAATTATAAAAATATAAGGAATGTGTGCAATTGATATTAGCAAGTCGGACCGCAGACGCACGTGCCCCAAATTGTTTTCTATTACCGCAGAGAGATCATAAATTATGATCGCAAAGAGATTGTAGATTATTACCGCATAGAGATCATAAATTATGACTGCAGAGAGATCGTAAATTAATAGCGCATAAAGATCATAAATTATTACTGCAGAGAGATCATATATATATATATATATATATATATATACAGAGAGAGAGAGAGAGAGAGAGAGAGAGAGAGAGAGAGAGAGAGAGAGAGAGAGAGATAATTTGAATGTTATATATTAATTTTTTAACTTTATATTACGTGCACACACACACACACACATATATATATCTAAGTGGATGTCATGATTTATGTATTACTCTTTATGGAGTCAATGTTTGAGAACTTTTGAGGCCCTTAACCTTACTACCAAAAATTTTAACCGAGACCCTATTCCTCACTTCCCAAAAAGTCAACCATAACATATGGAATAAAACGAGTTTTCCAAGCTCATGTGGATTTGGATTAGCATATTTGTAGTTTATTTACGACTATCATAAACCATGTCTTGTGGACAATGATGAAGTAAGAAGTGAAGTCATAAACCTTTCAGCCTTAAGAAAAGAAGCAAGGTCGGCAGAAGATAAGGAAACGTGGAAGTGTGGAGGAAGGATATTTATTATTTACCATCCGGCCTTGCATGTCTCACCCGTTGCAGGAAAAAATCACCTACCCTGACAATCTAGCATTCCTGCAGGAAAGGGGAAATTTCTTCCTCCCATTCCTCGACGTCATGGGAGGAATTAATCTTTTCTCTAATTTGATGCATCATTTTATAGTGTTTTGTTTATTTTTTTTGAACACCTCTACTCTAGGAGCAATCCAGGGCTTTAGGAAGTCATTCCATAACTCAACATTCGACCCAACTAGTTCATTGGATAGTGTTTTGTTTCTTTTTGTCGAAGACCTCTGCTTCGGGAGCCATCTAGGTTTTTGGGAAGTCATTCAATCCATTTTCAAGGTTCACCGTATTAAAATATGGGAATGCAAGCTTAGTATAGGGAGATTCATTGCAAGTATGTCCTTAACCTTCTTGCAATTTCACATGGGGCACGTCTGTGTAATGGGCTAGGGAAATTTTATTTTTCTAGGGTTTCAAATAAATATTTCCACACAGTAACTTTTAAATAGTTGATGAATCAGTGGAAATGTGACATATATAGTGTGATATATCATCTAAATAAAACAATGTCTTCAAGCAAATAATACAGTAAAGCCAACAAAATATCACATTCTTCCTTCATACCAATAGTTCATAAATCCAACCAATACAATTTGTTCAATAAAACTTCTCACAATGTCATGGATTCACTTAAGACCCTAATCATAGTCATGTTGGTCCATATACAATCCAACACAAATTAAAATACTTTGTCTCAGTTACTTCTATATCTATGAACAAATATGATTAATTACTAGACTATTCTACTACTGCTTCAGAACCTAGGTTTGTAATTGAAGTTTAAACCATCTTCTATGGGTACTCAGATTAACTGCTGGTGAGGCCAGGAATTAGTCGATTTTATGAGGTAGTAATCCTCCTTCTGCATTGCTTTACGATGTTGGACTTATTCCACTTACTATGGGTTCCAAAATCCCTATCAAATTGCAATAAGATTAGGCTTCGGTTGCCCTTACTAGTCATAGAGATGATATTTTGATGGCCAAATTAGAGGTCTTACTAGACTTTTATTTGATGAAAACCACAAGTTGGGCATTGGATAATCTATCACTCACCGTGTGTTTTGCAACATGGCTTAACTGCCTCTCGTGGATCCGTTAACTCTGGCGATGCGTCTGTTTAATAACACCTATGGGTTTTGGCGTAATGGCAATCCTGATTCCAAAAAGTGGTATCAGAGTAAAATGTCTCGATTTTGAATCAAACCCCACTCACATTGGGGGGGAGATTGTTCGGCATTGGATAATCCAATGCTCACCGTGTGTTTCATGACATGGCTTAATTGCCTCTCTTGGATTTTTTAACTTAGGCAATGCATTTCATTTACTAACACCTGTGGGTTTTGGTGTAATAGAAATCATGATTGCAACACCACCCTACTACTTTTCCCTCATTAACCCTCGGGTCTTCTGAGTTGGCTGCAAAAGAGGTATTCATATTCACTGGTCCTCGAAAACTTCACTTAGTTATATTCAAGAATTCAAGGTCCTTGGATCCACCCCTATGTCTGATTATTCCTCTTTCAGCCTTCCACAAACTCAGGTGCTTCAGAGGTCACTCGCTACCTTTTTAGTCATAAACCCTACCCCATATCACAAATTCATAGATCACATAATCTTATAAAACTGGGTTTTTGTTTATTGCAATTATCAATCACCAATGAAGTTAACTTGTGCCTAATATGTCTGGTTTGTGTGCAGATGGCTTCCTAGTTGTTACTTGAGTAATCATTTTCCATCAAAATAATGTGATGGTTGATAAAAGAAGGGTCATTAACATCATTTTTCTAAATATGAATTTGAAGTATCTTGTTTTTCTTTAGTGGGGAGAGCCATGGCTTTCTTGTCTCAAAGTTTCCAACAATCATCGATGTGGTGACCAGACTATTTGTGGAATGGACACCAAGGCATCTTTTTCTCCTCATTGGAAGGGGAGGAATCATAATAAGTTTGGTTGTCCATTGTTGGACTTTAAGTTTTGGTGGCTAAAGTAATTGCTGAAAGCGAGCTAGAAAAAAAACCCCTTTTGGATAATGAGGGGTTTTGCTATAGCTTGAGCTCAAGTTTGGAAGCCATTCACTTTGCATGCTCCAAAATTTCAGTCGTGTTATATGTTATCCCTAATAGATGGGGATTTCCATGAAATAAATTTAATGTGAAGAAAAAAACAGGATATTGTACCTCATGTTATGGAGATCTTGTTGAAGTGGTTAATGTTTAGGTGTATTGTTTTCCCTCGTAGTTGTTGAAATTGCAACCATCAAGAAAGTATGACATCATTGTAACCATGAGGATGAAAGAATTATCTAACCACTGCTTTGACATCTTCATTTGGCTATGAGTGGCTAGTTGGATGAAACTAGTGTTGAGTTATGGTTATGCCACCAATCTCGATCATCCTCCATGTGGACTTCAATGAAAAAAAATTGAGCTCCTATCATATGTTCATATTTTACAACCAAGAGTGCAACATCTTTCCATTCCAGAAGACATCAAACTTTTGAATAGAAAATCTTGTTTCTAGGGTGGTTTACTAGAATAGTAGAGGGAATTGTTGTGTGTTTTTCTAATGTTGTTGTTAATATTGTATGAACCATTGTTGTTGTATGAATTTGTTGTGAGCTCATGAGTTGTATGAACATGGTCATCGTGTCTTGTATCATCTTTCCCCTGAAGATGTATGTAACCATTGCTTCCTCTACATCCGATGTTGCTTTTTTTGCAACTTCTCCACAAAGAGTTTAATTAGGTTGTTGAATTCTTGAGGAGATTTAGGATTTTTCACAATACCATTTAGCAGAGTTTATAGATGAACCAAAGAATATATATTTACAAGAATATAGTTTATACCTCTATTTTTTTGAGTAATGAATTTGTAAACTACTCGAGAACCACCTAATGTGAATGAGGACTAAAGAAAATGTCCATTCATCTTATTCTTTCATAATTAGAGTCATGGAGACATTCGTTCCATGCTCAAGAATTTTCTCTCCATCGTCTTTGTTAGAAATTTTAATTACTCCCGCATGAGGAGTTGGCTAAAATTAAAGAGTTAGTTAACTAAGCGTTGAGTCAAGTCGAGTGATGGATAAAGTGTTAAGTGCAGTCCATATTTAGA
This sequence comes from Pinus tabuliformis, assembly GCA_031772625.1. Lineage (NCBI taxonomy): Eukaryota > Viridiplantae > Streptophyta > Pinopsida > Pinales > Pinaceae > Pinus > Pinus tabuliformis. The sequence continues at coordinate 2,076,334,726 of CM062817.1, read as the reverse complement.
GTGTGATTTAACTGAGTTAAGTGTGTGCATGTCAATATATTTTAGGCGAGTAGCTAGTCGAAAAGGTTTAAATACCCTTCATTGGGTTCATTGTAATAATCATTTTTTGTGTGATCAATAGAAAAGCCTCAACTAGTATGTTTTGTGTGTGAATTTATGCTTTGTCTCCTCTACCTTTCCAATAGTCTTTAGTTGCACCATCCTCTTTTAATGGTGTATTTGTAACCCATAACTACAAACCCAATTACATTTAGTGGCAGGACACAGAGTTAGAGCTCTCATAAGAGTCTATGCCGCAACACCTTATCTATATTGACAGACCCAAAAGGGTATAGAAATGAACTCTAAGCACATCATCATAACTATAAAAGGAAGGTTTCTTACAAGAAAAGCGTTTATTTTCCGAGTGATACAGATGGTACCTATTCCCATAAATACCTTGACTATTTTGGACCGTTGATATATAAAGTCCAAGAAGCATATCCTAAGTCGGTATAGAAATAGGATCCCTGATAGCTGGAGACAAAAGATTTGTCTCAGAAAACATGAGTAAATGAGCTTCTACTCTAGCTTCCAGAGATAAAGGTACATGGACAGCCATCGGATCTCTGTCAAAGTCTACATTAAATCCCCCACAAACCGATGGATGTAAACGAATGGCACGTCCTTCTACTAAAATAGGTTGAAACGTTTGTATTCCCAATTTGTGTAAGGTAGGTGCTCAATTCAACAATATGGGATGTCCTTGCATAACCTCTTGAAGTACTTCCCATACAATGGGTCCCTTATCTCGAATCATACTTTTAGCAGCTCTTAGGTTGGAAGCAATATGTCGTCCGATGAGACTACGAATTAAAAATGCTTGAAAAAACTCTATTGTTATTTCTGAGGGTAATCCACATTGGTACAATGATAGAAAGGGACCCACCACAATAACGGAATGACCTGAATAATCAACTCGTTTGCCTAGTAAATTTTCATGAAATCTTCCCTCTTTTCCTTCGATCACATCTGAGAACGATTTATAAGGCCTAATATGACTGTCTCTAATTGGTTGTCCACAGATACCATTATCGAGAAGCGCATCTACGGCTTCCTGGACCAATTTTGTTTGACAAATAACAAATGACTCAGATCCACTTCTTGTTAATAAATTTGTAAGAGTATTATTCCGATTGATAACTCTTCGATAAAGTTCATTTAGATCTGACAAGGTAATAAGTCCACCTTCACCTAATTGAATGATTGGCCTCGGTTCGGGAGGGAAAACTGGTAATAGGCATAAGACCATCCATTTTGGTTCTATATTTGTTCGGAGAAAATGTTTAGCCAATTTCATGCGTCCAACCAAAAAATCCTTTCTTCTTCTAATTTTTTCATCCTCCTATCTATCCACAGTAGATTCTTGGTTCTCTTCCAATCTATTCCATTTCAATTCCACCAAGTTCTTCCATTCCATATGTGAACGATCTATAATCATTTGCAGATCCAAACCCATTAGTTGTTTCCCGATAGCGTCTCCCCCAGTAGCTATTTCTCTCTCTTTAAATGTTCTAGAACCCCGAGGAAAGAGGTAATAAGGACGAGCAGAGAGGTAATCAGGAATAATATCTCTCCAGGATTGAATCTCATAATCGAATGTACCCCATGATCTCAATAAAGTTGGTTTGTTAGCTATGGGCCTAGAAAGAAAAAGATTTGGATAGGTTATTCTAAGATTTCCCCCCCTTCAAGATCAGACGTGAAAGTTTCCTCTCATCTGGCTCAAGTAACTAAAAAAAAAAGATGCAAAAAACACTTTTTCGCTCTGAAGAGAGATCGCTACTCTCTGCTCAAGTTCCAAGTGAAATTGAGTATTCCTTTATGTTATGATTCTACAACATAGATATGGAATTATTGAGCAGTCTCCTCCCTTTTGAACAATCCTTTTCTTCTTGAAAGACCTTCAATTAGGGATTTACTTGTCTTTATCTCGTCCCATTTGATCCTTTAGGTTCCTGCTTGCTTTGCTTTACTTTGATGGTTACAATACTATTGATCAAAGAATATGTGCGATGAATAGACTCCTATAGCCATATCTTCGGTCCGGAATACCTCTATTCAGGCTAACCCAAATAAAAGAGAATGAATTTCAAATTCCATTATCTGAAAGAAGTGTTTTCACGAAGTTCAATGAGCAATTTGATACAAAATATCTAAACTCTGGACTAATTCCTCTTTCTCAACGTCTTGAAAAGATGATTATATTTCTGAGCTTCATGCTACTCCTCTAGAGGGTCATGTCAGAGCTAAAGGCATCCCAATGAGATTTAATAGGATGACAGTTCTTGATTACAGATCTGTATGATCGGAACTTGTGATCAAGTCACACATCGCAGTATACTAGACCTTCTAATTCTTTCTGAGTTTTAGCTAATATATTCGTAATATAACTGGGAAGGCGTTTCAAATACCATACGTGAACCACCGGACATGCCAGTTTAATGTATCCCATTTGATATATTTGAATTCGAGAATCAACGAATTCAACTCCACATTGTGTGTAAAATTTTGCATCTATCTTCTCATTTCCAATCCCTAGAGAATTTCCACAAGAACAAACTCTACTTTTGATAGGTCCAAAGATTCTTTCACAAAATGATCCATCTCTTTCTGGTTTATTAGTTTCATAATGTAGAGTATAAGGTTTAGTCACCTATCCAACTATCTCACCATTAGGTAAAAAAATTTCGGACCAAGCACAAATCTGTTCGGGAGAAGCTAATCCAATTCGAAGTTGTTGATGTTTATTCTGGTCAATCATAAAAAATATCAATTTATTGTGATCAAACTTCCTCTCTATCTATCTGAAATTTTTTCTCAGATATAATAGCATGATTCAATTCTAGAGCTAAAGATCGTAATTCTTGAATGAGCAATCAGAAAGATTCTGGAGCAATGTCAGGTTTAGGTATTGGCCCTCCAGTGATAATGGCACCAAGTACTTCATTACGAGTTCTAATATGGTCAGATTGGAGAGTAAGCATCTCTTGTAAAATATAAGCAACACCAAAACCTTCTAGAGCCCAAACTTCCATTTCTCCTATTTGTTGCCCCCCTTGTTTGGATTTTCCTCTAAGAGGTTGTTGTGTAACCCGTGCATAAGGTCCACTCGAACGTGCATGTATTTTCTCATCAACTTGATGACTCAATTTCGACATATAAGATTTTCCTATTGTAATAGGTTTTCAAAAACATCTCCTATTCTTCCATCAATTAATCTATGTTTTCCAGGATGATCTGGTTCAAATACCCATGGATTAGCTATTTGCTCACTAGCTTTGTAAAGTTCAGGAAACACTAGTTTTCTTGAAGCTTCTCGCTCGTATTTTTCATCAAAAGGTGTTATTCTATAATGTTTGTTCATCGGGTTTCCTACTAAACTAGGCAAACATTCAAAGATCTGTCCTACATTCATTCGTGAAGGTACCCCTAATGGATTCAATACCATATCAACTGGTATTCCATTTTGCAAATAGGGCATATCTTGTCTGGGCAAAACTATTGAAATAATACCTTTATTACCATGCCTTCCAGCTACTTTATCACCCACTTGTATATTACGTTTTTGTGATATATATACGTGGATTGTTTCCACATTATCACTGGAATCATCTACTCTATTGATCCATCTCACGTCGATAACTCGACCCCTTCCACCTATAGCTGCTCTGAGACAATTTTCTCTCGCAGTGGATACCTCAATACCAAATATGGTTTGTAATAATCTTCCTTCTGGGGTACATAATGATTCTTCTATTGTTTGAGGCGTTAATTTACCTACCAAAACATCACCTATTTCAATCCAAGATCCTAGCATTACAAGACCATTTTCTTCCAAATGACGTAGTGAATGAGCATCTAAATGAGGTATTTCTCTAGTGATTCTTTCAGGACCCTGGCTCGTCATACAGATTTTAATCCTGTATCTTGCGATATGGAAAGAGGTATAAATATCTTCATATACCAGACGTTCACTAATGAGTATTGCGTCTTCGAAATTGTATCCTTCCCATGGCATATAAGCTACTAAAACGTTTTTTCCCAAAGATAGTTCTCCCCCTACCGTAGTTGCACCATCCGCCGGAATTTGTCCCTTCTTTACACATTCCCCTTGACGAATTTGAGGTTTTTGATGCGTACAAGTATTGTTATTAGAACGTGTTGTGCCCTACAACAACCCCCCATTTCATAACATTTTTATCACAAACAATTTACATATGAAATGGGTCCCTTTTAAAAAATTTAATTGGCATTAATAAACTTGTTCAGATAAGGTATGATAATCAAATGAATTTGTGCATAAAACTCTTGTTGAACAAATAATGAGCAATTTTTGAGGTTAAGTCCGAAAAAAGCAATCGCAAGGTTGGTTGCCATCTTGGTTCTTCCCGATGCGATATCGCTATCGGCCATCGGCGATAGCCAATGCACACAAAGAAAAAGCACATACCTTTTTCCCGATGCGACACGATATCGGCGATCAACTATCGGCGTTATTTCTTGTGAAAAATGTTCTAAAGCTCCGACCCGATGCGATATCGCTATCGGCAGTCGGCGGAATCCTACGCTGTTTCATAAGACGTTCATATCTTTTCCCCGATGCGACATCGCTATCGGCATTCGGTAAATCAATTGATATACATTTAGGGATTATGTTCGCGCGCTAATACAATGTCGCAATCGGCGTTCGCTAAAGATCCTTCCCAAATGATAATGTCACTCACACTCCCGATGCGATGCGATGACGCTTAATGATGACCTCAGTTTCCAAAAGGTGATTATTTCAAAGCATTAAAGTTATATTTAAATCCGATTTGACAACAACACAGATTTCAAAATGCCGTTAAATAAAGGGATAAGGTAATGCATGCGTATTTAAAGCTTTGCCCCTTCGAATTAACGAGCAATTACGATTAGACCTTTGAAAAAATCTATTGCACGCTTTAAGGGGTCATTCGGTTTAATAACTTAAGTAATGGTCATTTATGGAGCTGCAGGCTGTAAAATCACCATCATTGCATCTACGGTGCCTTCTCAAATCATTAGATCCGCAGCCTCTTTTAGGAATAATCTCACCATGCTTCAAATCATATATCTATCCCGTTATGGATCGTCATTGTTATTTCTTTGTTACGATTTCTCTTGCATTTGTGTAGAATTCAACTATCGAGAGAAGTCTGAATATGATGGGAAAGAAGTTCAAGAAGGTGGCAGGTTCTACTGCGACACCTACCTCAGGCCAAGCTGCTACAGTTTCAAGGAAAGGCTTAATCTCAGATACTACATGCACTGGTCTTCCTGGTACTACATGGCAAGGGACATACAATTTGCTAGAAGGAGAACAACCAGAAACGACAGTAACGGAGGCAAGTGTGGATGAACTAAGAAAGTCTGAGGCAACTCTTAAAGATTTGGCTGACTCCTTTCTGCACAGAATAGCAGCCAGAGAACAAGTCTTGCCTTATACTGATGTAGTACGTTGGGCAATTGAAGAAATTACTCTCACTAATAGAACCTTTCATACTAAGGATGGAAGCATTTTCGGCTCCTTCAAGCCTGACGACTTGAGACGAATGTATCATTTGCCCAATCCCGAGCAAGTCTATAACAGAGCCTTTGTGGAGAAATTCGCCAGAGAGAATGAATCACCATCGGAACCTCTCCGAGATTGGAGGCAAAATCCAACAAAACACAAGCAGGATATGTCGGGTAAGTACTCCAATGCTTCTTTGGCTTCACCTTACTGCTATGCTGGAATTATGATGTGTAGATTGTGGGGATTTCATGATTCTGCAAATATCCATGTTGATATGGTTCCCTTAATGGAAGCGGCCGTCAATAGTATAATCATGGATTGGGCCACTATTCTGTCTGATAAGTTGGTCTTAGCTATTCGTGAGTTTAGGGCCAAAACCAGAGTCACCGAGAGAAAAATCCCACCCTTCTATTACTCTGCCTACATTATGGATACCCTTTGTTTTAATTCTGAGTTTCCTGTCCTTGGTTGGAGATGGACAACCCATGACCCAACACCTATTCATTTGTATCATCGTAAATTGTGGAAACCCTCTCACAAAGACCATTTGTATAAAATTTGCAATGGTTTTATGGTTCCCGTTCACTATTCTATTTTTGACAGACCTATCCCCAGAATTTCTTATGAAGCCTCTTTTGACCTACCAGCCGTAGCCCATTGGTTCGGCGAAGAATGTTTTTCCTATATCAGAGTTTTTGGAAGCAAGGCTAGGCCACATGTTCTCCCCTTGTACATGCCAGATAAATTGTTAGCCCGAGAAATCTCCTATCAGATCATGTCTGAGGCTGTCATACAAACTCTCAAAGAAGAGAAGAAGAGAGGATGGCCATCTTTTCCTTTGAGAATTGGAGTTTATACGCTGCTAAATTATAAGCATGCAGAAAAAGAAGCAGCAAAACTCCAAATGGTATCTCTAGCTTCTATTCCCAACAGACTCTATGACCCGAAAAAGACTGCTTTCATTGCCTTGGAACAGGCTAAGCTGACAAAGGTTGTTCATCAAGAAGACCAGTTTGACGACCTGTTCATGGGTGCCGATTCAATAAGCCAAGTCAAACAACTTGCTGCGATGAGATATGAAGATGTGGAATTAACTGAATTTAATAAACTTAGAAAGCAAAGGTTGCAAACTTTGCCTCTAGATTTATTATCCACAACCCCAACTTCATCTTCAAGCGAGCCTGATCAGCTGGAAATAAATTCACCTCCTGTTACAATTAGAGAACAGGAGGAAAGTCAAAACAAGCTGCAGGCAGAAAGGCATAGAAGAGAACAAATAGAAAGGCAGCAAAAAGCACAAATTGAACAAGAGCAAAGAAGGCAAAGGGAGCAAGAAGAGCAAAGAAGGCAAAGGGAGCTAGAAGAACAGAGGAAAAGAGAGAAGCAAGAAAAAGTAAAGAAAGAACTGGAAGATAGGCAGAAAAAGGAATTGGAGGAACAACAACGAAGAGCACAAGAGGAGCAACAGCGGGAGGCGTTCGAGGAACAGCAGAGGATTGAAAAAGAGAAAGAACAGAGTAAGCAAATCTCTGTTGATACTGAATTGATTAAAGAATGGAACCAATTCGATTCCATTATAAGTGGTAAGGAAGCCTCCAAAGACTCAGATGCCTCAAAGACTCCCGATACTACTCTTTCTCCGGTTCTTGAAGGAACCAGCGGCCCACCCATGGTACAGCATGTTGAGGAAATTACTCAAAACCCAGCTGATCAAATTGATCTTCAGGTAGAGGAAATTCCTCCCCTAGACATTTTCTACAGACCTAAACATAGAGTCGTTGTAAGACGCTCAAGGAAGAGACGAAGGATTGATCAACCTTCTGTTTCAACTGAGCAAACAGTCACGGGCAATGTCGTCTGGAAGGGAGAATGAGATCCCTCTGAAGATTTGACAAAGCTGTCGCAATTTGCGGGAGCTTATTCAACGGCAACCATTGACAAAGCATCCGAAGTGAGTCTTCTTTTGAAGACTAAAGAGCATGAGGTATACGCATTGCAAGCAGAAGTGATAGAGGCAAGGAATAAGGCAGCACAGGCAGAAGAACAATTGTTGGCCCAACAACAAGAAAATCATTTGTTAACCCAGCAAATTGAAAAACTAAGGATAGACCAAAGTGACATTCAAAAGGCACAAGAATTGTCAGAAGCATTATCCCAGTTAGAAGCATCGAATGAGCTATTGATGAAATCTAAAGAGGAGCAAATAATTCAGCTGTTAGCACAGCTTGAAAGTATCAAAGGTGCCAAGAGTATTGATGATTTCAGAACAGAGGCAACTCTAATAAACGGTGCATTGATATCTCAGACCAGACTCTTGTGCCAACAACTAGTTGAAGCTGAGATACTCTGTGACACATCTACAGCAGTATGTGAGCAAATCGAGAAATCCAGGAGTAACTTGGATCAGGCCGAAGAAGATATAACAGAGTATATTGAATGGCAAGACACTCCAGAAGGTAAAGCGGCAAATTTTTCCCGAATCTGTGTAACATACAAAGACATACTTTTCATGGAATGGAACACACAGGTAATGAAGGCGGAAAGGGCAGCATCCAGATGCAAAACGATTTCCAGAAACATGATCAATCTAGTCAATGATACATTGTACCTGGCAAACATGATTTCACAATGCACACCTGGAAACATAACAACCGAAAATATGCTGGAGCACAGGAATTATCCTGAGCTGGAGACACAAGGGCGGTTAATTGCTGGAGTGAATACCTTGACCGCCGATGCATACTGGCTTTTCCTGATTAAACCACATTCTCAAAGGTCGGCTCTTAACTGCCTAACAGATGCTCTCCGATACCTGATTGCCGATTTCCAAGATGCCACATACGATGCACATCTGACTTCACGCCTCAATACTCCACCAGAAGTAGAGCCAATGCTGGCGATATATCAGCGAAGGAGTAAAGGCAAAGAGACCGCTGACTGAAGCATCACCGCCAACTGCCGAATCACCCAAATGAACAATGATATTTGTTAATGCTGATTTAGTTGTTTTTCAGTTTTAGATATTTAGATATTTTTAGATTAGCATAGTATTTATAGACCCTTTCATTGTTTTGGAAAGGGTCGTAAAATTTTGTAAAAGACTTAAAGGCTGAAGTTTGCACTATTGTGCTTCAGTCTATATTCTTTTTGAAACTCGACCACTGGTCCTTAATTTTACTTGGAATGCTGTTTTAAGTAAATTGTGCACTATTGTCGTTTGCTTGGGATGCTTTCTGGTTGGAAGGAAGGACCGCGACATAGCGATTAATATATTGGATTGATCAAACAGCTTGCATGGTACTATTATCTGTATCTGTTCTCTTTTCTGTTATATAAATTGCTGTGTTATTACTTTGCTATTATTGATTACATGTATGCGATATAACAACAAATCTGCATTTCATATCACTATTGAATGTTTTGTGATTTGTTATCTCTTTTACTCATGTATGTAACAATGATATAAATGACTGAGTGCAGTAATTCGCTATTATCGCTCTGCATAACTATTTATGCAGAGCAATCTTAAATGGTTTAAACATTTATGCTTACTGTTAGTGACATCTATATGCCTGTCATTAAGCATAGGTTATCAAACGCTGCATTATCTGAATTGATAAGTCCCGGGATTAGCTTATAGTTATTATATTTCTTTTATAGTTTTGTTATTTTTTTATTATCACTTCATATTGTAAATCATTCATCCATCCCGTTTACTTATAATCTTTGGGAAACTGGTCCCATTATCCCCAGTCGGAGCCACTATTCCAAACGGAAAAGGAGCTGCACTAAGTTCCGGACCGGGTGGTTTCCCCGATGTTGTTGCAACGAATTTCGGGGCATCAACATTTTTGGCGCTAGAAGGAGGGCCATCAACTGTGAATGGCAAGTAGGTCCAAGTCCACAAACCATTCTAAGAGTAATTCCCCCTCCAAAACCTCTTCTCCTTCTCAATCACATGCTGGTTCTCCAGCACATGATCAAGAAAAAGAAGAATTAACCACCACTGCTCACACCCATCATATTTCAGAACATTTAAGTCTTGAATCCCCTGAAGTTCAGTCTCTTATCCATAAACTTCAGAGCTTCTCGATTTCACCTCAGAAATCTGAAGTATCACAAAGCAGTGTGACCTCGCAGTTAAACTTATCCCATCCACTTACCAGACTTCAGAGCGAAAAACTCGGTATTGAACCTACTGAGTTCCCTTTACCCAAAAAGAAAAGGGCTAAGAAGATTACTGAAGTATCTGATAGTGAAGATCTTTCTTCCATATCTTCCATCTCAACTCCTCCTCTGCGAAGTCAACCATCCACTCCTCCATTACACATTGTTGTTCATCAGGGAATAAGTACTACAGCATCTCAAGCTACTCTCTCTCCAACAACTTCTTCTCCTCAGTCATCTGGAATACCAATAGTAGTAACAACTAATATCGCCAGCATAATGGCAGATCCATGGACTACGCCAGGTGCAGTCAATATGCCCGGACCATTACATGATCTACCTGATGCTCCCGAAAAATGGTTGCCTAAATTCAATCCGGATAACGGAACACAAGCTGAAGAACATATTAACAATTTCATGTTAGCAGTTAATTTAAAAGGAGTGACAGAACAAGATGTTGTTGTAAGGCTTTTTCCTTATACTTTGCAAGGATCGGCAGGATCCTGGTACTTCTCTTTACCTTCTGGTTCTATTACCAGCTGGACTACATGCCAAGAGCAGTTCCTTACCAAATATGGAGATGACATGTCTCTGGCGACTTTAATAAATGACCTCTCCAATTTGAGAATAGAACATAGGGAACCAATAAAGGAGTTTAATGCTCGATTTAACAAACTCCTAAATAAAATCCCCACCGCTTCGAAGCCAAGTGAACAAATCAGGAGCGAATGGTATATTACTGCCCTCCCTTCCAACATAGCCATTTTTGTTGACAGGGCTGGCAAACCTACCTTAGCCGAGAATATGAAGGAAGCACTTGCCGTTGAAAAGCATGTTAATGCTTTAGAGAAAAAAGCAGCCTTAGAAGATAGAAAATCCAAAAAAGTTTCATTTAAAGAAGATTCTAAGAAAAAGACCCCAAAAGACCCATACGACATGGAAGGTTTACAGAAGGTCCTTAAAACATTGTCTAATGAAATGGTTGAGATTAAAAAACAGGTGGCTGAAACTTCGAACAAAAGACCATTTAGAACTTTCAAGAAAACTGAAGCAAAGCCACCCAATGTTATATCTAATGCAGACTCTGAACAAGAAGATCAAGAAGAGGAATCAACCTCTCAAACGGATGATGAAGAAGAAGTAGTTGAGTGTCACGGCATGTGGGATTTTATACTCCCAAATTCTGACACTGAGAATCAAGAAGAAGCATTTCCTGTTACTACGAGAAGCAAAATTGCTTCTGAACCTACTCAAACAACTACAAAAAAGAGGAGTGCAGGTGCTGCCACACCAAAAGAAAAAGTTCTTCCAAAGAAATCTCCGGTAGCAGCCCCTCAAAACCAACCTCCCATTTCTAACTCTCCTTCAACATCCAAGACACTAGTAGTATCTGACTCCATGGAGTATAATATTGTTGATGATATGAAAAAGACTAAGGCAAACATAACCATGTTTGAACTAAGTAAGTTAAAACATCAGCAGAAATTGCTCCTAAGAGAATATAACGTTGTCCCCTCTTCCCCTCTTCCCAGTTCAAAAGCTGCTAATGATTCAGGACAACCCCCTCCAGATATGGTCGAAGCTACCGATTCGGTTGTGATCGGAGATAGATCCAATTCTCATACCCCACCTTTCTTGCTCACCTATGAAATCTATAATCGAAATCTGCATAACTGTTTAATTGATTCAGGGGCTTCATCCAATATTATGCCAGCTTCAGTTTGTTCTAAACTGAACATAGAACCCCAGAAGTCCGCTATTCACATTGTACAGTTAGACAGAACGAAAGTACAGGTTATAGGAGAAATTAATTCCGTGACTATCAGGTTGTCTGCTGATCCCAGAATAGTACAAAGAATAGATATTTTGATAGCTGACATACCTGAATTTTACGGCTTAATTTTGAGGAGGGATTGGTCTGAGAAACTGCATGGATACATTTCCACGGATTGGTCACATATGTGGCTCCCCTACAAGGGTAAGCCAAATCAAATAAAGATCGACCGTGAGAAGCATATGACTCATACAGTAACCGATTTCGAACAAGAAAACCAGCCTGTGGCCTTCAACAATAACATTTTGGGAAATTATTCCTCAGAATCATTCTTTGGCAACTTTGTTGCCCAATCTTCCCCTTTTTCAGTTAACCATTGTACATCTCAAGTGGAAAAATTTTCACAATCCAATTTATCCAAATGCTTCAATGCAAATCAAAAGGATGTAAATATTTTTGTTAATTCTCCTTTATTTTGGTCTTTGTATTTTGATGGCTCTAAGTCCAGCGAGGGCGCAGGAGAAGGTTGCATTTTGGTTAGTCCGCAAGGCGAAAAGACAATGCTTTCCTGTAGATTAGAATTTGAATGCACCAATAATACGGCCGAATACGAAGCTTTAGTGCAGGGATTATATAAGGCAATTGACCTTAAAGTCCAATATATAAAGGTATTCGGCGATAGTGAGATCATTGTTAAACAGGTAAGGAATACAATTCATTGCCTTTCAAGTCACCTTAAGCATTATCAAACGCTAGTGCAAGATCTTACTTCGCATTTCTCAGCATTCAACATTTCTTCAATCCCAAGATCGCAAAATTCAGCGGCTGATTTACTAGCCAACGTAGCTTCAAAACTCCTCCCTTCCGAAGACTATAGTCTTGATAGATTTTCTATAGAATTAATTTTTAGACCTTCAGTTCCTGATAACATCACTAACTGGAGGGTTTTCAACCATGATGAGGACATCTTGCAATTCTTAATCTCTGAAAAGTCCTATGACAATCAAATCATTGAAGAACATGATCATGATTCTCAAATGAAAGAAACATCTCAAGATAACGCGATTCCTAAGCCTGTAGTAAAGCTCGAAGACCTTTATGACATTAAAGATAGGTTCAAACCTGTAATTAATGCAAAACTCCAAAGCTCTACTCTTAGGTTTGAATCGATCAATTTGGGAACAGATCAAGCTCCTCAAAATATCAATTTAGGACTAGGACTTTCTATAGAAGAAAAGGAAGCATTCATCAAACTCTTAAGGAAAAACAAACAAGTTTTTGCTTGGAAGTATGACGACCTCAAGACATATGATACATCTATCATACAACACACTATTCCAATGCTTCCTGATCAAAAACCGATCCAGCAGAAGTTAAGAAAAATACATCCAAATTTGGAGAGCCAGATAAAGTCGGAACTTAATAAGCTCTTAAAAGCTAAGATTATCTTCCCTGTCTGACACTCAAACTGGGTCTCCAATATGGTACCAGTCAGGAAGAAAAACGGCGACATCCGAATCTGTATTGATTTCAGAAACTTGAATAAGGCAAGCTTGAAAGATAACTTCCCTCTGCCTACCATGGAGCAAATCCTTCAATCGGTAGCAGGATCTGAATTGATGTCTTTTCTTGATGGTTTCTCAGGATATAATCAAGTGTTGGTTCATCCTGATGACCAATTGAAAACTACATTCATAACAAAATGGGGAACTTACGCATACCAAAAGATGCCTTTTGGACTCATAAATGCAGGAGAAACATTCCAAAGAGCTATGGATACAGCCTTTAGAGGGTTAATTAACCGGACAGTAGTCGTCTACCTTGATGATATTACTGTGTATTCTAAAAAGAGATGTAATCACTTGCATGATTTAAATCAGATTTTTCAACGATGCAAAACATATGGTATCTCTCTTAACCCGAAAAAGTCTTTCTTCGCTCTTAATCAAGGTAAGCTCTTAGGGTTTATTGTTTCTAAAGATGGCATTTATGTAGATCCTGATCGAATTAAAGAAATTTCTGAGATTCCTTTTCCACATAATAAAAAATCGATGCAGTCGTTTTTAGGACAAATTAATTTCGTTAAACGATTTGTTCCAGATTTTTCACAGATTGTACTACCACTGCAAACGACGATTAAAAAGAATTCAACCTTCAGATGGGGATTAGAAGAAAAGCAAGCTTTTAATGATATCAAGCAATCCATAATCAATGTCCCAGCTCTGAATACTCCAAATCTTTCTAATCATTTTACTTTATATACTATTGCATCTGACTTATCTTACGCAGCAGTACTCACACAGTTGAATGATGATAATTTGGAAGCGCCCATTTCGTTCTTCAGTTCAAACTTTCAAGGCGCCGAATTGAATTATTCCGAAATTGAGAAACAAGCTTTTGTTGTCTTTAAAGCAGTCAAACATTATCGACCCTTTCTTCTAAAAACCCATACTAAAGTAATAGTTCCTTTCTCAGCAGTCAGGCAACTATTAATCCAAAAGGAATTGGGAGAAAAGAGGGCAAACTGGGTCGCAGCCCTCCAAGAATATGATTTAGAAATAAAGCCAGCAAAGTTTGTTAAAGGTCAAGGTTTTTGTAGGACATTAGCAGGAGCATCAAACATTCCTGAATCAAGTGATACAGAGCAAACCCAAGAAGTTAATCAGCTAAGTATACCGGATTCCGAATCTCAATATTCAGATCTGATCTTTTATTTAAAGAATGGTTATGCACCTACCAATTTGTCCTACAAAAACAAAAGAGCCATTAGATTGAAAGCTAAGAGTTTTTCCCTTATTAATGATGTGCTCTTCAGGAGAAACTATGATTCTGTCCTATTAAGATGCCTTGAGAAACTTGAAGCTCAAAAGGTTTTGCAGGAGCTACACGATGGACCGGCAGGAGGACATTTTGGAGCTGATACAACAGCTCATAAAGTCATCCATGCTGGATATTATTGGCCTACTTTGTTTAAGGACGCTCACGAATATGTTAGGAAGTGCATCAAATGCCAAACTGCCAGTGGAAGACAACACAAGCCAGCTTTCCCTTTGCAACCAATCAACATTGAACAACCTTTTGAACAATGGGGATTGGACATCATTGGAGAAATAAATCCTTCTTCTTCCAAGCAACACAAGTATATCCTTACAGCTACTGATTACTTTACAAAGTGGGTAGAAGCAGTTCCGTTAAAGACAACAAACTCTGAGGCTATCATCGAATTTATAGATCAGTTCATCATTACCAGGTTTGGTGTTCCAAACGCTCTTGTATTTGATAATGCTTCTTATTTCTCAGGCAATGCAATGATTGATTTCGCTATCAAAAGAGGGTTTAAATTAAAGTATTCTGCTAACTACTACCCTCAGGGCAACGGCCTAGCAGAATCAACTAATCAAAATCTAATCAAAATCATTAAGCGAACAATTGAAGAGAATCATAAGAACTGGCATAAATCCTTGGTATTTGCATTATGGGCCGATAGGATAACACAGAAAGCTTCCATAGGGACCTCTCCGTTTAATCTCGTCTACGGAAAAGAAGCAATCGTACCAACCAACCTTCTTCTTCCATCTCTAGCCTTAGTGCAATTTATCGACGAAACTCCTTCTTCTTCTATAGAGTTTAGATATGATCAAATTCTCAAACTTGAAGAAGAAAGGGATAAAGCCAAGGTTACACATGCAAAACATCAACAAGTCATTAAAGCAGCTTTTGATCTAGCCTCATCTAGCCCTAGACAATTTCAAGTCGGAGATCTAGTCCTGAAATGGGACAAAGCCCATGAAGACAGAGGTAAACATTCCAAATTCCAAAAACTGTGGCTAGGACCATTTCAGATCTGTGAAAAAGTAGGCCATTCCACATTCATACTGCAAAATCTATCAGGGGTGAGGGATTCTCTCCCTGTCAATGGTCTAATCTTGAAGAAATTCTTTAATTGAGGAGGTAACCCCTTCTCTTTGTAGCTTGATAGTTTTTATATAGTTTGTAGGATTTGTAGAAATAAGAATGTGGGACATTTCCCATTGACCTTTCGCTGTAATTAAAAGCTGTCTCGACATGACAATATTAGTATTTACTTTTGGATAATAGCGTCTTAAACCAAGAGAGATCATTTCTAGGAAATTAGATATCTTTTTATTCTGAACATCACAGTCTAACCTTTGTAAACTTCACTCTGAACGAAGTTCTATGAGTCATCTTGGGTGTTCGAAATTAGTCCCCAAAGGTTATCTATATGAAAATAGGAGCTAATTCATTTTCAGCATCCTTAACTCTTAAACCTGTCATCCATTTATTCTTAAGAAGATAGTTGTTCATCCCATTCACCAAAAGTTTATGATTACTCAGAGTGTAATTCTAAAATATAAAAGATTAAAGATAAGAGGTCTTATTACAAGCCTGCTTACCATGTTCATAGGAAAATAATTTAACTGACATTACCAAAACTGCATATCAAACAGGGTAATGGCTTGAAAGTTCAAGACAAGGGGTCTCATCACGAGCCAGCTTGTTCAGTTTAAATTACTACCCGTGAATGGCATTGTCATTTATCTGGCCACCAAACCAGGACAATGGCTTTTATCTTAAGTAAAGAAGAAAGTGAAATTCAAAAAAATACGAAAATATCTTTTGAATTCATTCTGTTTAGTCACACTCTAAGGTGAATGGAACAATGGACAACAACATGGTTAAAAGGTAACCCTGCCGAGACTATGAATGTTTGCTGGCAGCAGAGGCTCTACCTGTGACAGAGGAGTTTATTTTAAAAGCTGATATGGAAAAGTTTTCTATTTTTACCTTTATAAACCAATAAGGACTTATTTTAATACTCAAAGTGCATTTATAAAAAGAGGAAGTCAAATGAAGAAACCTGTTTTATTCAGAATCAATAGACATCTAGTTATATTAGAAATTTCCTTTCCTTTATAAAGATTCTATTTGAAAAGGTGTAAGTATATTTATTAGTCCAGAGATAAGTAGTTCTGCCAGCGAATCGCCAATTGTTGTGCCCTACAACAACCCCCCATTTCATAACATTTTTATCACAAACAATTTACATATGAAATGGGTCCCTTTTAAAAATTTTAATTGGCATTAATAAACTTGTTCAGATAAGGTATGATAATCAAATGAATTTGTGCATAAAACTCTTGTTGAACAAATAATGAGCAATTTTTGAGGTTAAGTCCGAAAAAAGCAATCACAAGGTTGGTTGCCATCTTGGTTCTTCCCGATGCGATATCGCTATCAGCCATCGGCGATAGCCAATGCACACAAAGAAAAAGCACATACCTTTTTCCCGATGCGACACGATATCGGCGATCAACTATCGGCGTTATTTCTTGTGAAAAATGTTCTAAAGCTCCGACCCGATGCGATATCGCTATCGGCAGTCGGCGGAATCCTACGCAGTTTCATAAGACGTTCATATCTTTTCCCCGATGCGACATCGCTATCGGCATTCGGTAAATCAATTGATATACATTTAGGGATTATGTTCGCGCGCTAATACAATGTCGCAATCGGCGTTCGATAAAGATCCTTCCCAAATGATAATGTCACTCACACTCCCGATGCGATGCGATGACGCTTAATGATGACCTCAGTTTCCAAAAGGTGATTATTTCAAAGCATTAAAGTTATATTTAAATCCGATTTGACAACAACACAGATTTCAAAATGCCGTTAAATAAAGGGATAAGGTAATGCATGCGTATTTAAAGCTTTGCCCCTTCGAATTAACGAGCAATTACGATTAGACCTTTGAAAAAATCTATTGCACGCTTTAAGGGGTCATTCGGTTTAATAACTTAAGTAACGGTCATTTATGGAGCTGCAGGCTGTAAAATCACCATCATTGCATCTACGGTGCCTTCTCAAATCATTAGATCCGCAGCCTCTTTTAGGAATAATCTCACCACGCTTCAAATCATATATCTATCCCGTTATGGATCGTCATTGTTATTTCTTTGTTACGATTTCTCTTGCATTTGTGTAGAATTCAACTATCGAGAGAAGTCTGAATATGATGGGAAAGAAGTTCAAGAAGGTGGCAGGTTCTACTGCGACACCTGCCTCAGGCCAAGCTGCTACAGTTTCAAGGAAAGGCTTAATCTCAGATACTACATGCACTGGTCTTCCTGGTACTACATGGCAAGGGACATACAATTTGCTAGAAGGAGAACAACCAGAAACGACAGTAACGGAGGCAAGTGTGGATGAACTAAGAAAGTCTGAGGCAACTCTTAAAGATTTGGCTGACTCCTTTCTGCACAGAATAGCAGCCAGAGAACAAGTCTTGCCTTATACTGATGTAGTACGTTGGGCAATTGAAGAAATTACTCTCACTAATAGAACCTTCCATACTAAGGATGGAAGGATTTTCGGCTCCTTCAAGCCTGACGACTTGAGACGAATGTATCATTTGCCCAATCCCGAGCAAGTCTATAACAGAGCCTTTGTGGAGAAATTCACCACAGAGAATGAATCACCATCCGAACCTCTCCGAGATTGGAGGCAAAATCCAACAAAACACAAGCAGGATATGTCGGGTAAGTACTCCAATGCTTCTTTGGCTTCACCTTACTGCTATGCTGGAATTATGATGTGTAGATTGTGGGGA
Source organism: Pinus tabuliformis (assembly GCA_031772625.1). Taxonomy (NCBI): domain Eukaryota; kingdom Viridiplantae; phylum Streptophyta; class Pinopsida; order Pinales; family Pinaceae; genus Pinus; species Pinus tabuliformis. The sequence continues at coordinate 2,076,316,576 of CM062817.1, read as the reverse complement.
TTTCATGATTATGCAAATATCCATGTTGATATGGTTCCCTTAATGGAAGCGGCCGTCAATAGTATAATCATGGATTGGGCCACTATTCTGTCTGATAAGTTGGTCTTAGCTATTCGTGAGTTTAGGGCCAAAACCAGAGTCACCGAGAGAAAAATCCCACCCTTCTATTACTCTGCCTACATTATGGATACCCTTTGTTTTAATTCTGAGTTTCCTGTCCTTGGTTGGAGATGGACAACCCATGACCCAACACCTATTCATTTGTATCATCGTAAATTTTGGAAACCCTCTCACAAAGACCATTTGTATCAAATTTGCAATGGTTTTATGGTTCCCGTTCACTATTCTATTTTTGACAGACCTATCCCCAGAATTTCTTATGAAGCCTCTTTTGACCTACCAGCCGTAGCCCATTGGTTCGGCGAAGAATGTTTTTCCTATATCAGAGTTTTTGGAAGCAAGGCTAGGCCACATGTTCTCCCCTTGTACATGCCAGATAAATTGTTAGCCCGAGAAATCTCCTATCAGATCATGTCTGAGGGTGTCACACAAACTCTCAAAGAAGAGAAGAAGAGAGGATGGCCATCTTTTCCTTTGAGAATTGGAGTTTATACGCTGCTAAATTATAAGCATGCAGAAAAAGAAGCAGCAAAACTCCAAATGGTATCTCTAGCTTCTATTCCCAACAGACTCTATGACCCGAAAAAGACTGCTTTCATTGCCTTGGAATAGGCTAAGCTGACAAAGGTTGTTCATCAAGAAGACCAGTTTGACGACCTGTTCATGGGTGTTGTTTCAATAAGCCAAGTCAAACAACTTGCTGCGATGAGATATGAAGATGTGGAATTAACTGAATTTAATAAACTTAGAAAGCAAAGGTTGCAAACTTTGCCTCTAGATTTATTATCCACAACCCCAACTTCATCCTCAAGCGAGCCTGATCAGCTGGAAATAAATTCACCTCCCGTTACAATTAGAGAACAGGAGGAAAGTCAAAACAAGCTGCAGGCAGAAAGGCATAGAAGAGAACAAATAGAAAGGCAGCAAAAAGCACAAATTGAACAAGAGCAAAGAAGGCAAAGGGAGCAAGAAGAGCAAAGAAGGCAAAGGGAGCTAGAAGAACAGAGGAAAAGAGAGAAGGAAGAAAAAGTAAAGAAAGAACTGGAAGATATGCAGAAAAAGGAATTGGAGGAACAACAACGAAGAGCACAAGAGGAGCAACAGCGGGAGGCGTTCGAGGAACAACAGAGGATTGAAAAAGAGAAAGAACAGAGTAAGCAAATCTCTGTTGATACTGAATTGATTAAAGAATGGAACCAATTCGATTCCATTATAAGTGTTAAGGAAGCCTCCAAAGACTCAGATGCCTCAAAGACTCCCGATACTACTCTTTCTCCGGTTCTTGAAGGAACCAGCGGCCCACCCATGGTACAGAATGTTGAGGAAATTACTCAAAACCCAGCTGATCAAATTGATCTTCAGGTAGAGGAAATTCCTCCCCTAGACATTTTCTACAGCCCTAAACATAGAGCCATTGTAAGACGCTCAAGGAAGAGACGAAGGATTGATCAACCTTCTGTTTCAACTGAGCAAACAGTCACGGGCAATGTCGTCTGGAAGGGAGAATTAGATCCCTCTGAAGATTTGACAAAGCTGTCGCAATTTGCGGGAGCTTATTCAGTGGCAACCATTGACAAAGCATCCGAAGTGAGTCTTCTTTTGAAGACTAAAGAGCATGAGGTATACGCATTGCAAGCAAAAGTGATAGAGGCAAGGAATAAGGCAGCACAGGCAGAAGAACAATTGCTGGCCCAACAACAAGAAAATCATTTGTTAACCCAGCAAATTGAAAAACTAAGGATAGACCAAAGTGACATTCAAAAGGCACAAGAATTGTCAGAAGCATTATCCCAGTTAGAAGCATCGAATGAGCTATTGATGAAATCTAAAGAGGAGCAAATAATTCAGCTGTCAGCACAGCTTGAAAGTATCAAAGGTGCCAAGAGTATTGATGATTTCAGAACAGAGGCAACTCTAATAAACGGTGCATTGATATCTCAGACCAGACTCTTGTGCCAACAACTAGTTGAAGCTGAGATACTCTGTGACACATCTACAGCAGGATGTGAGCAAATCGAGAAAGCCAGGAGTAACTTGGATCAGGCCGAAGAAGATATAACAGAGTATATTGAATGGCAAGACACTCCAGAAGGTAAAGCGGCAAATTTTTCCCGAATCTGTGTAACATACAAAGACATACTTTTCATGGAATGGAACACACAGGTAATGAAGGCGGAAAGGGCAGCATCCAGATGCAAAACGATTTCCAGAAACATGATCAATCTAGTCAATGATACATTGTACCTGGCAAACATGATTTCACAATGCACACCTGGAAACATAACAACCGCAAATATGCTGGAGCACAGGAATTATCCTGAGCTGGAAACACAAGGGCGGTTAATTGCTGGAGTGAATACCTTGACCGCCGATGCATACTGGCTTTTCCTGATTAAACCACATTCTCAAAGGTCGGCTCTTAACTGCCTAACAGATGCTCTCCGATACCCGATTGCCGATTTCGAAGATGCCACATACGATGCACAACTGACTTCATGCCTCAATACTCCACCAGAAGTAGAGCCAATGCTGGCGATATGTCAGCGAAGGAGTAAAGGCAAAGAGACCGCTGACTGAAGCATCACCGCCAACTGCCGAATCACCCAAATGAACAATGATATTTGTTAATGCCGATTTAGTTGTTTTTCAGTTTTAGATATTTAGATATTTTTAGATTAGCATAGTATTTATAGACCCTTTCATTGTTTTGGAAAGGGTCGTAAAATTTTGTAAAAGACTTAAAGGCTGAAGTTTGCACTATTGTGCTTCAGTCTATATTCTTTTTGAAACTCGACCACTGGTCCTTAATTTTACTTGGAATGCTGTTTTAAGTAAATTGTGCACTATTGTCATTTGCTTGGGATGCTTTCTGGTTGGAAGGAAGGACCGCGACATAGCGATTAATATATTGGATTGATCAAACAGCTTGCATGGTACTATTATCTGTATCTGTTCTCTTTTCTGTTATATAAATTGTTGTGTTATTACTTTGCTATTATTGATTACATGTATGCGATATAACAACAAATCTGCATTTCATATCACTATTGAATGTTTTGTGATTTGTTATCTCTTTTACTCATGTATGTAACAATGATATAAATGACTGAGTGCAGTAATTCGCTATTATCGCTCTGCATAACTATTTATGCAGAGCAATCTTAAATGGTTTAAACATTTATGCTTACTGTTAGTGACATCTATATGCCTGTCATTAAGCATAGGTTATCAAACGCTGCATTATCTGAATTGATAAGTCCCGGGATTAGCTTATAGTTATTATATTTCTTTTATAGTTTTGTTATTTGTTTATTATCACTTCATATCGTAAATCATTCATCCATCCCGTTTACTTATAATCTTTGGGAAACTGGTCCCATTATCCCCAGTCGGAGCCACTATTCCAAACGGAAAAGGAGCTGCACTAAGTTCTGGACCGGGTGGTTTCCCCGATGTTGTTGCAACGAATTTCGGGGCATCAACAGAACGTTGATATATAACTGATTCTATTCATACAGTGTCTCCATTAATCGATGAAGTTATATTTACAACATCGATATACTCGATCCTTCCCTCTTGTGTAGCTATAACTACACTTCCTGAACCTAGAGCTGCTTGACCTTCCAACCCAGTTCCGGCAATGCACTTCTCGGGTCAAAAAAGTGGAACTGCTTGATGCTACATATTAGAACCCATTAGTGTGTGATTCAAATCATTATGTTCGAGAAAAGGAATAAGGGAAACTCCAACGGAAAAATATTGGAAATGGAAAATACTTCTAAAATGGATTTGTTACCATGCAATAACTATAAATTCTTGTCGGTATCGAGCTGGAGTAATTTGTTCCTCTTGAATTCCTTGATTTAACACCAAATAATTTCCCGTAGCTATCTGATAGTATTCATCCTCATCTTCTCCCAGTAGTAGATAAACCATATGTTCTTCTCTCGATCTCTCGAAGATCTTATAGAATGGACTTTGTAAAGAACCATAATCACCAATCTTTGCATGAATAGATGATGATGCAACAAGTCCAGCATTCATTCCTTCGGACGTATTTATTGGACAAATGCACCCATAATAACTGGGATGAATATCCCGTGTCTGAAAACTAGCAGTTCACCCTATTAAGCCCCCAGGGCCTAAATGGCTCAATTTTCACCCATAAGCTATTTCCGTCAATGGATTAGTTTGATACAAAAATTGGGATAAGGGGTGTGAACCAAAAAAATCTTGAAAAGTGTTTTTTAATAGAGTTGAAGTGACCAAGTTCTGAGGAGTTGATCTGCGCTTGGTTGCTCTGTGTATAGTTCTTTTAACTGCATCTTCTAAACGACCTAGAGCTAATCTAAATTGATTCTGTAATAAATCTGCTACAGAACGAATCCGTCGATTTTTGAGGTGATCTATATCATCGAGTGTACCCATTCCAAATTTCACCCTGATAAGGTAATCCACAGCAACCAATACATCTTGTGGTAATGAAAAAATCTCGTTCTTAGGTATATCAAGGTTCAATTTTTGGTTCAGATTTCGTCGACCAATCTTTCCCAATTCATATCTTTGTCGGAAAAAAATTTCTTGCAATTCTTTTACATAGAGACTCGGAAAATGCCAAATTGCCACTTATATAATGGAGGTTTTTATAAAACTCGAGAATGGATTTTTCCCTCGACCATAGATATTCCTCCCACTCCTACCTCTCCTTCTTCTTCAATAAAAATAAAAATCTTTCGGGATAGCAAGTATTGTCCAGAATCTCTTCGAGATTTAAACCCATACCTGATAATAGAACTAGAATAGCGATATATATATATATATATATATATATATATATATATATATATATATATATATATATATATATATATATATATATATATATATATATATATATATATATATATATATATATATATATATATATATATATATATATATATATATATATATATATATATATATATATATATATATATAGTTTATTTATTTATTTATTTTTATTTTTATTTTTATTTATTTATTTATTTTATTTTTTATTTATTATTATTTTTTTATTTTTTTTCTGCTTACACGAGCCGATATCCTTTCTCTCACATCGATCTCTAATTTCGATCTTCTTCCCTAATCTGAAATCAAAGTGCCAGTATATATATAATTAATTCTATTATGGTCTAATTCTAAATGGTAATAAATACAAGGACTTATTAATATTTGATTAACCACGACTCTATAAATCCCATTTACTACAAATGTTCCATGGGAATTCATTAAAGGAATATTTCTAAGAAATATAGTTTTTTTCTGTATCTTCCTACTATTCCTCCGAATCGATCTTGTTGGTACATATAATTCAAAGTAATATGTAAGGGACTAATATACAACATCTCTCTCTTTGATGAAAGGTTCTGCTAATTCATATTCATTGCCAAAAACACTGAATTCAATTTCTTTATCTATATCCTCAATTTTTGGAAAATCATGAAGTTCTTCCATCAAGCCCTGATTGATAAAACGACAAAATCCTTCAAATTGTATCTTACCAAATTCAGGGATTGTAAACGCTCCCTCATTTTCATCTAATCGCATTGGAAGTTTCCCATCTGTAGAAAAATCTATTCAATTATTCCCGATTGATCTATATGGATCAATCCGACAAAAAAGATTCAGATGTATATTCAGTCTTCACTATATCCCATGAAATTCTACGCGTATCCAGATGTACTTCCAATTTGAAAAAAAAAAAAAGGATAAGGAAGAGGTACTTTGATACTTTATTCCAACCACGTGAAATGGAGCTATGAACAAATGAATAAAACCATTCTTAAATGTTAATCTCACTTAGAAAATTTCCTAATGAAAATAGTCAGATCAAAAGAAAGACGGAGAACAAATTAGATCCATTTCCTTTATGGTTGACTTTAGCATACATCTCATACCATACTTAAAGGATAGATGAATGACTTGAAAGGACAAATGATTCAATCTGTCTATGGGATTCCCATATCTCGGCGACATAGCCAAGCGATAAGGCAAAGGACTGCAAATCCTCCATCCCCAATTCAAATCTGGGTGTCGCCTTGTTGAGGTAAGTAAATGGAAGGAAAAGTCTGTATTTCCATTACAGAACCTCTGGAGACATATTGGTACATATTATCAATATAGATAGTGAGTTATGTACATTTGATCCCGATTCCGTCGTGAGTGTACAACCCTCGAGTTAGTTATAGTAACTTGTTGGTCAATGAACAAATGGATTTATTGATCTCTCATATCAACTCGAACGTCAGTAACGTTCAAAATGAAAAGGTGGACCATTCATTTCAACTTCAACTTTGCACTATGGTTAATAGTTCCCTTATCATCTCGATGATGAAATCATTATTTTTTAGAAAACATGATCTGTATGGATATAGTCGGTATAACTATGGTTGCTTTAATGGTAGTTTTTACATTTTCCCTTTCACTCGTAGTATGGGGGAGAAGTGGGCTATAATGGTAATGCTTAAGAATCAATTATTGCGTTCCTTCCATATCATGCATGGTAATATATTCTGTTCCATAAGGATCCAGTAATATTGAATCTTCATTCCAAATTGAAACACTCTACATGGAATTATTTCCTCTTTATCCCCATAAGGGATGTACGTAAGCCCTTATCATTATCATTTTCCTATGAACAATATTATTTTCTTCAACAGGTTTGAATTCATTAGTTCTTTTCTAGAATGAGTCGATAATCTCATTTCTTCCACTGAAGAACGATCTCTCTTATCTTTCTTAGTAGGAATAGAAAGAGTCCCTGTTTTATCAGATGGTTCCGAATTGATTGGATCTGATATGAATTCCGTTCTCGGAAAAATATGGGACATAAGTCATAGATTCCTTTGCTTTTTCATATACCATTTCAAGTGCTATATCTAACATATGCTAGATATAGAAGTTCATACCGAAAAAATATGTTCAACTTTGATCCTAAAGAATCCGCAAGTACATTCAGAATTAAGTCTGTCTGCATTAGATCTATTTTTCCAGGAGTAGGAAGAAGGTGATGTGATCAGCTCCGCTATTTTATGGTACGAGGTCCTTCATCCTACATTTACCATATATGGATAAGTACCATTAAGATATATTTATCCATATATGGGTGTAAAAGAAGTAGTACAAAAGAAAAGGTTAGATATTCTTTTGTACTACTTTTCTTCTTTTCAAAAAAAATAAATAAATTCAATCCCTACCCTATATTTTTGTAATACAATAGATCCACCCTACCCTGTATTTTTGTAATATAAAATATCTCATAACCTATTTTATACTTATGATCTGGATCATAAAGATCTATCTAGTGATCAACAATCAATTGATTTTCATCAAAATCAATTGCTTTCACTGCTTGCACTGGCCGTTTTGGCGTAAGGGATAAGTAAAAAAGTAGTAGGAACTGCAAGGAACAGTAGAACAACAATAAATGCAAGGGTATTTACTTCCATGATCTCCTTATTTTAACTTTGTTCAAAAATAGCTCGAGATTTGATCTCATAGAGGTGAATGAATCTTTCTTTCAAGATCCATGAAATAGATGTATGTCATTGATAGAATTGGTTCGAGTAACAGAATCTAACTAATGGATTGAATGAATTCTTTGATGGAAATAGTATAACCTAATACGATCACTTTTTATAAGACTAATAGTAAAAACTTACGTGCATCAGAAAACTTTTTGATCAACACATGTCTGGTATAATTTCGATAGAATAGGATTCATACGAATAAGAACCTTATGCTCCTCCAGAAGACGTTCGTCAGACATGAGAGATATTTTTCTTGGATCTCCACGATTTAGATGGAATTGTGAATCTATCTCGCTTCGGTGATGATATAGAAGTATCCATATCGAATTTATCCAGAGGCCCACCCATGACCTTGGAATGATAAGGACTAGTCCGTCCAGATCTTGACATGATCATTCTTGGAAACAAAATAGAGTGTCTAGAAATCCACTGGCTATCAATCATGAAAAAGAAGTATTAGCATGAAATAGTAACAATATTCTTGGGGAAGAACAGAAGGAAGATCTCCTAAAAATCATTGGGAATTATCTATAGGGATCTCTGTGGGATTCTGACTTAGAAGGACTACCTCTGTGTCACCCTAAAATCTATTGATCTTCCTATGTTTTTGATAGAGAAATTTTATTCTTCGGTGAGGGAAGAATATTTCTTGTAGATTAAAGATGATTATTATATTTTATCCTCGAAATAAGGGTATTTTTCCAAACTGAATTATCGATCTAGTGAATGTATATAATGGATAGATACACTATATTTTTATAGTATATCTATCCATTAGATACTAGATTTTCTTTTTCACTCTTCTACGGGGATTAAGAGCTTAATTTATTAACTTATTGGATCGGGACTTGTGGGGCTCGAACCCACAAGTCCCTCTTGGCAGGGCGGTACTCTAACCAATTGAACTACAATCCCAATACAGTACAGTTCACTTACTATTGGATCAGGACTGACGGGACTCGAACCTGCAACTTCCGTCTTGACAGGGCAATACTCTAACCAATTGAGCTACAATCCCAATACAGTACAGTTCACCTACTATTGGATAATATTTATTCCATGATAGGTGCTAGATAGGTCATATAGATTATGCGAGTGCTAGGTCGATTAAATATCTTATCCTTCTCTTTCATTTTTGTAATGTATCGATTCATACAGAATCGGGCATCTACGATATGAATAGATATCGATGTCGGGGTTCAATAACCAATTATCTTTTCATTCATGATTAGAATGAATATAACCATAACAATAGATTGGTATTGATGATATTGGTTGGGTCGAGTTGGATTTGAACTAGCGTAGGCATATTGCCAATGGATTTACAGTCTGTCCTCATTAACCACTCGGGCATCGACCCAGGAACAAGACAGTAATTGAAAATTATTTAGGATACCTAATGAATGGATCATGGTACCCCCAGGGGAAGTTGAATCCCCATTGCCTCCTTGAAAGAGAGATGTCCTGATCCACTAGACGATAGGGTCCACCAATCTATTCTTTATAATATGATAGTGATCGGGAAGTTGTCAATAGTATGACCAGAATTCTTGGTCTCCTCAAGTTTTCTTTCAATAAACTTTCCTATCGATAAAATGGAGTCCCTTCAGAAATTAATTATTGCAACTAAAACAACTCTAAAGCAATTTCCGTAATCTCTATTTGTGATCCATCGGCCCAGTTCCGATAAAAAAAGACTTTATGGACTCAAATTATACAAAATGTTTCATGCTTGATAATTTTAATCAGTTTAATAGTGAATGGGGCTTATCATTCTCTGATCGAATTTATTCGGAAAAGACTCAAAAAAAGATAAATGGGTTGGTTGGACAAAAGATCGATCGGTATGTTACAATCGGATCATGGCAGGTATAGTTTAGCGGTAAAAGTGTGATTCGTTACATTATCAACTCGAATAATGGAAGGATATTTTACATGGATCTTTGATCCATCTAAAGCTCTATTTCTACATAGGTTCAAAACCTCCCCTCTACCATCCATCCAGAGTTCATATGTTACACAACTTCATATACTTTACGTTCCCATATTAGAGTATAGTGCTTCACTTCTTTCCATTAAAACAAATGTCTGTTGGTGTTCCAAAAGTGCCTTTCCGAGCCTTATACAACTGACTTTATTGAGAGAGATTACTTTTTTTGGCTTAGGATATCAATCACGAGATTGCAAATCAACTCATGGGTCTCATGGTATATTTGAGTGCAGAAGATGCAAATAAAGATATTTTCTCATTTATCAACTGTCCCAGTGGATCCGTAATACCAGGGGTAGGCCTTTTCAATATGATGCAAGAAATAGTACTAGATGTACATACAATATGCATGGGGGTAGTTGCTTCAATGGAATCTTTCATCCTAATCAGGGGAGAAATGCCTAAACGTATAGCATTACCTCACGCTAGGGTTATGATCCACCAACCTGCTAGTTCCTATTACGACGGATCGGCTGTAGATTTTCATAACGAATCCAAACACGTAACGATGCTTCACAATTACATAACCAAATGTTATATAGAAGAACAGGCCACCCCGGAGAGGTCAGTCAACGGGACCTGAACAGAGATGTTTTTATGTCAGCAACAAAAGCCCAAGCTTATGGCATTGTTGATGTCGTAGCAGAAGGTTGATCTCATAGTGGAAGATCCTATTTTTAATTTAGTTTTATAATAAACTGTAAACTGTGATCTCTTTGTTCCTTTTCAAAAAAAAGGGGGGGGGGGGAAGTGATTCATTTCATAATCACCTGATATGGTATGGTTAGGATCAATCCGAACCAGTTGATTCTGCATAAAATACAACTAGAATGCCCATTATTCAACAACTTATTAGAAATGCAAGACAACCAATAGAGAATGGAAAAAAATCTCCTTCTCTTTGAGGATGTCCTCAACAGAGAGGAGTATGTGCTAGGGTGTATGTGTGACTCGTTTGGATCAGAAACTTAAACAGACTGGGAAATTATTACAACAGAATAAAAGAAGAATTTTCCCGCTGTAATCAAGTAAAGATCCATCATCTAACCTTACCGGGGATGAAATTTATGGTTTCCATTGGTGCAAATCCAATCACCTTGATGTGGGATGAAAAGCAATTCCTCATTGGTATCGAATGGTCACCAATCCATTGAGTGGGGAAATCATGCAAATTGAAGAAGCATAAAGTTTATTCTCATATTGCCGCGAGAATGGAACAACAACGTCAGCTACCTGGCCAACCCCAGAATTACATGTCGTTACTGTATTAATAGATCTTGTAATGAGAGTATTTATTACTTAATGATTCAAGAGTAGAGTTGGAGATGGTAAACCATACAAGTTACCGATAACATACTCATCTCATATTTCGGAAATGAATAAAAGGCTCTGGCGTATAGAGAGGACCTTATCGTTGGAGAAAGAACCATAGAAATGATGAAACCCATGATTTTTTCTCATTCTCAGTACAAGGTCCCAGTCCTTGCCTACTAGGAAGATGCCTATCCAAAGGGAATTATGTTTGGGAAGGTTACAGTAGGAAAAGCCATTGGAACTTTTATTTTCTAAATAAGAAGAATTAGTGTTATTCTCAATGGACCAAACAAAACAAATGACTAACCGAGAAAAATATTAGCGATTCATGAGAGTAAACATCAATGACCAGAGTAAAACATGAATATATAGCTCGAAAACATCGGAAAAAAATTCTTGCATTTGTATCAGGCTCTCGAGGGGCCCATTCAAAACTTTTTCGAACAGCTAAACAACGAAAAGTTAGAGCCTTAGTTTCTGCCCACCAAGATAGAGGTAAACGCAAGAGAAATCTTTGTCATTTGTGGATTACTTGGATCAATGCAGCAGCTCGTGCCAATGGGGTTTCCTATAATAGATTCATCCAATATTTGTACAAGAGGCAGTTGCTTCCAAATCGTAAAACACTTGCACAAATAGCTGTATTATATAGTAATTGCTTTTCCACCATCTTGAACAACTTATTGTATGATGAAATAGGTTAGGCATAGATGAAATAAATAGGTAAAGATGGAATGGATAGAATAGATTCTCCTAGAGAATTCCCTTTGGGAAGGTCAAAATATTGAAAAGTTTTTTCATATTGGATTGGAAATGAACGAAAAGAATTCAATCCAATTCTTTTCCAGAAATGAAATCTTGTTGACTTTTTCAACAATAGACTCAAGATCTGCATCTTTATCAAACAGATATTCCAGCTCCGATTTGATTGAGTAGGCTTATTTCCCATGGATCAAATTAGTTTTCATTATAAAGAAAAGGTAACAAAGATAGAATACGAGCTCGTTTAATAGTGTTAGTCATTAGATGTTGTTGTTTCGAAGTTAATCTATTCACTCGGCCGGATAATATTTTTCCTTTCTCACTAATAAATCGTCTAATTAGGCTCATATTTTTATAATCGATCTGATCTCCCAACATAATAGGTGACAAATGTCTACGAATTGGTTTCAAATGTCTAAGAATTGGTTTCAAACGTCTACGAATTGGTTTCAAATGTCTACGAAAAGATCACTTGGGTTTATCCATAGTTTGTTTCGTGAACCTTTTGAATACTATTTATTCCAAATCTTTTTAAAATATTGTTCCATTAAAGATCTTGTTGAAATACCATTTCTTTTTATATCTGTGATTTATTACTATCCATGGGTAGGAGTAGTACGTTTAATCTCTTTTTTTATCTCTCCATGAATGGTATGCTTGTAACAATAGGGACAAAATTTATTTGATTCCAATCGAATAGCTGTATTGCGTCGATTTTTCCGAGTCGTATATCTAGAAATCCCTGGGAATCTTTTATAAACACTATCTTGGGTACAACTAGTGCACTCCAAATTAATTGTTACTCTTATATCTCTGCTCTTGGCCATAAACTTACTTTGAATATTGGGTTTTGCTTTTCGACCTCAAAAAGAAAAAGGGAAAAAGGGATAGAAGTTGATAGCCGGAGATCCTACGGTGAAACATTTGAAAGTAAAAAAATGATTGATCAGGAGTGAGTTTTCAGTTTTACTTACAAAATTGAATGTGGAAAGAATCTTTAGATCAATATTTCTACTTTAATTCTACCCCCTTTTAGTCCTAAACTTAGATCCTTTCTAGGGTTGAATGCACTAATTTCTCCAAGAGGTAGGAGAAGTCAATCTAGCACAATCTTTTTTCCCTTGGATTTAAGGGGAGGAAAAAATTAAGAAAAGGAAAGAATAAGAGCATATGGAAAAAAATGATTGATTTCTATCAATAGGCCAGCTAAAAAACTGATGCATAAAATAGCTAACAGAGAAGTTGTGGAAAGATAGGTCTTTAGATCTTGCATTGTAAATTCTCCTTATTGATCATAATGTGTAAGTGATTCAACCATATCAATAGTTATGAATCCTAGAGAAAACTCGGAACTGATGAAATATATATATATATATATATCTATATATATATATCTATATATATATATATATATATATATAATGTGATCCGGGCTATGGTCCTATTTATAGAAAAGGAAAAAGATGTTTCATCACCATAATGAATAGTGATATTCTAGATAATAGACCCTACATGTATAAAGTCTTTTCACTCACGAGACCGAAGAGAAATGAAGCTGGAAAAATGTGGGAAACATATTTCTAATTCTATAAAATAAAATTAAAATAGCATTGTCTAATGATTAGAATGGATGTAGCGCAGCTTGGTAGCATGTTTGTTTTGGGTACAAAATGTCGCAGGTTCAAATCCTGTCATCCCTACCTTTCCCTTATTTTCTATGGAAAGAAAGGAATGAAAGATCATTTGATATTGATTCGATTGGAAGATAAAATAATTGAATCGTATCAGATGCGAAAGTGTTTTGCTCTAAGAGTATCAACAAAAGGTATCTTTTCTTTATCTCTGAATATTAAAGAAAGCGCTCTTAGTTCAGTTCGGTAGAACGTAGGTCTCCAGAACCTGATGCCGTAGGTTCAATTCCTACAGAGCGTGATTCTGTTCCTATCAAATCCAACCCTCAAAATTATTGATAATTCATTCCAACTGGAATGAGCAATGGAATCTGACCTCCCAGGAAAAGTAGGAGGCCAATGAAATTGGAGGATATTCCAGGATCAAATATCGAGTTGATCACCACATCGGTATTGTGAATATGCAGTTATGAATAATCCAGCCAAAGTTATAGGAATTAGACCTAACACAATTTCGGATGTCAAAGCCTCAATCATTTCTATTCAACGGAATAAGTAGGGATAATAACTATACTGGATAGTACCCTTAATTTGCTATGAATCTCAATGATCAGAAATTTATATGGAGGGAATAAATAAAATTATTGAAATTGAAATAGTGAACTTAGAGGGTTTCCCCTTCCTTCATTTTGAATAAGTTGTATCTTGCTCGAACTAATGAATAGGACTAGGGTGAAAATGATAGAATCCAATAAGAAACCGAAATAACTAATTATAGTTATAGTAGGTGTGGAAGGACTGAATGAAACATGGTTTATAAATATCTTCATGAGACAATTACCTAAATTTTTATTTTCGTAACCTTGAGATCAGAATACAAAAGATCAATTGTCCCAATTTGTACCAATTCAGGATCCTATATCTACTATAGGATATGTATGAATGAACTTGGATGAGAGGAGATCTATAGAAGAAATCTCTTCATTATCCTAGAAATCCCCACATTCATCGAGCAACTAAGGAATAGCACCCGCAAACCCCTTCACAAATTGTCGAATGTAATCTTTTTACAAGGTGAATGAATTCTCAATCAGTATGATTGGATCACCTGGTATTATCTGTTTACCAGTAGCTATCGGTCCAGAGACTGGACCAGAAGAAAACTCTCCATAGACATAGCCAAAGTTTTGTGAATTTCACGTTTAGGTGTAAGAAAGAATATGAATATCTAGTTTGTCCTTTCATTTCTCGATCTTATTGATCCAATCATTCTGTTAAACAGACATGGACAGCTCAAACATAGTGAAAGATAAAACAGTGAGTGCATTTTTTATTAACATAAGATACACATTTATAGTACAATAGGTGACTCTTGGGATTCAGATCCCAAGGTCTCTTGGACTGCTTTGTCCATTCGAATTCCACACTAACCCTTTAGGATTAGGTGTCCAACATTCCCCCCCTTAATCTGAAGGGTTATGTATGAGTCCAAGAAAAGAGCTGTAATACAAAATGTGCAAAAAAATACATGGCAGCACTAGGCTGAATGTGCTCTATGAAATGTTGGTATAAAGGGCGGTGGTTTAAGGATGACCACCAACACTGGAACGCTTAGTGCAGTTCCCAGAACTCTTCCAAAACTGGAAAGAAACTGAAGTTTTCTGCTAGAGGAAGTGATCCTATTGTTTTAAAGAGGGAAACCTTCAACCATAAAAGGGAGGTCTCACCCCGCATAAAAGGTAAAACTTCAACCTGAAAAGGGAAGTCTCAACCTGTGATGGTTTAAGGATAACCAACAACTCTAGAATGCTTAATGCAATTCCTGGACTCTTCCAAATCTGGCAAGAAGCTGGTGTCTTCTGCTAGAGGAAGTGTTCTCAATATGTGATGGTTTAAGGATGACCAACAACTCTGGAACTCTTCCAAAACTGGCAAGAAGCTGGAGTCTTCTGCTAGAGGAAGTGTTCTCAATCTGTGTTCACGGGCATCTTTGTCTCTGGCTGCAACTCTGAAACTGGTGTGGCAGGTTGTGGCTCAGGCTCGCTTGATGTGACTTTGAAGCTTGTAGATGACCATCATTTCCCCCCCTGTCAGGTACAAGGTGAGAAGATGGAGAAAACTCAACTGCAAGACTGTTTAATACTCTGGAACAAGTTTTGACATGTGTTTGGAATATCTTCTTGGCTGTTGATGCCCATTGCCAAGAAGCGATCCATCCAAGATGAATCTTTGTTCTTGCAGGACGTTTGTTTCTGAAGCATCTGTGTGAAGAATGACTGGTTTTATGACAGTGCTTACATGGATGAAGATCAAAACAGTGATCTTTCAAATGGCCAATTCGATCACAGTGTTGTCATTTCACGATCTGTTGTTTTTGTTCTTGTTGTTGCTGTGGAAGAGGGGCAGAATCTGGAATAGCTGAAGCTGAACTGTCATAAGGAGCAGGTGAACCGTCATTAATGAAACCAGCACTCTGAAACTGAATGGGCTTGGCATAGTCTGGAAACTGAAAAGACAAGTCCTTGTCATATCCAAGACCGGTTTTGTGCTTGTTGTGGACAAGCTGTTCCCAAGGTCTGATGATGGGCTTGGGAAGTGCAGACTGAACCTCTGCATCTGCATGTAACTTTGCTGCTTTATCGGAATGAACTGTAACATTATTGGCTTGCTGTTTATGGGAGTCTGCTTCATTGTTCTGAACAGAAACAGGTTCAGAATGATGACTCCATTTGTGTAATTCTTCCTGCTGTAGCTTTGTCTCAAGCTGCAAAAACTCTATCTTTTCTTGTGCATATTGCAGACATGTTTGAATGTCTGAAAGAGAGGCTTTGTTAATTTTGACTGTGCTGTTAGCAGTGGACATGATTAGAGTTCTCAATAATTCTAATATTCTTTCAAGCTTAGCCATTTTTCTACACCTTAAAAGTCTCCAAATCTCACAGAAAAATGTAAGCTGCTAAATATCTTCAAGTTGCACAAGAGAGCCCTATAGCTTAAAGGGAAAAAATCAACCAGAGATATCTTGAAATTGTCAAAATTATACAAATATCACCAGACTTTTTGTTCTTTAAATTCTGTAGAAATGAGAGGCTCAAAGTCCTTCGAACACAGATACAATAGATATGTTGCTCAACTGAAACAACCACAGAAAATACAAGTTTGTAGCCTTGGGGCTAGATCATTCTTTATGGAAGTCACTGTAGAAAATACAAAGTTGGCCTATGCAGGTCACGAACCAACTTTAGACAGATTGCTTTAGGTCTGGAACCAACTGTCTTCTCAAATTAAAGCAACTTGGACTTGTGCAAAATACAAAGCATTCGACTTTCCAACAATTCAACTTAGTGCAGGGGTTTCACATTTACAAAACATAGTCTCCTGGTCAAATGGATAATCTCCAATATACAGGTCAAACAAAGAATGACAAAGAGCAATATACAGCTGGTGCTTTGATTGCCTTTCCTCTCAATCAAAACTTGGTATATTCTTTACTGAGAATCCAGCATTTGAAATATGGTCACGCGTCCTGGAAACCAGTATAAAAAAATGTTGCACCCCAACCAGATTTCGGGAGAATTAGATGTTGACTCTCGATTGAAGTTTCTTTTGATAATTGCATCTTTTAAAGGTTACGCGCTTAACATGGCGACCCGGCTAATGTATTTGATAATAAATGTTAAGATTCACCTTTCACCAGCTTCCCGAACTCAGGCTTATATGTAGATGAGAACAGTCTCAAGCAAAACTGTAAAATTGGACTTTTTCTACCGTCAATATCACAAGAGGATTTGTGGGACATTACTGCGCAGAGACATTTTCCTGCTAAAAATCAATGCGGAAAATGCTTTTAATTTCTATGCAAACTCTTTGTTGTTGTAACTAAAGTTCAAATCAAAAGACTCGAACCCTTATCTGGTCATGCCCTTGTCTTCTTTCGAAGAGGAAACAATTTGCCTTGCAGAAGGAGATTGGGCATCATCGTGCATATTCAGATATGCAAGTCTTTATTTAACCACCATTCTTATGTTTATATCAGTTCTATCAAATCTACCATTGCATAGGAAAAATTACACGGACAATCTCAATATAAACAACGAGTTAATAATATATCACTCAACATAACACTTATCTGGTTGATTCCGATGATACAAGTTTACCCGGAATATCAAAATCAAATACTAGACCTGGACATTTTTTTTATTTTTTTTTCAGCTTCAGGAGTAGCTTCCGAGCTAGCTGGCTTTGATAAATCTGTCATCGGACGCTCACTTTCTTTTTTTTTACTTCTGTCTCAAACTCTTTAGCTGCCTCTTGAAAGCTCTTCACGGTCTTGCCAAGACCCTTTTTTTTTTTTTCTGGAAGCTTCTTCGGCCCGAATATGAGGGCTGCCACTCCCAATGGACAGGGTTTCAGAAAGAAGAGCGCCCCTTTGATACCATGTCCTTCAATAAAACGCAGTCAACCATTACACAGTAAAAAACGCAGTTCCACGGTGAAACAAGAAAATGGCTTTCACTGGAGATGCTCTTTTAATACGTGGCTGTGGTCGCACTGATTTTCAGGGAGGAAGAGCGGAACAACTTTACAAATCTGTGCACTCAAAGATTTTGACATTGCCAAAGGACATATTGTTGTTTCCTGCTCATGATTATAAGGGCCATACAGTCACGACTGTAGAGGAAGAATCGTTCTATAATCCTCGGCTTTCAAAGGATATTATGTCAGGCCAGCAAATATGGTGTGTGGTATTCAAGATGCAGTGAAAGTGTCAAGTGGAAAGTTCTTTTCCGCTACTATTCAGAAATCGACAGACACTAAGACGTGATTAATCCAAATGGACGTGAGGCTTCAACGCATCAAGGTAATGGAGCAGAAACGCAGCGTTCCAGGGAATACAGTCAATATCAAAACGCATACCAATTATTCATGGTCTGAGGGGGCAGTACTCATGGTCTGAGGGCGCAGTCTCCAGAGGCGCAGTCTCTGGCAGTCAGAGAGCAGTGCAGATATAAGGGCAGCGCAAACGCTTCAAAATGACAACGCTATTCACAATTATTATTTTTTTTTATTAATGTACAGCGCTCAGACAGGACATGTGGAGCAGGCCAGCGTTCAGAAATAAAACGCATATGACAGACAGACGTTACAAAGGCAGCGCTGGTGCGCCAGAGAAAAGGAGTTACGACTATTCTGAGGACTGGGACCTGTGCTCAAGTCAGAATGACAAAGGCTAGTGCTCAGACCAGTTGCACAAAATTACACAGGCCACACATCATGGCTCCGATACCATGTTAAACAGACATGGACAGCTCAAACATAGTGAAAGATAAAACAGTGAGTGCATTTTTTATTAACATAAGATACACATTTATAGTACAATAGGTGACTCTTGGGATTCAGATCCCAAGGTCTCTTGGACTGCTTTGTCCATTCGAATTCCACACTAACCCTTTAGGATTAGGTGTCCAACACATTCGACCCTCTAGATGGATTAGGTTTTTTCAATATTCATTATTAGAGCGAGTAGAGCCTGATATTACAGAATTTCCACCTATTGCAAAGAGTAACTTATAATTTCACATACCTAAAATTGACTAGGTTCTATTGCACTATCCACTTGGTTTTATCTAATAAGTAACACCTACTCGTTAATACAAGGTACTATATAATAAGTCTGTGGCATAACTCCATCTGTGCCAGATACTATTGGAAAAGCAACATACATCTGCGTAGCACCAATGATCCCCGTGAAATTTGAATTATTGGGTTCATCTACACGGGCATAATGTCGTGTCGGAATGAAAAAGGAAGAATATAAAAGAATAATATTCTGGATGAGTTTTATTGATAGTGATTGATATCCTTTGCAAGCATCACTCATCCTCTTTTTCAGTTCTAAAGCCACCCGTATGCAGAAGCTAATTCCAATCCAAAATTTCCACGGTCTATGCTATTGTTACAACATCGATTGAGGGAGTTGGGGTTCCTTACGCCCGGACGAACCGCGGAACATGCAATATTCTCTTCTTTCTATTGGGATTTAGTCAACCAAACAGAGATAGAATAATTGCTGGCAGGAATAGAATCATTCTATCCCCTTCCTTCTCGATACTCATCAAAATTGTATTGTTGTGTCAGAAGAAAGCTAGCTATACTGGTCCAGTAGACTTTAAAGATACCCTTGGTATAACATTGACAATTGAACAAGGATTGGAGAAGATATCAGTAGTTTTACATTTCCTTATTTCTATCTTTCATGGGATCAAATTCCCCCTTGACTGACTTTACAATAATATATGGAGCTGAGCATGTCTGGGAATATGGGAGAACGCTCCTTTGCTGAGATTATTACTAGTATTAGATACTGGGTTATCCATAGAATTACCATACCTTCTCTATTCATTGCAGGTTGGTTATTTTTCAGCACGGGTTTGGCTTATGATGTGTTTGGGAGCCCCCGGCCAAATGAGTATTTCACAGAATGTCGACAAGAGGTTCCATTAGTAACTGGTCGTTTCGATCTATTAGAGCAACTCGATGAATTTTCTAGATCTTTTTAGGAAGCACTAATGACTATAGATAGAACTTATCCAATTTTTACAGTTAGATGGTTGGTCGTTCACGGGCTAGCTATCCCTACAGTTTTTTTCTTGGGATCAATATCGGCAATGCAGTTCATCCAACGATAAACTCTATACTAAAGGAAGAGGAAGTATGTAGATATGACACAACCGAACCTGAACGACCAAAATGTTGAATTGAATCGTACCAGTCTCTACTGGGGGTTGCTACTAATTTTTGTACTTGTTGTTCCATTCTCCAATTACTTTTTCAATTAGGAACAATGATAATATTCTCACTCCATTCGAAGAGATCCAATATGCATAATTATCTATGATATGACTGTTTATGTCTCAAGTATGACCACTTAAGAAAATGTGAAAGGGAGTAAGAGAAATGGCTGATACCACTGGAAGGATCCCTCTTTGGTTGATAGGTACTATAGCTGGTATTATCGTGATTGGTCTAGGGTGTCTTTTTCTATGGTTCATATTCTGGATTAGGGTCATCCCTATAGTAGGGGAAATGCACTTACTGTGGGAAATAGTATACATGCGAAAGTGAAAAATCGATAAGGCCTTACCCTTGTTTGAAGGGTAAGGCCTTATCGAAATCTCTTTTTGAGATTCTTTCTATATTAATCTGAATTATAAGAGAAGATTCATACAAATTAAATGACTCTGTCATTTACTTCATTCAATGTCTTTCAGTCAAGTGATGAGCCAATCTATTCTTCTGCTATATGATCGGAAGAAAAATTTGGATCGATCAAATTTCAATATATGTCGAAGGAACAATAGAAAAACGAAGAATATTAAGTACTAAATATTTGCTCATTTCTCTGATGGAAGATTATGCGAAGTTTTTGTAAAAACCCGAACTATGAGAATCTAAATGTGCATATAGAATCTTTTCTTCTATTTTTTTGGCTTACAAAATAAAAGAGGAGGAAAAACACCTTTTATTCATTTTCTCTCATTAGGAACAAACCCTATCAAAAGTTCTATAGGTTTTTTTTATGAGTGATATTGTCCCTTACTTGTCTACTCTTCCTTCTTTAGGAATTTTCAGTATAACGTACAAAATAATCTTCAAATTACGAAGGAACTGACGAATAGGACAAGATCGGAAACCCAATTAGTTCTTCGAATAATGAAATAGGAGAATGGGATCAGAGAAAATAGGAATCTTCTCCAAGATTGCTTAGTTATTCTCCTCACCTCTCCTCCCTACGATCTATCTCTATTTTCCGGATTGTTTGGACAAGGAAAGGAGGGAATGGCATGTATATAGTACACGATATAGCATATCGAGGATCATTCAACAAGTTGATTTGTTCCAGTGCTTATGGAGTCACTCCCTATTTCAATTTTATTCCAATTTATATATATCTAAATGAACATTTTCTCAAGAATATATAAGGGAGAAGAAGGATAAAAGGCTCTGAAGGGGTATTCATTTTTGAATCAATAAGTAAACTTCATGTTCAAAAATCTATGGACCTAAAGATTCATCTTGGCCAATTGAACTTTCTCAAATTGTTTCTTCTTAAGGACCAAAAATATCTATGCTAGAATGACAGATGCTAAGAATAATAAAATACCTTTAACACGTAATGGATCATGAAGTACTATCTCTGCATCTCCTTGAACAAATCCACCCAAATTAGGGTTATTCGTTAATGGCTGATCGACCTGGATCAATTCGCCTTCTGAAATAAGAAGCTTCGGTCTTGGAGGTACAATGTCAACCACTTGCCCACTGTCTGATGTATTATCGATAGTTATCTCATATCCACCCTTTTCTTTATGTAAAAATTTTCTCACTCTTCCTGTTGCTGAAGCACTATAGACCGTATTGTTGCTCTTACTCCCGTCGGGATAAATTTGTCCTCTTCCTCTATTACCACCCACATATATGGGATATTTCAGGAAGTGAGCTTCTTTATCAGTAGAAGGATCTGGTGAAAGGATGGGGAACACAAGTTCACTATATTTTTTATCCTTGAACAGGACCTATTACAATAATGTTTTTTTTATTGGGACGATAGTTCTGAAAATAAAGATTACCCATATTTTGTCTAATCTCAATGGAAATACAATCCGGAGGGGCTAATTCAAAGCCCTCGGGTAAAATTAGAACATCTCCTACATTTAAAGCCCCTTTCTTGCCATTAGCAAGAACTTGTTTCATTTGCATATCATAGGGGATCTTAACAACTACTTCAAATACGGTATTGGGAAGAACGGACTTTGGAACCTCAATATACACAGGTCTTTTTGCCAAGTGACAATTGGCACATACAATACGTCCAGTGGCTTCTTGGGTATTTTCATGACCCTGCTGTGCAAAAATGGGATATGCATTCGAAATGGATGTCCAAGTTATGATATGTATCATGACCAGGACGGAAATTAACCGAGTCATCTTTTTCGCCCATTCATAAGTATTTCTATTTTGCATGGTTCAATTATTGGTTCCAAATCATTTTTGGGGTGAGAGTGGGTAGTTATCATAGTTACCTGTCAAAAATTATGCTACTATATTGATTCAACCAAACCTAAAAAGAAGAAATTAGAAGTCTCGCACTAGGAGAAGAACGAAGGGGGAGGAATAGCTAATTCCTGAACACGGAAAACACTTTATTATTCTTTTTCAATTGTTTCTGTCGGAGAAAAAACATACCTATTCTTTATTCATTCATCGAATGATAAATTACTACAAGTGAAGGAGATATACGGTTGAAACGACAGAAGATCCAATATTTAAGAATCGTATCTAAGATGACTGGAAAAGTTGAAACAAGACTAGATATGATTCGTTCATTATGGGCAAATCCATAACTTTTGGAGATCGAATCGATCATCAGTTCCCAACCATGGGGTGAATGCAACCCAATACGTTGATCGGTTGCTAAAAGAATTAGAAAAGCTTTCATTGTATCGCTCAGACTATAGAAGAATTCTTGGATCCAAGAATTGATAATAGCGAGTTTATTCTTACCTAGAATGATATAAGCACTTATAAAATAAAAACCTATTAGATTTGTTAATAAATGTGATATTATCTGGATACAATCTTCATTGTACATTTCAACAAATTGGATCGTTTCTTTGTGAATCTCTATACGAAGAGATTGTGAATGTGTTCCCAAAGAATCTTCCACCATTCTTTCTAACAAGAATAGTTCTTCTATTTTCTCAAATCTTCCCAGAGAATTTTGTTCCTGGAGATAATCAATTTTTTTTTGAGATTTAACCGTATTCCACCAATTTGTAACCCAAGGCTCCAAATCTTTCCGTAATGAAATAGGAATTACCCAAGGCATTACTACTAAACACGCGAGATATCGTAGGGAAGCTGATGCTTTGTATTCGGACACTTCCAATTCGTGAATCGCTAACGAACCTGATTCACTTGTCAGTTCTGTCTGAAATCTAGACAAAGTACGAGTGATAGAATGAGGTATGGGATCCATAGATTGATCTATTGCCTAATTGTTTGATCCTGATCAAAAAAATATCCTTGGGAAAAAGTAAAAGGTTTGTTCAAAATGGGTGAGATGGAGCATAAGGAGATCATTCCAAATCATTTATATTTGGACCAATTATCTATTCATTTATATCATCTTCTTCTTTTTTAGAAGAATAACTTGAAGTAACATAAGTCTTATTCATTGCCAAGATCCTTTGAATCCTGATCACTAGATCCTTTACGAATATTTCCCCAGTTATCTCCAAAGATGACATCAAACGCTCTTGAAAAATGAGAGAATGACAAAAAGTCATAATTGGATCGTGATGAGAGGAAAAAAGCGTTTTAGTTTTAGGGAAACCGAACCACTCTATCTAGTCATTGTTGTTTCTGATACATCATATTCATCTACTGGTACCAGTTCTATTTTAACTAATTGATTTTTCTATATTACCTCTTCCTATACTATGTCATAAAAATAGTATATTGTTCGTAAAGATCCTATATCGTTCCATTTTCATACAATGAAATTTCAATAAATATTTCATTGTACGAAAATGGAATATTTATTGAAATTTCATGATTGGATATTGATTCATGTTCCTTGATTCGATCCATATTCAAATTTTTTTACATTTGAATGTATGTCGAGGATAAAGACACCCCTGATTTCAAAACCCTTCAATGGATACACACAAGAAACGGGCTGATTCAGCGGCTTTCTGTTCGATCTCCCTTAGGTTCACATTATCACCAGTACGAGTTAAATGAATGTCTTGTCGGCCCTTTATTTCCATATAAAGAACATGACGAGGGGAAATACCTTCTTGAATTTCCATTTTGATCATCAGAATATCCTTCATAATAAATCATGGGAAAATACGGCGATTTATTCCAGGAATTCCCCAACGAAAAAGACATACAATTCCTTTTTTATTATTGAACTTATTATAGCCACTACCCACATTGAACAAAATTGTGCACCACAGATAAGAGCTAATGAACAGACCTGCAATACCATAAAAACACATTACAATTCCTTGTGGAACAAAGAGTATTTGTTGAGACGACAATAGGCGTATCAGGTTCTCACCAAAATAACTCGAGATCCCGACTAGGAAAAATCCTAGTGAACCCAGAAAGAGGATACAAGCCCAAAAGAAATTACTTCTTTTTCGAGACCCTGTTATAGGTTCTATCCAGTGTTGGATACCTATACCAATAGGTTTCATATTTCATGATTGGCAAGAGAAAGTCCAAATATGCTCTGCTTTGAGTTCACAAAGATCCCATATTTCCTAGAGAACAAAAAGGTGTGTAAAGTGTTTTAATGTTGATGACCTTATTTCAAATTTTGATGGATGATCCAACAGTTTAATCTGGATCATGCCATGTGTTCAATTTTGTGCTATAGACTAGAGAAAGAAGTCTGTCCAAATTGCTTAATCTTGGCAGACAACTAGTTTAGGTAGAGAAGAAAAGGATCCCAACAGCCTAATCCGGGACCTTGGAAGAGATAAGGGTAGAAGTAGATAGAAAAAACAAAAGAAAAAGCCAAAGAAAAGAAAAGGCAAGTAAGGGTCTGCAAGTTTAAGTGCACCCTCCAAGAAGAAATAAAATGCTAGGTAAGTAGCTGGGTAGGTAGTTGGGGTTGCAGAAAGGTTATCCCTACTATTGCAAGAATGGTGATGGTAGGTATCAAAGCAAAGTTGATTAAGTGACAAGGGTGTCCTTCTTCATCAATTCTCAGCAGGAAGCATGACTAATTTCCCCATCTCCCCTCCAATTTCATTTCTAACATTCCCCTATCAGCTAAGATTCATGGAAAAGACTAAGGTTCCATGGTGTTTCTTAAATCGTTAAGAAGCCACATTTCTTGTCTAAAGTTCTTTTCATTTTGATCTACTCTTAAAACCAAGTTTGTTTCATATAAACTTAATGGTTTCTCTCTCCACTTACCCCCTCCTCCATACTAACACTAACCCTATTATATAAATCCCTTATATCACCCTTTTCCCTAATACTACTAACACCAAGGTGTATAAATCCCAAAATCTTATAAATACCCACCCCCCTTGGCATTATAGCCAATAAAGTTTCGAGTCAGGGATCAAATGACACCAGGTCATGTTGATAAACCTATGCCAAATACCCCTTCCCCTCATGAGCTGATTCCTCTATTTTTACCCCTTTTGCACATAAAAAACCTATAAAAAGCCCTAAACCCCCACCTTACCCGCTTTAAAGGGCAAACAAGCATGAAAACCCACTTTCCGCCCTTTAGCCAAGGTTGGCGCAAATAAGTTATTTTTGGAAATACATTAAAAAATCGTGCAAAACACCAATTCCTATACCCCCGCCCGTTTCCGTATACAGCGCCCATGTTAGCCCATCCGATGACCGTTAGATTGCGCCCTCCAGATCTGACGGCCCTGATCGCGTCGGGCTCCTTCCGACGTCCGACAGATAACCCGTACTATCCCCCTGTCATATCTGCCATCCGTCCGCCGTCCGATCCACGTCCGTAGATCTAACGATCATCGTGACGTCGGAGCTCATCCGATGACCGAAAATTATCTCCCGACGTCCGTATTTTGAGGACGTCACTCCGCTGCTACGTGTCCTCACCACCATACGTCAGAGGTACTACTGACGGATACCGCGCCCATACAGGAGGCGGTGCGATATAAAACCATTGGCGGTTTCCGGATTCCCCCATCCCGCCTGCCTGCGTCAGCAACGTGTCAGCGCCCAGTCACCCAGGTACGCTGCCCCGTCAGCCCCTTGCCCTGCCATTTAGTCCACCTGTCCTGCCATGTCACCGCCACTGTGGACCAACCAGACCCCGCCACGTCACCCGATGACGTCAGCATGACGTCATCCGACCTTGACCCCACCAATGACGTCATGTTGACATCAGCACGAATTCGCGCCAAAAGCATCAACAGGTCTATTTTAGCCAAAATTTCGCGTTTTTTGCCATTTTGGTGTGTTCGTCGTTGTTCTGCTCCGCATGCAAACTACGTCCAAATTTGCTGCCAACCTGCTAAATTGACCAGGAGACCTCCAGCGCGCCAGTTCAACCTGCAGTCACGACCTTTGCTCACTATTTTACCAGGTATTCTTCGTCGTTCGTCCTCTGTGCGCCTGCAATTCTCTGTTAAACACTTTGAAAGCTTAAAGAAAGTCGAAAATTAGAAATTCACCACTGAATTCCTTGGCAGAGCCTTATAATTCCAACTATCACCTCGAAAAACACCAGCCGAGCCTTCTCCCAGCGACATTCTATTGAGAAACCAGGTCCTGTCTGCATAATCACGGCAGGCACATTTAAAACCAAATTTCACCATTAAAAGACACCAGAAAAGGCTAAACTTTGGTCTTGATTGCCATTAAGCAGCGTTTCAACTGCTATAGACCCTGCATTCACCTTTTCCCAGGCATTTCCATTTTGCTGCAAACAAATCTTGTTGGCGTTACTCTGCACAGTAACACAGTCCCTGAGCAAGCAGAAATCTTAAAAGAAGAGTCATGGAACCCCCTGTAGCTCCTATAGCCCTCAATGTGGCTCCCCTGAATGTTCCTAATAGAACATTTGACACCAGAGCATTGGCAGACTTGGACTACAAGATAACAGAGGAAATTTTGAGCAGAAGCAGGTTCCATCTGCAAATATTAAATGAGATAAAGATCAAACATGAGAGGGGGACGGACATCCTGGGAATTTGGGATTCATTCCTCCCAATATTCAAGCTTCCTCATGTTAATCAATTCCCTGAGCTTGTGCACATAGTTGCTGAACACTATGATGCATCCCAAAGGGCAGTGCTAGATGCTGAAGGTTCAATTCTGTTCCTCATTACCCCTGAAGCAATCAGGGAGATGTTGCAATTCCAGACAGATCAAAAGTTGGTCCCTCTGTCACTAGCTGATTTAATAGTACAGGGAGCCAGAACCACAGAGGCCCAAATCACTAAGATCAACCAGCTCTTCATCAAGGCTGACACTTTGCAAATTCCTCCCATCAACTGCGTTTACCTCAACCAATTGGGCCAAGACCTGGTTGACATGATCAGTCCCATCCTGGGATATGATTCAATAGAACATGTGGATGAAACAGTTATACAAATGATGCTTATGTTTTCCCCAGGAAGGAAACCAATCCACTATGATTATGCCACATACATATCAGACAAGATGCATGATCAGTTGATGAATTTGTCAAGAGAAAGGGTGTTTAGATACACCTCTTACCTATATCATCTGCTCCTTTACTTCCAGCATGATAAGTTCTCTTTCCCAAAGAAAAGAGTAGATGCACAGGGCAATCTGAGATCAGTTGTGTATTGGACATCTGTTTTTCATGTAAGAAGCCATTCTCCATACACCTACTGTGAATTTATTGATCTTTTCATCCATCCAGCCTTGACTCTACTATTGGGTTCACCTCCTCCCAGATTGACAGATGAGATGAAAAGACTCCTTCAGCTATCAAAAGTATACAGTATTGGGGATTGGTATCTCTACCAACACCACACCGTCATCAGAATATATGGGTGTGAGTTGCCCCCATTTAGACTACCCAAATTTGTGCCCATGAGGCTATTTGCCTTAGAATACTTCAGGCAGTTTGGCTTTGTGGATATGTTCCACTTCTCAGGCAGAGGCAAGAAGGCACAGCTGAAAATCAAGAGCCAACTTGGCCATTTCATTTACAATGAAAGGGATGAAGGGTGGAAGGAAGCAGATGCAACACTGGGGGGATTTGGTCTCAAGTACAGTTTCATATGGAAACCCTATGACCCCAACAACTTCATCACAATGAGGAGACTCAAATACAAACTGTCTGCTTATGGTCATTATAGCCTCCCTCAAATAGAAAAATATGCCAACCAAAGCAAGTGGAAAAGAGGAACTTTAGAAGAAAATGTGACTCAAGAAGAGCTTAATCAAAGAGCTCTAAACAACCAAAAGAAGATGGCTGACCTTGAGTTTTATGCACAGGTCCCCTCACTGCCAAGCACACAAATTGGAGCAGCAGCCTCCTCTTCAACCACCCCACAGCAAACTACAAGAGTTGCTGGAAAAGTATCAGAAAAAGGAAAGGAAAAGGAAATGGAGGCAGAGAAAGAGATGGAGCAGGAGCTACAGCAGGAACAGCAACAAAAACAACAGCAACAAGCAGAAGGGCTGCAGCAAGGGCAGCAAGAAGAATCAAGACAGCAAGAGCAACAACAGCAAGAAGAGCAAGGGCGGGAGCAGCCTGCCCAGCAAAAGAAAACAGTGGAGACTCCTCAGACCACTGAAACAACATTGCCTCCAAGACAAATACCACATTTGATGCCTCGGTCCTCCAAACCCCGCAAAAGGAGGATACATTTGTCTTTAGGAAAAGGGAAAGAGAAACTCCCCTCACATCCTCCATAGATCAGGGAGAGAAAAGGCAAAGACTTAATGATTTCCCAGAGGATGATGTAGAAATAAGAGATGCATTGGGCATGGGCCCACCCAGTCAAGAAGTTTCAGCAAGTTCCTTCCAGCAGGAACGGGACAGGACCATGGGAGGGGAGGTCAGCTCCTCCAGCCAGCAGAAAGAAGGACAAGTGAGCATAAAGCAGCAGTTTATAGACATTAAGAGGAGGAGTGACCCGATCAAAGTGCAATTGTATAATCACTTACTAAATATGGCCCCTTCCAATCAGCAGAGACTTATGTCTGCTTTTGATGTAAGTGAGGGCAAACTGACAATGAGTCACTTCATGCCTACAGCACTCAAACCACAGTCTTCTGCTGACTACCTCAGGACCAACCTAGAGGTCCTTGCCAAAGACATACACCCCATGGACAAAATTGAGCTGCATAAACAAACTGGAGAAATGGTGTATGCTTCATTGGCCGATAAGACCTTGGAAAACTATAAATTAACAAGCAGTCTGAATGCCACAGCTTCCCAGCTAGAGCTAGAGAGGGCCTCTTCTCAGGCCAAAGACAACAGGATCAAAACCTTGGAGGAAATCATTATAGAAATTGGGCACAATCCCAATGACATCAAAGGGATACAAGAGATCTTGAAAATTAGAGATGCTGATATGGCTGCACTAAGAAAGAAGATCAAAATTCCAGCCACTATCCATCCACAGACTGATGAGGTAGCAAAGCAAAGGTATGAGCAGGATTCCACTGCCCTGCTAATTTCCATTTACAAAGAGCTTATCAAGGCACAAGAAAAACTGGGGCAATATGAAGCTGCACAAGTACCTCCCCAAACATCATCACAACAAGCACAAGAAGGGCAGACATCTCAGCCTCCTCCACAGGTCATAAATCTTGAGGAGATTGTTCCTACTACTGTACCTCCACCTCAGCAGGCTGAACAACCAGCCACATCTACTGCAGCAGCACCCATCAGCACAGATCAGAGCCTAGACATGCAAAAGCTAAAAAATGAAATACAAGCTTTGGAAGCTCAAATGATGCAGCTGAATGAAACTAAGGAGCAGCTGGCTAAGGTAAATGAAAGGCATGACAAAACAAAAAGAGAAGTGGGAGAGAAGGCCAGGGAAATCAAAGCCCTTAAAGACAAAATCAAGGAGCTTGAGAATGAGCTCAAGCTAGATAAAATCATAGCTGAGATCAGAGCAATGATATGGTCCAATATTGGTAAATCCATCAACAACCAATGACCATACATTGAGACAATCCATGAGCAACTAGAGCTCATCCCAAAGGCACAGAGGGAAATCAGAACATCAAGGGCCTTATTGGGAAATATGCCTGAAATTGCTACAAGAATGATCAATGTGCTCAATCCCAAGACAAGTTCTCAGTTGGCCATCATGGGGATTGCAAATAGAACTGAGACTATCCAAATGATCAAGAGGGTTCTTACTCTTAGAAATCTGGTGCAGACATTGGACAGAAGAACCCAGGATATGCAAACAGAGGTAAACAGGTTCATGGAGAGATTCCAAGTATTGGAGAGTAAAGGACTCCCTAGCTTACTGAACAGCGGAGGGAGATTATTCACCCATGAACAATATGCCAAGAGAGTGAATGTTTTTGCCTCATCACAGGTAAATGAGAAGGCCAGCAGTTCAGAAGACACAGGGCCTATTACAGGACAGATTTTCTATAGTAAAATAGAAAATCTACTTTTTGTAATGAATGAAATAAATCACTTATTTGATATAGCCCCGAATTTTTTCAAGTATACAGAAGCTGAAGAAACAATGGAGGCCATCCTCAGGCATCAGCTCCCTACACAGGAATGGTGGACAGATGCCATCCAGAGAATTTTGTAAACATTAAGCCATACATCAATTCCTGTTTCTTCTACAAATTTTGATGAAAAGAACAATCAGCAAAGTCAGCAGGCATCATAAATTCAAAGCTGAGCCAACTCAGCAGATGAAGCGGCCAACAAAGCAGAAAAAGGAGAACCACAGCTGGCAAAGCCGAGAATTCATTACGCAGGCAAAAGTAAATGCGTACCTACAGGATTAATGCAGAGTAATGCAACCGACTCAGTGACTCCTTAAAAGTCAAACAATCCTCTGACAGATATAAATGCCATTTACGCTGCATTTAACATTATAATAACTTCTTGCCTACTTTCTGAACACTACTGAAGATATTTTCTCTCTCTCACATGACTCAATACCTGAGATATTTTGTATGCATATTTCTATATAAACCCCTTCGCATGATATAGCAAGGGTTGTTGGAAATTTCTCCTGAACGGTTTCTTATGCTGTAATTGTTTTCTGAAAGTCAATAAAGGAAAGCAATGGAATTTCGTGGATGCTATGATGTGTTGAGGATGTTCTGTGCCTGTTTATGACTGCTGGATCCTTGTGTATCTTACCATGCAATAAGTCTCTGTAACTCTCTCCATGTTCATTTTGTTTTGTTATAATTCCATATACGCTATCTGATTTCCAATATTGAGCAACAGAGAAAAAGAATAACTCCCAGGATTTGCTCACTGAGCACCCTGAGTTCAGTCTGCGTTGCTTATAAATGTTTTCTTTAGGTGTAATCTATATAAAGTGTGATTCTTAATCTGCTGCACTTTCAGAATACATCTTTCACATGGGTCACTGTCACAGGAATTCATAACTTTGCTCCTGTGCTCTGTGTTCATTTTCATTTCACCAACATAACAGAAAATTCTTAACAGATTTCTGCTGGTTGACACACATCATCACTCAAAATATTGAACTTGTCTGCTAAGTACACAATAGGCCTTGCAGTTATAACACTACTCAACATTTAAGATCATCTCACAGCATCTAGACTCCATTGCCCAATGGAAATTCATCATCAAAGTATTACATCATAAGAACTGAAAGAGATCCTTCAACCAAAACACAAACAAAAACCTGAGCATCATAGCTAGCCTAAAACACAACTATAACAAAGATAAATCATAAAGAGAGAGCCCTCTCTGGTTGCAGTTAGGCTAGGAACTGTAACCCAAAGATTGGTTAGTGGTTACCCCGGCCGTATTCCCTTGGGAGTCATAGGGAACAACCTGGGTGTTAACATAATTGGCGACTCCACTGGGGACTTCTTAAGATTTTTTTTAATTACTATCTATCTTCCAAAGTTACCATCAAGCCTGAAGCTAGCCAAGAGGCCTTAGGACTGTTTCTGTAATACAGGGACAACTTTAGGGAAGAGCTAAATAGGGAATCTTCATCCTAGCTTTGGAACATATATAGCCATTCCAAAATTCACATCCAGTCCTTGCATATATAGCAGCTTCTTGTACAAGTTCCAGAGAGAAATTAGAAGCTGGCTCCCAAAAGAAACCCAAGGCACACTAGGGCAAACCCTGACCCTAATCAACCCATCATTGTTGATAATCCAAATATCATTCCAAAAAACATAAGGAGACAGCAAAAGCAGGAGAAGCCTGCTGATTCAAATATAAGCTCAGATCAAACCATCCTCATTCCCACTCCTTGCAAAGTTCTTTTCCGCTCCACACCTAGTCCTTCTAGTTCACCATCAACACCTCAAAGCCCTCCTCTCCCATCTTCACCATCTGCACATACTCTTTCAACCAGTTCCCCGCTTGTTACCCATACCATTAACCCTGTTACACCTGTAATCCCTACTGTTCCATTTGTTCCTGTTAACCCCCTAAACCCCACAAACATGGCTAACAGGTATGCACCTCTACAGATACCAGCCAATGCTCCAGCCCTACCCCAAGACTACCAAACCAAAATTTCATTTTTTGACTCCCATGGCCCTTTGACAGCTGTCCAGCATGCTAAGAAGATGCAAGACCACTTTGAGACCTATGAAATAGATGATGACAGTGTCAGGATGAGAATTTTTGTTCAAAGCTTAACTGGGGATGTTAGGACTTGGTTTAGATCCCTAAATGCAAACTCCATTGCAACCCCTGAGGACCTGTACCAAGAGTTTACCAACAGATGGGAAAAAAAGAAAGACCCACTCCACATACTTGGTGAATATAACACTATTAAAAGAGGTCCCCAAGAAACAGTTTTGGAATATTGTGCTAGGTTTAACAATGTATATAATGCTATCCCCCGGAACTTAAGGCCCCCTCCTGATTTGGCCCTGTATAACTTCCCTGACGGTTTTGATTCTGATATGGCCTATCAGTTGAAAGAAAGAGATCCTCCAACCCTTGCAGAAGCTCAAAGGGTTGCAGTCACTGTAGAGGCTAACCTCATTTCCAAAAGAAACAGGGCAAAGTTGGAAAAGAAGACTGGCTTCAGAGAAGAGCCCTCGGGTTTTGATCAAAAGCTGGATGCAATACTAAACAGCATGAAGAGACTGGGTGAAAGAGTGGAATCAGTTGAGAGAAAATCACCATGGGAGGCATCACAAAGCAACCCTCCTAGAAACCCGAATTTTAGGAGAACTCAGAACCCAAACATAGGAAAGACAAGTGCTGACCATGACATTAGACCCCCTTTCCAAGAAAACTACGCAGAAACTTCCACAGCCAATCAGCTCAATGAAGATCTTGAAATTAACTTAATGGGTCTGGATGGTAAAAGCCATGTTTTCTTAACACAAGAGGACCATGAGGAAGATGAAATCAAAACATTCCAAACCAAGTCAGGAGAATCTTTTGACTTCAAACAAGGATATGATACTGCTGTCTATGAAGTCCATAAACAGTACAAGCTAAGGAGTAGGACTGTAAACGTAAATCAGCCTGAAAAGATAAAGGATAAACAGAGGTCTAAAGAAACCATGATCACAGAACCCAATGACAAAATAAACTTTCCTACAGAAGAAATTGTAGTTGAGGAGGTTACTGAACTACTGTCCCCACTACAACAGCCCAAGGAAACTTTGTCCTCTCACCCTAATCCAAACATTACCCCTCAAGACATGGGTACAAGGGGCAGGTTTCAAAGTCAAGATAAAATCCAACAAGAAGATTTAATGAACAGAGAAAGGACTGTTATCCGTGACTCCAAAACCCAAGTTGACAAACCTTTTGACCTAGGCACAGAGATTGGCAAGCTAAAGATAGCAATTCCCCTCTCAGAGCTAGCCAAGCATGACATATACAAGCAACAGATCAAGAACTCCCTTCAACTCACTAATAGCAAAGATGATGTAAATGTGCTAGATGACACTCCAGAATTACTGTTTGGCCCAGAGGTAGATGGAAAAACAATAGTCACAGGGGTTTTACCTTTTTATGTCAGCCTGCATGTTCATGATAAAATACTGCATAATGCAATGTTTGACTCAGGCGCCTCTCACAACCTTATGCCAAAAGCAGTCATGGAAAGATTGAACTTAGATATAACAAGACCATACAAAGACTTGTTTTCCTTTGATTCTAGCCAAGTCAAATGTTTGGGCCTAATAAAGGATTTATGTGTGTCCCTGGTTCAATTTCCCAACAAAACCATTCTAATGGATGTTGTAGTTGCTGATATCCCACCCAAATATGGGATGCTGTTATCAAGATCATGGGGAGCCAAGCTCCAAGGTTCCCTGCAATTAGACATGTCATATGCCACTATCTCTGTCTTTGGGCAACCAAAAAGACTTTACAGGGAAACACTCATGAAGTACATGGTCAGCAGTGAAGAAAAGCCTCAAAATTTTCCAATATATGCTGTCCATTCGGACATAGACTCCTTCATCCTCTTCAATGACAGCGCAGGCCTTTCAAACAATGAGATTAGGACCGAAATACTCATACAAGAACAAAACATTGGTCAAGTAAGTAGCACCTGCCAAACATTAAGCAGCCCAACAATACACATTATCCCTCCTCTAGTTGTTAAAGATTGTCAAACAAGTGATAAAGCTGTCCTAGAAAACAAATGGAGGAAGAAACCCCAACTCCTGCTCACATTGCCATCTCATGAACAGAATTTTAAATCTCCTGTTCAGCAAGACATCCTGTGGGTCCTAGAATTTGATGGCTCAGTTAACAAGTTAGGGGCAGGAGCTGGAGTGTGGATACATAACAAAGAGAAAGATTATGCAGAAGGCAGGGCTTACAGATTGAATTTTAGATGCACTAACAACATGGCAGAATACGAAGCTCTGTTGCTAGGCCTCAAACTAGCAAAGTCATTACAAGCACCTAGGCTCTCCATCATGGGAGACTCTGATCTAGTAATTCAACAAGTGAAAGGAAATTTTGTCACCAATGACAAAAGATTGAGGTCCTACAGGTCTGCTGTAATTGAAATATTAGAGACCTTCTCTGAGTTTGTTATCACAAAAATTTCAAGGGGCCACAATCTCCATGCGCACAGCTTGGAAACATTTGCCAGCACCTTCAAATTCCCATTAGAACCCAATAACTGTTTCACAGCCGAGGTCAAATACAGACCCTCTATTCCAAACAATGTCAAAGAATGGCAAGTATTTGAGGATGACATGCAAATAAACAATTTTTTAACCCTGCAACAAGAGTTCACAGGATTAAATATTGATATTGATGGAGCAAGTCAATCACAAATACAGTTTCAACAGTCTGCTCACCCAATGTCACCTAGAACAGCAAAACAATTACTGAGTCCAACCATTTTCAGCAATGAAAACATTCAGCAAATTCACCAAATTGACTGCGAAGAGATGAGCAACGCTGAAGCTGAAAT
Source organism: Pinus tabuliformis (assembly GCA_031772625.1). Lineage (NCBI taxonomy): Eukaryota > Viridiplantae > Streptophyta > Pinopsida > Pinales > Pinaceae > Pinus > Pinus tabuliformis. The sequence continues at coordinate 2,076,281,031 of CM062817.1, read as the reverse complement.
CATACAACTCAAAGACAATTTCCTTCCAGTAGGCCTTACCCCACTAGAGGATATTTTTGACTCAAATGACATCCCTAGGAAGCCAAAGATGCAGCCGTTAGATGCAGCAGTTGAAGAATGCAACATTGGTACTATTGACAAGCCTAAAATAATAAAGCTATCTGCTTCTTTGCCCCCTTATCAAAAGCCCAAATACATTGACCTCTTTAAAGAGTTTCAAGATGTTTTTGCTTGGGGTTATGAGGATTTAAAGTCCTATGATACCTCTGTTATCCAGCACACCATTCCCCTCAAGCCTAATCAAAAACCATTCAAACAGAAATTGAGAAGGATTAATCCTGTGCTCCTTCCTTCCATTGAAAAGGAATTGCATAAAATGTTCAAAGCTGGTATCATAGCACCAATTAGGTTCTCTGAGTGGATTTCAAATTTGGTCCCTACAAGAAAGAAAACTGGTGAGATTAGACTTTGTGTAGATTTAAGGAATTTGAATCAAGTATCACTCAAAGATAACTACCCTTTACCCAAAATGGATCACATTCTTCAAAGAGTAGTAGGGGCTTCAAGGATATCATTGCTTGATGGATTCTCAGGCTTCAATCAAATCCTAGTACACCCTGATGATCAAGACAAAACTGCATTTACAACCCCATGGGGAACTTTCAAGTATGTAAAAATGCCCTTTGGATTGAAAAACGTAGGGGCAACGTTTCAAAGAGCAATGGACATTGCTTTTGCAAAAGAGATTCATGACTTCTTGGTCATTTACTTAGATGATCTCACACCCTTTTCAAAATCTGACCAAGAACACTTGAAACATTTGAGACAGATTTTCATAACATGCAGGAAATATGGTATTTCCTTAAACCCCAAGAAGTCATTATTTGGCTTGGAAGAAGGGAAACTCTTAGGACACATTATTTCAAAAGATGGCATAAGAATTGATCCAGACAGGATACAAGCTATCCTACAAATGCCTCACCCAAGGAATGTCAAGGAGTTGCAAGGATTCTTAGGGAAGATCAACTTTCTAAGAAGGTTTATCCCAAATTTAGCAGAATTAATCAGATTACTAAACAATATGCTAAAGAAAGATTCAAAGGTCAAATGGACTGTTGAAGCAAAACAAGCCTTTGAAACTATAAAATTGGCCTTGACTCGAACCCCAGTGTTAACTAATCCTCAGTTTGACAGAGACTTTATCATTTTTTATTTTGCCTCCCAGCATACTATTGCTGCTGTTTTATTACAGAAAGATGACCAAGGGAATGAGAAGCCTATTGCCTTCTTCAGCAGAGCCCTTAGAGATGCCCCTCTAAAGTACCAAATAATGGAGAAACAAGCCTATGCTTTGATTAAAGCTATTAAAGACTTCAGGATTTACATCCTTTACTCCCATGTTGTGGCTTATGTACCAAGTCCTATTGTCAAGGACATTCTCACACAAGAAAACTTAGAGGGTAGAAGAGGAAAATGGATTGCAAACATATTGGAATTTGACATTGAAATAAAACCTACAAAGCTGATAAAAGGGCAAGGTTTGGCCAAATTAATGACAGAAGCAAATTTCCAAGCCTTAGATATCAATCAACTGGACAGTGAAACAGAGCTGGCGACTCCAAAGATCAATGTAGCCTTTGAACAATCTCCTTGGTACTCTGATATCTGTTATGTGTTACAAAACCTGTGTGCTCCCCCAGGACTGTCCAGAACTAAATGTAGGTTCCTAAAAATGAAAACATCTAGATTTTGTGTGATGGATGGAAATTTACTTTGGAAGAACCATGAAGGTATATTGCTGCACTGTCTAATAGAGAATGAAACTAACAATATCATGCAAGATTTCCATGCTGGAGACTGTGGTGGACATTTGTACTGGAAGTCCACTATGGACAAGATATTAAGGGCTGGTTATTACTGGCCCACCATGTTCTCTGATGTTAAGAAATTTACAACCTCATGCCACAAATGCCAACTGTTTGAAGGCAAAAGACAGTTGCTGCCACTTCCTTTGAAGCCCATTGCAACAGAGAGACCTTTCCAACAATGGGGCTTGGATTTCATTGGGGAAATTCATCCCTCATCTTCAGGGCAACACAGATGGATTTTAACAGCAACAGACTACTTCACTAAATGGATTGAAGCTGCCCCATGCAGACAAGCAAATGATTCAGTAATTATTCAGTTTTTGGAAAACAATATACTAGCTAGATTTGGTTGTCCGGACAAGATAATAACAGACAATGTTGCTGCCTTTAGATCCAAGAAGATGGTGAACTTCTGCCATAAATTTCACATTACTTTGGGCCATTCTACTGCTTACTACCCTCAAGGAAATGGCCTTGCTGAATCATCAAACAAAAGTTTAATAAACATCATAAAGAAAGTGCTGGAAGAGAACAAAAAGAACTGGCATAAGAAACTAGTAAATGCTTTATGGGCAGATAGACTAACAACAAAAAGATCAATTGGGACCAGCCCATATGAGTTAGTCTATGGATTAGAAGCCAAATTTCCTTCATCACTAGGAGTGTCGGTTATGAAGCTTCTGCAAGAGAGCCAAGCAGAGCCAAATGACATGCAAAGGAGGATTAACCAGATAATTTGCCTACAGTAGACCAGAGAACAGGTTTTCAGCAGAGTGCAGACATTACAAGAGAAACTGAAAAGGGCCTTTGATAGAAGAACCAAAGCAGAAGATTTCAATGTAGGTGACAAAGTCTTAAAGTGGGATGCAAGAAGAGAAGAGAAAGGAAAACATGGGAAATTTGATTCTTTATGGAGAGGACCATTTGCTGTCCAAGCAGTCCAAGGTAACAACACCTACTTCCTTAAAAGTCTGACTGAAACTGACTTGGATGAAGGTCCTGTCAATGGCAGGATGCTGAAGCACTACTTTGACTATTCCCCATGAGTGGAACCTAAGCATTCATTGTATATATACATATGTACATATTATTTTCTGTTTTAGATGGTAAAAAGCAGTTTTCCCAAGTGATTCACCAAGCAGCAAGAGGCAAATAGAATCAGAGGTCTTCCAAGAAAGAAGCACACAATTTTGACACATTAAAGCAGCAAGTTTCAAAGATCGGTATGGGCAGCTAAAGAGCAAGGCAATCTGACCTGTTGTTCTTGGTCTTTCAAAAGAAAAACCATCCCCATGTGGAGCCACTGTTGGATACCTATACCAATAGGTTTCATATTTCATGATTGGCAAGAGAAAGTCCAAATATGCTCTGCTTTGAGTTCACAAAGATCCCATATTTCCTAGAGAACAAAAAGGTGTGTAAAGTGTTTTAATGTTGATGACCTTATTTCAAATTTTGATGGATGATCCAATAGTTTAATCTGGATCATGCCATGTGTTCAATTTTGTGCTATAGACTAGAGAAAGAAGTCTGTCCAAACTGCTTAATCTTGGCAGACAACTAGTTTAGGTAGAGAAGAAAATGATCCCAACAGCCTAATCTGGGACCTTGGAAGAGATAAGGGTAGAAGTAGATAGAAAAAACAAAAGAAAAAGCCAAAGAAAAGAAAAGGCAAGTAAGGGTCTGCAAGTTTAAGTGCACCCTCCAAGAAGAAATAAAATGCTAGGTAAGTAGCTGGGTAGGTAGTTGGGGTTGCAGAAAGGTTATCCCTACTATTGCAAGAATGGTGATGGTAGGTATCAAAGCAAAGTTGATTAAGTGACAAGGGTGTCCTTCTTCATCAATTCTCAGCAGGAAGCATGACTAATTTCCCCATCTCCCCTCCAATTTCATTTCTAACATTCCCCTATCAGCTAAGATTCATGGAAAAGACTAAGGTTCCATGGTGTTTCTTAAATCTTTAAGAAGCCACATTTCTTGTCTAAAGTTCTTTTCATTTTGATCTACTCTTAAAACCAAGTTTGTTTCATATAAACTTAATGGTTTCTCTCTCCACTTACCCCCTCCTCCATACTAACACTAACCCTATTATATAAATCCCTTATATCACCCTTTTCCCTAATACTACTAACACCAAGGTGTATAAATCCCAAAATCTTATAAATACCCACCCCCCTTGGCATTATAGCCAATAAAGTTTCGAGTCAGGGATCAAATGACACCAGGTCATGTTGATAAACCTATGCCAAATACCCCTTCCCCTCATGAGTTGATTCCTCTATTTTCACCCCTTTTGCACATAAAAAAAAAAAAAAAAAAAAAAAAAACCTATAAAAAGCCCTAAACCCCCACCTTGCCCGCTTTAAAGGGCAAACAAGCATGAAAACCCACTTTCCGCCCTTTAGCCAAGGTTGGCGCAAATAAGTTATTTTTGGAAATACATTAAAAAATGGTGCAAAACACCAATTCCTATACCCCCGCCCGTTTCCGTATACAGCGCCCATGTTAGCCCATCCGATGACCGTTAGATTGTACCCTCCAGATCTGACGGCCCTGATCGCGTCGGGCTCCTTCCGACGTCCGACAGATAACCCGTACTATCCCCCTGTCATATCTGCCATCCGTCCGCCGTCCGATCCACATCCGTAGATCTAACGATCATCGTGACGTCGGAGCTCATCCGATGACCGAAAATTATCTCCCGACGTCCGTATTTTAAGGACGTCACTCCGCTGCTACGTGTCCTCACCACCATACGTCGGAGGTACTACTGACGGATACCGCCCCCGTACAGGAGGCGGTGCGATATAAAACCATTGGCGGTTTCCGGATTCCCCCATCCCGCCTACTCACGTCATCACTGCGTCAGCAACGTGTCAGCGCCCCGTCACCCAGGTACGCTGCCCCGTCAGTCCCTTGCCCTGCCATTAGTCCACCTGTCCTGCCATGTCACCGCCACTGTGGACCAACCAGACCCCGCCACGTCACCCGATGACGTCAGCATGACGTCATCCGACCTTGACCCCACCAATGACGTCATGCTGACGTCAGCACGAATTCGCGCCAAAAGCATCAAAAGGTCTATTTTAGCCAAAATTTCGCGTTTTTTGCCATTTTGGTGTGTTCGTCGTTGTTCTGCTCCGCATGCAAACTACGTCCAAATTTGCTGCCAACCTGCTAAATTGACCAGGAGACCTCCAGCGTGCCAGTTCAACCTGCAGTCACGACCTTTGCTCACTATTTTACCAGGTATTCTTCATCGTTCGTCCTCTGTGCGCCTGCAATTCTCTGTTAAACACTTTGAAAGCTTAAAGAAAGTCGAAAATTAGAAATTCACCACTGAATTCCTTGGCAGAGCCTTATAATTCCAACTATCACCTCGAAAAACACCAGCCGAGCCTTCTCCCAGCGACATTCTATTGAGAAACCAGGTCCTGTCTGCATAATCGCGGCAGGCACATTTAAAACCAAATTTCACCATTAAAAGACACCAGAAAAGGCTAAACTTTGGTCTTGATTGCCATTAAGCAGCGTTTCAACTGCTATAGACCCTGCATTCACCTTTTCCCAGGCATTTCCATTTTGCTGCAAACAAATCTTGTTGGCGTTACTCTGCACAGTAACACAGTCCCTGAGCAAGCAGAAATCTTAAAAGAAGAGTCATGGAACCCCCTGTAGCTCCTATAGCCCTCAATGTGGCTCCCCTGAATGTTCCTAATAGAACATTTGACACCAGAGCATTGGCAGACTTGGACTACAAGATAACAGAGGAAATGTTGAGCAGAAGCAGGTTCCATCTGCAAATATTAAATGAGATAAATATCAAACATGAGAGGGGGACGGACATCCTGGGAATTTGGGATTCATTCCTCCCAATATTCAAGCTTCCTCAGGTTAATCAATTCCCTGAGCTTGTGCACATAGTTGCTGAACACTATGATGCATCCCAGAGGGCAGTGCTAGATGCTGAAGGTTCAATTCTGTTCCTCATTACCCCTGAAGCAATCAGGGAGATGTTGCAATTCCAGACAGATCAAAAGTTGGTCCCTCTGTCACTAGCTGATTTAATAGTACAGGGAGCCAGAACCACAGAGGCCCAAATCACTAAGATCAACCAGCTCTTCATCAAGGCTGACACTTTGCAAATTCCTCCCATCAACTGCGTTTACCTCAACCAATTGGGCCAAGACCTGGTTGACATGATCAGTCCCATCCTGGGATATGATTCAATAGAACATGTGGATGAAACAGTTATACAAATGATGCTTATGTTTTCCCCAGGAAGGAAACCCATCCACTATGATTATGCCACATACATATCAGACAAGATGCATGATCAGCTGATGAATTTGTCAAGAGAAAGGGTGTTTAGATACACCTCTTACCTATATCATCTGCTCCTTTACTTCCAGCATGATAAGTTCTCTTTCCCAAAGAAAAGAGTAGATGCACAGGGCAATCTGAGATCAGTTGTATACTAGACATCTGTTTTTCATGTAAGGAGCCATTCTCCATACACCTACTGTGAATTTATTGATCTTTTCATCCATCCAGCCTTGACTCTACTATTGGGTTCACCTCCTCCCAGATTGACAGATGAGATGAAAAGACTCCTTCAGCTATCAAAAGTATACAGTATTGGGGATTGGTATCTCTACCAACACCACACCGTCATCAGAATATATGGGTGTGAGTTGCCCCCATTTAGACTACCCAAATTTGTGCCCATGAGGTTATTTGCCTTAGAATACTTCAGGCAGTTTGGCTTTGTGGATATGTTCCACTTCTCAGGCAGAGGCAAGAAGGCACAGCTGAAAATCAAGAGCCAACTTGGCCATTTCATTTACAATGAAAGGGATGAAGGGTGGAAGGAAGCAGATGCAACACTGGGGGGATTTGGTCTCAAGTACAGTTTCATATGGAAACCCTATGACCCCAACAACTTCATCACAATGAGGAGACTCAAATACAAACTGTCTGCTTATGGTCATTATAGCCTCCCTCAAATAGAAAAATATGCCAACCAAAGCAAGTGGAAAAGAGGAACTTTAGAAGAAAATGTGACACAAGAAGAGCTTAATCAAAGAGCTCTAAACAACCAAAAGAAGATGGCTGACCTTGAGTTTTATGCACAGGTCCCCTCACTGCCAAGCACACAAATTGGAGCAGCAGCCTCCTCTTCAACCACCCCACAACAAACTACAAGAGTTGGTGGAAAAGTATCAGAAAAAGGAAAGGAAAAGGAAATGGAGGCAGAGAAAGAGATGGAGCAGGAGCTACAGCAGGAACAGCAACAAAAACAACAGCAACAAGCAGAAGGGCTGCAGCAAGGGCAGCAAGAAGAATCAAGACAGCAAGAGCAACAACAGCAAGAAGAGCAAGGGCGGGAGCAGCCTGCCCAGCAAAAGAAAACAGTGGAGACTCCTCAGACCACTAAAACAACATTGCCTCCAAGACAAGATACCACATTTGATGCCTCGGTCCTCCAAACCCCGCAAAAGGAGGATACATTTGTCTTTAGGAAAAGGGAAAGAGAAACTCCCCTCACATCCTCCATAGATCAGGGAGAGAAAAGGCAAAGACTTAATGATTTCCCAGAGGATGATGTAGCAATAAGAGATGCATTGGGCATGGGCCCACCCAGTCAAGAAGTTTCAGCAAGTTCCTTCCAGCAGGAACAGGACAGGACCATGGGAGGGGAGGTCAGCTCCTCCAGCCAGCAGAAAGAAGGACAAGTGAGCATAAAGTAGCAGTTTATAGACATTAAGAGGAGGAGTGACCCGATCAAAGTGCAATTGTATAATCACTTACTAAATATGGCCCCTTCCAATCAGCAGAGACTTATGTCTGCTTTTGATGTAAGTGAGGGAAAACTGACAATGAGTCACTTCATGCCTACGGCACTCAAACCACAGTCTTCTGCTGACTACCTCAGGACCAACCTAGAGGTCCTTGCCAAAGACATACACCCCATGGACAAAATTGAGCTGCATAAACAAACTGGAGAAATGGTGTATGCTTCATTGGCCGATAAGACCTTGGACAACTATAAATTAACAAGCAGTTTGAATGCCACAGCTTCCCAGCTAGAGCTAGAGAGGGCCTCTTCTCAGGCCAAAGACAACAGGATCAAAACCTTGGAGGAAATCATTATAGAAATTGGGCACAATCCCAATGACATCAAAGGGATACAAGAGATCTTGAAAATTAGAGATGCTGATATGGCTGCACTAAGAAAGAAGATCAAAATTCCAGCCACTATCCATCCACAGACTGATGAGGTAGCAAAGCAAAGGTATGAGCAGGATTCCACTGCCCTGCTAATTTCCATTTACAAAGAGCTTATCAAGGCACAAGAAAAACTGGGGCAATATGAAGCTGCACAAGTACCTCCCCAAACATCATCACAACAAGCACAAGAAGGGCAGACATCTCAGCCTCCTCCACAGGTCATAAATCTTGAGGAGACTGTTCCTACTACTGTACCTCCACCTCAGCAGGCTGAACAACCAGCCACATCTACTGCAGCAGCACCCATCAGCACAGATCAGAGCCTAGACATGCAAAAGCTAAAAAATGAAATACAAGCTTTGGAAGCTCAAATGATGCAGCTGAATGAAACTAAGGAGCAGCTGGCTAAGGTAAATGAAAGGCATGACAAAACAAAAAGAGAAGTGGGAGAGAAGGCCAGGGAAATCAAAGCCCTTAAAGACAAAATCAAGGAGCTTGAGAATGAGCTCAAGCTAGATAAAATCATAGCTGAGATCAGAGCAATGATATGGTCCAATATTGGTAAATCCATCAACAACCAATGGCCATACATTGAGACAATCCATGAGCAACTAGAGCTCATCCCAAAGGCACAGAGGGAAATCAAAACATCAAGGGCCTTATTGGGAAATATGCCTGAAATTGCTACAAGAATGATCAATGTGCTCAATCACAAGACAAGTTCTCAGTTGGCCATCATGGGGATTGCAAATAGAACTGAGACTATCCAAATGATCAAGAGGGTTCTTACTCTTAGAAATCTGGTGCAGACATTGGACAGAAGAACCCAGGATATGCAAACAGAGGTAAACAGGTTCATGGAGAGATTCCAAGTATTGGAGAGTAAAGGACTCCCTAGCTTACTGAACAGCGGAGGGAGATTATTCACCCATGAACAATATGCCAAGAGAGTGAATGTTTTTGCCTCATCACAGGTAAATGAGAAGGCCAGCAGTTCAGAAGACACAGGGCCTATTACAGGACAAATTTTCTATAGTAAAATAGAAAATCTACTTTTTGTAATGAATGAAATAAATCACTTATTTGATATAGCCCCGAATTTTTTCAAGTATACAGAAGCTGAAGAAACAATGGAGGCCATCCTCAGGCATCAGCTCCCTACACAGGAATGGTGGACAGATGCCATCCAGAGAATTTTGTAAACATTAAGCCATACATCAATTCCTGTTTCTTCTACAAATTTTGATGAAAAGAACAGTCAGCAAAGTCAGCAGGCATCATAAATTCAAAGCTGAGCCAACTCAGCAGATGAAGCGGCCAACAAAGCAGAAAAAGGAGAACCACAGCTGGCAAAGCCGAGAATTCATTACGCAGGCAAAAGTAAATGCGTACCTACAGGATTAATGCAGAGTAATGCAACCGACTCAGTGACTCCTTAAAAGTCAAACAATCCTCTGACAGATATAAATGCCATTTACGCTGCATTTAACATTATAATAACTTCTTGCCTACTTTCTGAACACTACTGAAGATATTTTCTCTCTCTCACATGACTCAATACCTGAGATATTTTGTATGCATATTTCTATATAAACCCCTTCGCATGATATAGCAAGGGTTGTTGGAAATTTCTCCTGAACGGTTTCTTATGCTGTAATTGTTTTCTGAAAGTCAATAAAGGAAAGCAATGGAATTTCGTGGATGCTATGATGTGTTGAGGATGTTCTGTGCCTGTTTATGACTGCTGGATCCTTGTGTATCTTACCATGCAATAAGTCTCTGTAGCTCTCTCCATGTTCATTTTGTTTTGTTATAATTCCATATACGCTATCTGATTTCCAATATTGAGCAACAGAGAAAAAGAATAACTCCCAGGATTTGCTCACTGAGCACCCTGAGTTCAGTCTGCGTTGCTTATAAATGTTTTCTTTAGGTGTAATCTATATAAAGTGTGATTCTTAATCTGCTGCACTTTCAGAATACATCTTTCACATGGGTCACTGTCACAGGAATTCATAACTTTGCTCCTGTGCTCTGTGTTCATTTTCATTTCACCAACATAACAGAAAATTCTTAACAGATTTCTGCTGGTTGACACACATCATCACTCAAAATATTGAACTTGTCTGCTAAGTACACAATAGGCCTTGCAGTTATAACACTACTCAACATTTAAGATCATCTCACAGCATCTAGACTCCATTGCCCAATGGAAATTCATCATCAAAGTATTACATCATAAGAACTGAAAGAGATCCTTCAACCAAAACACAAACAAAAACCTGAGCATCATAGCTAGCCTAAAACACAACTATAACAAAGATAAATCATAAAGAGAGAGCCCTCTCTGGTTGCAGTTAGGCTAGGAACTGTAACCCAAAGATTGGTTAGTGGTTACCCCGGCCGTATTCCCTTGGGAGTCATAGGGAACAACCTGGGTGTTAACATCCAGAGCCATTTGGATCAACGATTCATAAAAAATTGTATTCAATTCCATCCTATTGAAGTTGAGGGAATAGCCAACTTTTTTATCCTTTGGTTCCCAAACTCTTATTAACTATCTATATAGATAGATAGATAAATTTTCAGTTAAGTCAGCCAAGTTTGTCTTCTTTCCCATTCTTACCATCCATTTCAAATGGGTCCTTCCCTAATTTATCAATTTTAGAAACAACATTGGATCAGTGGAGTATAAATAACTCTCGGAATTTATATCTATACCATATGAAAAAAGAAACCTGACCACATTAACATATTGACCCATACCTATTTATTGACATATGTGTATATCCTATCTGTATATGTATATGAATATGAATATATATCCATATTCATATATATATATATATATATATATAATTTGGATATTTATACCTATTTTGTGTCTGTAAGAGTTCTATCTTATATCATCTAAAATAGATATAGATATCCTATCTGTTCTGCAATTGAAAGATCTAAACCCATTTCTTAAATCTGATTTGATCAGATTCATAAAATCTCATCATTCTGAATATACAAATGAAAAAGAACCATTGTAATTTCCAGAAGTAATAAGCCGACTAAAGGCACCAAAATAGAGGGTAGGATAGGGAGTAGGTTAGGAATTATCATAGAACGAGTACCTTACTTAATCAATGAAATGTTTATCCATATTACAAAGAATAATTATAATGTCAAATAAGTGATGGGACCAAATAAGCAGTCTCATTCATCCTTCTTCATAGAATACATGTATGAAAGTGTTCGTTGTTCCTTTCCCCGTCTCTCCCGAAAATGCTAAAAAAGCATTTCCAATTGGGGCAATTTTTTTTTTAATAAGATCTCGATGAGTTCAGCAATGAGTTCTATATTAAAATATAGAGATCCATTAGAACACTTACTATATAAGTAAAATATTGGAAGAACATGAATCCTGACCAAAATTTATCTTATTTCTGAAAGCGGAGAATCGACTATATGGATTGTTAGTATAGGCTTGAGGATCACAAATTGTTAATAAGAAGGGGGTGAAAAGCAATTCTCTCGATGCGATAAGAAACTGTATCACTGTCACTTTCGTTACAAGGAACTCGATTTGATCCTTTTTCCTGATAAGGACACTTGACGTTCATTTTTTCTTTTTATTTATTTACAAGGAAGACCGTAAAACGTAAAACCAAAATAGTTCACTCAGAACACCTTTTAAGACATTACGTGGAACCATGAAATCAAATAAACCATGACCAAATAAATGCTCTGTCACCTGAAAATCTTCAATCACTTTCTGACCTAATGTCTGTTCGATTACTCATAGCCACTTCCCGGTACTGTAAACTTTTCAAAGAGACTGACAATGTTGTGTTTATATTGCATATTTAAATGACGCAATGTTACTATGCACTCATCTTCTTTCGTTTTCCTCCCTATCAGTTCGTATAGGTACAAGTGACAGGTCTATTTGAAATGTATATTGAGATCATGGGTACTGATTTGTGTAACTTGATGTGTAATTATTGACTGTGCATGAGTTATGTTATGTCGTAAATTAATTTGTGCATTGTCTATACTTAGATTATTTTGACATGCTGCCATGATGGCTATGAGGATATTGTTGCAATTCCTTTAGGAACACACTTCTGTAAAGATGAAAGCCTTTCTTGCGTGAATTTGGCCAAGAAAATTTCATCTTACATTTATATGGTGAGTCGTGATGGCTTGTAGCATTGTATGTGCACAATCGAATGATTAGTTTTCCATTTTGTTTGTTATGAGGTAATTAATAGTAGCAAAGATCACAACTTTAGTGGCCAACAATCTGGAATTAATTATCCTTATATCATTGAAGTCCATGGTATACAACCTCAATGGTTTTTGCACTTGGATGTCTTGAATCCTATGGGATAGATTCATGAACTTCTGCATTCATTGCTTAGCATAGTTATTACTTGAATTATACCTTACATAAAGAGGTATGTAGTCAGTGGGCGTAGTGATTCCTTGTGAAAGGATCACTTGTGCTTGAAGATAATAGTTGTATAGAAAGTCAGTTGGGGAAACAATTATAAGACCGAATTGGTGTGGAATAGAAAGAGTTTGGTGCTACATAGAGGACTGCATAAAGAGTGAGGTAGTGTTCCTTTTCCTTTTAAGAGAACAAGAAAAAAAAATAAGGGAACCTTCTTATTGTTATAAAAAAATCCATTTCACAGAACATAGGATTAGAAGTTAATTATAATCCCTAATAAAGAATATGATATTATAATCCCTAATAAAGAATATGATTCTCTGGTATGGTAATCTTGAACTACGAGTCTCCACTTTGATTATAAAACCTCATTGTGTATTTAATATGTTATGGGCAACCAAATTAAATGGGTAGGAAAGTCAGGAATATTGGAAGCCATTCCTCTCAAAACTAACTTTAAGTCAGGAATATTGGAAGCCATTCCTCTCAAAACTAGCTTACTAGGGTTACTTGTGGCCAGCAATACTCATGACAAGTTTGATTCTTGCTTTATGAATTCACCTTCATTTCATCATGTAAAGGACCTTAAATGGTGGTAAAGAATATCCTATGTCACTCTTACTCTTCCTGTATGACGAATGAAGGATATTGGATGCCACTCTTGCTTATACCGTCCATATCAATCTCTCTCTGAAAAGAAATACAATGAATTATATATATATATATATATATATATATATATATATATATATATATATATATATATATATATATTTGTTTCGTAGATATTTAAAAATACAATTTTGTGATTATTTCAATTGTATTTTGAAATGTGAAAATAAATTTGATGTTTTCAAAATTTAATAAAGTAATTACATTATATTTAATAAATAAAATATGTAATTTTTAGTATGATTACTTAAATTTTAAATACAATTAATCAAAATATGCCCAAAAATATTGAACTTTTAGAACATTTAAAGTCAATTTATATATATATTTAAAAATATATTTTGAAATAACCAAAAAATTATCAAGCAAAACTTGAAATTGCATGCTTCACTGGTATACATTTATTGAATGCATGTATTTCATGTTTCAGTGATTTCGAGTGTAATTTTTAGAAATAGATAAGAATTTTATAAGCTGTCTGTAACTTCATAGAAGTTCAAATAAATATTTCCCCGTGACTAAAAAATCGGTGATTTCGGGACTTTTAACGTATGAACACTGCATGATAGCAAGACTGACTTGACTAACTCGACCAATCTACGCGTAAAGAGAAATTCATGCTATTTCCTACCTTTGTAGAAAATTATTATGAAAGTAGTGTTGAAAATATAATTTCAACTGTGCAACAGTTGAGCCATGCAGCAGCATCAAGACAATAACCGTGCGCTTCACCAAGGATCGGGAGGCAAAAACATTCCAAAAATCAAAATCGTAGGCTTAATGATCCGGTTTAATCTCAACCGTTGGATCTGGCCGATCAACGGTCCAGATCGCATCGGCGTATCGGCAAGTTGGCATATCGGCGGGTTGGAGTATCGGAGGCAGGCAGCGGCAGCGATATGAAATATCACCGATGAGTGATCGCCGATATCGCATCGGCACATCGCTATCGGCGTTTCCAATGGAGCATGGGCCTTTCGCATATATATTGTCGCGATCCGATGAGCCGGACCCCACGGGTGTTTAACATTTTGTTTCAATGTTATTTCAGTTCCGCCAGGGGCTTTCTCTTTTCGTGTTTTAATGTATTTCAGGCATGTATTATAATATATATATATATATATATATATATATATATATATATATATATATATATATATATATATATATATATATATGATCGGAGGTATCGGCCTATAGTGCGATCGGCATATCGCAATCGGGGAAACCATGGGTACACAATCTTTTATATATATGAGCACTATGCGATGAAGCCCGGACCCGATGGGATCCCGAAACATATTGGCTTAACATTTTAAGTCCATCAAGAGGAATTTTTATGAGTTTTGTAGTGCTGCTCATATACTTTCAAATATAAGGAGAAACAGAGAATTGGCGCGGAGCTGGTTAAACAAAGGGCATGCAGCAGTACAGCAGTAGGCGATTACATTCAATTCACAAGTATGGCCGAGAAGGAATACATTGAATTCCTCAGCCACCGCAGTAAATATGCAACTCAGCCGAGGACAGGAAGGACAGCCTCGAGCAGTTCACAGCATGGGTCTCCATCCTCGTTCATTAATTCATTCAAGTTTTGTTTTTGTTGTAGAGTGTTGTAGTCCGGTGTGTGGGAGCTATTGTCTGTAGTGTGTGTGTGTATGAATGTTTTGTAGAAGCGCAGCAGCGCAAGTGTATGAATGTTTTCGCAATACGCAGCAGCGTAGAATGTAATCGGAACTGAATGAATAGAGTAGCACTGTGTTTTCTTTTGGTGAATCCCTCTAAGCAGAAGAGGAAGAATTTTGTATCAGGATTTTCATTTTAATGAATACAGATCCTTGTTTATGGGTGTAATACTCTGTTCTGAAAAATAATTTTTAGCCTTCCGCTGTGTGAAGATCTTGGAGAGAAACAGAGCATTGTTCTCTGTGTGCATTTTATATTGTGTTTTTGGGATTTTGACAAAAAAATTCCCAACAGTGGTATCAGAGCTGGTCCAGGCTCTTTGAAGGTGTCAAAGAAGCTGAAGGAGGGATTCTTACTGCAGCAACTTCTCTGGCAGTGTGAAGACTCAAGCAAAAGAATCCAAGGTATTTTTTTTCAGTGATTTTTAATACATAGTCAAGTATTGTAAGAATTGCTGGCACCAGCACCAGCAATAGCATGGGTATGCAGCTCCCACTATTTGATGGCAAAAATTATGACTATTGGGCAATAACAATGAAAGCCTTGTTTTCTTCCCAAGACTTATGGGAAATAGTTGAAGATGGTTTTAGAGAACCAACAGATGAAAATGAGTTCAATGGACTAACTCAGGGAGAGAAGGATCTGTTAAAGAGCTACAAGAAGAAGGACTCAAAATCCCTCTTCTTCTTGTATCAAGAAGTGCATGGAAGCGTGTTTCCAAGGTTAGCAACAGCTAAGACATCCAAAGAAGCATGGCAAACTCTTAAAACAACCTATCAAAGAATGGAGAGAGTGAAGACAGCAAAACTACAGTTGCTAAGGAAAGATTTTGAGAATCTGTGCATGAAGGAGTCAGACAATATTGACTCGTTCTTCACTCATGTAATTGGCTTGGTCACACAAATAAGATCTCATGGAGAGATACTTGAATAAAGGAGGATTGTGGAGAAACTATTGAGGTCCCTACCCTCAAGGTTCCATGTGATTGTCACCACCATAGAAGAGACAAAGGATCTCACAAATTTCTCAGTTGATGAGCTTCATGCATCACTGATAACACATGAGCAGAGGTTGAGTAGAAATGAAAAATCATCTCTAGAGCAAGCCTTCAAGACCCAGATGTCCTTTGGAAGAGGAAGAGGTCAAGGCAGAGGAAACAAGAGAGGAAGAGGCAGAAGCCAGAACAGAGGTGGAAGAAACAGTCCAGCAAATGCTCAAGGAAAAGGTAGCAATCCAAATCAGAACCAAGGCCAAGGCAGCAGCCAACAAGGAGGACAAAGGTATGAAAAATCCAATGTCCAATGTTATTACTGTAAAAAATATGGGCATTATGCCACTGAATGTAGGAAGAAGCAGCATGATATGAATAATAGATCTAGTGCAAATATCACTAGAGAAAATATCAGCCAAGATAATGTATTATTAGCTTGTAATTTGGCTTAAACAAACAGTGAAGACATATGGTTTCTAGACTCCGGTTGCAGCAACCATATGACAGGAAACATAGCTTTGTTTTCTGCTTTAGATCAAAGTGTGAAGTCACAAGTCACACTTGGGACTGATAGCAAAATTTCTGTTATGGGTAAAGGGGAAGTTAAAATATTTACAAAGCAAGGTGAAAGGAAAACCATAGCAGATGTCTACTATGTCCCTGGAATGAGATGTAACCTCTTGAGTATTGGACAGCTTGTCCATAAGGGGTACAATGTTTTCTTTGAGAATGATGTATGCACCATCATGGATATAGCACCCAGAAAAAGATGCATTGTTGAAGTGAAGATGACAAGGAACAGGATGTTCCCTCTTAGACTAAGAGCAGATCTGAAAAATAAAGAAGAAATTGCAGCAGTTACCCAAGAGGCTTTCCAAAGTGTGCCAAAGGATGAAAATTGGTTGTGGCATTTGAGATTTGGACATCTCAACTTTGGAGGTCTTAACTTGTTGAGCAGAAAAGGAATGGTAAGAGGATTACCATTGATAGAGAAACCGGACAGCCTTTGTGAAGGCTGCATATTGGGAAAACAACACAGAGAAAGTTTTCCATCGGGGAAAAGCATAAGGGCAAAAGTACCCTTAGAAATTGTCCACTCAGATTTATGTGGACCGATGCAAAATCCATCTTTAGCAGGCAGCCAGTATTTCCTAACATTTATTGATGATTTTAGAAGAAAGACTTGGGTTTATTTCTTGAAGAACAAATCAGAAGTGTTTGAAAAATTCCGAAATTTCAAAGCACTTGTGGAAAATCAGAGTGGGTTGCACATCAAAGTTTTGAGGACAGACAGAGGAGGTGAGTATATCTCCAAAGAATTCCTACGGTTTTGTAGAGAAAATGGAATACACAAGCAGTTTACAGCAAGGTATACCCCGCAGCAAAATGGAGTAGCTGAAAGGAAGAACATGACCATTATGAATATGGCAAGGAGCATGTTGAAGGCAAAGCATTTGCCAAATGATTATTGGGTTGAAGCTGTAAATTTTGTTGTATATATCTTGAATAGGTGTCCTACAAAAGTTGTGATGAACAAAGTGCTGGAAGAAGCATGGAGTGGGAGAAAGCAAGGAGTCACCCACATGAAAATTTTTGGATGTGTGGCCTATGCACACATTCCTGATCAGCTAAGGAAGAAGTTGGACAACAAAGGGGAGAAATGTATCTTCATTTGATATAGTGAGGAATCCAAAGCTTACAGGTTGTATATCCCATCCACCAAGAAATTCTTTGTGAGCAGAGATGTTCAGTTCATTGAGGAGGAAGCTTGGGATGGAAGCATAGAGAAAACAATTAATGTTAAAAATTGTTTGTCACATGATGAATATGATGAGGAGATCGCTGAAATACATCCCCAAACAGCGGCGCCAACACAAGGACAGCAAGTGACACCCTCGAGGAGAAATGAGAGTGCTTCTCCAAGCACACCACAAGGAGGAAATTCAAGTGCATCTTCAAGCACTTGCACACCGAATGAAAGAGGTAAGAAGTTCAGAAAATAAAGTGACATTTATAATGAAGGAATGAATTCCTTATTTGCCTTGTATTGTCATGTTGATGATCCTATTCATTTCGAAGATGCAATTAAAGATAAGAAATGGATAGAAACTATGGATGAAGAGATTAATTCCATAGAAAGAAACAAGACATGGGATTTGGTTGAGCTACCAAAAGGCAAAGAAGTCATTGGAGTCAAATGGGTCTATAAGACCAAGTGCAATGTTGAAGGAAAAATTGAAAGACACAAGGCAAGGTTGGTTGTCAAAGGATACAAGCAGCAGTATGGGAGAGATTATGAGGAGACTTTCACACCGGTTGCAAAAATGGAAACCGCGAGAACATTGTTGTCTATAGCAGCACAAAACAAGTGGAAAGTTTACCAAATAGACGTGAAGTCGGCATTCCTAAATGGAGTGTTAAAGGAAGAGGTTTACATTGAACAACCTCCAGGCTATGAAAAGAAAGGCCAAGAACACAAAGTCTGCAGATTGAAGAAAGCTCTTTATGGGCTAAAGCAAGCACCAAGAGCATGGTACAGTAGGATAGATTCCTATCTACTGGAGAATGAATTTGACAAATGTGAGGGAGAACCCACAGTCTACATCAAAGAAAAGGATGGTAAGATTTTACTTGTAGTCTTGTATGTTGATGATGTAATTTTTACAGGTAATGATGACTACCTCATTGAAAATTTTAAATCAGTCATGAAAGAAGAATTTGAGATGAATGACATGGGCCTGTTGAGATACTTCTTAGGAATAGAAGTAGATCAAAATGAAAAAGGAATTTTTATCACTCAAGCAAGATATGTAAATGAAGTATTGGAAAGATTCCACATGCAAGAATGCAAAGCAGCAATCACTCCCACAGTAATGGGATTAAAACTCAGCAAAGAGGACAGGAGCAAGGATTTTGATCCTAGCTTATATAAGAGCATAGTTGGCAGTCTTATGTATTTAACTGCAACTAGACCTGACATAATGTTTGTTGTTAGTTTGATTTCCATATTCATGGAGAGGCCAAAAGAGGCACATTGGCAGGCAGCAAAAAGAATTCTGAGGTATGTGAAAGTTACAAAAAGATTTGGCATTTTGTATACCTTTTAAGAAAGTTCAGATTTAGTTGGATACACTGATAGCGATTGGGCTGGAAGTGTAGATGATCGGAAAAACACTTCCGGTTATGTTTTTCATATGGGTTCAGGAGCCATTTCATGGGCTTCTAAGAAGCAGTCCATTGTAGCATTGTCTACAGCAGAGGCAGAATATGTGGCAGCTACAGCAGCAGCGTGTCAAGCGGTTTGGATGAGAAGAATGTTGAGGAGCTTAGGCCAAGAGCAGGCAAAAGCAACAGTGATTTTTTGTGACAATAGCTCGGCTATTGCATTATCAAAAAATTCAGTGTTTCATAAAAGAACGAAACACGTTGACACAAGGTTCCACTATATCAGAGAATTGGTAAGCAATGGAGAAATCAGTTTACAATATTGCAGGACTCAAGAACAGATTGCAGACATTTTGACAAAGCCATTGGATCAGAAAAGCTTTGAATTTTTGAGGAAGTGTTTGGGTATGATTGAATGGCCAAGAGTTGAAATTAAAGGGGAGTGTTGAAAATATAATTTCAACTGTGCAACAGTTGAGCCATGCAGCAACATGGAGACAATAACCGTGCGCTTCACCAAGGATCGGGAGGCAAAAACATTCCAAAAATCAAAATCGCAGGCTTAATGATCCAGTTTAATCTCAACCGTTGGATCTGGCCGATCAACGGTCTAGATCGCATCGGTGTATCGGCAAGTTGGCATATCGGTGGGTTGGAGTATCAGAGGCAGGCAGTGGCAGCGATATGAAATATCGCCGATATCGCATCGGCACATCGCTATCGGCGTTTCCAATGGAGCATGGGCCTTTCGCATATATATTGTCGCGATCCGATGAGCCGGACCCGACGGGTGTTTAACATTTTGTTTCAATGTTATTTCATTTCCGCCAGGGGCTTTCTCTTTTCGTGTTTTAATGTATTTCAGGCATGTATTATAGGCAGGTATCGGCCTATAGTGCGATCGGCATATCGCAATCGGGGAAACCATGGGTACACAATCTTTTATATATATGAGCGCTATGCGATGAAGCCCGGACCCGATGGGATCCCGAAACATATTGGCTTAACATTTGAAGTCCATCAAGAGGAATTTTTATGAGTTTTGTAGTGCTGCTCATATACTTTCAAATATAAGGAGAAACAGAGAATTGGCGCGGAGCTGGTTAAACAAAGGGCATGCAGCAGTACAGCAGTAGGCGATTGCATTCAATTCACAAGTATGGCCGAGAAGGATTGCATTCAATTCACAAGTATGGCCGAGAAGGAAGACATTGAATTCCTCAGCCACCGCAGTAAATATGCAACTCAGCCGAGGACAGGAAGGACAGCCTCGAGCAGTTCACAGCATGGGTCTCCATCCTCGTTCATTAATTCATTCAAGTTTTGTTTTTGTTGTAGAGTGTTGTAGTCCGGTGTGTGGGAGCTATTCTCTGTAGTGTGTGTGTGTATGAATGTTTTTGTAGAAGCGCAGCAGCGCAAGTGTATGAATGTTTTCGCAATAAGCGTAGAATGTAATCAGAACTGAATGAATAGAGTAGAACTGTGTTTTCTTTTGGTGAATCCCTCTGAGCAGAAGAGGAAGAATTTTGTATCCGGCTTTTCATTTTAATGAATACAAATCCTTGTTTATAGGTGTAATACTCTGTTCTGATAAATAATTTTTAGCCTTCCGGCGTGTGAAGATCCTGGAGAGAAACAGAGCATTGTTCTCTGTGTGCATTTTATATTGTGTTTTTGGGATTTTGACAGAAAAATTACCTAACAAGTAGAACTGTTTTACCAATCCACACCCGAGGAGAAATGTATAACATGCTTTGCTGTTATACACTTATTACATGTACGTTCTTCAAGTTTCAGTGATCTCCACGACAGTGACAACACATACATTTTCTCTACTTTTGAGTTTATGGAAATTCCATGAAATCAAGACTGATGACTTAACTTGCGTTTTAGCAGTCCACACCCGAGGAGAAATGTATAACTGTTTTACGTTCTTTAAGTTTCAGTGATCTCCACGATAGTGACAACACATACATTTTCTCTACTTTTGAATTTATGGAAATTCTAGAAATCAAGACTCACGACTTAACTTGCGTAATCGGTTTGGCTTCGTTGTGGACTGGTAAACCAGTCCTCCTTCCATGCTATCTTCCTTTTACGTGCATTTCACCTAAGAGGGAGTAAGTCAGCAGTCTTGTTGTCATTAAGAGGGAGTTATTTTGAGATATTTATGACGCTTATATGAAGAAGAGTTAAAATAATTCACTTACTCAGCAAATGGCACTCGTCATTTTTCTTGCGCTGTACAAGGTTGAGGCAGCAAAGTCAAGTTTTTAGTGAAACAGTCCCTTTCCATTCCATTTTCTGCGTTTATCCGCGCAGATTCTGAAAGCAGAGAATGCACAAATTTGGTGATAATATTATGACAATATGTACACAAATTTGGTGGAAACATAAACATTTTGACGGTGCGTGAACGTTGTGAAGAGTGGGCTCCTTTTGAGTTCATTTGTAATGGCAAATTGGCGATTACAGAAAGAGGGTTGACGTCGCTGGTGTCTAAAACCGACTGACAAAGCGAGTGACTATTTTGTGATTTTATATTTATTACCCCTGCCGAGGAGGGTAGAACGCGTTCAAAAATGCGTTGACCGTTGCATTAAGTTTGAGTGCACTAAAAATCAAATAACAAAGTGTAAGATTAATTTTATAAAATAAAATAAATTTATTTCTTGAATTATTAATATTATTATTTTTAATTGTGATTGGTTGAATTAGCTATATTTTTATTACGTCATGATGATTCCGCAGTCCGTCCGTACCAACGTACAGACTTACAATTAATGTTTCTGACATAATCTGGTGTTTACAATTAAATCTTCATTTACAGTTTTTAGACATAATCTGCGCTTGATAAAATGCGAGTTATCAATTTCAATGCAAGTAACATTTCCAATTATTCATTTTTCCATCTGCCCCCATTTCAGGATATCTTTTTAAGTTCATTGGAAATTTGATTATATAATTGTTATAGATTTTTATACTTTTTCGTTAGAAAAGGCAAGAAATATTTTCTCTCCTTAGTTCAAATATTTAATTTGAATGAGGAAAATAATCTATCTAGTTGATTTATTAATTTTCAATTTTCATGAAACTAAAATTTTCAACTTTAATTATTTTTTTACAAAATTGAATGAATATGTGAACCAATTTTAAACCCTAATTATGAAATGTTTTTCATTCCATTACTTACAAAATTGAATGAATATGTGAACCAATTTTAAACCCTAATTATGAAATGTTTTTCATTCCATTACAAGTTTCTTTACCTAAGGTGAAAAAACATTAAATTAAATGTTTAAATTGGAAAATTTGAAGAGGGTTTTATACTGTACTATTTATGTGTTGTGATTAGACCTCTGTTGCAGGTTATTTATGTGTTGTGATTAGATATATGTTGTAGGGTACTCCATTTTCTCTTGGAAAAAGCATTGCCCAACAATTTTTAATTTTTTGGACATTTGTCTTTGCAATCATCAAAATTCATGTGCTTAAAAATTTTCCAAATTAAAATAAAACTTATAATATATGGCTTTATTAATTGCAAATAAGTGTTTTTTGTAACTTTGAATTTATTACTTTGGGTTGGCAAACAAAATATCAGAATTGAAACGCACTAGAAAAACAACAAATTTATAACCCGGATGCGGGTGCCTTAATGAGATGTTAAAGCTTGAGCATGTGGAGCCGGCATCTGGCAATACCTTGAGTAGGTTTGGCGGTTCGAGGCAGGATATTAATTAGCATTTATGAAGCTTCGGGTTCAAGGCACGCAGGAAATAGATTTCAGGATGGCGCGTACAACTCACGGTTCATTTGCTCTGGTCTCTTTAGACAGTGACAGAGTCACTTCGGTTTCTTCAGGCAGTGTTACTCTCTGGTGGTTATGTCCTCAAAGCTTCTGCACAGCACAGAGAATTTGGAAGCCACCATGGCTTCATAATCGCTCACATCTTGCCAGCTTCAGGAAGAAGGCCAACAAGAAGATTCTAGCCATCAGCCAGACTCTTCTCAAGAGCATATTATAGCTTGTGAGCCGGCGCGATTCTCTGGCAGCGTTCTGCACCTTGTGACTCCTCCAGATTGCAACATGACGGAAGTTGAAGATAATGTGATGGTTCATTGGGTAAGCTCTCCCAACAAGGCAAATGAAGATGACACAGATTTGCCAACTCAGGCATAATTACTTCTGGCTTCAGCAAGTCATCTTAGGATTTCTGGTTTTTGGGTGTAATTCTCAGTGGATATGGTTTCTGATATTATCAGTATGAATTTTCACATTCTCCAGGACATAATTTTGGCTTTCCAGTTTTTTGTAATAGTGGCAAAGGACAACATTTTGTAATAGGGCAGCGCATACTGAAGTGTCGATCCTATCTGGCTCTATTTAGTCTTGAGTCTATGATTTTCATCTTTGTAAACAGAAGGCATTGTGCTAATCGTAACGGTTTTTCTGATAGAGGGCGGGCTACAGCCCCCTCAGAGGTTCAAACCTCTTTGTAAATATCTTCTTTTTTAATCTTAATAGAATAGTCTTTATACAAAAAAAAAAAAAAAACAACAACAACAACAACAAATTTATCAAAACACTTTGTGACTTTAAATTTATTATTTGTTAAAAAGATTTGGCCAACAAACATCAAAGTACAAAGCCAAACAATTCTAGGCATCTTTTTAATCCAAGGAAAAAGACTCACACTTATCTTTTATATTTAAATAATAGTGTATCTTAAAAGATATAATAAAGTAGTATATGTAATTTAATATTATTAAATTTGACTAATTATGAAAATAATAAAAATATGAAACAACAAAAAAATAAAAATAAAAATAAAATTTTTATTTTTTAATTTTTTTAAACACATTAAATTTTTTTCCGTTTTATAAAATTCAAAAACGTTTTTTTAGGGGTTAAAAAACTTATATGCTATTCTTGTTAATTTATTAATTATGAAAAGAATGAAAATATGGACCAACAAAAAAATTAAAATAAGAAATTTTGTTTTTTATTTTTTATTTTTTTAAAAACATTTTTTATTTTTATTTTATAGAATTCAAAAACATTTTTAGGGGTAAAAAAAATCATATATTATTCATGTTAATTTATTATTGACTTTAATATTATTTTATTTTTTATTAAATTAAAAATAAATATTTTAATATAATGATGTATATTTTTATTTTAAATCAATATTAAATGAGAAAATTTTCAACTCATTAATACATGTCCTCACATTGAGTGAATTTGACATTTCTTTTTGACTTGATTTCTCATCCACTCTCACTAATCTTAGCGGAGGAGAATTTGTAAAAATCAAAGGAATATTCAAAAAGTAACAATTGTATAGTAAATATTTATTTAATTAATTTAGAATTTAGAATATGAAATATTATTTTTATTTTTAAATAATTATTTTTTAAAGAAAATAATAAATAAGTATATTAACTAATTTTTAATAATTATTTGTGTAAGTTGATTAAAATCATAAATAGGTATGCTAAATTCATAAATGAATAGATAATTTATAATACTAAATTATTAATTATTATTTAAGTTTATTTTTTATAAGTAATTATTGATATACAATTAAGTGTTTAATTTTTATTATTCAAATGGTTTTGGAAACAAAATACAAGATATTTAGACATAGTGTTAGAATTAAGTTTAAAATAATTATTTAAAATATAATTGGTAATGCTCTATGTAGCAATCATTGACTATTGAATTATACTAGTGGAAGTGAAATGAAAAGGGCTAGTGATTAATATCAGTGTCATAAATATAATAAGTTTGCCTTTACATAATAAAATAATAGTGTATCTTTACAACAATTATCCATCCTGCCTACAAACTTATAGTTAGGTTATGAAATAATATATGCATGTCCTTTCTAGCACTTACTATTGCTTACAATAAAGCAAAGTAGTAGAAAGTATTGTAACTTGTTCTTGTGAGTATTTACTAGATGACATTTGATGTTGAAAATTGCTTCCCTTCCATCTATTATGTTTTTTTTTAGCTTTCTCATTTTTGTTCCCTTTTACCAAAAAAGAGCAAAAAAAATGAAGAAAATTAAAATATATACCTAACCATTCCCATGGCTTATTCTATTGACTAAATAATAATTTTTTTAGAGGTATCTTATTGATTCTTTTTTTTTTTTGCTAAAGCAAGTGTTGTACCTTCTATTTCATTAAATCGGAAAACAAATTACATAAAATACAACAGTTCTAAAGGAACTATGGGCCAAAGAAATATCAAACCACTTAAAGCCTACGTCACCGAGCTAAAGGCTTAAAAGCCGAGACAAGATCCCATAAACAAAACTGCAAAACCCACGAAATACAAACAAAATTCGAGACCGTTCGATCCCCCCTTAGAGATCAGACGGCCAAGGCTTAAATCGGGGCGAGAACATGCACCCACTTTAAAATTAGAAACAGAACCGATGAGGAAATTGGGACTGTTCTAAAAGGATTTAGAGTCTGAATAGGGGAATAATCCTCGAGCATGTAGTCTACCTGAAATCCACCGATACCCATCATGAAGCGCAACAAGCACAGAAGATATCGCACACCCGGACCTGCATACTTTACCTCGATCATCGAATCTCCTCACCAGATCAAACGGCGGAGGATAATATCACAAGACCTAAAAGCACGGAAAATGACCATGCGATAAATGCCTTGGACCCACCAACATGCACGCTTAATCTTGACAGTGGATTCGTCGTGTTTGATCCAACGGTTGTGGGACATATCGCACGCGCCAAAGTAACGAGAATTACCGCGCGATGAGGGCGATATTCCTTCCCGTCCCTTGGCCACATGTTGCTTTGTGAGTGGAATCTCTCCCAACTCTGAAAAACCACTTTCAGCTTGAAGGCCCTGCGATAAACCAGAAACCACCTAGTGAGCAGTCTTGCCACCACAAAAAGAAAAACCAGGGTTTTTGAGTCTGCGCGATAAATGCCCTGGACCGACCAACATGCTCGCTTAATCTTGACCGTAGATTCATCGTGCTTGATCCAACGATTGTGGAACATATCGCTCGCGCCAAAAGCACCGAGAATTACCGCATGATGAGGGCAGTAATCCTTCCCATCCCTTGGCCACGTGTTGCTTCATGAGTGGAATCGCTCCCAACTCCGAAAAAGCGCTTCCAGCTTGAAGGCCCTGCGATAATCCAGAAACCACCCTGCGAGCAGTATTGCTACCACAGAGAGAAAAACTGGGGGGTTGAGTCTGCCGAGAAAGCCAGGAATTCGATCCCTCACATCAACCCATCTCCTCGGGCTATTGAACCAAAGGAAGATGAAAATTCCTCCGTCCAGCCTTCTATTCAAGAAACAACATCTACCAAGCAACCTCCTCCAGAGACTTATATGTTTTTTCTTGCCAGGGTTGAGGAGGCCGACAATGACTTGCATCCCCAAAATGACCTCACTTCAGAAATAACACTTCATAAATAAACCAAAACATTTCATCAATAGACCAAATCAATTAGACCTCGTCTCTGTGGCTTTGTTGCGAGACACCATTCTATCCTCATTCGCCTGTTCTTGAGATAACGCCTTTAATCTATTTTGAGGCATCTCTTGCCAACTTAGCTCGACCTTGCTTTTGGTGCAAAGAACCCCTTGATTGACCAGGATATCCGCCAATTTATTTTCCATTCTTAGCGCATGGGTAAAACTCACGGTACGTAAGCCCAGGAGGTGAAGTTGAATCCGTTGAAAGACTTGAAGCAACTTGTAGTGTTTTGAGACTTTTTCTGGCTCCGTGCCATAGCTGATTCTCTTGAACGAGTTAATGATTAACTCAGAATCAGCTTCAACTATTATGTTTTGGAGATTATTCTACTTCAAGGATTCTAAAAAATGCTCAAGAGCCATTAATTCCACCATATTATTTGTGGCTCTTCCCAGATGGCAATGGAAAATAAAAAGGATACAACTATTGTCATCCCTTAACACCCCTCCAAAGCTAGCAATACCTGGGTTGCCTTTTGAGGCCCCATCAATGTTGTATTTCAAAAAACCCCGTTGGGGGGGGGGGGTGCCAGTAATCCTAATTAGTATCCAGTTTCGTTACCTTCCTATCCAAGCCCTGTGGTATAAGCCCCTACATACCCAACTGAAGAAGCATCTGCATTTCAGCTTCTGAAGGTCGATTCTTTGGGGAAGTTCTCACAATAGTACCTACCATCTCCTTAAGCTGTCTTAAGATCTGCTCAAAAGTGCGTTGGGAGGAAATTTTTTCATTTTTGAAGATTCTATTGTTCCTTTATTTCCAGACATTCCATATTATGAAGCTAGGCATTAAAGCCCAAGCTAAGCAAAGAAATTCATAATCAGAGAAGTTTCGTCTTCAGTTATTTAGGGTGTTGATAATGCTTCCTTTGTCCATGTCTGTCTGTTAGAAAATAGTGGCAAAAGTATCCCACAAAATGGAGGTGAAAATACAATCATTGAGAAGGTGCTCCATCGTTTCCTACTGGGCCTCACAGAGTTGGCATCTGGAAGGGCCCAGAACACCCCTCTTCTGAATGTTTTCCCAAGTCAGAATTTTCTTATGATGAACCAGCCACATGAAGAGTTTGATCTTCATCCATCCTTGATGCCTCCATAGGTTCTACCAAATCCTGTCTGATACATTGGAGTCCAGCTCAAGGAGTTTGGATTTTGCCTCCTTAAGATTGAATGTACCTTCATTATTGTTACCCCATCTAAGTTGGTCATGCCCACCTGTCACTAAAATTTTCCTTTGGTCCAACATTTTCATAAGTGCCTCAGCTTTTTCTTTCAAGGGGCTATCATCTCTGTAATCTATATTCTTCTAGGTTCTCCATTTTCCTTCACTATTGGTTTGATCCCAAATTTTTTTTACCCTAAGAAACCCTTTGGTATCAGTTTCTTTCTTGAGGTCCAGAAAGTCCTCTCTTAATAGTGTAGGTTCTTGTTGCCATTTATCCTCCAACACAAAGCAAGATCTCCCTCTCTGATTTCCTAGAAACTATTTTTTTGTACTAAGCTTCTATTCTCCCAGGCCTTATTCCAGATGTGTGAGCCTTTTATGATGCCATTCATCCTTATGTGATCATTGTCTTGCCAAGTGCTGGCATATTTTTCTTTCCAGATACTAGCCCACTAAGCCTTTGGATCTTTTACCTAACGCCACCATAATTTGGCCCCTAAGACTTTGCTTAGTACTTTCGGATCATCCAATCCAAGACCCCCATGATCTTTAGGTTTGCAAATCTTATCCCAGGCTACTAAGGCCCATTTCTTTCTCTACTCCCCCTTACCCCAAAGAAAGTCTCTTTGAATGGTTCTAAATTGTTGCAAAACTCGTTTTGGAGCTGGAAGGGCTGATAGCATGAAGACGGGGATAGATTGAAGAATAGATTTTGTAAGCACTAACCAACCAGCTAAGTTTAAAGATCGAGTAGTCCATTTCCTAATTTTATCCTGCACCTTGTTAATTACCAGCTCCCAAATGCTCTTGTGCAAAGGTTTATCAGTTAGAGGAACTCCCAAATATTTGGAGGGAAGGACATCCCTTTGAAAGCCCAGAATTCTGGAGATATTTCTCTGAATAGCAATATTGGTATTAAAGAAAAAAATCTTAGATTTGGAGAGATTAACTTCCACACCTGTAGCCATTGAAAATTCACACAGGATTTGTTTATAGGCTAGAGCTTCTTTGACCATGGGGATTCCCTGCAACATGGTATCATCAACAAATTGTTGATGGGACAAAGCCTGTCCAGACTCCGAAAGTTAGAGCCCCTTGATGTTGCCAACTTCTTTCGCATGCTTGATTGACCGACCAAGTCCTTCCATCATGAAGATGAAGAGAAAGGAAGAGAGCGGATCTCCCTGCCTGAGGCCTCTTGAAGGAGTAAAAGTCTTGGAGGGAGACCCATTAACCAGAATTGAAAAGCTAGAAGAAGTCACCAGGGCCATGACCCATCTTACCCAGTTATGATCAAACCCAAAAGATATAAGGACCTTCCTGATATAGGTCCAACTCAACTTATCGTAAGCTTTGGCTAAGTCAAATTGCATGATCATGCCAGCCTTCCTGTTGCTTAACAATGAGTGCACCACCTCATGCGCTTGACTGATGTTATTGAGAATTTGTCTGCCCTCCACATAACCAGATTGCTCCATAGAAACTATAATAGGAAGAAGTAGTTTGAGTTTATTGGCAACAACCTTAGAAATTATCTTGCCACATTGTACAAAGCTATGGATATAAACCTGTCAGGAGTCTAAGCATTGTCCTGTTTGGGGATCAAGGAGATGAAGGAAGTATCGAGCACCTTCAAAATGGTTCTATTCATTCTGGAATCCTCCACCACATTCAAAATGTCTTGTTTAACAATGTTCCAACAAGCTTTAAAAAAATCCACATTGAAACCATCAGGGCCTGGTGCTTTACCATTTTGCATTTCTTTGATGACCTCACTAACCTCCTCTTCAGTCACTGGCCTATTAAGATTGAAGTTATCCTCTCTTGTTACAAGCCTAGTATATGCCTTGTTAAGCCCTGATAGAATGATCTCTGTCTGAAATGGTTTCCTTTGCTATACCTCAAAAGTGTTGGAGTAACACAGTTTCTATTTCTTCATGAGAATTAAGAAGATGACCTCCCTCGTCCTTAATCGTAGAGATCCTATTATGAGATCTGTTCACCATGGTGGATCTGTGGAAAAATCCAGTGTTTCACTCCCCTTCTTTTAGCCATTGAACTCTAGATTTTTGTCTCCAAAATATTTCCTCTTGTTTACATAAATTCTCCCAGTCTTGATGATGTTTGGTGTCTTGATCATTTCCGACTTTGTCAAAGCCATCCTTGATAAGGGCTTGATTGAGTTCCTGCATTTTATCTTCAACAGCTTTTTTCACTTCAAAAATATTTCCAAATTCATTCTTGTTCCAGTCTTTAAGTCTAAGCTTGATGTGCTTTAGTCTTTTGTGTAGCAGAAACATTCTTGTACCTTGAATATGAAGATCTTCTGTCGACCATTTTGCAATGTTGCTGATGAAATCTGGGTGGGTGAGCTAGATGTTCTCAAATCTAAAAGGTCTATTCTTGGGGGTGCCAATGCCTTGAACCTCAAGTTGTACAGGCCAATGGTCTGAGCCTCCAAAGGGGAGAATTCTCGCTATCATTTCCTTGTTGGTGAGAATAAGGTCCTCTAAGATTATGAATCTGTCTAACTTTGAGGCTACTTGAAACTCTCCTACTCTTTTATTGTTCCAAGTAAAGAGGGCATTACTTATATCCGTGTCAACTAGCTTCATACTATCTATAAAAGTTTGAAATGCTATGGAGTCTTTGCTTAAAGTTTGGTTCCTCCTTTTTTCTCCGAAAGTGATTTGATCATGTTGAAGTCCCCACCCATGATCCATGGACTCCTACATGTCTATCTCTTAGATCCATAAGAGAATCTAGAAACCTGAGTTTATCATCCATTCTTTGACGGCCATAAACATTTGTGACCAGATAAGTCTCCCTATCTCCCACAGGCTGAATAACCACTGATAAATAATTCCTAGATGCCTCAGCATCTATTATGCCAAGCTTTTGGGAGTTCCAAAGAGTGAGTATCCTGCTGTATTATCTGCTTTAACTTCTAGAAACTCAAATCTATTGAGCCATTTGCTGTGAATCTCTTTTATTTTTTGAATGGAACATTTAGTTTCCTGGATAAAGATCATATCCAGAGCTTTTTATTTCATTCTATTGCTAAGTATTCTTTGTTTTCTTTTACTACTTAGACCTCTGATATTCCAAGTTGTGAACTTCATTATTAAAGATTTGTAAAGGAGTAACTAGTTAGGTCTTTCATCTTACCTGAATCTATCATTAGTTTTCCACATTGCATCAATAACTCATTTTGCGTTTTTCTACCTCTTTTCTTTCCTAGGTTTCTAGGAGCTAATCCTAGTGTGGCTTTCATAGTTTTCACACCTTTGTTGTCTTGTCTTTCACTGTTTCTTTGCCTTTCCAACCCTTTAGCCTGCGTTTTCCATAGGAATAGTTGTTTTACTCTTTTGAACTCTTCTTGAGGTACTGAGTCTGTGTTTCCGGGAAAACTAGTGTCTTTTCGATCTGCTAGCCCTCTAGGATTGGCAGCTATCCTAGAAACAAAAAATCAAAGCAATTTGGGATTTCCTCTATGTATGATAGATAAGACGGAGGCAAAGGAACCAACCTAAATCTTCTTCTTGACTCCTTGCTTGATTTCTCCCCCCCTTGATAGAGCTTGCAACTCTTCTCCTACTTATCCCACTTAATGAATACATGTAGAGGCAAAGTAACAAAACACCATCAAAGCATCTCGATATATTATATCATAAGCATTGCAGAATCAGAAATACAATGAACATACAATGGCATTCACAAATAAAAACATTCACAAACACACGAATGTATGGAGGAAAACTCAAAGAACTTTATTAAAATAGAAGGGAGAATTACAACCCAGCTGTCTGATCCAACATCATCCTCCCACCATCAAAGCCCTCTTCACCTCAGGAAAAGCAAGATCACCCAACAATACAATACTCCTTCTCAAAGACAAACTATCAGCACTTCCCTACAAATTGTGAAATTCCCACCTCCATATCTCTCAGATGAGGGATCCATTTATAGATGACTGCAAGGGTGTGAGTCATCTCTGGGTTTTTGATTAGTGTAATTCTACTTGTTGTTCTTGGTTCCACTTGGAGATTTCTTGGATTTCTTACTCATCCCTGGGCAAATTCAGAGAGGCAAGTGTCATAGGAGAAGTTTCTAGAAGATTCCATGAGCATCCACTTAGCAAACTGTCTCAGACATTTGTCCATTCTCGTTCATCGTACCCCACAGAAGGCCTCTTTAGTATGCATTTCACCTAGCTAGTGTAGGAGTCAGTATGCATCGCACCCTGACAGTGGAGCAGTCAGTATGGTCCAGTTTTGGCCAGTTCTGAGTTGTTTTTCAGGTGGAACTTCTGGGGAATGATGTCATCATTTGACCATGATCCTTTAGGGTATGAAACAACACTTTTAGGGGTTAAAGAGCCCTTGGTTTATCGACATATAATATTTGGGTTGCAGTGCCCAAATATGTCTATAACAGTGCCCCCTAAAGCATGAAGTCATAAATCTTTTGATGTTCGGTGAAATGCTTTATCATGAGGATTCGAGGTATTCGACCTGGAAGGTGACCTGTATAAGATACAATAAAATACATCATCACAATATAATTTTCCATGATCTAGCTGAGGTGGGCATTCCCATGCTCAACTTTATAAATTCATTTTCATGTACATAGAACAGATAATCATCTGCAATTGTAGACTGGTGATTCTTTATATGTAGAGTCATCATCCCTTAGCTTGGATGATCATCTATGTAGCTTCTATGTACATTTGATGTCCTTATATTCTTGAATATATTGCAGCCCGGATGGATGAAACTAGATCCAGGGTCTTCAAACTCGTTCAATCTTTGCCCGATGCACAAGTCGATCCATGTGAAAAGATGTCCTGAAGTCGAACATGGATAAACATCACCTAATTACCAGCCAATAATGTAAGTTGTTAACAGACGCAAGTGGAATCACCAATAATGATAATGACCCTCAAGGTACTACAGTAAAATTCACGTGGTGTGAATATATGATCCAATTTCGAACACCGTGCAAAATCTTTCGGTCGAAGGCCATTGATGTAAACATGTCACTGGAAGTAAGAAACTTGTCATTGAGGCATGCAAGCTTCAAATTACTGAAAGGGTTGATTCTAAGCCAACTTCTTGGATAATGAGTTGATCTCGACAAGAAGTGACCCGTCGTAGGAGGGCCTTAATGTATCCCACATCAATGACATGAAACGAAGCAAATGATTTTCTGGAGGTGAAAAACGATATGACGATACAAGGTTCAGGAATGGCGGTCATGAAAAATGGAGGGTGAAGGTATTGCAGTGGATGAGGCATTAACTGGATGGTGAATTCTCTGAATGACTTCTCTTGAACATATCAGCGACACTGAGATGGATTGGTAGCGTTAACCCCAAAAGATGGATGGTATGGAGGACCAATGGTGATATGACTGGTGAACGGAATAACCCAACCCGACTTAATCATGGTGATGGAATAAAAGTGTCATGTTCAAGAGCGACCTGCTACCAATAAAATTCTTTAAGTTTTCTTCCCTTTTTCCCCAGTCATTGCTAACCAGTACCTCTTTATTTTTGTCAAGCTTGAGGAGGATAACATATGCTTGTTCTATAATTTGCCCTTCGGGCAAACCTGTCGCTATGTTTTAGCGAGCCTAGCGATAATGAAACTCGTTCTTGTTTGGGTGGACAAGTTTGTTGCTATTGTTTTAACAAGTTTAACGACAAGGATAACTCGGTCCTTTTCATGTTTTAGAGAGTTTGAAAAGGGACGAAAAGGAAACTCCAGTAGTGATTTTTTGTAGCATAATCCCTTAAGTCCGAAAAAGGATAAAATAATACGAAAGGGATGATTTTTAGATAACTTTAGTGAGTCGAAAAGATAAGCGCTTGAACTTTTTCATGAGATAATCCCTTAGGTTTGAAAAATATTAAAATATACAAGAGGGATGGAACTTCCCCTTACTTTAACGAGCTGGAAAGGCCAATAGCTCAATAATCTTTTCATATTTAACAAGTCTGAAAAGAGTTTAAAGGAGACTCGTTTTTGAGGAACGAGTGGCGTTTTAGGGTAGCAAATGATTCTGGGTAAGCTTGGAATTTATCAAAACATGGTGATGTGAAGAGGGTGGCTAACAGGACCACTCGTCGCAACTATTCCTCAAAAAGGTAAACAATAAAGTGGAAGTGTATGATCGGCCAAAAGAATGGAGGTGATGACAGGAGCACAACCAAGGCTGAAAAGGCCAATATTATGGCAATCAAAAAGGTTATTTACCAAAGGTGGATTCATTTTTTAACGATCTTGAACTTTGGGGGAACATATGCTTAGTGGTAGGTTTATTTTTTAACGAGCTTGAACCATTCGAGAACATTGCTCATGGTGGTAGGTTTATTTTCTTAACGAGCTTGAACCATATGACAACATTGGTCATTGACTGGTTCATTTTTTAATGAGCTTGAACCGTGGGATAACATATGCTCAGTTTCTTTTTATGTGAGCTAGAAATGACAAAACTAAAAAGCTAAAAAGCTAGAAAAAACTAAAAATCTAAGGAACTACTGAGGTTAGGTAGGATGGTTTCATCAACAGCTCGACAAAACAATTCCTTTGCTTCGTCTGCGGTGCAGACAAAGGTGAATGGTGTGTCAGACCAATCACCTAACCTAAGAAGTTGAAAAAATAAAAAACTAAAAAGCTAAAAAGCTAAAAAATGAAATTGGTCGTTTTTATCTTGCATAAAAAGGTTTGCATGCCTCCAGGCATCGAGAAAAGGAGAGTTTCTAGTAACCATATGGAAATCACTGTGGTTAAGTAGGATGGTTTTAGTCGGCGGTCAAAACACTTCTTGGGCTTTGTCCATCAAATAGACAAAGGTGAATGGTGTGAGATAACACTTCCAATCACATAACCTATAGGGAAACTTATCTTTTCATCATGGTTTATCTGCCGAAGCAGACTAGGGTGCATGCCCCTTAAGCTTCGTTACATTCATTGGACTACTCGAGGTAATTAGGTGGATGGAATGAAGGTTGAAGAGACATTCTCGAAGAAAAAGTACCATTTAGGGATGATGTTTGACTTGAAGCTGTGTTTGAACCGAGAAACAAAAGTTGGCCAATAATGACAATTTTACCTTCATGTGGGAAACACATCACTCGAAAGAGTGTTGAAACAATAGCTTCCATGTTCTAAACATAGTCACGCCTGAGGAGTAGATTGTAATATAACGGTCCTTGGACTACCATCATGTTCAAGTGAAAAAAATTTCTTCTCAATGTAATTGGTAACTTAGGAAGGATCCCTAATGGTCGACTGGTTCCTTTGTTAAAGCCTAACAAATTCTGAGTAACAGGCATAAGCGATAGCGAACCAAGCGCTTTCCAAGCAGTTGAGGAAAGGATACTCACTAATGCCCCTTCATCATTTTGTAAACTTGTACTATCATCTGGAATGGTACATTAGAAGGAAGGCAGGATCTTGCTAGTCGATTCTAATCAAAGGAAGTAACTACACTGCTTGGAGGGGGTATCAAATAAATGGTTGAATTAACCCCTTTAGTAGGGGGAACTGGGGTATTCTCTTCCTGTTGCGAAGGAATGGGTGGATTGCCCCCAAGTTCATCAAACTCTAAAGTAACAAAAAGAATTTGAACAATATCGTTATCACTCTCTTTGGGAATGGTATCATCTGAAGGTGGATCTTCTAAAGGTACAATTGGGTCGACTGCCATCTTGACCTGTTGAATTTGGTCTGGTACGGACTCAGAAGATTCATTTTTAGTGATAGGTGCTTTGACCGATGGTTGAGTTAAGTCAGTCGGATTTTCAACTAGTAAAGGACTTGGGGAGAGTTTCCTGTATCCAGGTGGAAGTCGCTGTGGTGAAGAAGGACGGTTATGCAAGAATCTTTTGGCTTCATCCAAAAAAGGACAACGGGGAAGGGTATGGTCCCCTTCACATAAGCTACATGGAGTTTTGAATCTTCCTTTCTATCCATTATTACTAGTTGATGGTGTGTTGGAAACATGATCACCAGAGGTTGATGACACCTATTGGTGTGAACGGGGGGACCATTCTCTCAAGATCCGAGGAATGCACGGACATTCTCGATGAAAATGGTCTCCTTTCCAAATTATGCATGGATGTCTGGGTTTAGAAAGTTCAGTGTGTGGATTTTCACCAGATGCTGCATGGTTGCCCCCTTGCTTAACTGACTTCTTCTTCTTCTCCTTCCCTTTCTTCTTCTTCTCAGTCACCCGGTTACTAGCATCACTACTTTCACCAAGAAAAGAGGAAGAAGGGGAGGGAGAAACAAATGAAGAAGAAGGCGAAGGGTAAACTTCAATATTAACTGGTTGCTGATTCGATTGTTGAGGAATTACGGTATTTTGAATGACAGAGGTTGAGAAAATCCAGACTGGTAGGCCAATTGTGATTCCCGGGAGGGACAGTGTGGCCATATATGGAGCACCAATATTTCCCCAAGAAGAAAATGGACTAGAATTCCTTTCCAAAGGGATTCCTTGATTGGTTGAATCCATTATCTCAACCTAAGATCAACGAAGGAATAGGGATGTTATTTCGAATTTAATAAATTTTAATGACGCTTTGACACAACTTTTCTTTTTCAATTTTTAAGAGTCGAGAAAAAGCTAAAGATGACTCTAGTCCCCTTCGATTTTTAATGAGCTTGAAGTGACAAGTGCTCAGATGGACCTTTTCGTTTATGGAGTCGAAAAGGAACAAAAGTGACTACTCTGGAAATCTAGACAGAGGGGTTACTAAACCAATCGCAAAACTGCAATATAAACCTTGGTGATAAATTAAAGAGAAATTACCAAGGACTTATTTACGGTAGTCAATCTTCCCGAATGTTGTGTTCAGTGCATTGCGATCGATAGGGTGACAGACATGGCTTCCTATGGATAAAGGATGTAAGCCTATTGTGGTCTCCCAATATATACACGATGGTACAGGGAGAACAAGTCCGTGCTAGCACTTGTCATATCAAAGAGGAGGAATCACCCAACCTTTGATGAAAATGATAGTTACTAGATTTTATGATGCCGGAACACGTCTCTAGCCTACACCTCTGGATGTGTTGTGTTAGGTTCCAAAGCATTGTTAAGTTCATTGAAATTTATTTTAAAGTTGATCTTGTTTAGAAGTTTGGCTTTCAATGGTTCACAGCATGATGTAGATGTAAAATTCCTAAATGCAATCTACAATGATAAAAAATCATTGTTTATTTTTAGCAATGAAGATCCTAGCTACTAAGGAAAGAAGATTATGATTCTTTCAAACAAAGAGCAAAGAGCACACACTAAATGCACCTTCCTAAATCATTTTTTGCACGCAAGCTAAATGAAAATGCAAAAGCATGTATTTGTTTTTCGTTCTCTTAATGTGAGGAATGCCAAAAAAGAGAACTAAGTATAGATCTGAAACATTTCACTCAAAGTGAAATTTCGACAATTTCTTTTCAAAATGGAAAGGAAGACTAAACGACACTTTTCAATTTCGAATAGAAAATTATTTCGACACTTCGAATAACAACAAATCAAATCAAATATATGACAAAATGTTGAATCGAATATTCGAAGAAGGAAGACTTTACGACACTTCTCTTTTTGACACAAAACGACAGTTACGACACTTTTGCACCAAAACGACAGATCGATTTAAGTAACGTTCGACAAAGGATTGTAAATTATGGAAAAATACATAAAAAATTTACTAATCCTGATCGATGGAGGCTAAACAATGTAATGCAAGCAGGATTCAACAATGAGATACTGTTCATAAGCAGCAAAAAGCAACTAAACAGAGCTGAAAACAAAGACAAAAAACCCCAAATTTCAAGGAGAGAAATAGGCTCAGTCAGTCATCGCACCTGGGCTTCACAGAAACATGGATACATCGCACCTGCTACACTCAGGAAGTGTGATGTAGACTGGCTTCCAGTGACAGACAGTGCGATCGGCCAGGGAGCGTAATTGAGATGGGTTTTGGCTCAAATTTGTAGCGGATTTCAGTGAGTTAAGCTAAGCTATGATGGAAAGTAAAGAGAAAAGTACAGGGGTATGATCTTGAGAGGTTAATGAGCTACCAAAAGGGCATCTAGAATGGTTGTAAGTCAGATGTTCAATTCATAAACTAAGCCAGAGATTGACTGAAGTAGCATTCATCTACTTTGAAATTGCAGAGCAAGAGCAATTCGAAGGCTATCTAGCTAACTTCAAGCTCCGTCTATAGTTTATAAAGCAAACAACAACAAAAAACAAGTAAACTGTTCGTTCCCCAGTGGAGTCGCCATTTTGTTTCCAGGAAAACTAGTGTCTTTTTGATCTGCTAGCCCTCTAGGATTGGCAGCTATCCTAGAAACAAACAATCAAAGCAATTTGGGATTTCCTCTATGTATGATATATAAGAGAGAGGCAAAGGAATGAACTTGAATCTTCCGCTTGACTCCTTGCTTGATTTCTCTCCCCCTTGATAGAGCTTGCAACTGTTCTCCTACTTATCCCGCTTAAAGAATACCTGTAGAGGCAAAGTAACAAAACACCATCAAAGCCTCTCGATCTATTATATCATAAGCATTGTAGAATCAAAAATACAATGAACATACAATGGCATTCACAAATAACAACATTCACAAATACACGATTGTATGGAGGAAAACTCAAAGAATTTTATTAAAACAGAAGGGAGAATTACAACCCAATTGTCTGATTCAGCATCATCCTCCCAACATCAAATCCCTCTTCACCTTGAATGAAAATCAAGATCACCCAACAATACAATACTCCTTCTCAAAGGCAAACTATCATCTCTTCCCTACAAATTACAAAATTCCTACCTCCAGATCTCTTAGATGAGGGATCAATTTATAGATGTCTACAAGGGAGTGAGTCATCTTTGGGTTTTTTATTAGTGTCATTCCATTTGTTGTTCTTGGTTCCGCTTGGAGATTTATTGGATCTCTTACTCATCCCTGGGCGAATTCAGAGTTGCAAGTGTCATAGGAGAAGTTTCTAGAAGATTCCATGAGCATCCACTTCGCAAACTATCTCAGACATTTGTCCATTCTCACTCATCGCACCCCACATAAGGCCTCTTCAGTATGCATCGCACCCTGATGATGGAGCAGTCAGTATGATCCAGTTTTGGCCAGTCTTGAGTGGTTTTTTAGGTGGAACTTCTGGGGAATGATGTAATCAGTTGATCATGATCCTTTAGGGTATGAAACAACACTTTTAGGGGTTAAAGAGCCCTTGGTTTATCGACATATAAGATTTGGGTTGCAGTGCCCAAATATGTCTATAACAGTCTACCCCTCCCATGGTTCCTTGTTTCAAGAACCTTCCAGATCTAGTTGTTCTCTATCAAGAACCTCCTACAGTTCATGATCCTTTGTTTCCATCTCACTCTGGGTCATCTCTTGGTCCATCTCAAGTTCTTCATCGCTCAGCATAGCCTTTTTCTATTTATTACTATCCTGTGTGTGTTCCCTATCTTCTTCTTTCTCCTTTTTCTCTGGGCTACCTTCCATTACTTGATCTACTTTTGTTATCTCTTCCTCTTCTTCGAGAACTTGGAACATGTTCAGATCGGCCTTTTTCCCTCCTGTTTGTTGTTGTTTTTGCCCCTGTTTGCCCCCTTTTTCTCTATATCCCACTTTGTGAAAGTTTTCAGTATCTTTCATTATAGTTGCTTTACTTCTGTTCTCTATTTTACTGAGAGGGAAGTCTCTAAATAGATGCCCATGCTCATGGAACCTACAACATTTGAAGGGAATATGTTCATAATCTACTATTTGCACCCATTCTTCATCAAAAACTTCCAATATGACCTCATCCGGTAGAGCTCCAAAGAGATCCATCTCCACACATATCCGTATGAAGGAAGTGTATTTTCCCCTTCTGGTGGCCTCAGAGGCTTTGACAAAACACCCTAGCTTATTTCCTATGGCAGATAATGATTATGTTTGCCAATAATCAAGAGGTAGGGAGTAGAGTCTTACCCAGACCGGGACTGAAGTGAAAGTCTCTAGCTCCGCGACAAAATTCATCATCCACAGCCACATGTAGAGGCCTGTTGCAGCGTAGAATTAGGTTCCTCCTTCAAACACCCTGTCTTTGTCCTCAATATTTGTAAAGACCACATTGAAGAAACCCTTTGACCCAAGATGTAGGTCTATTCTTCCTTTTGGTTTCCAGTGGTATTTAATCCACGTTTGCAATGCCTTTTCAGTGGGCCATATACAAATGATAGCATAGGTCCGCACGTGTTCCCTGTGCCCCTGCAGAGCAGGATCATTTAAAACTACTCTAGGAGTGACATCAGCCTTGGGTTTACATGGCCCATTTTGTGCCTTATTTTCTGCTCCCTGTTTCGTGTCTTCTTCCTCATTGTCTTTTGTGTTGTTTTCCTCCCTTGGTTTGGTAAAATCTTGATCCTCTTCTATGTTCCTTTTCCCTTCTCCTGAAGGACCTTTGACAGATTCTATTGGTTTCTTACCTCGGTTGGCCACTGCCTGCTTGTAGGAGGGAGTGGATCTCCCCCCTTTGCACACCTCCATGGAGCTCAGAAGCCTGAAACCCTAGCTCTTCTTCTGCATCGTTTCTCCCCACCCCTTTCCCTCCATCGAGGTATCTTATTGATTCAATATATATACATACATACATACATACATATACAGATATATATATCTATATATATATATATATATATATATATATATATATATATATATATATATATATATATATATATATCACATTCATGCTCCTAGTGTGGTTCCTCTAACAATTCCTCCACAATCTTCCTTCAACTACCAAGAAAAATTACCTCAACCATCGGTTAGATTTCTATCCCCTTTTCCATATATTCAACTTGTCCATTCATGTTCTAGTCCTTCCCTTCTCTTCATTAACTCCACTCACCACTTCATCTTTCTAAAATAATCTCCCATACCTTGCCCTTCCACCACTTTTCAAATATTACACCTCACTTCTTATACTGCTCTTCTTTCCCTTGATATTATGCCTCTTCCATAATACATTTGAATTTAACTATTCATTCTTTTGGATTCATCGTAGACTACTATCAAGCACAAGTTCTTATGCTATCATGATTGGTGCGTTAAAAGGAATATAGGCTCGTTTCACCAAAGCCATCTTAGCTTAGGTTACAATTTCTTTTACCATCCTTCCAAAAGCTCTATTCTTGAACTCCTCC
The DNA here is from genome assembly GCA_031772625.1 of Pinus tabuliformis. Classification (NCBI taxonomy): domain Eukaryota; kingdom Viridiplantae; phylum Streptophyta; class Pinopsida; order Pinales; family Pinaceae; genus Pinus; species Pinus tabuliformis. The sequence continues at coordinate 2,076,240,055 of CM062817.1, read as the reverse complement.
TCTACTTGTGAAAAATATTGGCTAAATTTAGTTGCAAATTTAGTAATGTATCCTTCTATTATGATTTTAACATGAAAATTAACAACTCTTACAACTTCAAAATTGACTATATACAATACAATTAGGTTCTAAACATTTCACTAAATCCCTTTCCTCACTTTCTAAGCTAGTCAAGGATGCTTCCCTACTCTACTCATGTCGTTAAAAAACAACACTAGTGATTATAGTGAGATGACATCATAGTTGTCATGGTAATCATGCAATAATGCACATTTACAACCTTGGCATATTGACTCAAAAATAGGTTTATTTTTATAAAATAATGATGCTCCACATATCCCTAGGTTAACATGGAAATAATACTTCCAAAACCATACAAAATTCATGATAATATCCCATGATGAAACCATTTTTTCTATCAATTTGAGGCCTAGATACAAATCGATGTCCAACAAGTGGTTCATTGTTATCTAGGTACTAGCATTTTCAATCCCCTTGATGGGAGATGTTTCACCCACATTATGCCCAGCCATAAATGGTTGTCTATGGATTTAATTAATATAGCTAACATGATCAATGTCCATCCTAACACTCATCCTTAGAAAACAATCAATATTATAGACCATTGATCACCATACCAAAATCACCACATAAAGAGTTAATTGATAACCACTATCTCTAATAAACCATTCTAACCAATAGGCACAATAACTTATCCAATAGAAGGATAGTCATTTAGTAGAATAATTAAACAACAAAATTAAATTTATCATAACCATAAACTATAATTTGAAAGGAGAGCCTTATTCTATTGATTTGCATTATAATCTAGTACATCATGACCTAGTCTTCATTAATGTATAATGTGGAATAACATTATAGAATAGTTTTTAGATCTAATTCATTCAAATATTTGACATTTAAACTTTATTTAACCACTATCTAATCAACATTTATACAATTATTTAATATAATAAAGACATTTATACACATTCACTTGAAGTTGGAAAGGTTGATTCAAAACCATGTATTTGTTGGAGTACTTCAAGCTCCCTTACTAAAAAATTAGGTGATATTTGTCTCACATTTGACTAGGTAGACTCAATTTTTCACCACTCTCTTAACATATATTTTAATATACTATATTTAAACTAGGTTAATTTAACTATATTTTAATCTAACACCGCACATCCATCTTTTCCCGTGAGAGCGTTTCTAGAAGGTAGTTGTACCTTCTGTCGAAAAAATATAATTTTTCCATATAAATCTATACAAATAATAGATTAAAATGAACAAATATGATATTAAATTTTATAAAAAAAAACATCTACAAACAAAGTTCTTATTATCTTTGCCTAGCAAAAAATAATGCAATCATGAATTATATTGCTATTTTAATTGTAATTTTTACTAATATACAATTGTTTGTTTTTATTGTTTTTTACTCTAATTTAACTATATTTAAACTAATCTAGAGTAGCTACTCTATAACCTTTGTTCAAATGTGGGAGTTAGTTCTTGTCTTTCAAAATTCAATAATTAAACTAAGCAATAGGGAATGCTAGCTATGCGGCCTTGTTTTATATTATTACCAAAAGAAAAATGTTTTTCCATAAAACTAAATGGCAGTACTTCATTTGAAATCAATGTTATAAAAAAATCAAATGAAACAAGTCCATGAACTTGACCGGCTGCCATTTGAAAGTGACTGTTATACTAGAATTTAGAAGTATATTGTGAATGATTTTTTTGGGGGTAATGTTGTTAACCTTAATAAAAGCATATTTAATTATTTGATAAAATTTAAATTAAATTATGATATCAAAATATCAAAATTTATTAAATTTATAATTAATTTCATAGAATTATTTTTAATTTATTCAATATATATATATATATATAAAATTAATGCATATATGTTCAAAAATTAAAATAATTATAGAATTTTGTATGTTATTAACACCACACTTTTTTTTCACCATTAATTATTCAGCCATTCCAATATTTTCAAGTTCAACAACAATTAATAAGTATTGAGCAATATCAAGATATTGATAACAATTACTAAAATGGAATATTAATAACCATGGTGAATAATGATTCCAATATTGAGGTTAACTTCATTGTGAAGGAGCTAAATTGCTGCAGATTCTCAACGCAGAGCGTACAAAAACTTGGTGATAATATCATGACAATGCGTACATAACTTTGGTAAATTCTCAAAGCAGAGCGTACAAAAACTTGGTGATAATATCATGACAATGCGTACATAAATTTGGTGGTAACATCATTATAGTACCTGAGCATTCTCAAGAGACGGTGAGCTTTGAGGTCATTTGTAATAAAAATTACAAAGGGTTGTCCACCTCACAAAAATTGTTATTTCCTATTTAAAACACAGAAAGACGTCGCTCTTGTCTAAAACCGAGTGTGAAAACGCGTGGACATTAAAATTTTGAGTAATATTTCAAGTATAGTTTTGAATACCACAAATTGCTGCCACACCAGGGAAAATAACAGGCTTAAGAGCTAACAAGAGAGCTGCTTTGAACAAGATTGAGCCTATAAGGAAGACAAGGCAACTCTTGTTTTTGGTTATTTCCAAAACAAAAGTAGCACAACCATAATTACACATTACATAGGAGGGTTGGGGGGAAACAGTGGTGGGGCTACAAAGAGAACTGCCCTCTCATGTTTGTGGTAGTCGATATGCTGTACCTGGGTCCCCAACATGAAGGTGGTCATTTGTTCATTGAAGTTGCTGCCAAAGGCCACCTAGAGAGTCCAGGAGTTCATTCTAAATGTCTTGGAGGTTGTTGATGTAGGCCACCAATTCATCCCGATCGTCGTAGCACTGCTCCCTCAGAGTTTCCATGCTTAGAAAGAGAGTATTGAGTTGAGCCGCTATGGAGTCCAAGGTAGTAGGGGCCTCTATGTGGCCCTGAGAGTGATCTGGGGATATGGTTTCCTTTGCATCAGAGTGGTGTCTCTCGATCGACTCCAAGCCCGAGCTAGGTATGTATTGTGGCAGACAATTCTCCATACAATGACCGACGACTCCTCTGTGGGCACGACCTCGCTGCCGTGGCATGTAGTCAGCTCATTCTCTGCCTGTTACATCAACTTGGTTGCCCTGAGCAACCCACCACACTAATCGAATACGAACCAAACAAAAAAAACATGGCTTACCTCCTCTGCATTGAAGTTCTTAGCGCAGTGCAATTCCCATGCACCTCCCCAATGTCTGCCTGTGAGCTGAATGGTGCATTGTAGGTTAAGAAGGTAGACTAGCCACTCCTAGAGAAAAGCCACGCCACACATTCTCCACCTAACTGTTGCTCTAGAGGAGAAATTCCTTGCCGGAATAATACCCAAAGTCAGGCAAGGGAAGCAAGAGCCCACCACCCACTCACACTAGCCCTGGTACTGTAATTCCTATCATTGTAGTTTGTCATGTGCTCTCCCGGATCCCACGACCAAAGAGCTTGTGAGTTCCAGTCCCCCGCATACCCTTCAATCCTGAAATCATCCTACACCGTCTCCCCAAGCCTCCGTCTAAGCCAGGATGCCAATACCTCGTTGCTCTCCCTCACCCATCACTCGCTCCTCATTTCCCATGCATTGCAAATGACCACCTTGCTGCCTCCTTCCTGCTTTAAGTAACATTCGCGGGAGATTTCGACTCCCAATAGACATTAAGTCGAGTGTGCCACACGTAGAGGCCCAACTGGCTCCATACTCTAACCCGCCACATGTCTCCTTGATTGTTATCCTTACTTAAAAAAAGTTAAAAAATATATAATAAATAGTGAAATATAATATGGTTAAATATATAAATAAATATTTTTATTTATCAAAAGATAATTAAAACAAAAAATTATCAATAACGTTTATAAAAAGGATGAACTTTTAATAATAATAATAATAATAATAATAATAATAATAATAATAATAATAATAATCATATATTTAATATTAAATTATTATTATATAAAACAAATGTGAGATGTAAGCTTTGTTGAAAAGTACCAAAAAAATATAATAAATAGTTAAATTTAATAAGATTAAATATATTTTGTTAAAAACTAATTATTTGTTGATTATAATATATATATATATTTTATATATATATAATATATATATTATATATATATATATATATAAGTTTAGGTGAATAGTTATCTATTGTAAATTAGGTATTGACACCATTATAATAATTGAATGTATTAATACTATCTCATACATATTATTTAGTAATATTGTGCAAGTATAAAGAAGTAATATATATACAACACATATTATTAGTCTTTGCCAAAGTAAGGTTATAGTAATAGATTTGTCTATTGACCATTGTTTGTTTAGCATTCAATAATGCACGTTATAATGTTTGACTTTGAAAAATAAATATTTGTTTCTGAATTGAGGCTTATGTGATTAGAATTAATTCCATTGAGATGAGGTTTTAAACATCAATACTTAAAATCTCAATCTAATGGACAAGCATATATATATAATCAAAAAGTTATATTTAAACCATTTAATTAGACCAAGTCTTATTGTAACATTTTCATAATACATTCTCATGTTGATAAATATCTCACAAATTTTATACCATAATTTCTGGATGCAATGGCAATATTTTATACAAGTAAAATGGATAGGGATAAGATATAAATAAATATACTTACTCAAATTACTTCGCACCATTATTTAGGTGTTCCTAAGCACGTGAATAAGTATGAGTAAAAAAGTAAAAGTGTAAGTTTACTAGTGGTTAATGCCCACGGAAATTATAGCAAGATTATAGTAATCACTTTGTATGATTTACCTAGTAGCATAATTTATAACTTGAGTGGTATGCATTAAACTACCTTGTAGCATTTATTGTGTATAATGTTATCAAAAATCTTCAAAGATTAATAGTTTGAAGGATAAAACAATTAAAAAAACTTTGTCTATTAGTTATATTTTTTTCTATTTTGGTATTTTCCTTATTTCCAACCACCATTGGGGAGCAATACCATACCACGTGCATTTATATTGGGGATATATATTGAGGAAAAAATGACATAATATATTCAACATATAATAGGGGGTAAAGGGTTTTTATATCGGTAGTATAAAAAATAGAGCTCAAAGTTAATGAAAAAATATAAAGGGGTATAAAAAATGTTAATGAAAAATAGATACCTACAATATCTAGTGAAAGTAGGGGGTTTTTAAATTGAGAAGGTGAATTGGGTTTGTATTGGTAGGGGGTTAAATAATGTGATTTTTAGAGGTATTTTCAAATATGTAGTCAAATTAAGGGTATTGTTTAGTATGCCATTAATGCACATGCTATGTTAGAGGAGGGGGTTCAATAATGTGATTTTTAGAGGTATTTTCCAATATGTAGTCAAATTAAGGGTATTTTTTAGTATGTCATGAATGCATGTGCTATGTTAAAGGTTCATTGAGTGAAGATTGCATGTTTAAGCCCCAAAAGTGACTTCCATCCTCAACCCCTCCCCATGAGGTTTGACGTGCGTCCTAGTGGGGACTAAACCCCACTCAATCCAACTAGTCTACATCTCATGGGTGGTGATAATTTATAATTAAATTTAAATTTTGGAAGGCCTATTCCAAATAAACAAGCATATTGGCTTAATTATAATTTTTAGTCAATATAAAATATAGAACTATAAATAAGCACTATATATTATAATAAACATAATTATTAACCACAAGTGTGCACACCTCTATTTTTCATTAACTAAATCGTAGTTGTTTTCTCCAACCTGTAATGGCCTTAGGGTCTGGAGGGCTTGCAGTTTCCCCTCCTCCTTCTACACTTAACATTACAATCTTCAATACACTGATAACTAGCAGTTTGTGCACCCCTGGGACCAACACCTCTAGGTATGTCAAGAATTTGGATGAAATGCGAAAGATAACATTCCATGTGGCCCAATATTGATCAATGACTTGCAATCTAGCGAAGAGGGGCTTCGTAGGACAATTTATAGGCATCTAGCCATCCCTGAAATTTCTTAACTATTAGATTGATAAAAATTAGAGGTTTTTCATCTGAGACCAGCTCTCAACCACTTCTTGTGGCTAGGGTTTCTTCACATTCCTTTTTGAACACAAGGCAAATAAACATCCTATTTTCTGTGAATTCCTACTTTATGGGAACCTAGGGTTTATACTCAAATTAATGGAGTCTAGATTTTAATCCAAAGAATGATGGACCTTCAACATTTCTTGTCTAGGCTATGCTCCCTTTCCTTCTTTTACATTGTTGGAATGATGAAACCTTCAAATATAAAATACATTGATCATGTTGAGTCTCATGAAGGCATGTTTTCCTATGCTTGAATATACGATGAAGTGGATCTAGATAAAGGTTTACCCTCAATCATTCTCTTATATTTAAATAGTCATTCTTTCATTCAAGGAATGGATTATGATTAATTACCTTTCAAGTGTAAATTGTGCATGAATATGGGAATTGTTGCAAGGAATTATGAATAAAATAGAAGACCAACAAAATCAAGTAGAAGAAGGGGAATAGGTTAGAAATTCTAGAAGACCTTGAAGAGGAAGGATAAATACAGGAAGGCACAAATCAAGAAAATCTAAAAGTTGTTGTGTTGGACAACCATGAAAGAATAAAAAAGAAACACCACTATTAGAAGACATCCCAACTATGAATCAAAATATGAAAGAGATGGAATCAACGAAGGAGGAAGCATTTCTCACCCCTAAATTGCAACACTAGATCCAATTATTGGATTGACGAATGAGAGATCTAGTAAGGAATATGAAAATGAGTAAGGCCCAAATTTTGGCACCAAGAAAGTTGGAAGGAAAGGAAATAAGGCCCTACTAAAGGAAATACCAAATAAAGACAAAGAACAAGAAACAAAACAATGAATCAGCACATCCTTAACCAAAGTGGTTAGAATAGATTTTAAAGGAGGTGATCCACACCCTATTCATGGGCGATTAAGATATAAAAGTAAATAATGAAGATAATCTCCTATAATTGCATAGGACTAGGCTCATACAAAAGGATTTCTGAAGTAAACAACCTTATAAAATATGAAAAGCCTCTATTCCTCTTTCTCCACGAGACAAAAATGGGGGCACAAGAGATGATCCAAAAATGTGGATAGTTTTGGAAAGGAAGTAATGTGCAAGCCATAAGCTCAAGAGGCACTTATGGGGGGCTATGTATGATCTATACAACCTCATTTTTTTGGCTTATTTAGATGGATCATTCACCCCATTTCTTAGCAAATCACCTTCTTCACATTCCTAGTTAGCAAATGTGCTCCATTGTAAACATCTATGTTCCAATTTTTTAGCACAAAAAGTTTCTTTTTGGACCTATATTTGTAATCTAAATGATGTATAATTTACTCACTGTGTTATTTTTGGGGGAGACTTTAGCTTAACACTCCATTCCTAATAGAAGAAAGGTAGACCACTCGCAAGGGATCCTTTAAGGAGCATGTGAATTATCTTATATCCTCTTTGGAACTTGTAGATATTAAACCAATTTTTAAAAACAATTGTGGAGTAACAAAAAGATTGACCTAGGACACATTGCAACGTGCCTTGATTGATTCTTAGTGGACAACCATGTTTTGAGTCAAAATAATTCCTTATCTTATAATATTTTTGTTTGTAATTTGTTGAGGAACGTTAGGAGGAGAAAATACCCTCCCCTATGTTTGTAAAAACTATTTAAAGAGCTCTCAAGCACTAGGCTAGGGGTTTTAAATTTTTACATGGAAAATCCTAGTTACACTTTTGTACTCAGTTCTTCCTTAATATATTCATTGGACCATTTCTTGATTCCATGCTTCAACAGAGCAAAGAAAACTCAATAGTATTATTTGAATTTGTTTTTCTCTAATCTTTAATTAGAATAATTAAAGTGTTTTTATGTTCATGATTTAATGATTGAATAATTCATTATTGATTTATTGTTCCTTTCAGTTTTAAGGAAATCCTCGCCAATGGGGGAAATCCTCCAAAGAGGGCGCGCCAGTTGGCGCTCTGTCTCAGATCTATACCCGCGCCAACCGAGTTTGGGAAAGCTTTTTAACAAACGCATGCGCGAAAGTTTTTTCCTTTCGACTCATGAAGCTTTTTAAGGATAATGCCAATCTCATGGATGTCGAGATTCATCGTATCTCCCTTTCCTCTATCCATAATAGCTTTTTGAGGATAAACCCAATCCCATGGATGTCCTGATTCATCGTATCTCCCTCTCCTTCATCTATAAAAGCTTGTTCCATTGCCTTTGACAAGCTAGTTCGAGCATAGGGAGAATTATACTTTCAGAAATCTAAGAGATTGTTGTAAGAGTCTTCTTTGCATTCATAATCAAAGAGAGAGAGGCTTGTTCCCAATCCCAACAAGATTTGCAAGGCATATGTAGCTGATCACCCAGCCAAAGGAGGATTTGACGTCAGAATTATGGTTGTATTCTTCTTCGTTGTTTATCAATAATAGATGACTATCATTATGGTTCCACTCTTGTTGTTCATTGTAATGATGTTTGAGTTATATCTTTTCTAACTGATATAGTTGCATCTATTGGATTTTATGCTTGTATTTGTGTCATTCTTTGCATGTGCAGGGGTCCATTCACGGAGATCGTGAGGATAGTGACCGGCCGGAGCAAGGGAACGGGAGTGTCGACTCTTCTACAACACTAGCGTTGGAATCCAAGTAGGCTCTCATCATCTACCTTTAATTTGTAATTAGGAACCTGCATGTTAGCATTGTTTGATTGTTGCTAGACCCATTCTGGGCTAGTGGGGATCGCCTATGTCTGCAGAGGGGATTTACCTTGCCAACAATTTGGCGACTCCACTGGGGATGCTATTTGTTGTTTGATTTGTAAACTTTGGATGGAGCCTGAAGTACGGCCAGATAGCCTTCGAAACGCTTGCTCTGCATTAGCGAAGTAGATCAACGCCACTTCAGTCAATCTCTGGTTTGGTTTATGAACCAAACAACTTGGAATTTGTCTTGCCCTTTGGTTTTCTCTTGTTTTGCTTGCTTAGATAAGCTTTCTGGGTTGAATTTTTAACTTGTCTCTTGCTGCTTGGTTTGTCTGGATACTGTTGATCAAGCCGTGGACTGCTTGTTTTTATTTTTAAGCTAGCAAACTTGATTAGCGCGATTCTTTCCCTGACAGTCGCGCCAGGCCTGTGAACTTTTCCAGTTTGCTTGTTTGGAAGCCTTTTGAGCTTAGATTTATGTCTTGTCACATCTTTTTCGACTACTGGAGTGTGTCAGAGCTTTGTTTGACTAGTTTTGACCTTCATCCTTCGAGTGTTTTCCTCTTTCCATCGATTTCACATTCCAGCCCTAGGGCATCTAGTGGCTTTGTGCATCGAGCCTTCTGTAGGAGCTTTTGGTTCTTTGATTGTCCAGTCGACTTCTTGGCTACTTTTTGCACTTGTCTAGTGGTTGTCAAAACTGTTTATTGTGTTCTTCGAGCAATTTACCTCTTTTTCGTTTGGATTTCGCTTGGCTTCGTTTAGGCTTAGATTACATAGCTCATTGAGGTCTTTGTGATTTTTCTTGGTTTGAAAGATTGTCTTGGTGTTTCAGGGACTTGATTGTGTTTTCATTGAGTGAAATTTGTTTCTTTTACTCTTTGTTATTATCTCTCAAAATTTGTTTAGTGCATTTTTCCATCGAAAAGAAAACGAACAATCTCTTTTGCATTGCAGTAGTTAATGGAAATTAGAGCTTTTCATTGTTATTAGCGATTAGTGACTGTAAAGAAAAGTTTCGTTTATTGCCATTAGCTGCATTAGAGTCATTGTTGATTGTTTTATGATCATTTTGTTTGATTGAAAGATCTCAACTCTCTCGTAGCTAGCATTCATCGAATGAAATGATATATTTTGGCATATAGCTTGCATTTAGGAAATTGTGAGAGATTACATACGGTAGGACCTGGAAACTGAAACCTAATCAAAGATCAACCGTAAAATGAACTGAATGAATCTAAAAACGTATTGGAACTTAACGCATACATCTAGAGGTCTAGGCTAGAGACGTGTTCCAGCGTCGTTAAACCTAGTCACTGTTGTTTCACATTAAGGTTGGGTGATTCCTTTTTGTGACTCAATAGTGTTCTAGCACGGATTTGTGCTCCCACGTACCGTCGAGTATACGGGGAGACCCCACTAGGTTATCATCCTTTATCCACAAGAAGCTGTGTCTGCTGCCTTACAAGCCGTAACACACTGAACACAACATTCGGGAAGATTGACTGTCGTACGGAAAGTCCTTGGTTTTCATATGATTGCCAAGGTGTATATGTAGTTTTACGGATTTGTTTGGTAAACCCTTTGCCTAGTTTCTCCAGAGTAGTCACTTTTGATCCTTTTCGGACTCCCTAAAAGAAAAGGCTCACCTGAGCATTTGTCACTTCGAGCTCACTAAACATTTGAAGGCGACTAGAGTCACCTTTTCATCCTTTTCTCAACTCTTAAAACATGAAAAGGTCAAGTTCAGTTCCTTTGTCTTAAAAAAAATTTCGGTCGCGATTCACATTTACCCAGTTAGATCTTGTTTGCGTTAGTTTGAGTAGGGTCCTTTCTCGTTAGCTTCCCTAGGATTTTGTGAAGTTTTCATCCCGACGGAATTACCAATTTCGTCCCCTATTCCAAGTGACCAAGGGTCTCCATCCTTTGCTGCTCCCGAGATACCAGTTGCGAGTGATACTCTTCCTGTTATTCCGAGTATCCAACCGATTAACTCTCGTGCTCCAGGCGACGAGGCTTACGAATTTCATTGGAACCCCATTTGGGAACCTTCTAAAGATGGTATCCCTTTTTGGGAATACACTTCCCCTCATGTTTTGGCCCCACTATTTTCTTCCGAGATGGAGGAAGTATCCCCTATTTCGACTGAAGAATCCGTTGCGACGAGCGGTGAAATTCCCACCGCAACGGAACCTATACCTTTTAGTAGCACCCCTACTACTAGGAGACTACCTACAGGCTATAAAGCATTAAAGGATGTTATATCTTCTAGGACTCCCTCCACGAGTTCTATTTGGTCATAACTCGCCACTCCCACCACGGAGCCTTTTACTCCACAAGGTCGCAGTACGTTTGTTACCTCAATCCCAACCATTCCAACGGTATGTGTAGCTTCTTCGACCCCCATTTTCAGTGGTCCTTCAGCCTCTATATTCAGAGTCGTTGATCCTACGTCAAACGTCCCAGCAGAGGGGCCATATGACCAATATTTATGACATCTTGGTAGGCCTTTGTTGTCTCAACCAACTGTTGAGATTTCGGTCCCGTTGTCAATTGATTGGGGCGCCACCTATTATCATGGTGGCCAAGTATCGCCTGTGCAACCCCAAGGGCCACCTAATCAAGACCAACAGTCTTACGCAGGGAAACCTGGGAGCCAACAAGGACAACCCTTCCAGGGACAACCTTTGGCCTCTGGTGGTCCGTCTTTCACCTCTTATGCTCAACCTTCTGGTAACCCAGGTCAATCTTCTGTTCAACAAGGCCAGCCTGGTATCCAGCAAGGTTACCCTACTGGACAAATTGGTCAATCGTATGTTCACCCAAACCAACCTAATGTCCAGTATGGTCCAACATCTGGACAAGCTGGTCAACCGTATGGTCAACCCACCGTCCAGTATAGTCAAGCACCTGGGCAAGTCGGCCAGCCTCAAATCCAATCAGGCCAACCAACTGCCCAGCCCACTCGGCCATCCGGTCCGTCAGGACAACCCTCAGTTGTGCAACGAAAACTCCACCCCCAGCAAGTACAACCTTCTGGGCAGGTGGGCCAACCTCAATATCAACTAGGTCAACCTTTCGGCTAGATGGCCCAACCTACAGGACTTTCTTCCGGCGCTGCTCAACCAGGCACTCAAATGGTTGTTGTCTCACAAGCTCAACTCGGTTTTATGCCCCAGGCTGGACCCCAGGTCCCATCCGGTCTTCAAATGCAAGTTGGAATTCAATCCCAACCAGTCTATCAAACTCAGCCTGTTTCTCAAACTCAGTTTGGAGTCCAGCTGCCTTATGGTTACCAGCAACCCCAAGGGAAACCTTCGTTTGCCCCATATCAAAATTATCAACAACTGTAGGAAAATCCTTATCAGAATTACCCACCACCATATGGTGCTCCTGCAGGGCAGTTTGGTAATCAATGGAATGCTGGGGGGCAGAACCAAAATCCCTACGGACAGAATCCCTACAGACAAAACCCTATGGGGCCAAATCCGTCCGGACAAAGCCCATGGGGGCAACCACCAGTTGGTTGGAACCCTGGTGTTCCATCCTACCCGCAGCCCCAGATGTCCTTCAACCCTCAGTTACCCTTCTTAGCAACCTTAAAATTACCAGATGTGTCAAAACTGACCAATGATCCCATTCTCCATAATTCGTATTGGCCTCCGTTTCCGACGAAAATTCCCCGTGATTGTCCCAAATTCGATGGTAAAGCTAATGAAAATCCTCAAGCTCACGTCATGACCTATCACTTGTGGTGTTCATCGAATTTGTGGCTTGATGATTCAATTCGGCTTCGCCTTTTTCAAAGGACTCTCACTGGCTCTGCAACTAAGTGGTATATTGAGCTCACTCGCGGATCCTTTCAGGATTTTAACTTGTTGGCTATGGCATTTCTAACTCATTTTTAGTTTCCCATTCGATATGAAATGGGTACACACCTCCTGACATCCTTAAGACAGACAACAGCTACGCATATCTCTGATCATATCCATGAATGGAGACGACGTCGACGTATGATCAAGTTTTGGATTCCCGACCAACTTCTTACCGACTGGTTTACGACTTCGTTCGTTCCTCCAATAGCACGGGACATTGCAATGGGGGCATGTGTCACTGAAGAGCAAGCTATCGCGTGCGCTCAGTACCTTGACTTGGTTTATTCCCAGTCTGGTACATTGTATGATTATTTGCCTGATGCCCCGAGACCAGGAACATCTAAAGCCCCGCCAAAACCATCTGTTGACGGTATTATTGGTTCTGTTAACTCATCCTCGAAGAAGAATTCCGTGAACCCTGGGAAGCAAAAATCAAATGCTTCGAATGAACACACTTCTCAGGCTACACCCACTTCGAATATTACTTCCGAGGTCAATGTCGTCCAGTCCACCATGGCAGACAAAGCCTCGAAAGGAAAGAAGAAAGGAAAAGGGAAGAATAAGCCGGATCAACCTAAACAGGACTCCCCTAAACCTCCACCCGAGGAAGGTGCCAAGCGCAAACCCAAGTATCCTTGTCTTATCTGTGATGACAATCACTATACCAAAGACTGCCCCAGACTGTTCGAAGTTAGTCGTTTGTTGAAAGGCGCTCCTGGGACTCCTGCGGTGCTCAAAGAACCCTTTCCCTCGCAACAAACGCAAATGGTGGCTGACCCCTCTCAACCTCCATCTTCCTTCGGTTCTCAAGTATTTATGGCTGGAATGATACCTGTCCACATTAGTACTCGGACAAAAGAATATCTCTCATCTGTCGGGAAAGAGCCTGAGGTCCCCTCTAGTGCTCCTCCGTCCAGTTCAGGCCCGCTCCACATCGAGAGACCTAGCACTAAGACGCCTATTCAACCCCCTCCAAAAGGAGTACTCCGGAAATCTTCTTACAACCCAAATGCTCGTGCTGCATAACACTACAGTATTGTTGAGGACTTAGCTCAAACTCCGTCGGCTATGTCCGCTTTAGAAGTCCTCCAGAGCTTCCCTTCTCAGAGGAAGTCCTTGCTATCGGCCATCGGTGGCATAGACCCGACCGACTCGGACCTGATTACTTTTGATTTGGAAAGCCATACGCCGAGACTGCCTCACCAAATCGCATTCCTCATACAGGTTATTATTAACTCCAAAACGATTCATCGTACAGTCATTGATGAAGGTGCTTCAACTTGCATCATGTCTGTTGCATGTTGGAAGCTATTGGTTCTCCGACGTTGAGCCAGTCTCCCACAACCTTGGAAGATTTTGATGGAAGAGCATCCCATCCCTATGGTATACTCCAACGTTTTCCCATCTCTTTGGAAGGGAAGACAGTCGAGATGGAAGTTGAAGTTGTTGATGCTAATCTTACCTACAACCTCCTTCTCGGACGTATCTGGACATACGCAATGCAAGCTGTAGCTTCGTGTCTGTTTCGTATCATACGTTTCCCTCATCAAGGGAAGACTGTTACCGTAGACCAGCTTTCATTATTCGCTTCCTCTTCCGAAGGCAACAACCCTTTTGTGGAGCATACCTCCAAATCATATGAGAGTCTGGGAGCCGGGCTTTTTAAAGATCCCGCCCTCATGGGTGTTTTTCCGCTCCCACCTCCTAACGTCGCTTCCGTCAATATGATTACTGTTCGTTCTGATCCGTGGATCCTTCCTTCCACTGATCAAGTAGAATCATGGGGCGATGAGATGTCGTTGAGTCCTATCGAGCTCAACTACGTCGAAATCATTGCTGCATCGACTCCCTCTCCTGAACCTGCTCCTTCGAGCAGGGCTCCCGACTCGTTCGCTCCATCCTCATGGCTTGGAGATGAGACTTCTTTGGACCCTTTAAAAGAAATATTCCCTTCTGACGAAGCCATTATTGAGACTATGTCTCCCGAGGAACCTCCTTGGCATGATTATCACCATCATTCCTCGTTTCTCCCTGCCCATCAGAATATGCTTACTTGTCTCGAATGGTTTGCTCCTTGTCTCCCATTTCAAACCCTTCAAACACCTATCCAAGTTTATCAAGTGTCCTCTGAAGGAAATATGGGGAACATCATGCAAACCCAGCCTATCGACATCTCTGCGAAACCAGGGATTGTCGAACATCTTCACATTGGAGTCACTTGTACTCCGGAGGAGATTCGACTCTATACCAATCTTTTTCGCGAATTTCGTGACGTCTTTGCATGGTCCTACGAAGAAATGCCTGGCATTGATCCTAGCATAGTGGTGCATGAGATACTCACGTACCTGGGTGCTAAGCCTGTTCGTCAACGTTTACGCCCCGTACACACCCGCAAGGCTGCATCTATTAAGGCGGAAGTGGAAAAGCTTCTTAAAGCTTGTTTTATTTACCCTATCTCACTCACTGATTGGGTCTCCAACATCGTGCCTGTGAATAAAAAATAGGGTACCATTTGTGTTTGTGTCGATTATCGTGATATTAATCGGGCCTGTCCTAAAGATAATTTCCCCACACCATTCATTGATCAACTTATTGACGAGTGTGCCAGAAGCGAAATGTACTCCTTTATGGACGGTTTTTCTGGGTATAACCAGATAAATATTGCCCCTGCTGATCAACACAAGACCGCTTTTATCTGTCCATGGGGCACTTTTGCCTATAAGAAGCTCCCTTTCGGTCTCAAAAATGCCGGTGCTACCTTCCAACATGCAATGTCTTATGATTTTTATGATATTCGCCACATTTTACAACTGTACCTGGATGATCTACCAGCTCATTCAGCCAAACTCCAGGACCACTCTACCCATCTTCGCGATATCTTTCTTCGCTGTCGACACTACCGTATCAGACTCAATCCTCACAAATGTGTCTTATGTGTTGAATCTGGCCGACTTCTCGGGTTTATCATCTCCCGAGAGGGCATCCGTTTGGATCCCCTTAAAGTCGAGGCTATTGTGAATCTTCCTCCCCCTGCTTCTTTACATCAATTGCAAGCTTGCAGGGTAAAGCAAACTTTCTGAGACGATTCGTTCCAAACTATGTCGAGGTGGCTAAAGGTTTCACACAGTTGCTAAAGCGAGACGTCCCTTTCCGTTGGGATACTATCGCTTAAGAATATTTTGAGCGTCTCAAGGGTCTCCTTGTTTCCGCTCCATTATTGTGTCCTCCGAACTATCATCGCAACTATACTTTGTATTTGGCCGCCACCGACACCACTATCGGCATGGTTCTCGTTCAAAGTGATGATGATGACACTGAGCATGTTATATATTATCTCAGCCGCAACCTTTTAGACACAGAAACTCAATATGCTTATGTCGAGAAGTTGGCTTTGGCTGTCGTTTGTGCCATCCAACGCTTCCGTCACTACATTCTGCTGTGCACTACCACCGTCGTTTCTGGTTGCAATCCCATGACGTACATTTTGTCACGCCAGTTGTTGGGGGGCAAGTACTCAAAGTGGATTGTCATCCTCCAAGATTTCGACTTGGAATTTACCACTGCCAAGTCCAAGAAATCCCTTGTATTCGCTGAGTTACTTTGCTCTTTTCCATCTTCTTTCACGCCCTCTCACTCAGAGGATCATATTCTGGATGAGACCTTGTTTCTCATTAGCACCCTTGATCCCTGGTACGGGGATATCATCATATATTTGCAAACGTCCTCCTTTCGCCCTGCCGTGTCCAAAGACGCTCGGTGAAGGATCCGTCATCAGTCTCAACCATACTGTATCATTGGGGATACACTATACTACCTCGGCGCCGACTCTGTTCTCCACCGATGTCTAACTTTCGAGGAAGCTGAGCGTGTTTTGAATGACTGCCACTCTGGCGCCTGTGGTGGTCACATGTTCGGATATGCCACTGCCCAAAAAATCCTCCGTGCTGGATACTTTTGGCCCTCTATCTTTAAGGATTGCATTCTTGCCGTCCGCTCTTGTCATGAGTGCCAGATATACCAGCGGAAGATGCATGCGCCTCCCGCTCCATTGCACCCTGTTGTCACCGTCGCCCCTTTTGCAAAATGGGGCATTGATTATACGTCTTATAACCCTCGCTCGGCCGGGGGGCATGGGTATATTATCGTTACCGTCGATTACTTCACTAAATGGGCCGAGGCGATGCCCACATTAACTGAAGATGGTCACACCGCGGCGCAATTCTTGTTCAACCATGTTATCTCGCGATTTGGCGTCCCTCAAGCCATCTTCACTGATCATGGGAAGCATTTCCGTAATCATATGATGACAGAACTAACAACCCAACTGGGCTTACGGCACGATAGTTCGACTCCATACTATCCTCAGGCCAATGGCCAAGTTGAAGCTATCAACAAGATTTTGGTTACAATGCTTCAACGTATCATTGGCATGCATAAGTCTAACTGGCACTTGATGCTGTTCCTTGCCTTGTGGGCCTACCGAACCGCCGTGAAGGATGCCACCGGTTTCACTCCATTTCAACTAGTTTATGGACTGGAGGCTACCCTTCCAATCGAGTGTGAAATCCCTTCATTAAAATTGGCCGTCGAACTACTTCCCAACACTACTCCGGTAGAAGAACGCCTTCTTTACCTGGAACGGCTAGATGAGACCCATCGCCTAGCCTCTCTGGCCATTGAAGCACAAAAGAAGAGAGTGAAAACTCACTTCGATCAGACTGTCCACCCACGTTCTTTTATTGAGGGAGATTTAGTCCTGCTATACGATCAGGCAAACGATAAGCTAGGGGCAGGAAAACTCGAGCCTATGTGGCTAGGTCCTTATATTGTCAAGAAAGTTTTGCAAAAAGGGGCCTACGAGCTAATTGACTATGAAGGGAACCCTCTCGAGAAGCCCCGAAACGGGCTGTACTTGAAAAAGTACTATGCGTGATGCTTATACACTTTGTTTTGTACATACATGTACTTTAGCAGGTGTGTTGTGTGTGTGTGTGTTTTTGTTTTGAAGGCGTGACTGCTGCTTATTGTGTCTTTCGCTTCTTGTGCAGATGTCTGATGCACCTTATGTTGGTTTCGCTGATGGTGCCTGTCATAGTACTTGCAACTTGTCCTCTGCAGCGTGGGTGATCTATGATCCTCATGGCGAGTTGATAGATCTTCAAGGTGTGTGTTTGGGCTCTACCACTAACAATGTCGTCGAATATTGTGCTGTAATTGAACTACTTGCTGAAGTAATTAATCTCGGCATTCGTGCATTGGTAGTGAACCTAGATTCTCAACTTGTCTTCCACCAGCTCAACGGGCAATATTCCGTCAGAGACCATCGCATTCTAAGGTTGTATTTACGTGTGAGATTGTTAGAAAGGAGCTTTGATTTCATTACATATCAGCATATTCCGAGACAATTGAACACATTAACTGATGCATTGGCTAACCATGTGTTAGATAGACATTTGCGTAATATATAAAACATCATACAAGAAAGCATATAAAGCACAATAATAAAACCATAGAAATATGCATATGTATATATATGTGTGTGTGTGTGTGTGTGTGTGTGTGTGTGTGTCACAATGTTTGCACCACGTGCATCAAAAAATAATACATGTTCATCTCAAATACATCCGGAGATGACATGTCTCTCAAAAAATATGCATGAAAAAGAAACCTAGGAGTCTAGTCCCGGTGGTGCTCATGATAGCACAACACTGTGCGCGCCAAGCGTCTCAACAGATGATGGACACGGTTAGGCACCCCCACTGTGTGCCTCTGGTATGCTAGTGGCATATCTGCCAGTCTAACGTAATTAGGAATCCCTCGGGCGAGTCCCTCAAGGTTCTGAATCAGTTCCCCCCCCTCGGCACCCTCTTCCTGAGGGCCGGTAGTGGGCTGGTTCCTCCGAGCGATGGGAGACATGCCAACTGGTCGCTCTAGGCCAACATCTGAATATATATACAATTTTTGTTAGGACGAACATGTATTAACAAAAAAAAACATATAAAACATTAAAAAAAAAAGAGATCTTACCCAGCTCCTCGTCCCACTCCTCTCCCTCGGGCAGTGGGAGATCTGGGTCTCCGGTGAAGTCAGTCCCTACATATGGCCAATCCTCCACCACAATCAGCTGACGGCGGAGTCATATAAAGAACTCGGGCCTCCAGGACATCTGCTAGCCCCCTCCTCCCCTAGGCATTAGTGCTACCCAGCGAGCCATCCTAGCCTCTCGTGGCAAAGGATTAGCCACTATAGCTCCCTTTCCCTGAAAAATTGGTAATCGTTCCAAGAAGAACGATACCACGATCGAGCCATACCCAAACTGCTTTACCCCTCCTCGCTTGCACTTTGTAAGCTGCCTTTTGATGTTAGTGGTCACTGCAGTGGCGCAGTCAAAGATGTTAGGATTTAGGCATTCTGTGGCTAACAGAAGATGGTTTTTTCTCGCCTCATGGGACACCTGCACCCCTGCAGCTCGAGTAATGGTGAATAGTATCACCCTGAGAGTCAAGTCCGGAATGATGGGAATATCCAACTTTGCATTGTTCCTTCCAAATTGTGACCCTGGGCACACTCGGTCTCGAACTTCGGTCATCTTCTCCCCGGAAGGTCTACTCCCGGTCAAAATGGGCCTCACCCCTCTCCGTGACAACCCTGTGATGAAGTAGACATCGGACACATCAAGCTCCAGCACTTGGTCCCGTAAACGGAACACTTGGTCATTAACATCCCACAGATCAATTATGAATTGCAGTAGCTCGGGCTGAGCACGCAAGTAAGGCGTAAGAAAGAATTTCTTAAGCCCACAGTCCCTTAGGGCATTCATGCACCCTTCATCCTCAAGGGCCAAAGCATCCACGGTATCATGTTCTCGTTCCTTCCATTCTACTACCATTTTGCCTGCTTTCCTGCACCCACAAGAACACATAAATCACAATTAGATCATTGGTAAGCTTGCAATCCAGTTAGATTCAAAATGCATTGGGAAATTTTAAGAGGAAAATTGAGTTGCGCGGTTGGCGTGACCCTTTTGAAAAAATCGCCCCATTAGCGTGGGTCTGTGCCAGATACCCGCGCCAATGGGCGAAGCCCTAAATTTTGCAATATCCTCTTGTTGAGGCTCAATCAGGAAGCAAATGGCATAAAAAATGTATGGAAATGGAGCCAAGGGAAGCGCCTCTTACCTGGAACCGACGAAATCCCGAATGGTTGCACGGATTGGCCGTAATCACCGTCTGAAGTTCACTCCCCAAACAGACCACTGCTACTCTTCAGAGAGGTAAAAAGTAAAAGTAATTCTATTTTTACCATTTTCACCATATTTATAACTTTTTGACTTATAATAAGATTTGAAGAGTTACTTTTTGAATATATCTTGGTCGAAAATGGATTTTACACTTGCTTTTTGTGCAGCGATAGGTCTTTTACGCAACCTCAATGGTGAAACGAGTTGTATTTTATACTTTTTCGGACTCGGTAAATACACGAAAAAGTCACTGTGGAGTCATCTTTCAGCTCTTTTCTGACTCTCTAAACATGAAAAGATCATCGAGTTATCCCTCTTGACTCGTTAAATGTAAATAAGAGGCGGTCATCTTTAAACTCTTTTCCGACCGTGTAAAAACGAAAATATCGTCGGACCCTTGTCGTTTCAGGTTCGTTAACGTTACGAAGCGACGTGGCTTCGATCGCTTTTTTACTTTTTCAAATCAAAATCACTACTCATGAAAAGTACTCCTCTATCGTAATGGTCGGGCGGTTCTTTCGAGCATTGTTTTATACTTTTTCGGGCTCGAGAGACAAAACTTTAAGAAAAAGGACACCCTTGGAGTTTTCTTTTCTGTTGTCTTTTCAAACTCTCTAAACATGAAAAGACGTCGAGTTCTTCCTCTGTCAGACTCGTTAAAACTTGATGACATTGGAGTCCGTCGAGATGACACTTTACAAGCATATGCTATCCCCGTCAAGCTTGTTGATAAAAATAACTGGGGTACTCGCCAGAAATGGTGGGGGAAAATGGAACCATAATTATTGTAGTGTCGGTAGTATGTCACTCTTGAACATGGCACTTGTCTTCTTTTGTGTCTGGGTGGGGACATCTCATCTCGTTTTTTCACTTGCCTCTGTGGATTTGGGTGATCTTGTTTGACCTCTCATTTGCTCATTGCCTCGTCACCATGACCTTTGATCCATTGATGTCAAACACTGCCAAGTCCACTGTTGTGCCGCCGATATGTTCAAGAGAAGTTGACCTCTGCGGAATAACAACCTCCCTCTGATAGCTCACATAATTCTGATTCACCACAACATTCTTCCTCTGTCTCGTGTCGATGATGTGGGAAACACTATGGCCCACCTTCGATCAAGGTCACTTCCTGTCGACTTCAGCTCATTATCCAGGAAGCTGATCTAGAGACTCCCTTCCAGTGCCTTGGAGCCTGCATGCCTCAATGGTAGGTTCTTTGTGTTCTATGTGAGGTTTTCATCATTGGCCTCCGATCGAATGATTCTACGGGCGTTCGACGCCAGCTCACTGATTCACACACCGTAGATTGTACCTATAGTACCTTGAGGGCCATTGTCATTATTGGTGGTACCTCTCGCGTCTGTTAATAGTTTTCATTATTGACTTGTAATCAAACGATGTTCATGCATGTTCGACTTCAACTCATGTATTCACATGCTTGAACTTGTACTTTTGTTCGGGTCGAGATGGAGCGTAAGACCCTGGATTTTGTCTGTTGGAATCTAGGCTACGATTTTGTGGATTATTGTGATTATTATATGACTCATTCACTAGATGGCTGCGACCATGCCTGAGTCTATTCATCGATCCTCACCGGATGACTGCATCCATACCTTGGATCTAGATTATTATGTACTCTGTTATGGATGGCTGCGCCCATACCACATATATCATGTACTTGAGATATCAGTTGTACCTCTCTATGCAGATTCTCCGGCGGCGGCATTTTCAGTTGCATGTGTTCTTGTAAAGCATTTCACCCCTCTCTCTCTTGGGCTTCATGCTTTAGGGGGCATCTGTTACACAGTAATTTGTCACCATTTGTCACCGTCCCTATTACCCCTCTCCCGCACTTTGGAGGACTCATTCCGGGACCTGTGAGAAGTGACATAACTTGAAAACACTTGCATTATGTTCCCGTAAGTATGGACTTCATATGCTCTGAAGACATCTCCTGCAGAATATCCTTAAAAAGTTCCCTTTTTCCATTAGCGCGGATCCACAGTGTATTACCCGCACCAATGGGGGAAATCCTCCAAAGAGGGCGCGCCAGTTGGCGCTCTGTCTTAGATCTATACCTGCGCCAATCGAGTTTGGGAAAGCTTTTTAACAAACACACGCACGAAAGTTTTTTCCTTTCGGCTCATGAAGCTTTTTAAGGATAATGCCAATCTCATGGATGTCGAGATTCATCGTATCTCCCTTTCCTCTATCCATAATAGCTTTTTGAGGATAAACCTAATCCCATGGATGTCCTGATTCATCGTATCTCCCTCTCCTTCATCTATAAAAGCTTGTTCCATTGCCTTTCACAAGCTAGTTCGAGCATAGGGAGAATTATACTTTCAGAAGTCTAAGAGATTGCTGTAAGAGTCTTATTTGCATTCATAATCAAAGAGAGAGAGGCTTGTTCCCAATCCCAACAAGCTTTGCAAGGAATATGTAGCTGATCACCCAGCCAAAGGAGGATTTGACGTCATAACTATGGTTGTATTCTTCTTTGTTGTTTATCAATAATAGATGACTATCATTATGGTTCCACTCTTGTTGTTCATTGTAATGATGTTTGAGTTATATCTTTGCTGACCGATATATAATTGCATCTATTGGATTTTATGCTTGTATTTGTGTCGTTCTTTGCATGTGCAGGTGTCCATTCACGAAGATCGTGAGGATCATGACCGGCCGGAGCAAAGGAACGGGAGTGTCAACTCTTCTACAACACTAGCGTTGGAATCCAAGTAGGCTCTCATCATCTACCTTTAATTTGTAATTAGGAACCTGCGTGTTAGCATTGTTTGATTGTTGCTAGACCCATTCTGGGCTAGTGGGGATCGCCTCTATCCACAGAGGGGATTTACCTTGCCAACAGTGTGAGATAGCACTTCCAATCACATAACCTATAGGGAAACTTATCTTTTCAGCTGGGTTTATTTGCCGAAGCCGACTAGGGTGCATGCCCCTTAAGCTTTGTTACATTCATTGGACTACTTGCGGTAATTAGGTGGATGGAATGAAGGTTGAAGATACATTCTCGACACAAAAGGACCATTTAGGGATGATGTTTGACTTGAAGCTGTGTTTGAACTGGGAAACAAAAGCTGGTCAATAATGACAATTTTACCTTCATGCGGGAAACACATCACTCGAAAGAGTGTTGAAACAATAGCTTCCATGTTGTAAACATAGTCACGACTGAGGAGTAGATTGTAATATAACAGTCCTTGGACTACCATCATGTTCAAGTGAACAATTTTTCTTCTCAAAGTAATTGGTAACTTAGGAAGGATCCCTAATGGTCGACTGGTTCCTTTGTTAAAGCCTAACAAATTCTGAGTAACAGGCATAAGCGATAGCGAACCAAGCGCTTTCCAAGTAGTTGAGGAAAGGATACTCACTAATGCCCCTTCATCTATGATAGTTCCAGACACGATCATTTTGTAATCTTGTACTATGATCTGGAATGGTACATTAGAAGAAAGGCAGGATCTTGCTAGTCGATTCTAATCAAAGGAAGTGACTGCACTGCTGGGAGGGGGTATCGAATAAACGGTTGAATTAACCCCTTGAGTAGGGGGAACTGGGGGATTCTCTTCCTGTTGTGAAGTAATGGGTGGATTGCCCCCAATTTCATCAGACTCTAAAGTAACAAAAAGAATTTGAACAGTACCGTTATCACTCTCTTTGGGAATGGTATCATCTGAAGGTGGATCTTCTAAAGGTACAATTGGGTCGACTGCCATCTTGACCTGTTGAATTTGGTCCAGTATGGACTCAGAAGATTCATTTTTAGTGATAGGTGCTTTGACCGATGGTTGAGTTAAGTCAGTCGGATTTTCAACTAGTAAAGGACTTGGGGAGAGTTTCCTGTATCCAGGTGGAAGTCGCTGTGGTGAAGAAGGACGGTTATGCAAGAATCTTTTGGCTTCATCCAAAAAAGGACAACGGGGAAGGGTATGGTCCCCTTCACATAAGCTACATGGAGTTTTGAATCTTCCTTTCTATCCATTATTACTAGTTGATGGTGTTCTGTCAACATGATCACTAGAGGTTGATGACACCTATTGGTGTGAATGGGGGGACCATTCTCTCAAGATCCGAGGAATGCACGGACATTCTCGATGGAAATGGTCTCTTTCCAAATTATGCATGGATTTCTGGGTTTGGAAAGTTCAGTGTGTGGATTTTCACTAGATGCTGCATGGTTGTCCCCTTGCTTAACTGACTTCTTCTTCTTCTCCTTCCCTTTCTTCTTCTTCTCAGTCACCCGGTTACTAGCATCACTACTTTCACCAAGCAAAGAGGAAGAAGGGGAGGGAGAAACAAATGAAGAAGAAGGCGAAGGGTAAACTTCAATATTAATTGGTTGCTGATTTGATTATTGAGGAATCACGGTATTTTGAACGACAGAGGTTGAGAAAATCCAGACTGGTAGGCCAATTGTGATTCCCGGGAGGGACAATGTGGCCATATATGGAGCACCAATATTTCCCCAAGAAGAAAATGGACTAGAATTCCCTTCCAAAGGGATTCCTTGATTGGTTGACTCCATTATCTCAACCTAAGATCAACGAAGGAATAGGAATGTTATTTCGAATTTAATAAATTTTAATGACGCTTTGACACAACTTTTCTTTTTCAATTTTTAAGAGTCGAGAAAAAGCTAAAGATGACTCTAGTCCCCTTCGATTTTTAATGAGCTTGAAGTGACAAGTGCTCAGATGGACCTTCTCTTTTAAGGAGTCGAAAAGGAACAAAAGTGACTACTCTAGAGATCTAAATAGAGGGGTTACTGAACCAATCGCAAAACTGCAATATACACCTTGGTGATAAATTAAAGAGAAATTACCAAGGACTTATGTACGATAGTCAATCTTCCCGAATGCTGTGTTCAGTGCATTGCGATCGATAGGGCGACAGAAACGACTTCCTATGGATAAAGGATGTAAGCCTATTGTGGTCTCCCAATATATACATGATGGTACAGGGAGAACAAGTCCGTGCTAGCACTTGTCATATCAAAGAGGAGGAATCACCCAACCTTTGATGAAAATGATAGTTACTAGATTTTACGACGCTGGAACATGTCTCTAGCCTAGACCTCTAGATGTGTTGTGTTAGGTTCCAAAGCGTTGTTAAGTTCATTGAAATTTATTTTAAAGTTGATCTTGTTTAGAAGTTTGGCTTTCAATGGTTCACAACATGATGTAGATGTAAAATTCCTAAATGCAATCTACAATGATAAAAAATCGTTGTTTATTTTTAGCAATGAAGATCCTAGCTACTAAGGAAAGAAGATTACGATTCTTTCAAACAAAGAGCAAAGAGCAGACACTAAATGCACCTTCCTAAATCATTTTTTGCACACAAGCTAAATGAAAATGCAAATGCATGTATTTGTTTTTCGTTCCCTTAATGTGAGTAATGCAAAAAAGAGAACTAAGTATAGATCTGAAACATTTCACTCAAAGTGAAATTTCGACAATTTCTTTTCAAAATGGAAAGGAAGACTAAACGATAGTTTTCAATTTCGAATATAAAATTCTTTTGACACTTCGAATAACAACAAATCAAATCAAATATATGACAAAATGTTCAATCGACTATTCGGAGAAGGAAGACTTTACGACACTTCTCTTTTTGACACAAAACGACAGTTACGACACTTTTTGCACCAAAACGACAGATCGATTTAAGTAACGTTTCGAAAAAGAGTTGTAAATTATGGAAAAATACATAAAAACATTTACTAATCCTGATTGATGGAGGCTAAACAATGTAATGCAAGCAAGCTTCAACAATGAGATATTGTTCATAAGCAGCAAAAAGCAACTAAACAGAGTTGAAAACAAAGACAAAAAACCCCAAATTTCAAGGAGAGAAATAAGCTCAGTCAGTCATCGCACCTGGGCTTCACAGAAACATGGATACATCACACCTGCTACACTCAGGAAGTGTGATGTAGACTGGCTTCCAGTGACAGACAGTGCGATGGGCCAGGGAGCGGAACTGAGATGTGTTTTGGCTCAAATTTGTAGCGGATTTCAGTGAGTTAAGCTGAGCTATGATGGACAGTAAAGAGAAAAGTACAGGGGTATGATCTTGAGAGGTTAATGAGCTACCAAAAGGGCATCTAGAATGCTTGTAAGTCAGATGTTCAATTCATAAACTAAACCAGAGATTGACTGAAGCAACATTCATCTACTTTGCAATTGCAGAGCAAGAGCAGTTCGAAGGATATCTAGCTAACTTCAAGCTCCGTCTATAGTTTATAAAGCAAACAACAACAACAAACAAGTAAACTGTTCGTTCCCCAGTGGAGTCGCCATTTTGTTTCTAGGAAAACTAGTGTCTTTTTGATCTGCTAGCCCTCTAGGATTGGCAGCTATCCTAGAAGAAAACAATCAAAGAAATTTGGGATTTCCTCTATGTATGATAGATAAGAGAGAGGCAAAGGAATGAACCTGAATCTTCCGCTTGACTCCTTGCTTGATTTCTCTCCCCCTTGATAGAGCTTGCAATTGTTCTCCTACTTATCCCGCTTAAAGAATACCTGTAGAGGCAAAGTAACAAAACACCATCAAAGCCTCTCGATCTATTATATCATAAGCATTGTAGAATCAGAAATACAATGAACATACAATGGCATTCACAAATAACAACATTCACAAATACACGATTGTATGGAGGAAAACTCAAAGAATTTTATTAAAACAGAAGGGAGAATTACAACCCAATTGTCTGATCCAGAATCATCCTCCCAACATCAAATCCCTCTTCACCTTGAATGAAAATCAAGATCACCCAAAAATACAATACTCCTTCTCAAAGACAAACTATCATCACTTCCCTACAAATTATAAAATTCCTGCCTCCAGATCTCTTAGATGAGGGATCCATTTATAGATGTCTACAAGGGAGTGAGTCATCTCTGGGTTTTTATTAGTTTCATTCCATTTGTTGTTCTTGGTTCCACTTGGAGATTTCTTAGATCTCTTACTCATCCCTGGGCAAATTCAGAGAGGCAAGTGTCATAGGAGAAGTTTCTAGAAGATTCCACGAGCATCCACTTAGCAAAATATCTCAGACATTTGTCCATTCTCACTCTTCACACCCCACATAAGGCCTCTTCAGTATGCATCGCACCTAGCTAGTATAGGAGTCAGTATGCATCGCACCCTGACAGTGGAGCAGTTAGTATGATCCAGTTTTGGCCAGTCTTGAGTGCTTTTCCAGGTGGAACTTCTGGGGAATGATGTAATCAGTTGACCATGATCCTTTAGGGTATGAAACAACACTTTTAGGGGTTAAAGAGCCCTTGGTTTATCGACATATAAGATTTGGGTTGCAGTGCCCAAATATGTCTATAACAGTCTACCCCTCCCATGGTTCCTTGTTTCAAGAACCTTCCAGATCTAGTTGTTCTCTATCAAGAACCTCCTACAGTTCATGATCCTTTGTTTCCATCTCACTCTGGGTCATCTCTTGGTCCATCTCAAGTTCTTCATCGCTCAGCATAGTCTTTTTCTATTTATTACTATCCTGTGTGTGTTCCCTATCTTCTTCTTTCTCCTTCTTCCCTGGGCTACCTTCCATTACCTGATCTACTTTTGTTATCTCTTCCTCTTCTTCGAGAACTTGGAACATGTTCAGATCGGCCTTTCTCCCTCCTGCTTGTTGTTGTTTTTTCCCCTTTTTGCCCCCTTTTGCTCTATATCCCACTTTGTGAAAGTTTTCAGTATCTTTCATTGTAGTTTCTTTACTTCTGTTCTCTATTTTATTGAGAGGGAAGTCTCTAAATAGATGTCCATGCTCATGGCACCTACAACATTTGAAGGGAATATGTTCATAATCTACTATTTGCACCCATTCTTCATCAAAAACTTCCAATATGACCTCATCCGGTAGAGCTCCAGAGAGATCCATCTCCACACATATCTGTACGAAGGAAGTGTATTTTCCCCTTCTGGTGGCCTCAGAGGCTTTGAAAAACACCCTAGCTTATTTCCTATGGCAGATAATGATTATGTTTGCCAATAATCAAGAGGTAGGGAGTAGAGTCTTACCCAGACTGGGACTGAAGTGAAAGTCTCTCGCTCCGTGACAAAATTCATCATCCACGGCCACATGTAGAGGCCTATTGCAGCATAGAATTAGGGTCCTCCTTCAAACACCATGTCTTTGTCCTCAATATTTGTAAAGACCACATTGAAGAAACCCTTTGACCCAAGATGTAGGTCTATTCTTCCTTTTGGTTTCCAGTGGTATTTAATCCACGTTTGCAATGCCTTTTCAGTGGGCCATATACAAATGATAGCATAGGTCTGCACGTGTTCCCTGTGCCCCTGCAGAGCAGGATCATTTAAAACTACTCTGGGAGTGACCTCAGCCTTGGCTTTACATGGCCCATTTTGTGCCTTGTTTTCTACTCCCTGTTTCTTGTCTTCTTCCTCATTGTCTTTTGTGTTGTTTTCCTCCCTTGGTTTGGTAAAATCTGGATCCTCTTCCATGTTCCTTTTCCCTTCTCCTAAAGGACCTTTGACAGATTCTATTGGTTTCTTACCTCGGTTGGCCACTGCCTGCATGTAGGAGGGAGTGGATCTCCCCCCTTTGCACACCTCCATGGAGCTCAGAAACCTGAAACCCTAGCTCTTCTTCTGCGTCCTCAGTCCATATTCGTTTCTCCCCACCCCTTTCCCTCCACCGAGGTATATTATTGATTCAATATACATACATACATACATACATACATACATACATATATACATATATATATATATATATATATATATATAGATATATATATATATATATATATATATATATATATATATATATATATATATATATATATATATATATATATATATATATATATATATATATATATATATATATATATATATATATATATATATATCACATTCATGCTCCTAGTGTGGTTCCTCTAATACTTCCTCCACAATCTTCCCTCAACTACCAAGAAAAATTACCTCAACCATTGGTTAGATTTCTATCCCCTTTTCCATATATGCAACTTGTCCATTCATGTTCTAGTCCTTCCCTTCTCTTCATTAACTCCACTCACCACTTCATCTTTCTGAAATAATCTCCCATACCTTTCCCTTCCACCACTTTTCAAATATTACACCTCACTTCTTATACTGCTCTTCTTTCCCTTGATATTATGCCTCTTCCATAATACATTTGAATTTAACTATTCATTCTTTTGGATTCATCGTGGACTACTATCAAGCACAAGTTCTTATGCTATCATGATTGGTGCGTTAAAAGGAATATAGGCTCGTTTCACCAAAGCCATCTTAGCTTAGGTTACAATTTATTTTACCATCCTTCCAAAAGCTCTATTCTTGAACTCCTCCTCTACTTATGAAAAATATTGACTAAATTTAGTTTCAAATTCAGTAATGTATCCTTCTATTATGATTTTAACATGAAAATTAACAACTCTTACAACTTCAAAATTGCCTATATACAATACAATTAGGTTCTAAACATTTCACTAAATCCCTTTCCTCACTTTCTAAGCTAGTCAAGGATGCTTCCCTACTCTACTCATGTCGTTAAAAAACAACACTAGTGATTATAGTGAGATGACATCATAGTTGTCATGGTAATCATGCAATAATGCACATTTACAACCTTGGCATATTGACTCAAAAATAGGTTTATTTTTATAAAATAATGATGCTCCACATATCCCTAGGTTAACATGGAAATAATACTTCCAAAACCATACAAAATTCATGATAATATCCCATGATGAAACCATTTTTTCTATCAATTTGAGGCCTAGATACAAATCGATGTCCAACAAGTGGTTCATTGTTATCTAGGTACTAGCATTTTCAATCCCCTTGATGGGAGATGTTTCACCCACATTATGCCCAGCCATAAATGGTTGTCTATGGATTTAATTAATATAGCTAACATGATCAATGTCCATCCTAACACTCATCCTTAGAAAACAATCAATATTATAGACCATTGATCACCATACCAAAATCACCACATAAAGAGTTAATTGATAACCATTATCTCTAATAAATCATTCTAACCAATAGGTGCAATAACTTATCCAATAGAAGGATAGTCATTTAGTAGAATAATTAAAGAACAAAATTAAATTTATCATAACCATAAACTATAATTTGAAAGGAGAGCCTTATTCTATTGATTTGCATTACAATCTAGTACATCATGACCTAGTCTTCATTAATGTATAATGTGGAATAACATTATAGAATAGTTTTTAGATCTAATGCATTCAAATATTTGAGATTTAAACTTTATTTAACCACTATCTAATCAACATTTATACAATTCTTTAATATAATAAAGACATTTATACACATTCACTTGAAGTTGGAAAGGTTGATTCAAAACCATGTATTTGTTGGAGTACTTCAAGCTCCCTTACTAAAAAATTAGGTGATATTTGTCTCACATTTGGCTAGGTAGACTCAATTTTTCACCACTATCTTAACATATATTTTAATATACTATATTTAAACTAGGTTAATTTAACTATATTTTAATCTAACACCGCACATCCATCTTTTCCCATCATAGCGTTTCTAGAAGGTAGTTGTACCTTCTGTCGAAAAAATATAAATTTTCCATATAAATCTATACAAATAATAGATTAAAATGAACAAATATGATATTAAATTTTATAAAAAAACATCTACAAAAAAAGTTCTTGTTATCTCTGCGTAGCAAAAATAATGCAATCATGAATTATATTGCTATTTTAATTGTAATTTTTACTAATATACAATTGTTTGTTTTTATTGTTTTTTACTCTAAATTAACTATATTTAAACTAATCTAGAGTAGCTACTCTATAACCTTTGTTCAAATGTGGCAGTTAGTTCACGTCTTTCAAAATTCAATAATTAAACTAAGCAATAGGGAATGCTAGCTATGCGGCCTTGTTTTATATTATTACCAAAAGCAAAATGTTTTTCCATAAAACTAAATGGCAGTACTTCATTTGAAATCAATGTTATAAAAAAATCAAATGAAACAAGTCCACGGACTTGACCGGCCGCCATTTGAAAGTGACTGCGATACTTGAATTTAGAAGTATATTGTGAATGATGTTTTTTGGGGGTAATTTTGTTAACCTTAATAAAAGCATAGTTTAATTATTTGATAAAATTTAAATTAAATTATGATATTAAAATATCAAAATTTTTTAAATTTATAATTAATTTCATAGAATTATTTTTAATTTATTCAAAATATATATATATATATATATATATATATATATAACCAATTATATTTAAAATTAATGCATATATGTTCAAAAGTTAAAATAATTATAGAATTTTGTATGTTATTAACACCACACTTTTTTTTCACCATTAATTATTCAGCCATTCCAATATTTTCAAGTTCAACAACAATTAATAAGTATTAAGCAATATCAAGATATTAATAACAATTACTAAAATGGAATATTAATAACCATGGTGAATAATGATTCCAATATTGAGGTTAACTTCATTGTGAAGGAGCTAGATCGCTGCAGATTCTCAAAGCAGAGCGTACAAAAACTTGGTGATAATATCATGACAATGGGTACATAACTTTGGTAAATTCTCAAAGCAGAGCGTACAAAAACTTGGTGATAATATCATGACAATGCGTACATAACTTTGGTGGTAACATCATTATAGTACCTGAGCATTCTCAAGAGTCGGTGAGCTTTGAGGTAATTTGTAATGGCAATTACAAAGGGTTGTCCACCTCGAAAAAATTGTTATTTCCTATTTAA
Source organism: Pinus tabuliformis (assembly GCA_031772625.1). Taxonomy (NCBI): domain Eukaryota; kingdom Viridiplantae; phylum Streptophyta; class Pinopsida; order Pinales; family Pinaceae; genus Pinus; species Pinus tabuliformis. The sequence goes on along the minus strand of CM062817.1, from coordinate 2,076,208,351 downwards.
AACATAGAAAGACGTCGCTCTTGTCTAAAACCGAGTGTGAAAACGCGTGGACATTAAATTTTTGAGTAATATTTCAAGTATAGTTTTGAATACCACAAATTGCTGCCACACCAGGGAAAATAACAGGCTTAAGAGCTAACAAGAGAGCTGCTTTGAACAAGATTGAGCCTATAAGGAAGACAAGACAACTCGTGTTTTTGGTTATTTCCAAAACAAAAGTAGCACAACCATAATTACACATTACAGAGGAGGGTTGGGGGGAAACGGTGGTGGGGCTACAAAGAGAACTGCCCTCTCATGCTTGTGGTAGTCGATATGCTGTACCTGGGTCCCCAACACGAAGGTGGTCATTTTTTCATTGAAGTTGCTGCCAAAGGCCAACTAGAGAGTCCAGGAGTTCATTCTGCATGTGTTGGAGGTTGTTGATGTAGGCCACCAATTCATCCTGATCGTCGTAGCACTACTCCCTCAGAGTTTCCATGCTCATAAAGAGAGTATTGAGTTGAGCCGCTATGGAGTCCAAGGTAGTAGGGGCCTCTATGTGGCCCTGAGAGTGATTTGGGGATATGGTTGCCTTTGCATCAGAGTGGTGTCTCTCGATCGACTCCAAGCCCGAGCTAGGTATGTATTGTGGTGGACAATTCTCCATACAATGACCAACTCCTCCTTTGTGGGCATGACCTCGCTGTCGTGGCATGTAGTCAGCTCATTCTCCGCTTGTTACATCAACTTGGTTGCCCTCAGCAACCCACCATACTAATCGAATATGAACCAAACACAAAAAAACATGGCTTACCTCCTCTGCATTGAAGTTCTTAGTGCAGTGCGATTCCCGTGAACCTCCCCAATGTCTGCCCGTGAGCTGAATGGTGCATTGTAGGTTAAGAAGGTAGACTAGCCACTCCTAGAGAAAATCCACGCCACATTCTCCACCTAACTGTTGCTCTAGAGGAGAAATTCCTTGCCGGAATAATACCCAAAGTGAGGCAAGGGAAGCAAGAGCCCACCACCCACTCACACTAGCCCTGGTACTATAATTCCTGTCGTTGTAGTTTGTCATGTGCTCTCCCGGATCCCACGACCAAAGAGCTTGTGAGTTCCAGTCCCCCGCATACCCTTCAATCCTGAAATCATCCTACACCGTCTCCCCAAGCCTCCGTCTAAGCCAGGACGCCAATACCTCATTGCTCTCCCTCACCCAGCACTTGCTCCTCACTGCCCATGCATTGCAAATGACCACCTTGTTGCCTCCTTCCTGCTTAAAGTAACATTCGCGGGAGATCTCGACTCCCAATAGCCATTAAGTCGAGTGTGCCACACGTAGAGGCCCAACTGGCTCCATACTCTAACCCGCCACATGTCTCCTTGATTGTTATCCTTACTGAAAAAAAGTTAAAATATATATAATAAATAGTGAAATATAATATGGTTAAATATATATATATATAAAGATTTTTATTTATCAAAAGATTATTAAAACAAAAGAATTATCAATAACGTTTATAAAAAGGATGAACTTTTTATTATTATTATATATATATATATATATATATATATATATATATAATAATAATATATTTATATTAAATTATTATTATATAAAACAAACATGAGATGTAAGCTTTGTTGAAAAGTAAAAAAAATATAATAAATAGTTAAATTTAATAAGATTAAATATATTTTGTTAAAAAATAATTATTTGTTGCTTATATATATATATATATATATATATATATATATATATATATATAAGTTTAGGTGAATAGTTATCTATTGTAAATTAGGTATTGACACCATTATAATAATTGGATGTATTAATACTATCTCATACATATTATTCAGTAATAGTGTGCAAGTATAAAGAAGTAATATATATACAACACATACTATTAGTCTTTGCCAAAGTAAGGTTATAGTAATAGATTTGTCTATTGACCATTGTTAGTTTAGCATTCAATAATGCAAGTTATAATGTTTGACTTTGAAAAATAAATATTTGTTTTTGAATTGAGGCTTATGTGATTAGAATTAATTCTATTGAGATGAGGTTTTAAACATCAACACTTAAAATCTCAATCTAATGGACAAGCATACATATATAATCAAAAAGTTATATTTAAACCATTTAATTAGACCAAGTCTTATTGTAACATTTTCATAATACATTGTCATGTTGATAAATATCTTACAAATTTTATACCATAATTTCTAGATGCAATGGCAATATTTTATACAAGTAAAATGGATAGGGATAAGATATAAATAAATATACTTACTCAAATTACTTTCCACCATTATTAATGTGTTCCTAAGCACGTGAATAAGTATGAGTAAAAAAGTAAAAGTGTAAATTTACTAGTGGTTAATGCCCATAGAAATTATAGCAAGATTATAGTAATCACTTTGTATGATTTACCTAGTAGCATAATTTATAACTTGAGTGGTATGCATTAAACTACCTTGTAGCATTTATTGTGTATAATGTTATCAAAAAACTTCAAAGATTAATAGTTTTAAGGATAAAACAATTAAAAAAACTGTCTATTAGTTATATTTTTTCTATTTTGGTATTTTACTTTATTTTTTTTCCTTACTTCCAACCACCATTGGGGAGCAATACCATACCATGTGCATTTATATTGGGGATATATATTGAGGAAAAAATGACATAATATATTCAACATATAATAGGGGGTAAAGGGTGTTTATATCGGTAGTATAAAAAATAGAGCTCAAAGTTAATGAAAAAATATAAAGGGGTATAAAAAATGTTAATGAAAAATGGATAGCTACAATATCTAGTGAAAGTAGGGGTTTTTTAAATTGAGAAGGTGTATTGGATTTGTATTGGTAGGGGGTTAAAAAATGTGATTTTTAGAGGTATTTTCAAATATGTAGTCAAATTAAGGGTATTGTTTAGTATGCCATTAATGCACATGCTATGCTAGAGGAGGGGGTTAAATAATGTGATTTTTAGAGGTATTTTGATGCGGGAGCATGTGACTCAGAGGAGAAAAATCTTCCAAATTATTCCAAAAATCCAAAAAAATTACAGGCAAGGGAGTGGGGTCCTTTAGCCTGCAATTTCTATGCTTTCTTAGTTAAAAATAGAATAAATTCTAGCAATAAATCATGCTATTTGTAAGAGAGCTTTTCAAGCTTTAAATCATCATGTAAAGCATGCTTTTCTTTGTATCGGATAAGGACCGAGAAGGCCTATCCTTAGTTATAAATAAAGAGGCAGCAAAGCTCTAAAGGGAGAGAGAAGGAGGAGCGAGGCCACAACATTATTATTAAACTTCCTCTCGGCGTGTGCATGCATAGATTATTGTATCGTGCCTTAACAGTGTTAATTATTTATTGTTTTCCGCATGTCATCCATGTTGTGTAGTTAACCATTGGAATCATCTTCTCTTTCAATTATGCTTATACAGGCTTTAACTCTTAATTTACAATTGCGCATATATTTATGAGAATTCTTGCAATTTTCCATTAAAGTGGCTGTAGCGGGAGTGAATTATTATAATTATAAGTTCTTACCCATACCGGGTCCGAACCCATATTGGCGTCGGAGAGGACCTTTGGAACACTTAGTTGTGCACTCCGAATTTCCGGAGCCGATTTGTTATAGAGGCCGGTGTATAAAGCTTTTTGGGTCCGAAAGGATCTCATAGCGCAAACCTCCGACTGAGCTTCCATATCCAGAGCCGAAGTCATATAAATTACAATATATTTATCGCTGGGTCCGTCATTTCAGAGGTGGGAGAATTGTTAATTGTGGTGACCGCCGAAAAGCGGACCCGCCGAAATTATAAAGGCCGTGTATATAAGTGGATCGGGTCCGCGGAGGCCTTGAAAGATCCGGACCCGAAATCTTTATAGGGCAGTTTGGAAGGAGGCATCGGGTCCGTTAGTTCGGAGGAGGAGATCATTTGGTTGGAGCGACTGCCGATACATGTATCGGACCCGAACTCAACATAGGGGGTAATATATATATATATATATATATATAGAGAGATATATATATATATATATATATATATATATATATATATATATATATATATATATATATATATCGGGTCCATAATATATCGGAGCCTGTGTTCCATTGCAAAGCCGCCGATAGTGATCGCCGATGCGATATCGCATCGGGGAAAAGATAAAAGAGACATTATAAAGCGGGATTATGTTATAAGGTAATTCTGTGGAATTACTACCCGATAGTGTGTGCGTAAGTCCTTCCTTTGCAAGCCTCGATAGTGTTGTAAAGCCTCCGATAGTGTGTTGGCGTAATTCTTTTAGAATTACTGCCGATACAAATAAAGCCATTGTTTTAGCCAATAGCACTTGGGAAATTCTTTTAAGAATTTTCCAATACAGCCACTATGTGTTAACGAAGTCAGATTAGGGGGTTGTTAAAGAAGGAAATGAATATATCAGTTTAATGACTGATACGCCTAAAGAAAGGGAAGTTGATCAGAACATTGAAGAACTTGCTTGCAGACTAGAGAGATTGTCTCTAACGCCTGTACGCTCTCCATCATTAGTGGTATCAGAGCCATCAACTGACATTGAATTGATTCTCAGGAGTGGGAGAAGGATGGCTTTCAGAGTTGGAAGAGGACGAGGACGTGGTGGAAGAGGACGGCCTGTTGCAAATGCTGAACTAATGGAAACAGTAGAAGAGTTGCGAGCTCGAGTGGATGCATTAACTTCAGACAGAAATATAAATGATGGAGATGTCAGTGAGCCCGAAATTGAAGCTGCGGAAGAGGAGGAAACTGTACAGGTTACTCCTGAGATGAGGTTCTTTCAGTCAGTATTGAAATCCACATCCAGGCCATGGAACCAATTAGTACCGATATATCAAGGAGGACTGAATCCAGAAGAATTGATCGACTGGATTAACAACATAGAGAAATTCTTCGATTACGAGGAAACAGAGGATGAGAAGAAAGTAAAGTTTGATGTCACCAAGTTAAAAGGCCATGCAACACTCTGGTGGGATGGTGTGCAGGTGGAAAGGAAGAGACTTGGTAAGAAGCCAATCAAGAATTGGAGCAGGATGGTAGCAAAGTTAAGAGGTAAGTTCTTGCCGAGTAATTATCAGCAAACATTGTTTAGACAAATGCAAAATCTTAGACAAAGAGCTTTAACAGTAAAAGAATATACAGAAGAGTTTTATAAAGTAAGCATAAGAGCTGGAGAAGCCCAAGACACAGATGAGAAGGTGGCTAGATTTATGAATGGCCTCAGGATGGACATTCAGGATGAGATAAGTTTGTTGTCTCCTAAAACAGTAGAGGAAGCTTATCAGATAGCGCTGAAAGCTGAGGAAAAACTCATGAGGAAGCAATTTGCCAAAGGGAGAGGGACTTTCAGAGGAAAAGGAAGTCAAGATGGTAGAGGAAGATCTACAACACCTAGAGATGGAGCTAGCAGTAGCTCAACCCAGCATGCACCCAGAGAAGGTGATGCAAGAGGCAGAGGGAGTTTTTCCAGAGGAAGCGGAGGCAGAGGAAGAGGCAGAGAATTAAGATGTTACAGATGTAAAAAGCTGGGACACAGAGATTTTGAGTGCCCAGAGAATGCAGACATAAAGCAGAGGAATGCAATTGTTGCTCCAGCTGAAGAAGAAGCACCAGCGACGGCGGTAGCAGAAGAAGAAAATACACCAGAAAGAGGAGAATCTCTGGTGGTTAATAAAGTTTTAGTTAAGCCAATGAAGGAGGTGGCCGCTGAACCGCCACAAAGGAAAACTTTATTCAGGACAATGTGCAAAGTCCAAGGGAAATGTTGCCAGATGATAATTAATAGTGGCAGCACTGATAATTTGGTCTCTACAGAAGTAGTGGAGAAATTGAAGCCGAAGACAATGAAGCATCCAACACCTTATAAGGTGTCATGGTTACAAAAGGGACATCAACTGTTGGTAAGTGAACAGTGTGAAGTGGAATTTCAAGTGGGCAAGTACAAAGATAAAATTGTTTGTGATGTGATGCCAATGGACGTGTGTCACATATTGCTTGGAAGACCTTGGCAATATGACAGAGGAGCCATACATGATGGGAAGAGAAACACCTACAAGTTTGGAAAGGATGGTGTAAATCATACATTGTTGCCTTTGCAAGAAGAAGGTGTACCGGGACAGAAGACTAGTCCAAAAACTTTGTTGCTTGGAGGGAAGGAATACTTGAAGCGGATTGAAGAAAATGAGGTAAACTTTGCTGTAATTTGCAAGCCCAAGGTAATATTGACTTCTACTAAAATTTCTGAATTACCCATTGAAATTCAAGAAATGCTGGAGAATTATTGTGATATTATTGTTGATGATTTTCCTAATGAATTACCGCCAATACGAAAAATCAGTCATCATATATATTTGATTCCTGGAGCAAGCTTACCTAACAAAGCAGCATATAGAATGACTCCTGCAGAAAATGAAGAAGTTAAGAAACAGGTGCAAGAATTGCTTGACAAGGGGTTGATCAAAGAAAGCCTGAGTCCTTGTGCAGTGCCAACAGTGCTGAGCGCGAAGAAAGATGGAGGCTGGAGAATGTGTACAGATTCAAGATCCATCAATAAGATTACAATCAGGTATAGATTTCTGTTACCCAGAATTGAAGATTTAATGGATTGCTTGTCTGGCGCAAAATATTTTTCAAAGTTAGATCTTAAAAGTGGCTATCATCAGATAAGGATAAGAGAAGGGGATGAATGGAAAACTGCTTTTAAGACCAATGAAGGATTATATGAGTGGAGAGTGATGCCTTTTGGGTTGTCCAATGCACCAAGTACATTCATGAGATTTATGAATGAAGTTCTTAAAGAATTCATTGGTAAATTTGTAATAGTATATCTGGACGATATATTAGTCTATAGCAGGTCCAAAGAGGAGCACTTGAGGCATTTACATTATGTCTTACAGAAGCTACAGCAAGAAAAATTATTGTTGAATCTGAAGAAATTTTTACTCATGAAAGAGGAGTTGGTGTACTCGGGATTTGTTATCTCAGCTGAAGGATTAAAGATGGATCCAGAAAAGATCAAAGCAATTGTGGAGTGGCCTTCACCCAAGAGTATTTTTGAGGTAAGGAGTTTTCATGGTCTTGCTAGTTTTTACAGAAAATTCATTAAGAATTTTAGTAAGATTAATGCACCTATTATTGAGACCATAAAGAAGGATAAACAACCATTTAAGTGGACTGCTGAAGCAGAGAGAAATTTTCAGCTGTTAAAGAGGAAAATAACTAAAAAGCCTGTTTTGGTTCTTCCTGATTTTAACAAAACTTTTCAAGTTAAGTGTGATGTGAGCGCATAAGCAATTGGAGGAGATTTTAAGCCAAAAAGATAGACCAATAGCTTACTTCAGTGAAAAGTTAAATGATGCAAAAAGGAAGTATTCTAATGAATTTAGACTTCTGTGATCCATAACATTGTTTAGAAACTCTTCGGCAAAATCACATAATCAATCTTTTGTCGACGCGTTTCGAACCAACCATTGTGGTTCATCGTCAGGACAAGTTGAAGAACCAATCTAGCTTAGCTTGATTAAATAGAGCATGCAGAGACTCCAACGGCTATATTGCTAACGGCTAAATTTGACCTAATGATCTTAGTCAAACCAATAATATTCTAGATATATTTAATTCCAATTATTCTTAGAAAAACAGCTAAAAGAATTCATGTGTATGTGTACATAATTTATTATTAATAACAATTAGTTAAAATTAGTTAAAATTAAAAGAAATCATTTGTTAATTTAACTAAATAAATTCCTATAATATTTATGTAATCCATATAATGGTAAATAATCTTTATTACAAACACAATCTGGGCTTAATCAATTAATACACTTGCACACACAAGCACACCTTAAGCAAAGGGTACTTGGTTTACACTACCAAGCCAAGACTTAACATAATAAATTTATCTCCCCTCATCGAGACAAAGATATATAGTTGATCTCCCTTCACCAATTTTGTGTCACATGTGTCCTAGCACCATTGCACCACCAAAGGGTTTGTCATGGAGGCTATTAGGCCTTCACCCCCAGTTTTCTCTTGGGCATATTACGCCTCCCAATTGGGTTCGAGTTGATAGCCCTCCGAGTCCCCATACTGACTCTTCTCTTGGTTCGTTTGATTCCTCATCTAATTTCGAGCCTCCTTCATTGTATATCATCACCATGCCAGGACCCATAACTGATACATGAACCCAACTTGGTGTTCGTTGACCTGGGAAGAATAGTGACAATTGATCATAATGCTAAGGAGATTATAATGTTGGTTTCAAAAGCAGGATTGTGAAAATTGTTTTCACTAGTTCTTATTTTGGTCATATTTACTACCAAATTTGTGTCTTGCTGATTTTTTACATTTGTAATGACCTTGTGCAAAGTTGGTTTGAAGAGCTTGATGTTAAAGCGAGAAGACTCTCTACAAACCACAATGACTACATTGTCTTGGATGGCCAATGCTTGGAGGGCACTCGATGTTCTTGGTGTTGCCGAGTCTCTTTGCTCGAAGCATCAACGGATACAATGGTATTGCCATAACATCACTTAATTTTATCCTCTTTACTAATCTCCTAATATCGTTTCAATACATCAAATTGTTCTATTTTCATGGAACTCATAGATACATCATTAATGTTATTTTTTCTTGGAAATACTAAATTATTTTGTTCTGATATCACCCAGTTTGAATTGTTCATTGCAGCCACCACTTGATCCTTTAACAAGCATTTGAAATTCAAAGCGTAATAAAGCTCTTTTAGTTTCTTTCCATAAGAAGATTGCTACAAGCCAATGAATATTATTGTGATTAGACTAGATGTTGTAATTGGTACCATAGGCCTTGTAATAGGGTTGTACTCCATTTTAGTCTATGGTAGTACATTGATTTCTAACTACTCCGCGTACCCACATATGATATAATATGTTACCCACATAACTATAACACTATGAAATCAGTTCTATATTCTTTATTTTGTCAGCTGAAAGAAAATTACAATTATCCTTTTTCATTTTTGGCTCGCTAAATATACAAAGAGAAAATTGCTTAATAATATTGCTTAATTTGACAATAGTTTTACTTTTATCTGATACAAGAGTGGAGGTAGTCTTATATTTTACCTATTTCTCAGTAGTTTTTCTCCTTCGGCAACAACATCATCCTTCAACAAATACATTCCAGCTTGTACAAAGGAATGTTGATGTTTAGTAGAGGGCCCATAAGAGATCCTCTAATGGACGTGCAATAGTTTAGTAGGATCACTAGATGAGGCACATGTGTGAATGTATTATCTTCAATTAGGAAGGCACAATTACCCATCCAGGGGAGGGCATGCTTGAATGTCTATTATATGAATGGTGTAGTTTTCTAAGTGTGTTGGGTGCATGAGTTCATGCATTCAGTATACTCTATTGGGTCTTGTATTTGAAGCAGTGTTATCCACACATGATGGTGATATCCACTTTGTGCATTAGCGTTAGGGTTAGGGTTAGGGATATCCAATGAAGCCAGATTCAATGGTTGAAGTCCTATAAAAACTAGATTGAATAATTGCAAAGAAATGATTGGACACACATCTCACTCAAAAATGACGACTCAAAATCCATATGGAACCTTGCAATATGTTGTTATCGATAGTGCTTACCTATGAATTTATACCTCTACAACTTCAGCCGAGTTCTGTAGGGGGAATTATGATTTTCCCTAGAGCTAATTTCCCCTACTACTTGACCTCATGGAAGATCTACTTAGATAGTGGAGCACGAGGCTTGAGGTGAGGTGAGGTGATTTTTATGCACACATGTGAACCATTAAAAATGTCATTCCTAGGCTAGGGTGGAACACTGTATCTAGAATACGTTTCTTGCTAGTTATACACACTTACCTGATTTAGAGCTAGTACTTTAACCCAACAATCATGTAAGGTTAACACTAAAACCTGGTGTATAACCCAGGTTAATGCTCTGATTCTAGGTGATTAATCATTAATATATTACTATGGGTTAAAAAAAAACCCCTCTTCAACCTTACTCCCAATTCTCATCAATCAATTCTATAAGCGGAAACTTTTCCTCTAAATTAATTTTATTAAACGAAATATTCCGCAACCCTTTTCTACGTGGCTTGTGGGACCTCCCGGCATGAATACCCATAATAGAACTTTATACCATAAATTAAGCATTGATCCAACACGTGTCCCCCTCTTTATTCCGGCGCCACGATTTCCACCTTTGGTTCAGTTCTGATCCAATGACTATCGTGTTGTCTGCTTGCCAAGTAGCCCGGACGATCTCCACCATCGATGTGACCCATCCAATCGAACGGCTATCGCGCAATCTCACACAGATTCTAGTGTGATCGATATTTAGTCGAGAGCACATGAGAAAAGTGTCTTTCCTTTTCCATCATGTGCTACGTGTCACTCACTTAGCCTAATCGTGTGAAATTTAGAAATACCGGTTACCACTTTCTTACCCACGCGAGATACCACTTACCATAAACATCACTGACTATTGACTTGTGAAGTGTTCACTGATTTAACATGTGATCTACGCTTTAATCTGAGGCCCTAAACGATGTTTTGAGGCCCTTCTCTCTTTCTCCTGGATGCCAAACTATGTGTTGTGAATGTCCTTTTTCTCTGTTGTCATAAGCATGTCCTTTGCATAATGTTTTGGTGCTGATATCCCACATAAAAAAATCCTCAAACAATATAAATTTTTGTTCCTTTGTCTGTTGTTGTCTTGCCATCATCTCAATATAACTGAGCTCCAACTTTATGTACTTTCCACCATCTTGTACCTGACTATTCATTTTGATTTCTGCCCCAATCACATCACCCTCTTTTGTCTATTAACCATTTTCTTTATGTTGTCCCGTATATCCTTCCATCTTTCCTTAACTTGCTGACTTTGACAATTCTACATGCTCATGATCTAGGTGGATATTGGTGGCCACCCACCAATTCCACTTGGACCCCCACCATTGCCTCTTTTAGTTTTTCAGTTTCCTTAATTGTAGCACAATTTACTATTTTTAGCAGTTTTTCGGGTCCTAAACTTCCGGAGCTGTTTTGGGGCCCTAAACGACGCTTTTTTGGAAATCTACCGCAAACAGGTTTTTGGCTAAAATCATCTTTTTTTCGTAGTCCTCGGAGATATATTTCCAATGGGTTATCATGCGCATCAAACAGAGATAATATGACCAAGTTGTGACAACGTGAAGCTGGTTGTCCAACCCACCCAATGGGGCCCATAAACTCTTGGTGTTACATCTCCTCGAGTTAGGGTTTTGGTTGTTTAGGGTTTGCTCTTATTGTTCAATAATAAAAATTCCCTTGAGCCTCATTGTAAGGTATTCAAGAGGCATGTAGCCGCCACATCTCTTCTCAGAGATAAGCTACCATCGCCCTAGCTGGTTTTTTCCCATTTTTGTTTGTAAGCATATTTCAGTATTTTACATTAATGAAATCAGAAGTATTATTTCTGTTGCATATTTGTATTTATGGTTATCTCTGTAATTTTTTGTGTTCCTATTTAAATCTGGAACAGATCGTCACCTTTGTAGTTTTCATCACCCACCTATCCAATATCTTGAGTGGAATCCTCTCAATCTCAAAAGAAATTTTTTTCTTATTTGATACAAAAACATATAACCTTTCAACCACATACTGTCCACCAGCTACAAATATTTTAGTTATTGAACCTTTTTCAATTTCCTCCATATTCCTGTTAAATTTAACTAAACTATTCATCTCAATTTTCAATTGCAAATTCAAAATAAACTCTCGATATTCCAATCTTATTTGGATTAAAAACAAGAGTTGTTTGTGGATTGTACTTTCACATCCTCTGTAACTTTCTTTCTCTTCTGCAATGACTTGTTTAAGATCTATGCCAACTCTCCTTCCTTCATCCAGAACTTCTGAGTCAACTATTTTCTTACTCTCATATTCTTGTTTCCATAAGGAAAATTGTCTTTCTGCAATTCTGGAACTTACATACTCCTTCATGTTTACTTGTGCAAACATATCTCCAAGAGTAGTTTGTCCTTCATCCTAAAAACCACATTCAATAATTAATAATTCAAAATCAGAAAATACATTACATTTTCCGCTAACTCTGCTACAAGTTTTCTCTGATTTGTCATCCTCTTGATATGCATATGCATATGACATGCCAAACTTGTCATATCCTCCTCCATATTGTCTTGTCTCGAAAAAGTGTTCTTTGTTTCTATTTTTCCCTTGAATGTTGTCTAATTTCTGAATTTTGTTTTCTGCTCTTCTCTTTGGCCTTCCTTCCTTTCACACTCCTTTTCATTCTTCGTGTTTCTTCCTTACAAATCTGTAAGCCACTACGTTGCCTTTTCCATGCCCCTTCCTTTTCAACCAAAATTTACCAATCTGTGATTTTAGAACCTAAAGTTATCTTTGTTTCTATACAGGAAGAAAAATCACCATACAACAAATTTTCCATTCCATTGCAAAGTCCCTTTTACAACAGTAAAAATTACCATTAACACCATGAATATCACATTCCATTGAACTCCTTTGCTGCTCACATCAAATGCATAGTTCATGAAAGCATCCTTGCCTTCACCCTTTGAGATTTCCTACCTCTTTCCAAGTTGTTGATTACATTCACCCTTACTCTTTTTGCAATTTGTACAAATAACATTGTCTTCAATTTTCTATTGTGCATCAATCTCTACCAACCTCTCTTTAAGTTCCTGGTTGTCCTCTTTTACTTTCTACTTCACAACCTTTTCTGGACTAATTGTTCCTCCTTGGGCTGAGTTCTCTTTATAAATCTTTGTTCTACTATCTTCCATAGTACACTCTTTAGTAAGAGTCCTTTCCATTAATGTTCCACTATGTCCTTCCAAGAAAATTTCTTGTCCATTAACTATCAATACATGTTCATAATTTTTGAATAAAAATTGAAGAGATAATTCCATTACCTCAAGTATTTGTACTGCACATACACTCTTGCTTTCTCCCGTCATATGGTTATCTTCATACCTCTCTTCTACTTCTCCTTTTGCAATCTGCAATTTCCTTTTGTCTTTAGACTGTCTGCCATCTTTTTGCCAAGTCTTACTAGATTCATCATCCTCAACCTCCTTAGTAGTCTTCAACATTTGTCCATCTTTAGTGTCTTTGAACACATGTTCAATTAAAAACTATTCTATTCTGACCATCTCTTTTAACAACTTCATTTCTTCTGCAACCTGCATAAACATATCTTCTAAAGGTTGTTCACTACCTTCATACATACACAAATCATCAGTTTCAAAAATACTAGGCTCCTCTTTCTTTGATGTTTCAATCATCATATCTCTCTGCCGATCCGAACTTGTCCAACTGTTTAGAAAATCATTCATAATTCTTTCCTCAACAAGGTAATCTTCTTGCTCAGGTCTATACTAGTCATCTTCCATCTCTAACTCAGATGCTCTCAGTTCTTCACTTAATTTGATATACATTCTCCTCTTTATCTATTTCTGCAACAACTTCCACTTTATCTTCTTTATTTTCATAGTCCAACCATAACTTTGGTCCTTTTCACATTTTTCTAGTAGCATTATTATGACATCCACACTTGCTTTCAATTATGTAATGTCTCTGTCAAATATATCTTGACTCATCTCCTCTCCTTTGCCATTTTCCTCAGCATATTTCTTTCTTCCATTGTGGCTTCTCTTTGAACCCCTGCTATGACTATCAGTAGTCATTTTCTCATCTCACTCTATGAGTTCCTCACTCACTATGGGAAGCACTAAGCCTCTACAACAACAAGTCCTCCTTGCTGTCACTTACATCACCAATCCCCTTCTCTAGACTTGGTCTTTTGGTAAGCATTAGTCCTCTATCTATGGAACCTCTTAAGTACTCTCTTCTTCTCTCTTTAGGCTTATATCCTCAACTCATCTTCTCTTGAGAACAATTTAATTGTCTTGCCTGTACAACTTTTAGTTGGAGTATTTAGGTTCACTACCACTAACACAACTCCTCTCCTTCTTTACATAGTCTACTACTGTGTGTTGCTGCTATCATTCTCTTTCCCTATAAAAACAATTCAAATGAACCAACATCAAAATACAACTCATACTTGATGATCTATCTCTTTAACCTTTCACTGGCTTGGCAATACACATGCTGCTTTACTTTTCATTGTCTGCACTTCAATTCTTCTTTCAACTGAATTTATGTTCTTGTTGAGTACATCCATATTCAATTTATTTCCTTATAGTATCTCTACTGCAATTCCTTCACTTGCTCCTTTGTCACAACTACCTGGTTGAAACTTCATTACCTGCTACTTGCATTCACCTACATACATAATTGAAGTTTTAAATCCTACAAGATCCTTCTTGATCCTGTCTTCCTCAAATCCCTTTTCCACAGTCTATCTTGAATGAACTGACTAAAGTCTTCATTGCTTGTAACATTTCAAAATTCTTCTCTGCATAAAATCTTGTGTTCTGATCTCCCAACACCAATTCCTTTCAGATCATATCCCTCTATATATAAATCTATTACCAATGCAATTCTACACATTTTGAGAATAAAATGCAATCTTTAAACCAATCTCCACAAAGCATTAGTCTCTGCACTGATACCAAAATGGTGCAAAGCTAGTACTTTAACCCAAAAATCATGTAAGGTTAACACTAAACCCCACTGTATAACCCAGGTTAATGCTCTAATTCTAGGTGATTAATCATTAATATATTACAATGGGTTAAAAAAAAGCCTCTCTTCAACCTTACTCCAAATTCTCATCAATCAATTCTATAAGCAGAGACTTTTCCTATAAATTAATTTTATTAAACGCAATATTTGCAACCCTTTTCTATGTGGGTTGTGGGACCTCCCGGCATGAATACCCATAATAGAACTTTATACCATAAATTAAGCATTAAGCCAACACATTTGCCAACACGTTTCCCCCTCTTTATTCTAGTGCCACAATCTCCACTGTTGGTTCAGTGCTAATCCAATGACTATCATGTCGTCTGCTCGCCAAGTAGCCCAGACGATCTCCACCATTGATATGACCCATCCAATCGAACAACTATTGTGTAATCTTGTGCAGATTCTAGCACGATTGATATTTATTTGAGAGCACGCGAAAAAAGTGGTTTTCCTTTTCCATCATGTGTTACGTGTCACTCACTTAGGCTAATCACGTGAAATTTAGAAATATCGGTTACCACTTTCTTACCCACATGAGATACCACTTACCATAAATGTCGCTGACTACTGACTTGTGAAGTGTTGACCGGTTTAACAAGCGATCTGTGCTTTAATCTAAGATGTCCATCCTCCATTTTCAATGATGTGACTTAATCTCCATTTTTCTTTTGCCCTTCACTGTCTCTTTACAATCCTTTAGGAAGTTGAGAAAAAAGCCTGCGTCCTTCACTATAGAAGACAGTTCTCAATCTTCCCCTATCTACTGTGAAAACCAATTGCACTCACTTCCAGCTAATCCCCTCGTCCATTTAAAATGGAAATCCTGATCTCTACATTCCTTTACATAGGTTGTATTAGACAATTAAATGCTAATCTCGTAAAGAAAATTTCGTCAGTCATTCATGCTATTCAACACAAAAATTCTACAGTGTTTCTCAGATTCACAGTCAATGCACCATAAGGCTATTAAGACACATATAGACACAAATTACCACACATGATATATACAAATCCACATTGTTTTGGTATTTTTATAAAATATTTACAAGGAAAACAGTCACATTCGACTGTTTCAGTTCTTTTCCATAAAATCCATCTACTGCTCTTCCTAACTCCTCACTCTTGCTCTTACTATCCTCTAGCTCTCTAACCCCTAGCTAGCCTCTATCTAACCTTTGGCTAACCTCTAAAATTATTCAAAAGATCACAATTTATATAAAAACGGATTCATGAACCAATTTAGTTCAGATCCAACAATCTCTCACTCTCTCCCAAAGTATCTCTCCAGCTCCACTCTTTTCTCAAACAGAATCCCAAATTAATTAGTTAATTCCCTCAAATCGTCACTCTTCCTAGGATTACTCAACTGTCTCTAAGATCTCTACATTCACGACATATTCTCCATAAATAAATTTACAATTAAAATCCCCTCAACTCAACTAAACTTAGGAAAATAAATAAAATGATTAAGGGAACCCACTCCCTTTAGTAAATGTTAACTAAGACTAATGAGTCTTATAAGTATTGAAGAATTCTCCTGCATCATTACCTCATGCTGTTCTTAGCCTGAGCTGCCATTCTAATTCAAACAAGAATCTCCCACATATATTTCATTGCATGTATATCCTAATATTGAATGTTTTCGTTAAGTATATTGCATGTATCATAATATTGGATTTCACACTCCTACTCAAGTAAAATCAGCATGAGTGCAACTTGTCTTCCCACGAGATTTCGTTGTTTATCTTATGCATCTATTCACTTTATTAAAAAGGGAAATGAGTGACATCCATGGAGGACTAGTGCTCTACCCTCTAATCAAGATGTTTATCAGCATATTTCTCTGGTTATTAAAGGAAAACAACAATTATTGAGGGAGGGATATGCTTTAGAATAGCCTACTTTTAGAATGTGGTTGTAATTATTATTAGAAATCAGTGTAGGTAATTTCCAACAGGTTTGTGATCATAACTAGAAATAAGCTGATACTTTAGAAAGCTTGCGCTCTAATAAAGGTTGTTTCAGTTTACTGCCAATTGGTTTAGAGCATGCATAGAATGATACTATCATTGTAAAATCAACTTGGACCATGGTTAACGCATGCAAGATAAAAGCAACAATGTGAGGATAGGTGCACTCCACATGAGGGTATTTTGAGAAAATTTCATACTTCTAGCATGCAATTAAGTTTGTTTATCCTGGAGAAATGAAGAGTATCAAGGGGGTGAGGGAGGTGATGGGTGAGTTACAATCATGCAGAAAGGAAATTAGTTCGCCATGTAGAGAAGATTCTACTTAAGTTTGGATTCTACTTTAGTTTGATCCCTTTTTTTCCCACACACTCTAGTCCAAGAACATTTTTCTTTGATTAGCTTTTGTTCTCTAGCCACTAGGTCTCGTCTAGTCCAAGAACAATTTTCAAATCGATGTGAATAACACCTATCAAAGTGGAATAAATTTTGGCTGCTATGTGAGTGTTTCTTAAAATGAGAGCATCCTTACACAATATAGATTATTCCATGTGGATTGCTGCAACTACTCATAAATAGGCTCTTTTTCTGCCATTGTCAATAGATCCAAGCCCATGACTAGTATTGCTTAAAATGTTGGCATGATACCTTTTCTGTTGGTCGAAGTATAATTACAAAAATTTCTTAATGAAGGTCTCGAAGTGAGGTACACATATGGCTTCCTTAGTGTTGTTAGTAGCTGTTTCTATCTCCTGGAAAGAGTTTCCAAAGTGTTTTCATAATCCAATCCTCAAACCACTACATAGTCATCATTTGAAAGTAGATCACTTGGTGCTCGTGTGGAGGGCTGAGCTGTTATATAAGATTAGGGAATACTGCTAGTAACTTTAAAGAATATAAGTGCGTTTCCTCATGCCAATGTCACCTTCAAATTCACTTTCACAAAGTTCTCACAACGTACTATTCAAGGGGCCTCACTACTGGAATAATATGTGATGCTGCTATAGGTTTCGTTTGAAACATATCCTCAAAATAAAATAGGCTAAAAGCGATAAATGTTGCTCCATTCTAGTCGTAATTCAAGTTGCCTTGCATCACCTTCCAGACTTTAGGGACAGAGTGATGTCATAAATAGCTTGAAAAACTAATCTAGAGCAATATCAAATACGCACAAGAGTGAGGAATCTACAACAAGGCCGAATCATCAATATGTTGTATTGTTGCAGTGAAGAAGCCATAAAATTCACCTTAGACAAGCATATAAATACTTTTCATATTAAAGATGAAGAGAAGTTGGCCCTAATTTCTCCATTGGAAACATGCCAGGTCTATTAGAAATGAGTTTATTTCAATGTTTTGATTTTTTTAGACTAATGTAGATTTACAAAAATAGGGCATTGATGTTTTCCATTTATCAAAAATTGGAAAGAAACGATATTACAACTATAGTAGACACCTTGAGCTATGTAGAAAAGTTTGCAACAGTCGCCCTTTCTTATAGTTTTCTTAATGTAGAATTAAGAAATGTTCCAAGATCTTTTGCCTTGTATTCGAAAAGGTACAACTAAAATTCGTTAATATACATCATAAAATATTTTGCACAAGTGTTGCAAAAGTTGTACTTAATAATAAATCAAGAAGGGCCTCAGAAAAGAAAATCAGGGAAAAATTATAAAAACCAGCAAGCAATTGAAATAAAAAACCAGAAAACCTATAAAAGAGAAAATTTATGCTTATATGAAAAGTAGGAGCTTGAAACCCATGAGGTGAGGGAAAACTTGATTTTGCAGAAGTTTGAGGCTTTGTCAACACAAGAGTGAAGACTGTGACAACAATATGGTCATCAAGAGCTGAATGTGTCACTTGTGGGAATTGCTCTTGGGTTGGAAGGTTAAGACTCCTCACAACCACCCAGCCTAGCCCCAATATACAATTTTTTTTGGAATATATATCCTAGCACTTCCTCTCATTCTGAGGATGGTATCTAGGGTAAATCCAAATTCTTTGGGGCTCGGGGAAATCAAAAAGACATTCATTAAGAGGTCAACATGTCACTTGTGAGAATTGGTCCTGGGTGTGGAGGGATAACTTTCTTCCTCAATTTCCTGGGCTAGACCCAATTGACTAAAATGCTTTTTGCAAAATATATCCCGAGAAAACCCAGGGAACTTTGCCTCATTCTGAGGATGGCAACCGGGCTTAAGCAGATTCCTTAGGGCAAAAGGCCATATCAACATGTCATTGGCGGGAATAGAACCATTGTAGGGAGGATAACAATCATTCCAACTAACCAGTGGAGCTAGACCCAATTGACATTATATGTGTTTGCAGTTTGAAAAAGGTGTAGGAACTTTGGAAATGAGTTTTTTGGTGTTTTTGGACAGTCAAATATTTCTCTTATTTTGGTTGTTTTCCAGTATGTTGGAAAATATCAGTTGTTTCTTTTTCCTTTTTACTTGAAACTTTAAAGGATCTTAAAAAATAGTTCAATAATGATAATGGCCCTTAGTACGCTAGCTAAACAAAACAAAGTCTTACTAACTTAAAACTTCTCTAGGAGGTCCCACCTTGCCGATTTTCAAAAAGGTGCAGTCCAGGAGTCCCAGAAGAGCTTATCCATCCACTTGACTTTCAATGCTTGTTCCAAGTGACAAATGAAATAATATTCTACTAGTAAATTGTTCCATAAATAGAGCAATGACTATGAGGGGCATGTTGGGCTTCTAGTTCATTTGAACTTCACACAAGTCTGCTGCTCCTAGTGTTATTTTCCATGTTTGATGCATATGTGAGTTGCATGTTGTCCCATTTGAATGCAAATAATGGAATTTCTACACTACATTAAATGATGATTTCATAAATTATTTGCTAGTCCCCTGTTAGAAAGGTTAGAAGAGGTATTCTTGATAGGATTAATGATTAAGATGATGTGTCACAATTTGGGCCTTATACAAGGTGAAACTGCATGATCTTCAGAAGTGAGGGAAGTTGGGGTGAAGTTATGGGCTTGAAGAGAGGGAAGTTAGGGTTCCATTGTATTGCATAACTTTTGCACAACACTCGGCAGGGATCGTAATTTGGCCAAGCATAATTGATCTTAATTAGCTCTATGATTATTCTTGCATATAGATCATCCCATCAATAACATTTTCTTTTTTTATATTGAACTTAGTGGACATTCAAGTTTTATTTCCATTTGAAATACATATGGGAGACACGGTGATATTGATGCATGATTTAAAACTTTCTTCACTTGTTTTGCATTCAACAGGATTTGGCAACTGTGGTTCCAGGTCTTGGGCCAGCAAGAATTGATCTTCTCTCGGTGAGGACAAACATTATCTTTGTTCTTTGGAATATTATCAAAGGATGTTAGGTAACAATTTTTCTTAATGTTGACAAATGTTTTGTTTGTTTCTTTGTTTTTCTGCCCCCATGTTCCCTCCCAGAAAATGCTATGCCTGCAGCCTAATAGACGCATCACTGCTCGTAGTGCTCAGGAGCACAAGTATTTCAAAGATCTAGGTTGTGTACCCTGACGTGTATATTAGATGTGGGGATAAAAATATTATTGGCCTGTTGTAGCATAGCCTGCATCATCTCACCAATGAGTTGCTCTTTGGAGACTGGTAAACTAGATGGAAACCTGTATAAGTAACATGATCAAGTATGCCATGTTTAAAAAAAAATTGTTTTGTCACATTTGTTGAGGATTTGCACCATTGGTGTCACTGGATTGTTGTTGGTTCTAGTTCTTCAAGACTATTGAACAAAACTTTATTTGGAAATTAAGTTGTTTACAATTGTCAAATATGACTGATCATTTGAAATTATTTTCCATTTGTTGTTACTGACGGGGCATTTTATAATATTGTGCAATCTGGTTTTCTATAATTTATAGCGTGAGTATTTACTTGTTTTGGTGATAAACATCTCAATGGTGATGGAACCTTAGCTTTGAATCATGCAAGGTTCCAATGGTGAACCGTGAAAGAGAACGCTTATTTTGGATTCTAACCACGAAAATTTTCTCAAAAGTCCGTCCCATAGAAAAAGGTGAAATGTTGTATATAAATGATGTTTGTTGCTGAGCAAGAAGTCTTGTTAAAATTTGCAATATGATATATACTTGTGACTTTGTTTTTGAAGCACGTTTTTTGATTGGGAGGCATAGTTATTTTCCAATTATATTTCAGAATTTAAACCTGCTTGTTCTTGATGGTTTTACGAAGGCTTTTAATGACATTGTATTCCTTGTTGAATGAATGCTAGGGGTGCCTTGTTGAGAATAAGGGTATCTTCTATGATATTGATGTCTTTTCTTCAATGGATTTCATGCACCATAGGTTTGTAATGATGATGAAGTAACTCTTTGATTATCTTGATCTACATGGATAGCTCATTGTTGGTGTTGTTTGCTCATGGGTATCACTGCATTATTAAGCTCTTTGGATTAATGATGGAGATGATCCCTGCTTGTTGCTTCATGTGATCTTGTGCTTCTTCAGAAGAGGTTGGCTAAGTAGTTGATCATTGTTTTTCCACCACAGATGTAGCATTCTCTTGTTTGCGTAAGAAATTATGCCTAAATTTAGGTTCTTACATTGTTTCATTGGTGATTGACATGTCTTATTGCTAAATTTGTTTTCGTTATGATCAAGCTGTGTGAAGTTTTAATAGCGTTGACCCTCTTAGTTGCTTTGTGGTTAGGTGCATGTTCCCTGAAGAGTTGCTCCTTTGATTTTAGGTGCATGTTCCCTAAAGTGATTGGCTTTCACTACCTTAAATACAAACCTTATGCAATAATTGAAGGTTCATGTTTAGATCATCAATGTCTTTCTTGCACTTGATTGCTTATAACTAGGTGTAAAATTCCAAACAAGGAAACTTCCCAAGTGACCACAAATTTTTGAGTTTTCAGTGAATATTTCAGCTAGAAATTTTGTCAAACACATCATATAAATGTTGTTGTAGGTGTTATCTTACGATAGTGAACAAATAACATACCATTGAAATCCCAAAAGAGTTCAATATGATATATTCATTACTCATAAATTTACATACAGCTGATACATATAATTTTGACCACCAACTCAACACAATATCACAAGGAAATAGATCCTAGAAGCATAGTTTCTTGTATTTGATAGCAACAAGATTTATAAGCCTCCAATTCTACCAAGATTACATGCACACCAGGCAATGAAACTCCTCCAGGGCTCCTAATTGATACACACAATTTATTCACACTTGTTCCTTATGTTAACTAGTCCCAACAAGTACATATATAATCCACGCAATAGTGTAAATCATAGCTACATCCAGCTGTGGTAATACAACTTACCAAAGTCTCAAATAAGGCCCACGAACCTTCAGAACTATATTAATTGACATCCACACACTAGGTACAGGCCCCATGTCCAACAAATGAGCGTGTAGTCTAGTTACAAAGAGAATAGGCCCCACAAATGATATGTTTAACGCAGCCCACCTATACATAGCCCAAGAAAATATGGTTCATCCAGCTGTAAGGAAACTTGAGGTTTTGACTAGGACCTCGAGCTGCCCCTCCAAGGATAAAATCTGACTTAATAGAGACCACTTCTCCAGCACAAGAACATAATGAAACTCGAGTTGTGCCTTCCTTATATATTTGAACTTCAGAACAGTGAGAAGCTTGGCTTGTGAATGATGAAACTCGTTCTCCTTGAGAGTTGGTATCTGCAAATTTCAATGGTCCCTGTTCTCATTCATAGTACTTCCAGGATTTTCCATGGCCATCACTTATAAGAGAAGATTTATGAGAAAAAAATCAGTGAACAAGATTGACTGATAACGCCTCAAAATATCATGTGCCAGAGGAAAAACCTAGAGCTAGGGAATGGTGGGATAATGAATCATGTGTGATAGTGAAAACCATATGGGACAACTTTCCTAGGACTCACCCAACTCTTGATATTCCTCTAGCATAGAAAAATTCCATGGAGACTTCTTTCAAAATTTCACTTCAAATCTTCAATCACCCCTTCGTACATAAGCATGTTCGTAATTTAGTCCTTGGTGTTAAATAAAATCGATTCCATTGTTGTTGTAAGTAGACTAGTTAGTATCGTTATGTACAACATATTTTGACATATTAAATGGGAAAGTGTCAATAGTTGTGTATGATTCTAAGTAGTTTGAGGTATCTTAATAATCACTTATATTGTAACTCCCTTTAAACTCTAATACAAGAAACCATCCATTCCCTTGATCTACATGTTACTGATGCTTTTGTGATACCCTATTGTCCTCTGTATGATTGTGTTTTAAAAGAGACAATTGGTGGCAGATTTGTATTAGTTGCAATATTTTTGGGAGCTACCTTTGTACAACTCTAGATTCTGAGTTGTTTTCCTTGGAGTCCTTAGTTGCATAGAATCCAACCATTGAAATTCTAAATGCTCCATAATGATAGTTTTTCCACTGTGAACCATTAGAATACAATTCTAATTTTCACCTTGCCTAAAACAGATTAACTCAAGCTTCCCATTAGACATGTCTTTTACTAGAGAAAGTGAAATGCTTTCGGCCTCATAACTACTTGCAATGTTATCCCTATATAATTCTCTAGATTTTTAGGAGGTTGATGATTTTGTATGACTCAGTGAGACTGCAGGAGGTTATATAATCCATCTTTGAGAGCATGTCACACCTATTGAGTGGGCATTAAATTCAGGATGTAATTGGAACTAGTCCGATATCCATTCAAAAGTGAACTTGATAGTTGAAATTATACTAAAATATGTGAAAATTGTGAGATTATTCTCACTTGTACACCAATTGGAAATGCCAAACTGTCTAGTATGTGAATATGATTTGACGTCCATAAAATGATGTTGAATTAATAAAATGGGGGAGAAAAATATATTCATTCTTCTTGAAGTATGGAATCTATATGGAAAATTGCAACAATATTGACGTTATCTGCTTCTTTATGTGTATTTGATGTGATAGATTCAAATTGGGCTAGAAATTTGGACGATAGAAGATCTATAACTGGGTATGCTTTCAATATTGGGTCCAGGGTCATTTCTTGGAGTAGTAAAAAGCAGAGTACTGTATCTTTATCATTAGTAGAAGCAGAGTATCAAGTTGTATGTGCAGCCACTTGTGAAGCAATTTGGTTGAGAAGACTTCTTCATGATGCAAAAGAAGAACAAAATGATGCTACAGTGATTAAATGCGACAACCAAAGTTCAATCAAGCTGGAAAATAATCATGTTTTTCATAAAAACACAAAACATTTAGATACTCAATTTCATTTTGTTAGAGAAAAGGTTCAGTGCAAAGAGATTTTTCTTGAATATTGTAACACTTGGGAAAATGTGCAGGTGATATCTTCACCAAGCCTCTTGAGAAGATTAAATTTGAATTGTTTAGGGAGAACTTAGGTGTGCAAGTGAATCCTTTCTCCATTAAAGGGGGAGAGTCAAAATTAATGGAGAAAGTTTGGAGAAAGTTTGTTTCACAGTTGTGTGTGTGTCTTAGATTAAAGTTAATTCCTATTTTGTAGGAGATAGTTTTGATTTCCCTAAATTGAATGTAAATTTATATATTTCTGATTTGATGATTCACGAAACTGACTGTTTAGGCAATCTCTGAGTGTAGCTTGCTCACCTGCTAGGTGCTAGTTTCAGTTTGTAAATTTCATTCTAATTTATCTTTCCATTTTTTAACAATTAGTTAAAAAACACCTTTTATAAGCAAATAGTTAGTCACACGTAAAATCGTTCAGGTTGCACAATGCCTTTCCAAGAAAAAAAATTCCAATGGTTTATTTGAAGTCAATGCATCAAAGAGGGATGGCCTTGGATTCTCCCAGCGGTGCAATGAAGTGCCATTGTTCAACTATATCTGCTCCAACTTTAAGCCGAGCAAGATCGATTGAGATCTCTTCCTCTTTTTGACGAATTCTACACAACTAAATCCAAGGAGTCCTCTCATTTCAGCTGTAGATCGATCTCGTCTGCTCAATATCGAATCCTGGTACAATGAAGGTTATTGCCAGAATGAAAGTGGCTAAACGTAACGAAGGTTAACTAGGATCATGCTTTTGTTCAGTGGGTACCAATATTGGATTTGACAGTCGACCGTGATACTTAACAAGTCTATAAAAAGAAAAGTCAGAGTCAATACGTGTCTTACGTTGATTCGATCACCACAATCGACAAAAGGTCGAAGTTTCCTACCCCTTAAAAACACCTTGGGTATAATAAAGACACCCTCATTGAATAATTCGCTGTGGTGAGGTCTCATTCAGGAGGGATAGCAACACAGTGCGGAGAAAAGGCCCAGTGGAATAATTCGCTCTTGTGAGGTCTCACACAGGAGGGATAGGAACACAGCGGGGAGAAAAGGCCGAGCGGAAAAGCATATGTTAAAAAAACTTCAACTTCAAACAGCCATCAGTCCAAATCCTTCTGCTGTGCAAAAAATTGGTGGACAGATGGACAAATTAAGTTATGGCAAATGGGGTGGTTGGATAGCCACAGTGGGTGTGCTCTTGTGTTTATTAGCTACCATTACTGCCCAACCAGGTATGTAATGGAACATTCTAACTTCAACAAAAGGGTCACTAAGTGCGATCTTACCTGTTGCGTTGGAGTATTTCCCTTTCGTCACTTTTAGCATCGTCCCTTTTATAACCGTCGTTTGATATTCTGTTTTTTTATTTTTTGTAAGAATGAAAAAAAAAACTTTTATATATAAAAGAGAGTACAAGTTACATAGTTGTTTTTTCTGATCAGATCATGCTGTTCCAAGTAGATACATGAAAATCTAGAAACATATAAAAAAACAGCAAATATATGCTTTGAAAATAAAATAGCTTATTTGATCAAAAAGCTAATCCTTCAGCAGATATCGATCAACCATAGATAATGTATATGAAACTGTAAATGAGGAATAGATGACCGAAAATACAGATGTCTGTTCAAAAACTGAAGTAAAAAAATCAAAGAGAGCAGATTGCAAGAGACACCCTGTAGGAGAAATGAACAAGAGGCAACAAATGAAGGTATGAATTCTTTGTTTGCTTTATCCAGTCATGTTGATAACCTTGTTCATTTAGAAGATGGAGTTAAAAATAAGAAATGGGCAGAACCCATGAATGGGAGAAAGGAATTAAAGTTCCTTGAAGATCTGTTTAAAGAATATAGAGTTCGATATGTAACTCTTGCCAAGATGGCTGAGATGGGCCTCACAGCCAAAACCCTTGTCAATATGACAGATTTTCCATGTACGAACATCCCAAAACCACTTTCCCCGGACGGTAAAAGTCGTTTGGTTTGCCGGAGGAGGTTGTGCGAACCACGTTGGATCGGCTCAGCGATTTGATCGCGTGATCTCCGCCGTCGATCTCCGGAAGGTGCACGGGCCCACGACAAGTCAGATTTCTGCGTGGAGTAAAAACTTATACGTTGACCGCCGTATGAGGAATTCAATGTTTTTAATGTGTTTGTCGTAGTTTTTGGTGAGGCTTTAATATTGGTTATGGGCATACGTCCCATATATTTAATATTGTTATGGGCTTGTTTTTAATATAGTAATGGGCACATTTTTTTATATGTTTTTTTTATATGTACACGTTGTCATATGTAAAACAAAAAAAAGGCCCGTGTGCTGTAGTTTTTGTGTGAAGTTTTTTTTTTTTTTTTTTTTTTTTTTTTTTTTTCTTCATGGTGTGAGTGGAGTGGCAACGCACGAGCGTGTGTGATTTTTTTTGTATATGCACAGCAGTGCTGTAGTGTTTGTCTGCAAATGAAAAACATAGGAATGTTTTGAAACTGTTTTATGTAACATCCACAGCAGTGGAAAATCTGTGAGAGCAGCAGAGTTTCTTTTTATTATTCCCTCTTTGCACAGAGGAAGAAATATGTAACAGAAAATTTGTTTTAATGGAAATGTTCTTTGTGACTGTGTAATGCTGTCTTATGAGTCATTTTAGTTTTAAGAGGTTGTCTGCAAAAGATCCTGGACAGAGTAAACAGAGCATTGTCTCTGTGGTGAATTTTATTTGGTTTTGGTATTTTCTCCATTAAAAATACCCAACAGTGGTATCAGAGCAGGCTTAGGCTCTTTAAAGAAGTTAAAGAAGCTGAAGGGAGAAGGTTGTTGCTGCAGCAAAACTTCTCAGGCAAACAGAAGACTCAGACAGCGAATGATTCAGGTATTCCCCAAAAGCATTTCTCTTGTTATTGCTGAAGACAGTCAGTTTTTAAAAAAAATCACAGTCAAGGATTTAAAACCATAGTTCAAGATGCAAGGAATGGCAAGCACAAGCATGGGTATGTTCAACACCCAGCTCCCACACTTTAATGGGAAGAACTATGACTACTGGTCTATAACCATGAGAGCTTTGTTCATCGCTCAGGATATATGGGAACTAGTAGAAAATGGGGTTGAGGAACCAGCAGATGAAACTGAGTTCAATGCATTAACTCAGGGAGAGAAGGATCAGCTGAAGCTCAATAGGAAGAAGGATGCAAAGGCCATTGTCTTGTTGTATCAAGCAGTGGACCAGAGTATATTCCCAAGGATAGCAGCAGCTACAACATCACATGAAGCATGGCAAACTCTCAAGACAGCCTATCAAGGCATGGAGAGAGTGAAGACAGCAAAATTGCAAATGCTGAGAAAGGATTTTGAAAACTTGAAGATGAAGGAGTCAGACAACATTGAATCATTCTTCACTCATGTGATTGGTGTAATCACACAAATGAGAACTCATGGAGAAACAATTGAAGATAGAAGAATAGTGGAGAAAATATTGAGGGTCTTACCCTCAAGGTTTGATGCCATAGTCACCACCATTGAAGAGACAAAGGATCTCTCAAAATATTCAATTGATGAGCTACATGCATCACTGATAACTCATGAGCAGAGGTTGAGTAGGAATGAAAACTCATCCCTAGAGCAAGCCTTCAAGACCCAGATGTCCTTTGGAAGAGGAAGAGGTCAAGGCAGAGGAAACAAGAGAGGAAGAGGCAGAAGCCAGAACAGAGGTGGAAGGAACAGCACAGCAAATGCACAAGGAAGAGGCAGCAATCCAAATCAGAACCAAGGTCAAGGCAGCAGCCAACAAAGAGATCAGTATCAGGCTCAAGGACAAAGGTATGATAAATCTAATGTTCAATGCTATTATTGCAAAAAGTATGGACATTATGCTAGTGATTGTAGAAAGAAACAGCATGATATGAACAGCAGACAAAATGCAAATGTTACAAGAGAAAACAGCAGTCAAGAAAATGTCCTGTTAGCTTGTAACATGGCTGAAACACATAGTGAGGACATATGGTTTTTAGACTCAGGTTGCAGCAACCATATGACAGGGAATGTAGCCCTCTTTTCAGCCTTAAATCAGAATTTGAAATCAGAGGTCACTCTAGGAACTGATAGTAAAGTGTCTGTTATGGGAAAAGGGGAGGTAAAAATATTCACAAAACAAGGAGAAAAGAAAACCATAGCAGATGTCTACTATGTCCCCGGAATGAGATGTAACCTATTGAGTGTTGGACAACTTATCCAAAAGGGTTACAATGTTTACTTTGAAAATGATGTGTGCACCATCATGGATATACCACCCAGCAAAAGATGCATTGCTGAAGTGAAGATGACAAGGAACAGGATGTTCCCTCTCCGGATCCGGGCAGACATGAAAAACAAAAGGGAAATGGCAGCAGTCACCCAAGAGGCCTTCCAAAGCGTGCCAAAGGATGAGAACTGGTTATGGCACTTGAGATTCGGGCATCTAAATTTTGGAGGTCTAAACTTATTGAGCAGAAAAGGAATGGTAAGAGGATTACCATTAATAGAGAAACCGGACAGCCTATGTGAAGGCTGCATTTTGGGAAAACAACACAGAGAAAGTTTTCCATCAGGGAAAAGTATAAGGGCAAAGGCACCCTTAGAGATTATCCACTCAGATTTGTGTGGACCAATGCAAGCTCCATCATTAGCTGGCAGCCTATATTTCTTGACATTCATTGATGATTTTACAAGAAAGACTTGGATATATTTCCTCAAGAACAAAAGTGAAGTCTTTGAGAAATTCCAAAACTTCAAAGCACTTGTGGAGAACCAAAGCGGGCTGCACATAAAAGTATTGAGAACTGATAGAGGAGGTGAGTACATCTCAAATGAATTCCTAAAGTTTTGTAGAGAAAATGGAATACATAAACAGTTCACAACTCGGTACACCCCACAACAAAATGGAGTTGCTGAAAGGAAGAACAGAACCATCATGGAGATGGCAAGGAGCATGTTGAAGGCAAAGCATTTGCCAAATGAGTATTGGGCTGAAGCTGTACATTGTGCAGTTTATATTTTGAACAGGTGTCCTACAAAGGCAGTCATGAACAAAGTGCCAGAAGAGGCATGGAGTGGGAGAAAGCAAGGAGTCACCCACATGAGAGTTTTTGGGTGTGTGGCCTATGCACACATTCCAGATAAACTAAGGAGGAAGTTGGACAGCAAAGGGGAGAAATGCATCTTCATTGGATATAGTGATGAATCCAAAGCCTACAGGCTGTATATCCCATCTACCAAGAAATTTTTTGTAAGCAGGGATGTTCAATTCATTGAAGAGGAAGCTTGGGATGGAAGCATAGAGAAAACAGTGAACATTAAAAGCTGTTTTCCTCATGATGAAGATGAAGAGGAGGTGGCTGAAATGAATCCCCAAACAGCAGCACCAACACAAGGACATCAAGGGACACCATTGAGGATCAATGAGAGTGCTTCTCCAAGCACACCACAAGGAGGAAATTCAAGTGCATCTTCAAGCACTTGCACACCAAGTGAAAGAGGTAAGAAGTTTAGAAATCTAAGTGACATTTATGATGAAGGAATGAATTCCTTATTTGCCTTGTTTTGTCATGTTGACGATCCTATTCATTTTGAAGAAGCTATTAAAGATAGGAAATGGATAGAAGCTATGGATGAAGAGATGAATGCCATAAAGAGAAACAAAACATGGGATTTGGTTGAGCTACCGAAAGGCAAAGAAGTCATTGGTGTGAAATGGGTCTACAAGACCAAGAGCAATGCTGAAGGCAAGATTGAAAGGCATAAAGCAAGGCTGGTTGTCAAAGGCTACAAGCAGCAGTATGGGAGAGATTATGAGGAGACTTTCGCCCCGGTTGCAAGAATGGAAACCGTGAGAGCAGTGATGTCCATAGCAGCTCAAAACAAATGGAAAGTCTACCAAATGGATGTGAAATCAGCATTCCTAAATGGAGTGTTAATGGAAGAGGTCTATGTGGAACAGCCTCTCGGATATGAGAAGAAAGGGGAAGAGCACAAAGTGTGCAAATTGAAGAAAGCTCTTTATGGGCTGAAGCAAGCGCCAAGAGCATGGTACAGCAGGATAGATTCATATCTATTGGAGAATGAATTTGACAAATGTGAAGGAGAACCCACAGTCTACATCAAGGAAAAGGATGGTAAAATTTTAATTGTTGTCTTGTATGTAGATGATGTTATTTTCACTGGAAATGATATTTATCTTATTGAGAATTTTAAATCAGTCATGAAGAATGAATTTGAAATGACTGACATGGGTTTGTTGAGATACTTCTTAGGCATAGAAGTAGATCAAAATGAAAAAGGAATTTTTATATCTCAAGCAAGATATGTAAATCAAGTTTTGGGCAGATTTAAGATGGAAGAATGCAAGGCAGCAATCACTCCCACAGTAATGGGATTAAAGCTCAGCAGAGAGGACAGCAGCAAGGATTTTGATCCTAGCTTGTATAAAAGCATTGTGGGCAGTCTTATGTATTTAACAGCCACTAGGCCTGATTTAATGTATTCTGTTAGTTTGATTTCCAGATTTATGGAGAGGCCAAAGGAGGCACATTGGCAGGCAGCAAAGAGAATTTTGAGGTATGTGAAAGGAACTAAAATGTTTGGAATTTTATATCATGCCTCAGAACATTCAGATTTGGTCGGGTACACAGATAGTGATTGGGCTGGAAGTGTAGATGATCGGAAGAGCACTTCCGGTTATGTTTTTAATATGGGTTCAGGAGCCATTTCATGGGCTTCCAAGAAGCAGTCCATTGTAGCATTGTCTACAGCAGAGGCTGAATATGTGGCAGCGACAGCAGCAGCATGTCAGGCAGTTTGGATGAGAAGGATGTTGAGAAGCTTAGGCCAAGAGCAGGCAAAAGCGACAGTGGTCTTTTGTGACAATAGCTCAGCTATTGCTTTGTCAAAGAATTCAGTGTTTCATAAGAGAACGAAACACATTGATACAAGGTTTCACTACATCAGAGAATTAGTGAACAATGGAGAAATCGTCCTAGAACATTGCAGGACCCAGGAACAGGTTGCAGACATCTTGACAAAGCCACTGGTTCAGAAGAGTTTCGAATTTTTGAGGAAGTGTCTGGGTATGACCGAATGCCCAGCTGTTGAAATTAAAGGGGAGTGTTAAATGTGTAATTTCAACGCAGCCGAAAACCACCAAACAAAACCACCTATCTTGTTCGCACCGCCTTTTGGAAAAGGCTGTTTTTCCTTGGAGCCCTCCGAACACATTCAGCATGAGACACGCGTCCCATGTACGAACATCCCAAAACCACTTTCCCCGGACGGTAAAAGTCGTTTGGTTTGCCGGAGGAGGTTGTGCGAACCACGTTGGATCGGCTCAGCGATTTGATCGCGTGATCTCCGCCGTCGATCTCCGGAAGGTGCACGGGCCCACGACAAGTCAGATTTCTGCGTGGAGTAAAAACTTATACGTTGACCGCCGTAGGAGGAATTCAATGTTTTTAATGTGTTTGTCGTAGTTTTTGGTGAGGCTTTAATATTGGTTATGGGCATACGTCCCATATATTTAATATTGTTATGGGCTTGTTTTTAATATAGTAATGGGCACATTTTTTTATATGTTTTTTTTATATGTACACGTTGTCATATGTAAAACAAAAAAAAGGCCCGTGTGCTGTAGTTTTTGTGTGAAGTTTTTTTTTTTTTTTTTCATGGTGTGAGTGGAGTGGCAACGCACGAGCGTGTGTGATTTTTTTTGTATATGCACAGCAGTGCTGTAGTGTTTGTCTGCAAATGAAAAACATAGGAATGTTTTGAAACTGTTTTATGTAACATCCACAGCAGTGGAAAATCTGTGAGAGCAGCAGAGTTTTTTTTTATTATTCCCTCTTTGCACAGAGGAAGAAATATGTAACAGAAAATTTGTTTTAATGGAAATGTTCTTTGTGACTGTGTAATGCTGTCTTATGAGTCATTTTAGTTTTAAGAGGTTGTCTGCAAAAGATCCTGGACAGAGTAAACAGAGCATTGTCTCTGTGGTGAATTTTATTTGGTTTTGGTATTTTCTCCATTAAAAATACCCAACAAGATTCTAGGAAGCGAGTATACTGCCAGAATCAGTCGTGAAATCATAATTAAAGGCAGCAGAGTGAATGGCCCCTGGAGCTGAATCAACTCCTCTTTTCCAAAGCATATCCGTGATGAGGTTCTGTTCCTGTAGATGTGATTGAAGGATATGTGCTGAAAGGTTCGCTTCACTGTGCAAGCTTCATCCAATTTTCCAACGAGGGTGGAATCCGGAGAGCCCTCTGACCCAATCGATGGAGCCTTTAGAATGTTGGGACTCTGGACACCACATATCTCCACAATGATATGATATTATTCTAGGAAATCTGAAGATCGTTGATGTTGAGCCAGTTTGCAGTGAAGAGAACACCCCATAATGCAATGATTTCGGCCTTATTGTTGGTACCCCATCTCCCTCCCACCAAAAATGATAATAGCAGCCAGGCTTGGTGACTATGAAAATACCACAACAGCATTGTCTATTAAAACAGGCACCATAGGAAAAACCAACCAGAAACTTTTGCCACACATGCTCTCTTTTAATCTTCCTCGGTTTCTGAACAGTTTTACTGGGACCAATTTATAAGAAATAGACCACAATCCCCAACAGTGCAGTCCTTACATCCACCCTTATATGTTCAAATATCTTACTATTCCTACAATACTAAATACCCTATATGATATAAAATGGTAATGTTCATAATTCATTATATGTCTCAAACCAGAGTTTGAGACATTTCTCCAATGAATCATTATTCCAATCCATGCAAGACTGTGTCCCATACTTCTGTAGCAATTGGGCACCTCAATCTCCAAGGTATGTAAGACTGTGTTCCATACTTCTGTAACAATTGGGCACCGCAATAAAAGGTGTATCACATCCTTCTGTAACAATTGGGCACCTCAATAAAAGGTGTATCACATCCTCCGAATGCTGGATACAAAGGGGGCATATCCTGTTTTTATAATGTTCAACGAACATATTTTTTCATATTTGGTCAGCAAGATGTTGGTTTGTTCATTACTCTTTTTGGTGGTGTGTAGGATTTCTGAGTATCAGTTGTGGAGCAAAAACTAATCACACTGGGGAAAACAATATAACATGGATACCTGATGCTCATTACATAGACGTCGGTCAGTCAGCAGACATTGGGAACGTTACTAGTGAAGAAGCCTATGGTTCTTACTTGCACACAATGCGTTATTTCCCAAAGCCTCTTAACAAGTCTTGCTATCAGTTGCCTGTGGCCCCTGATGTGCCTCACCTCTTAAGATTATGGTTCCCTCCTGGAAATTCGAGTGGATATGATCGCTCCTCACATGACTTCGCTTTCTCTATTGAGACAGTGGATATGCTGGTTTCAGGAACCGTATCAGTACCTGATATTCCAATTTTTCACGAACATATATTGGTTACTAAAGGCAGAGTGTTGTACATTTGCCTTGTCAGAACTTCCCCGACTGGTGATCCCTTTATCTCTGCTATCGAGATTAGGAGGCTCCAACATGGCATGTATACAGACGCTCAGCCAGGAACAATCCTCTTTACATTATTAAGATCCGATACTGGTGGAAATTCGATGGTCAGGTGAACATTTTGAAACTTGTTTATATTTACCTATAGAAATCAAGGCAGAAGAATAAATTGTAATAAATTCAAATCTCGCTCTTCTACCTGCGATAAGACTTCAATACAGTTGAGTAGTTGTCATTTTTTCTGTTAATGATCGACCTGCATAGCTTTTGTTGTTGATTGAGCAGGTATCCTCACGACAATTTCGACCGCATCTGGACACCAGTCAACACATATGATTTAGATTATGATCCACAGAATGTAACTTCAAAAAGACCTATTTCAACAAACAATACCAATGACTTTCCTCCAACTGCTGTCTTGCAAACTGCGTGGGTCATAGACAGCTCCATTCCATTCCATTGAGAGCGGTATTCGATTCGGGTCAAATAGACCGAACATTATTGGTGTTATATTTTGCAGAGCCCGAGACGCTGAATATGCATGAATCGAGATCATTTTCAGTCAAGATAAATGGTGAAGAGTCCAATCATTCAGCCCAAGAGATTACTCCAAATTATTCAGCCCAAGAGATTACAATCCCAGCCTCTTCTGTATCAGATTCTTTTAGTTTGATTGAGGGAAGTAAGTCTACCCTTCCTCCTATAATCAACGCTTTGGAGTATTACCAGCTACTTCAATCATACCAGCCAACATATTCTCATGAGAGTAAGAGACTTGCCCTCACAAGTAAATTACCGATTTTACAACTCAATGCCTAACGAGCTTCTCAAACTGCAGTTGACGCTCTTAACGCTATCAAAAGTCGATTTGACATAAAAGATTGGACTTCTCCTGATCCTTGCTATTTGATACCCTGGGACGGAATTGGCTGTGATGATAGCACCTTTCGGGTAGTAACAATTTCTGAAATGTAAGTTAAATTCTCCGATTTGTCTACAGCAGAAATCGTGAAATGATGAGGCATATAGGCCAAATCTAACATGCCACGAGGATACTATTGTTGCCAGTGTTGAAAATATAATTTCAACTGTGCAACGATATGAACATAGCCGACAAGCGATCTTCGATATCGCATCGGCAAAATGAAGTGAAGAAATTATAAAGGAGCCTTTGTGTTTTGCGATAAGCGAACGCCGATATCGCATCGGCAAAGTCAAAGTGAAGGAGTTATGAGGAAGCTCTTGTGTTTGCGATGGGCGATCGCCGATATCGCATCGGCACATCGCTATCGGCAATGTCATAGAGTTGAAGTCTTTGACATGAGTAAAGTTGCGATGCGATGGAGTGGACCCGATGGCTTCCCAAAACCAAATCGCATAATGTTTGAAATTCACCCGACGGCAAATATTAAATGTTGCGTGGAGTAAATCTAAGTTTTGATTGACCATACGTCTTGATGAAATGTCATAGTGGTAGGTAGAATATTAAAGTTTTACATAGAGTTGGTAAGTTTTTTTTTATGAGAAGGTATGGGCGAATGTACTTATTACATAAATTCCGTATGGGATAGGTAATGTAATTTATTACTGTGTTGACTTGTGTTTTCTTGTATGGCACACGGGAAGTTTAAGTGTGCATTCACAGTAGAGTAAAAATAGATTAGAGAGGTGGAGCGAAAACCATGTGTTGTATTGAACACACAGCAGTGTGAAAAGTGTGAAGAACCAGAGGGTGAATGCACAGCAGTGCATAAATGTATTTGGTAATATTTTGTAAGGAATCGTAAAACAGAGGAATAGCAAAAACCATGTGTGGTTTTGCATAAAGGAAATGGTGGAGCGTGAAATTTTGTAAGCCTGTGTGAATTTTGTTTACAGCAGTAAACTTATATAAACTTTTGTTACAGCAGTCAGTTGTTTTTCACAGCAGTGAATATGAAAACAATTTTACAGTGGTAAATCTTTGTATCAATTTTTAATGAATAGAAAGTTTTAATGGTGGTGAATTACTCTGTTTTCTCTGTGAAATTTCTGAGTCTTCCTGTGCACAAAAGATCCTGGAGTAAAGTAAAAACAGAGCACTGCCTCTGTGTGTTTGGTTATTTGGTTTTGGTATTTCCCCATTGAAGAAAAATACCCATCAGTGGTATCAGAGCAGGCTTAGGCTCTTGAAGGTGTTCAAGAAGCTGAAGGGAGAAGGTTGTTGCTGCAGCAAAACTTCTCAGGCAGACAGAAGACTCAGACAGCAAAGGATTCAGGTATTTCAAAAGTTTTTTTTGTGTTGTTGAAGAAGCAGTGATCTGTTTTAAATACACAGTCAAGGAATGGCCAGCACAAGCACTGGTATGGGTTTGTTTAACACCCAGCTCCCACAGTTTAATGGGAAGAACTATGACTACTGGTCAATAACTATGACAGCCCTACTTGCCTCTCAAGATTTATGGGAAATAGTTGAAGATGGCTTTGAAGAACCAGCAGATGAAACTGAGTTCAATGCATTAACTCAAGGAGAGAAGGATCTGCTGAAGAACAATAGGAAGAAGGATTCAAAAGCCCGAGTGTTGTTGTATCTAGCAGTAGACCAGAGTATGTTTCCAAGGTTAGCAGCAGCTAAGACAGCCAATGAAGCATGGCAAACCCTTAAGACAGCCTATCAAGGCATGGAAAGAGTGAAGACAGCAAAACTACAATTGCTGAGAAAGGATTTTGAGAATTTGAACATGAAGGAGTCAGATAACATTGACTCATTCTTCACTCATGTGATTGGTGTAATCACACAAATGAGAACTCATGGAGAAACCATTGAAGATAGAAGAATAGTGGAGAAAATATTGAGGGTCTTACCCTCAAGGTTTGATGCCATAGTCACCACCATTGAAGAGACAAAGGATCTCTCAAGATATTCAGTTGATGAGCTACATGCATCACTGATAACACATGAACAGAGGTTGAGTAGGAATGAAAACTCATCTCTTGAGCAAGCCTTCAAGACCCAGATGTCCTTTGGAAGAGGAAGAGGTCAAGGCAGAGGAAACAAGAGAGGAAGAGGCAGAAGCCAGAACAGAGGAGGAAGGAACAACCCATCAAATGCACAAGGAAGAGGCAGCAATCCAAATCAGAACCAAGGCCAAGGCAGCAGCCAACAAAGAGATCAACATCATGCTCAAGGACAAAGGTATGATAAATTTAATGTTCAATGCTATTATTGCAAAAAGTATGGACATTATGCTAGTGATTGCAGAAAGAAACAACATGATATGAACAGCAGACAAAATGCAAATGTTACAAGAGAAAACAGCAGTCAAGACAATGTTCTGTTAGCTTGTAACATGGCTGAAACACATAGTGAGGACATATGGTTTTTAGACTCAGGTTGCAGCAACCATATGACCGGAAACATTGCCTTCTTTTCTGCCCTAGATAAAAATGTGAAATCAGAAGTCACACTAGGAACTGATAGTAAAGTGTCTGTTATGGGAAAAGGAGAAATAAAAATATTTTCAAAGCAAGGAGAAAGGAAAACCATAGCAGATGTATACTATGTCCCCGGAATGAGATGTAATCTCTTGAGTATTGGACAGCTTGCCCATAAGGGGTACAATGTTTTCTTTAAAAATGATGTGTGCACCATCATGGATATACCACCCAGCAAAAGATGCATTGCTGAAGTGAAGATGACAAGGAACAGGATGTTCCCTCTTAGAATAAGAGCAGACTTGAAGAACAAGAAGGAAATGGCAGCGGTCACCCAAGAGGCCTTCCAAAGCGTGCCAAAGGATGAGAACTGGTTATGGCACTTGAGATTTGGACATCTCAATTTTGGAGGTCTGAATTTGTTGAGTAGGAAAGGAATGGTAAGAGGATTACCATTGATAGAGAAGCCGGACAGCCTTTGTGAAGGCTGCATTTTGGGAAAACAACATAGAGAAAGTTTTCCATCAGGGAAAAGCATAAGGGCAAAGACACCCTTAGAGATTATCCACTCAGATTTGTGTGGACCAATGCAAGCTCCATCATTAGCAGGCAGCCTATATTTCTTGACATTCATTGATGACTGTACAAGAAAGACTTGGATATATTTCCTTAAAAACAAAAGTGAAGTGTTTGAGAAATTCCAAAATTTCAAAGCACTTGTGGAGAACCAAAGCGGGCTGCACATAAAAGTATTGAGAACTGATAGAGGAGGTGAGTATATCTCCAAGGAATTCCTAAGATTCTGTAGAGAAAATGGAATTCATAAACAGTTTACAACTCGGTACACTCCGCAGCAAAATGGAGTTGCTGAAAGGAAGAACAGGACCATCATGGATATGGCGAGGAGCATGCTGAAGGCAAAGCATTTGCCGAATGAGTATTGGGCTGAAGCTGTACATTGTGCAGTTTATATATTAAACAGGTGTCCTACAAAAGCAGTCATGAACAAGGTGCCGGAAGAGGCATGGAGTGGGAGAAAGCAAGGAGTCACCCACATGAGAGTTTTTGGGTGTGTGGCCTATGCACACATACCAGATCAGCTAAGGAGGAAGTTGGACAGCAAAGGGGAGAAATGCATCTTCATTGGATACAGTGATGAATCCAAAGCCTACAGGCTGTACATTCCATCTACCAAGAAGTTCTTTGTAAGCAGGGATGTTCAATTCATTGAGGAAGAAGCTTGGGATGGAAGCATAGAGAAAACAGTGAATGTCAAGAACTGTTTGTCTCATGATGAAGATGAAGAGGAAGTGGCTGAAGTACATCCCCAAACAGCAGTGCCAACACAAGGACAGCAAGGTACACCATTGAGGATAAATGAGGGTGCTTCTCCAAGCACACCACAAGGAGGAAATTCAAGTGCATCTTCAAGCACTTGCACACCAAGTGAACGAGGTAAGAAGTTTAGAAATCTAAGTGACATTTATAATGAAGGATTGAATTCCTTA
Organism: Pinus tabuliformis; assembly: GCA_031772625.1. Taxonomy (NCBI): domain Eukaryota; kingdom Viridiplantae; phylum Streptophyta; class Pinopsida; order Pinales; family Pinaceae; genus Pinus; species Pinus tabuliformis. The sequence continues at coordinate 2,076,169,884 of CM062817.1, read as the reverse complement.
TTTGCCTTGTATTGTCATGTTGATGATCCTATTCATTTCGAGGATGCAATCAAAGATAGGAAATGGATAGAAGCTATGGATGAGGAAATTAATGCCATAGAGAGAAACAAAACATGGGATTTGGTTGAGTTACCAAAAGGCAAAGAAGTCATTGGTGTGAAATGGGTCTATAAGACCAAAAGCAATGCTGAAGGCAAGATTGAAAGGCATAAAGCAAGGCTGGTTGTTAAAGGCTACAAGCAGCAGTATGGAAGAGATTATGAGGAGACTTTTGCACCGGTTGCAAGAATGGAAACAGTGAGAGCAGTGCTGTCTATAGCAGCTCAAAACAAATGGAAAGTCTACCAAATGGATGTGAAGTCAGCATTCCTAAATGGAGTGTTAATGGAAGAGGTCTATGTTGAACAGCCTCTCGGATATGAGAAGAAAGGTGAAGAGCACAAAGTGTGCAAATTGAAGAAAGCTCTTTATGGGCTGAAGCAAGCGCCAAGAGCATGGTACAGCAGGATAGATTCTTATCTATTGGATAATGAATTTGACAAATGTGAAGGAGAACCCACTGTCTACATCAAGGAAAAGGATGGTAAAATTTTAATTGTTGTCTTGTATGTAGATGATGTTATTTTCACTGGAAATGATATTTATCTTATTGAGAATTTTAAATCAGTCATGAAGGATGAATTTGAAATGACTGACATGGGTTTGTTGAGATACTTCTTAGGCATAGAAGTAGAGCAAAATGAAAAAGGAATTTTTATATCTCAAGCAAGATATGTAAATCAAGTTTTGGGCAGATTTAAGATGGAGGAATGCAAGGCAGCAATCACTCCCACAGTGATGGGATTAAAGCTCAGCAAAGAGGACAACAGCAAGGACTTTGATCCCAGCTTGTATAAAAGCATTGTGGGCAGCCTTATGCATTTAACAGCAACTAGGCCTGATTTAATGTATGCTGTTAGTTTGATTTCCAGATTCATGGAGAGGCCAAAGGAGGCACATTGGCAGGCAGCAAAGAGAATTTTGAGGTATGTCAAAGGTACCAAAATGTTTGGCATATTATATAGTGTCTCAGAAAGTTCAGATTTAATTGGTTACACTGATAGCGATTGGGCTGGAAGTGTAGATGATCGGAAGAGCACTTCCGGTTATGTTTTTCATATGGGTTCAGGAGCCATTTCATGGGCTTCTAAGAAGCAGTCCATTGTAGCATTGTCTACAGCAGAGGCTGAATATGTGGCAGCTACAGCAGCAGCATGTCAAGCAGTGTGGATGAGAAGAATGTTGAGAAGCTTAGGCCAAGAGCAGGCAAAAGCGACAGTCATCTTTTGTGACAATAGCTCAGCTATTGCATTGTCAAAGAATTCAGTGTTTCACAAACGAACGAAGCACATTGATACAAGGTTTCACTACATCAGAGAATTGGTGAACAATGGAGAAATTGTGCTACAACATTGCAGTACTCAGGAACAGGTAGCAGACATTTTGACAAAGCCATTGGATCAGAAGAGCTTTGAATTTTTGAGAAAGTGTTTGGGTATGATTGAATGCCCGACAGTTGAAATTAAAGGGGAGTGTTGAAAATATAATTTCAACTGTGCAGCGATATGAACATAGCCGACAAGCGATCTCCGATATCGCATCGGCAAAATGAAGTGAAGAAATTATAAAGGAGCCTTTGTGTTTTGCGATAAGCGAACGCCGATATCGCATCGGCAAAGTCAAAGTGAAGGAGTTATGAGGAAGCTCTTGTGTTTGCGATGGGCGATCGCCGATATCGCATCGGCACATCGCTATCGGCAATGTCATAGAGTTGAAGTCTTTGACATGAGTAAAGTTGCGATGCGATGGAGTGGACCCGATGGCTTCCCAAAACCAAATCGCATAATGTTTGAAATTCACCCGACGGCAAATATTAAATGTTGCGTGGAGTAAATCTAAGTTTTGATTGACCATACGTCTTGATGAAATGTCATAGTGGTAGGTAGAATATTAAAGTTTTACATAGAGTTGGTAAGTTTTTTTTTATGAGAAGGTATGGGCAAATGTACTTATTACATAAATTCCGTATGGGATAGGTAATGTAATTTATTACTGTGTTGACTTGTGTTTTCTTGTATGGCACACGGGAAGTTTAAGTGTGCATTCACAGTAGAGTAAAAATAGATTAGAGAGGTGGAGCGAAAACCATGTGTTGTATTGAACACACAGCAGTGTGAAAAGTGTGAAGAACCAGAGGGTGAATGCACAGCAGTGCATAAATGTATTTGGTAATATTTTGTAAGGAATCGTAAAACAGAGGAATAGCAAAAACCATGTGTGGTTTTGCATAAAGGAAATGGTGGAGCGTGAAATTTTGTAAGCCTGTGTGAATTTTGTTTACAGCAGTAAACTTATATAAACTTTTGTTACAGCAGTCAGTTGTTTTTCACAGCAGTGAATATGAAAACAATTTTACAGTGGTAAATCTTTGTATCAATTTTTAATGAATAGAAAGTTTTAATGGTGGTGAATTACTCTGTTTTCTCTGTGAAATTTCTGAGTCTTCCTGTGCACAAAAGATCCTGGAGTAAAGTAAAAACAGAGCACTGCCTCTGTGTGTTTGGTTATTTGGTTTTGGTATTTCCCCATTGAAGAAAAATACCCATCAGCCAGAGATTTGTCGGGAAGGAATCTTACAGGACCGGTGCCTTCCGATTTTGGAAATTTCGCTGCATTGCTTAATCTGTAAGCAAAAACTGGACCTCTATTTTATCTGTGTGTAACCTCTAACTATCCCTTCTGAGAATACCACATATACTAATAGTCATTATAAACTGTGCCCATGTCTTGGTGTTTGATAATAGAAACATGAATATTCTTGATGGGGTTAAAAGTATTCAGTGTTTATAAGTCTTCCACATGGGAATATAGAACTCTGGTTTGGCTTTTCGAGGGAACATTTACCTATTCGTTTGAATATGATACCACCCAATAATCATATGTGCTGCATTTACCATTTTGTGTTGGAATTAGCAGGTCACTTCACCATAATCACTTAACGGAAGGAGCAGAGTTCCATTTGAGCAATCTAACCAGATTGGAGGGACTGTAAGTTTCTTTGGTCACTCTAACTTCCATTTTGTAGGTTCTTGTGTTCCTATACATTTTCACTCTACAAAAATTTACTTTGGCTACTTTGCAGATATTTACAAAACAATAACTTTAATGGTGATCTTGAGTGGCTACTTGATCAAAGCGTTTATCTTCAAGAATTGTACGCTTGCCCCTTTTCTCTGTTTTCTATTTGACCTTTTTTATTTTATTTTTCTTCGAAGTTAAATGAAACTAATTAGTAAAATTTGTACTTTGTGAACATTCATCCGTGCAACATTTACCTATTTGTGTTGAAATTAACAGGTCACTTGACCATAATAACTTCACAGGACCAGTGCCAAATTTGGCCAATCTAACGTATTTGGAGCGACTGTAAGTTACTTTCCCACATAACTTTCATATAATAGGTTATTTTCATTAAACAAGAAATTTACTTTGATTACTATGCAGATATTTACAAAACAATAATCTATCTGGTACTCTCGAGTGGCTATCTCAGCTAATATCTCTGCAAGAATTGTACGCGTACTTTTTTCTCTTCAATTTTTTTTTTCCAATTCAAAATTAAATAGAATTAATTACTAAATTTGTAAATATTTTGCAGTAATCATCTATGCATTTGCCTGTTTGTGTTAAAATTAACAGGTCACTCGACGATAATGATTTCACTGGACCAATGCCAAATTTGGCCAATCTAACCAAATTAGAGCGACTGTAAATATCTTTGAAACAAAACTCTCTTTTTGTAGATTATTTTGGCTTTACGTTTTCACAAAACTAAAATTGACTTTGATTACTGTGCAGATATTTACAAAACAATAAACTGAATGGTAATGTTGACTGGCTATTGGATTTAAAAAATCTTCAAGAATTGTGCGTCTCTCTTTCCTCTATTTGATTTTTGAAGTTTTTATTTCAAAATAAAATACAAATTATCAAAACAAATTCAAAATAAAATACAATTAACCAATAAATATTTTCTCAATGGTTTTAACATTTAAACCTTTTCTATGCAGAAATATAGAAAACAATAATTTCAGCGGTGTATTTCCTGCTCAACTTCTCCTTAATTGTTCGCTGAAACTCAAGTAATAATATCCGATTTTATATTTCTCATGCTCAGGCACAACTTGTTTTAAAATTTACAGCTTCAATATTTATTTTCATTCATATTTTCTACACAATAAATTGCCACATATGACAATGACAATGAATCAACTTAAAATTTAATTTATTGAACAGCATGATGTTTATGGAAAAATATGTTTTTTCTGGTGTGCAGTTACTCAGGAAACCCCTACCTACGGGTGGGTAGGAGGGAATGTAATCTCGAGAAGAATGAAAACACGAAATTGATAGTTATAATATGGACATAGTTAGAGTGTACGCCATAAGTGAAAGATGGTTGTATTTTTACTATTATTAACTGTACCTTCCATGAACGCAGACCACTCGATGAATATGGTGCCAAATGCAACAAAGTCACGTGCCTTCACTCTAGATGAGATGAAAGCTGCCACACAAAGCTTTAGTCAGGAGATCGGACGAGGGGGGTTTGGACAACTTATCGCTGTGAAAGTGCTCTCACAGTCGTCCCAACAAGGAATTCAAGAATTCTTGAATGAAGTAATTCTCAGACAGAATATGGTTATCTTTGTGTCCAATGTAGGAATCTCAGTGTTAGGTTGGTCTGCACCCTAACTATTATATATGCATCTCATGAACAGGTCGATCTTCTTTCTAAAACAAACCATAGGAACTTGGTATCTTTATTGGGCTACTGTAACGAAACTGATGAAGTTATGCTGGTCTACGAGTACATGTCAGGAGGGACCCTAAGGGACCACCTTTATGGTAAATTATATTACTCTTGGTTCTTGTCAGGAGTAGAATAGCCAAGGTAACCAACAAGCATTTGGTTCTTGTATTCTTTCCAGGTCCCCGTGCAGAAAATTCGGATCTAAATTGGAAAAGAAGGCTCAAAATAGCTTTAGATGCAGCGCAGGGTAACTATTTCTTTTAACGCTCATTGTTTACAGTATTGATTACGGTAAAATAGGAGTAAATCAATAAGTAACAGTATATCTAATTCGATTTCTATGCAAAGGCCTGGAATACTTGCACGTGGGTTGCAACCCGAAGATAATTCACAGGGACGTCAAGACCGCCAACATCCTTTTGGACAGCAATTTGAATGGAAAATTGGCGGATTTCGGTCTTTCAAAGATGACAATTGATAGTGAGGCTACTCATGTTACCACTAAAGTGAAAGGAACATTCGGATATCTGGATCCAGCGTATGTAACTTACTCTCTTTGCAACAATATTTTTTACTATGAGTAGAGGCAATCGTACTGTATTTGTTAATTTTTGTTGGGTGACAACTTTCACAGGTATTTCAACACTCAAATGTTGACGGAGAAGAGTGATGTGTATAGCTTTGGAGTGGTGTTGCTAGAGATATTATCCGGTAGGGTACAAATAGATCCAAAGTTACCTGAAGAAGAAGTAAACATTGTTCAATGGGTAAGGAACCTTATTACCAATCATGCAAAATATAAATATTTAACAACATTGACAACAGAATATTTCGTAGTGCATCTTCTGCTAGAGACTAACAATAAGTATTGGCGTGACATATTTACAGGTGACACCGTATCTACGAGAGACCGATGAAAATGGTGGCAAGATAATAGACGTGATAGACAAGAGGTTGTGTGGAGGTTACGACATGAAATCTGTGAGCAATGTTGCCAAAATAGCGATGAGATGTGTTCAGGCTTTACCGTCACATAGGCCGACTGTAAGTGAGGTAGTGGCGGAACACAAAGAGGCTATCAAAGTTGAGGAGGATAAGGATTGTATTTCAATTGCAGAGGAGAATGGCATCCAAAATGGGGATGTATCAACTAAACGCGAAGGAATGGAGTGGAGCGATGACAGGTGCAACATGTCAAATCAGAGACGCGAACAGAATACTAAGACGTCTTAACCAGACTGTTTAGATTATGCTTAAATTTTAATAAAGTGCTTCCATTGTTTGTCACTTTTGTAATCATCATATTGTCCTTAAACTTTTAGGTTATGAACAGAATTGCAGATTTAGATAAACGATTAAGTGGTCCCAATGATTTTGAGTAACCATCTATGTGGAATATGAAATGACTTATTTAACCTAGCTGCAACATATATATATATATAATGATTTTGAGTATTTGAGTAACCATCTATGTGGAATATGAAATGACTTATTTAACCTAGCTGCAACATATATATATATATATATATATAACAAATAAAACACAGTGAATGTGTGAGCTAAAAATCATTGTAAATCTCATATATTAATTGAACTATTAACTACATTATTATATAGTAAAATTATTACTAAAATTATTAACAATCAATTCTGAAACAAATCTTACAGCGAATTTCCAACAAAAACTATCTTAAAGATTTGCTGCCCTAATTTTGTTCAGCAATTTACATAACTAATTAATCATTATTCCCAACACTTCCCCTTAATGATTAACGAGGATTTACTATCTTATCTCGTAGTGCCAAAAATTCAGTTTTTATATGCTTCAATTCAATATCCTTCTTTTGCACCAAATCTCTAATGAAGTGATATTTCATGTCAAAATGCTTTGTGCCGCTGTGATGAATTGGATTCTTTGCTAACTTGATGGCACTTACATTATCACAATTAAATCACTATAGGTTGAATTTGTTTTTCTCCAATTTTTTCCAAAATTTTTTTGAGCCAAAGAGCTTATGTACTCATTGAGGTAACTGCAACATAGTTCGCTTTTGTGGATGAGAGGGCAACAATGCTTTGTTTTTTTAGCTCCCTGTAATCAAACCAGAACCAAAAGAGAAACAATTTCCAGATGTGGACTCACGGTCATCAAGGCTACCTTCCCAATCTGAATCACTAAATCCAACAAGATTGAACTTTTCACAAGAGTAGTAATGAATACCAAAATTTACAGTGTCTTTCACATACCTTAAAATCCTCTTGGTTGCCTTCATATGTATTTCAGATGGATTTTTCATATACCTTGAAACAAGTGAAACTGAATATGTTGTGTGGGTTAGAAATATAAAGCTCCCCACAATACTTCTGTAAGTTTTCTCATCAACTAAATCAACACCATCATCTCTACATGACACCTCTCCATGAGCACTTGGAGTAGGGGATGGATTACAATCAAGCATATCAAATTTATTTAGCATATCATTTGCATACTTTGTCTGACAAATGAAAATCTCATCCTTACTTTGATAAACTTTCATTCCTAGAAAATATTTCATGATGCCTAGATCTTTCATCTCAAATTCATTCATCAAAGCAACCTTGAATTTATCATTCATCAACATACAAACTTATGATTAAAATATCAATACCTTCTTGTTTGTATTAGAGGGTAGGATCACTCTTACTTCTCTGGAAGCCATTTTCTTGAAAGTATCCATCAATCCTAGCATACCATGCTCTTGGTGCTTGCTTGAGACCATACAAAACCTTCTTTAACTTGTAGACATTATTCTCCTTTCCTTCCACTTCAAAACCTTGTGGCTACTCCACATATACTTTCTCTTCTAAGTACCCATTCAAGAAGGCACTTTTCACGTCCATATGATGTATGTTCCACTTTTTTTGAGCTGCTAATGAAATCAACATTCTAATGGTCTCTTGTCTTGCTACTGGTGCAAATGTCTCTTCATAATCAATCCCGTACTTCTATGTGAATCCTTTAGCAACTAATCTTGCTTTGTGTCTTTCAACACTCCCATCACTGTTAAATTTAGTCTTATAGACCCATTTGGTTCCAATCTTTTTCTTGTCATGTGGAAGCTCTGTCAACTTCCAAGTGTCATTCCTTTGAATGGAATCCATCTCTTCTTGCATGGCTCACATCCAAACCTCATTAGTACATGCATCTTCAAAACATGATGGTTCAAAATCAGCCTTGACTAATAAAGCAAAATTGACTATCTCACCTATTGGGCTTTCTTCATGTGCTTGATTTGCACTCCTCTGATAAATATCACTCGATCTTCTTACCTTCCTTGTAGAATGTGGAGAATAAGTTGGACTTGAACTTGATGTTGAAGAAATTGATGAAGGGCTACTTGATGGAGTTAAGCCACTAGTTATAGAAACATTAGTTGGATGCTCATGATCATTATCAACAATTATATCATCATTCAAAACAGATTTTGTCTTCTCAACATGACCTTTTTTATGACCATAAACACCCCTTCATCAAAAATTACATCTCTTGAGACAATAAGCTTGTTATTTAGAGGATTCTACAATTTATAAGCCTTGCTTGTCTCACTATACGCAATAAAAATACATAACTCACTCTTTGCATCAAATTTTTTTCTATTCTGATCAGGGACATGCACATAAGCCAAACAACCAAAAACTTTGAAAGGATTAACAGTAGGCATTTTCCATACCAAGCTTCATAAGGAGTCATCTTTTCCAATGCACTGGTGGGGATATTCTAACATTGGCGGAAAAAGGCTTCAGCCTCAAGTATTCTGTCTCACATTTTTCATTTCATTAAAATAATTGAATATAGTGTTACAAATAAATAGATGAGAGACAATGTTCTCAAGATAGTGCGTGCTATCTTAGACACTTTTGGTTGAGATAATTTCTCCTTTGGTTGAGATAATTTCTCACCAGACACACACCAATATAGGAGTTACCTTATCTAACTCCTATCTTAGAGGAACAACCCAAGAGTTAGGCACAAATTCCTAACTTGGAATATTTAATTAATTAATTTATTTTTGGATTTATTATTGTTTTGTGAGAGAGGCTAACATTCCCCCCTTCAATGATAAATCCAAAATAAGAATGAGGAACCATCTTCCAAGTTCTCATGTTGATCCTCAAAAGCATTGCCTGAAAAAACACCAAATTTGGATACTGAAGAAACTGCAATATGAAGAGACTGAGTCAGCTGCATGACTGATTCATCTCGGAAGGACGCTTGACAACTCCATCATGTTCCAAGCCGCAAAAGGATCTAACTGTCCTTTGCTTGAAAACAAAATCCAGTGTCCACTGACACAATTTGATGAACGCCCACTGGCGTAGTTGCTGATGATGAATGCCTACTGGCTAAAGATGTCGAAAAACAAATCAATGTTGCTTTTGCTATGATGAAAGTTTCTCACTGCTTCTTTTGCTGTCGATCGCCCACTGGCGAATTTGCTGATGGTCACTGCTGATGAAAAATGCCCACTAGCTGATGAAGATGCCCACTGGCTGCTTTGTTGATGTTATCGAGACTTTCAGTCTGACAACCACTTGTCAATTTCATTGACATTTCCCCCATTTGTCAGTTGAAAGGAGAGACAATCTTCTCCAAAATATATCTGAACTCCCCCCCTTCAGGTGTAGGAGATTTTCACTGTTGTACTCCCTTGTTCAATTGCATGAGAGTACCATCATCGGTTCACCACTGGCTGCACTATGTGTGATTGTAGTCGATTGTAGAACTGAGACAATATTTTGACTGTGGATGACCATTCCCAAGGATCGATCCATTCATAATGTATCTTCAATCTGGTTGATTTTTGTTGGTTGCGACATCTTTCTAAGGAATGATTCTGCTTGCCACAATGGTGACAAGGATGGAGATCAAAACACTAATCTTCCATATGACTGGTTCTTTGACAATGAGAACACTTCGGTTGGACTTCAACTTCAGGTTGCGTGCAATTTTGTTTGTCTGCATCTTTCACTTGATTTTGTTAGTTGCATGACAGGCTCGCTTTAAATGGCACGCTCGCTTGATTTGTTGCTTACTGCACTTGCTGGGAACACTTGCTAGAGTTGTAGAAATTTCTTGCTTAAACTCTGGAATTCATGCTCGCTTAATGACGATTGTGTTTGCGTGAAGGCTCACTTGCCTTACTTAATGACTTCATGCTCACTTGAAGGAATAGCCACGCTCGCTTGATGTCGATCTCAACTTGCTTGATTGGTGTTAGAGTTGAACTTGTTTGGTTGTTGTGATGGTTGCTACAATGATCTTCACTCTGGCTCGCTTGAAAGTTTGAACCTTGTACTCTTTTGACGCAAATTTCTTGAATGAATACTCACACTCGCTTGCAGGAGATGTGAACTTGTTGTGTGTTTCATTTAGAGTTAAAACTCGTGAACTCACTTGATTGTGCTTTAAAGGAAGGGTGTCGAACACTGTCGAAAATGCACCCAAAAAAGCTTACATTTATTTTAATGATTCACTACAATGAATTCAATTTGACTCAGTTCAAGACTTGGGTGTCGGTTTCACCAAGAATGCACCCTTACAATTCAAAGTAATTTGAGTTTGATTACAAGTTCAATAATGTTGATGTAGACTATGCTCTGAAACGTTGAAGTTTATAGATTCATTAACTTGATTGTAGTGATGTAGACTTTGCTTTGAAATGCTGGAGTTTGCAGATTCATGAACTTGATTGTATTGAGTGAATTTGTTTGTTGAGGTAGAATGCCGATGTTGAAAACTGTGATTATTTGTTGTAGTGACGCAAATGCATGTGTTCAGTTTAATTATCCTTCCTTGAAGCTATTTTGTTAAAAGTGTTGTGCTTGCTTGCATTGAACTTTATTTGTGTTAAATGAGATCATATATGTGTCAAAACTAGACACAATTCAAAAAGCAACAACGTGAAGCATGCACCATCATCAACACACTCTTCGTGTACCTAAGATCCCCTTATTCAATTTCGGGCGGATTTAGGACATGATCACCACAAAAAGATATGTTTTTATTAATTACTGGAGTACAACAATCTTCAATGTCACAACTGCAAACTTTGTCTTCAAAAATGACCTGCACTGACTCAATCGCTCTCAAAGTAAAAAATTACTTTGAATTACAATAATGACTTTCACATGTCACTCCAAATTACAAAATATACCATATCTCTCCACACCTTATTTCTCCAAATCACAACTTATTACTCCAAATACAAAAATATTTATAACTCCAAAATTACAAAATATACTCCTTATCTCTCCAAAATAAAAAAAATTAATGCATCTCTCTTAAAAAAAATACCTTATTTCTCCACACCTTACATACTCCCCAATTTCTTCACACCTTATCTCTCCATTAAAAAACCTTTATAATCACTTTTACATACTCCCCATTAAAACAAATTAATATTTTTTTATTAAATTACTTTATAAAAGTAATTTAACGAGCGTTAAAAATTTTAAAACTTGTATGCATGTAAAAGTGAAACTTTTATGTACTCATGGTAGTGCCTAGTGTAAAAGAACCATGCGAGGACCTTGTCAAAGAGTTTCGGCAGATGCCACTGAAGGTGAGGTCAAGATGTGTTGGTCCTGGTCTCGCTATGTGTCTTTAATCAAGTCCTCCTCCATGTTGGACACTTTCACCACAACAAATTTAACGCAGATTTTCACGAACCTTCCACAGACCTTCATGTAATGCTCTTCAACAAGGCTTCTTTTCCACACAGGTTCTATAATCCACGTAGATCCTTTAAAGTTGCTTCCTTGCTTAGAAGTCACATGTCGATGGTGGTTCTGCTTCCATTCTAGCACATTATGGTGCCATTAAATATTTAAAAAAACTCTTTCAAATGCATAATTGGAGAATATGTGACTTCTTTTCCAATGATTCTAAAACCGGTCTTTTGGCAGACACATAAATGGATTTCGACAATACTTGAATAGAATTCAAGGGCCAAAAATGTTGCACACCATAATAGCTTTCTGGACAGATAATCAAATGCAATGATAACTGTGGATTCGGATACGGCAGAGGGTTGTTCGAGGGTCTTATTCCGACTTTACAAAGGGAAGTACCTGGAAATGTTGTTATGTTTGTGTTGGGGGGAAAAGTATCTAATGCAGAATGCCTCTATCCCACTCTGAAGGTGATAGTACTCCAACAACAACTGAATGCAAAGCTATTCAAAGTTTCTTCTTTATGAGATGAGAGAGGGAAGAAAAGGATGATCTACTAACCGTTATCTTGCGCTAATAGTCGATCCAGTCTTCACTCCTTGCTGCTTGCTCCTAGCTCCTTGCCCTTTCACCGGCCCAGCTACACCCAGATCCTGTAAAAGCACAAGAAAAGGAAACTACAAGAAGCATACATCCATAATCGATTATAGGATTAGCATAAATCAAATATACAAGCATCTATTCATCATAAAGACACATGCATATAGAAGAACCTCAAATACTTTATTGATAATAGAAGTAAAGTTCTGAGAGAATTACAACCACAATGGGCCCAATCCAGCAACACCTCCCAGCTGAAAGAAATCTCCTCTTCACCTCCTTCAAGCAAAAAACCCAATAGCTCTATACACAAACCAACAACACTTCCTTACTTGCACAAAATTCCAGCCTCCCTAGACCTCATGAGAGAGCTCTATATATAGGGTTTTGGAGAAAGGATGAGTCATCTTGAGACTGGCCTGAAGCTGACTTGTGTCCTCTCCCACTTTTGTTAATCTTCAGTTCTTGAGTCCACTTGGAGAATCTTGCTTCCACTTGGAGATCAAGACCCTCTTACTCATCACTAGGCGAATTCCTTGACCCAAGTGTCAGTTTGGAAGCTTCCTGGGCAGTTGACACCTTGTAGAATGACTGTGCCACTTGGCCAATCTCGCCCAGCGCAGGTAGCCTTCATTAGTTTTGACCTTTAGCGCAGGTACAAGGAGGAGCAGTTGACATTCAACGCAGATGCTCAGTGGAGTAGCTGACATGATCCAGAAATATCCTATTTTTGAGTGTTTTTGGGTGGAGAACTGATTCTCAGTGTTGTGGTTTGCAGACCTTGTTCCTCTAAGGGTAAGAACAACATGTTTAGGGACTTTGGATCCCTCAGATTATTGACATTTCATGCTCCATGCTTTTAGGCACAAAAATGTCTATAACAGTTGCCCCCTAAAGTATGAGGTCGTTTATCGGGTGAAATGCTTTATTAGGAGGATCCGAAGTTCATTCAATCGCTGAGAGGTGCCCTGCAATAAAATACAATACAATACATTATTTTTCATTCTGCTTTCATGATCTAGCTGAGGCGGGCATTCCCATGCTCAGCTTTATAAATTCATTTTGGTACACATAGCATACGACCGTCTGATGATAGACTGATAATTCTCTGCTGAAATTATCATCCTTTGAGTAGGATGATCATCTGTTGCAATGATGTACATATCAAATGTCTTTATATTTCCTGAATATATATCGCAGCCCGGATGGATGAAACTAGATCCGGGGTCTTCAATCTCGTCCAATCTTCACTCTAAGTACAAGTCGATCCATGTGAGAATTGCGCTGAAGTCGAACATGGAAAGACATCGCTTGATTACCGGTCAATAATGTAAACCGTTAACAAGCGCGAGAGGAATCACCAATAATGACAATGACCCTCAAGGTACTACAGTACAATTCACGTGGTGTGAATAAAGGACTTGGCGTCGAACACCACACAAAATCTTCTAGTCGAAGGTCATTGATGTATACCTGTCGCCGGAAGTGAGAAACTTGCCATTGAGGCATGCAAGCTTCAAAGTACTGGGGGGTTTTTCCTAGATCAACTTCTTGGATAATGAGATGAAGTCGACAAGAAGCGATCCGTCAAAGGAGGGCCTTAATGAATCCCACATCAGTGACACGGAACGGAGCTAATGACTTTAGTGGAGGTGAAAACAATCTGTGAGATATGATTCAGGGTGGCGATCATGGGTGGATGAAGGATAATGTATGGCAGTGGATGGGACACGGTTGACTCTTTCTGAACACATCTCTTGAACATATAACGACACTAATGTGATGGATCGGTAGCATTACCCCAAATACGAATGGTTTGGCGAGGACCATGGTGATGAGACCGGTGAATGAAACAACCCAACCCGATGTGGTACGGAGGACAAAGTGTCATGTTCAAGAGTGACTTGCTACCATCAAAGCTTTGAGGTTCTCCCAATTTTTCCCCAGTCATTTCTGACCAGTACCTCTTTATTTTTGTCAAGCTTGAGGAGGATAACATATGCTTGTTCTATAACCTGCCCTTCGGGCAAGCCCATCGCTATGTTTTAACGAGCCTAGCGATAGGGAAACTCGTTCTCGTCTAAAGACAAGTTTGTCGCTATTTAATCATTTTAACGAGTCTAGCGACAAAGACAACTTGGTCCTTTTCATTTTTAGAGAGTCTGAAAAGGTACAGAAAGTTAACTCCAGAATTCCTTTTTCGTTATTTAATCCCTTAAGTCCGAAAAAGTATAAAACAATACAGAAGGGATGAGTTTTCGATAATTTTAATGAGCCGAATAAAACAAGCGCTCGACCTTTTTGTGTAATAATCCCTCAGGTCCAAAAAGATTAAAATCTAGAGGAGGGATAGCTCTTCCGGTCCTTTTAACGAGCTGGAAGGCCAAAACTCGGCAAACTTTTCATTTTTTACGAGTTAGATGAAAAGAGCTCAAAGAAGACTTGTCTTTTGAGGAACGAGTGATAAACAGGGATAGCAGCAGATTCCAGGTACATGTTGGAATTTTCCAACCACGGCAGCGTCACAAGGATGGCTAAGTGAAATCACTCTTCGCAGCTGTTCCTCAAAATGGGTAAACAATCATATGGAGGTGAACGATTGGCCAAATGAAATGGAGGTGGCGGGTGTAAACACGACCAAGGCTTTTATGGCTAATAAATTTACGATCACAGTGGTTATTTACCGAGATGGGTTCACTTTTAATGAGCTTGAACGCGCCAAAACACTGCTCAATGCTTATGTTTATTTTTTAACGAGCATGAATTCCACGTTAAAACTGCTCGGATCTTGCGTTTATTTTTTAACGAGCATGAACTTTATGCTAAAATTGCTCGAATTCTGCGTTTATTTTTTAACGAGCATGAGCTTTATGCTAAAACTGCTCGATTTGTGGTCAAATTTTGATTTTTTACCATTACTAGCTTTTCTTTTTTCAAATGTAGTACTGTATTTTTCAATTGCTGCAACAAACTATGTTAGAAATGGATAATATTTGCATGAAAATGAGATTATAACCCTAATATTTCACTTTGTACTATGTAAAAAGCCATTAAAAGGTGTTTTTACCTCTCATTTACCATTTCATTTGCATTTGGTTTGTTGGAGCTCTGGAGGTGCCTCTTCCCCCTTGATTTTCATCAGCTGATTCCGGGAGATTCTGCAGACGATTTTCGGCGCCGTCTGGACCAGGTAAGAGTTGAACCCTAGCTCTTTCTTTTCATGGTTTCATTTTCCTATTTTTTGCCTGTTTTCCAGTCATTCTGAGCCTCCGGGGTTTTGCCAGGGTGCCCTAGGATCAGCGCAGGTTTCCCTTTCGAAACCTGCGCTGAAGGTCAAGCTGCCTTAAGGCAGCCTGACCTTCAACGCAAGTGGGAGACTTCCTGCCTGCGCTGGGCTCAAAAGGACTGAGTTTTGAGGTTATTTTTGATGATTTTTTCGCCAGTTTTTCATCAAAACAGGAACTCATTCTCTCTCTTGTTTGCTTTGCAGGGTGACTTGAGAAAAATGTCCCTTACATGGCGAGAACGAGAACATGAAGAGGAGGACATGATTGCCCTCCATGACCCGGTCACGGTGAACGTGCTGCGGAGCTGTGGCTTGCTGAAGTTCTTCCGGATCTCTAGTATGAGAGCACAGATTTCTTTACTGCAGTATATGCTTGATGCTTGGGATCCTGTTAACCAAGTGTTCCAGATTAGGGGGAAGACCATCCCCTTGACCATAGAGGACATGTACTTCTTGACCGGGTTGTCAAGACGTGGTGCCTTCGTTTCCTTATCAGGTACGGCCCGGGGGACTGATTCCACCAGAGATTATGTCCGCCAGTATTGCAGGGAAGGTTCTCAGCCGAGCAGAGATGGCAAAATTGTTATCCGTGAGATTACTGATCGGGCTCTCAGGTCCATTCTGTTCACTATTGGTAGGATGGCCGGTAGCGCAGCTTTACATGTTGCCAACAGGTCCTATATGCAGCACGCCTTGGAGTGTCTCCAACCGAAAGTATTCAACTGGTGTGATGCAGTACTTGTTCAGATGAAAAGTCAATTGACCAAGATAAAGGACGGGAAGCTGAAGAACTTTGGATTTGGTTTTATTCTGACTGCCTTTGCCTTGGAGAAAATCCCACTGATGCAGCCTCAGTACATCATACTTGACTTGCCCTCTCCGACCGAGCCACGCATGCAGAGGTGGGTCGACCACATGTCTAGGCATGTAGGTCAACCTCAGATTACTTTCACTGAGGCCTTCTTTAGGTGGTTCGAGCGCCAGGAGATGGCGTTTTCTGAGTATCCATATGTGGGCATGGATTTCCGAGGTGATCTGGATTTGGTTCTACCGGATGGCGAGCAGTGGGGTGCTATTGGTAAACTATTTGACCACATTATTTTTTATTGTTCTTGTTCATAACGTTGCTGTGCTTTATTCTATCAAGACTTTTAATTGTACTCTTGGGTGCATGCAGATATTGGTCCTGTTCGTCCAGCAGTTCGTCCGAGATCGCCAGCTGCTGCCCCAGCAGGGGAGCCTGCTAGGAGAGTTGTTATCCGCGATCTTGACGACACTGAGACCCTTACAGTTGTGCAGGAGCAGGTTGAGAGCCTTACTCGTGGCCTTTCGGATGTACAGATCGACGATTTACCTTTACAGATGCAGCGTCACAGCATTGGTGTGCCTAGACGATGGACTCGTCTCTTGCGCATGATTGCACAGGACGTGACGTACTATCATGAGCACCACTAGGCTAGGGTGCCCCCTAGCATCTTTTTGAGTCTTTAGGTCATATGACCAATTTTGTCTTGGTTACAGAACATTATGTATGAACTTATATAAACAGCTTATATATTTTGATTTTCGGATTTTATTCTGGTTGATTTACGTGATCCATATGTACAATCTTTGATGATGTGTCCTTTTTATAAATGTTGCAAATGTCTATCTAACACATAGTTTGCTAATGAGTCGGTTAATGTGTTTAAATTTCTTGAAATATGTTGATATTGAATTGAATCAAATCGCCTTTCCAAGATCTTAACTCTTAGGAACATGCGATAAATAGCTGGATTGCGAACAGAATATATACCATTGAGTTGTAGTATTACGAGCTGTGAGTCTAGCCTGACAATTAGTCGGCGTATGCCACGTGTGATGGCATCAGAGAGTAGTTCTATCAACGCGCTATACTCAGCGATGTTGTTCGTTGATTGCCCAATACATACGCCTCTGAAACTTACTAACTCGCCGCTTGGATAAAAAATGGCCCAGGCTGCGGAGGACAGGTTCCGCGAACTATGACTCGCTCCGTCGGCATATCCAACACATGTCTCCATCAGGTTTGACATCTGCCATCAATGAAAAAGGTGGATCACTCGACGAGAACAAATGCTTAAGCGAAAACAAAATGCAACAAAAGCATACAGGTTACTATTTAAGCATAGTAACGTTTGAGATACAACCCGTTGCGGGGCTGCGCCAGTGGAATTCCATCGTAATCCATTAACTTGTAGGCTCCTTTTGCTAACACCCTTTTAACAATATAGGGGCCCATCCATAAGGACTTGAATTTACCTGCTCCCAATTTATCGGATTCTTGGTCATAAAGCAAGACCAAATCACCTTCTGAGAAGACACGGGGTTTGACATTTTTGTCGAACTGAGCCTTGACTCATTTCTTATGGGCCTCGTTAGCCAAAGCGGCATCACGACGGGTTTCATCCAATTGGATTAACTCCAAGAAACGAGCCTCTTCCTCTGAAGTTAAGGGGAGGAGGTCGATCGCGAGTTTAAGTGACGAAATTTCGCACTGGATTGGCAAGACTGCTTCCAGGCCATACACCAATTGAAAAGGCATGAACCCGGTTGCGTTCTTTACCGAGGTTCGGTAAGCCCACAAAGCTGAGTACAGGATTAGGTGCCATCTTCTTTTATGAACCCCGATCATCCTTTGCAACATACGCTTCAGGACCTTGTTGATTGCTTCAACTTGTCTGTTGGCTTGTGGATAATATGGGGTAGAGCTGTCGTGAGATAGCCCTAGCTTGGCAGCTAATTCGACCATCATGTGATTGCGAAAATGCGATCCATGATCTGTAACTATAGCTTGTGGTACGCCGAACCTGGCGACTACATGATTGAAAAAGAAAAGGGCAGCTGTTTCACCAGTGTTATCCAATGTAGGCATCGCCTCGGCCCATTTGGTAAAATAGTCGACAACAACTATTATATACCCATGCCCCCCGGTCGAGGTGGGGTTACATTGCATGAAATTGATGCCCCACTTGGCGAAGGGCCCAACAGCAACTATAGGCTGCAAGGGTGCGGGTGGTCGTCTGGTTTTGCTATCAAAGATTTGACAAGCATGGCAACTTCTGACTGCTGTTATGCAATCTTTGAACATGGTTGGCCAGAAGTATCCTGCTCATAGGATTCTTTGTGATGTTGCATATCCAGACTGATGCCCCCCACACGCGCCTGAATGACAATCATTCAGGGCTTTTTCGGCCTCCTCATGGGTAAGGCACCTCCTCAGAACTGTATCGACACCACGACGGTAAAGTGTATCACCGACGATCATGTAGTCTTTTGCTTGGTATCATATACGTTTTTGTTCGGAGCGAGAGGTGTTAGGCCTGAACTTTTGGGTTTGGAGATAAACTATGATATCTCCATACCATTCATCGCTTACAGATATCAGAAACAAACTTTCGTCCACGATTGACTCTTCCGAAATTTCATCGTTGGACAATGATGGGAGATCGCATAACAATTCTGCGAAAACTAGAGCTTTCTTTGATTTGGATTTTACAAATTCCAGATCAAACTCTTGAAGGATCGCTATCCATTTTGAATATTTACCCCCCAGCAACTATCGCGACAGTATATAAGTCATGGGGTTGCAATCTGACAAGATGGTAGTTTTCCGAAAGAGGACATAATGTCGAAACCTTTGAATCGCTTGAACAGCTGCAAGCGCTAGTTTTTCAACATAAGAATATTTACTTTCTGTATCGTTTAAGTTTTTACTTAAATAATAGATAGGATGTTCAATTCCATCGACTTCTTGAACTAAAACCATCGCCATGGTCGTATCCGCTGCAGCCAGATACAGGTTAAAATCTCTTTGATAGTCCGGGGCGTACATTAATGATGCTTTTACTAGACAATCTTTCAGAGCGTCAAAGGAAGCTTGCGCCACCTGGTCCCAGACAAAAGGTACATCCTTTTTCAAAAGACGAGTATAACCTTTAGCAAGTTCTGCATAATTTGGAATGAACCTCCTCAGAAAGTTTGCTTTCCCTTGGAGTTTCTGAATCTGAAGCAAATTTGAAGGTGGAGGCAAATTAATGATTGCCTGAACCTTACAGGGGTCGAGACGAATCCCATCCTTAGAGACTACAAAGCCAAGTAAACGACCAGAATTGACGCAAAACACACATTTGTGTGGGTTGAGTCTTATCTTGTAGTGTCGGCAACGTAGAAATATCGCTCTTAAATGCTGCGGATGATCAGTTCGCTTTCGCGAATGAGCCGGAAGATCGTCGAGATAAGGTTGAACAATGTTCTTGATGTCATGGAAGGCATAATTCATCGCCCTCTGAAACGTCGCCCCTGCGTTCTTTAAACCAAAGGGTAATTTTCGATAAGCGAATGTGCCCCACGGACAAATAAATGCAGTCTTTGACTGATCCTGTGGGCTGATATTTATTTGATTATACCTGGAAAATCCATCCATAAATGAAAATATTTCACATCCGGCGCATTCATCAATTATCTGGTCGATGAAGGGTGTAGGGTAGTTGTCCTTTGGACAAGCATGGTTTACATCCCTATAATCGACACACACTCTAATCGTCCCTTGTTTCTTCATAACAGGGACAATATTCGATACCCAATCGGTTAGAGGAACCGGGTAGATGAATCCAGCATGGAGGAGTTTTTCAACTTCCGCCTTAATGGCAACGACTTTCTTCGGGTGCACCTGCCGAAGCCGTTGTCTTACTGGTTTGACATCGGGATACATTTTAATTTCATGTTCAACTATACTCGAGTCGATGCCTGGCATTTCATCATATGACCAAGCAAAGACATCTCTAAATTCGCGAAAAAGAGCGTTATATATTTCCAGTTCTGAAGGGGAACAACCTTTGCCGACATAAATATTCTCTACAACATCTGTTTTGGTCGAGATATTTATGGCTATGGTCTCTTCAATATTGGATAGGTTTCGCTCGGAATCCACCGTATTTACAGTATTCGTTAGGAATTCAAATACTGAAGGGTGATAAAGGTCACTTTGAGTATCTTCTTCATATTCCGGAAGAAGGGAACGATGGTGGTGATCATTCCATGGTGTCCCCTCAATCATCATTGATTGTAAGATTCCTTCGTCAGTCCCATGTACTTTCGACCAAGGATCTAATGGGGTTCCATATTCTCTAGATCTATCTACCCAAACGCTTGACGAGCGTTGATTTGGGCTCGCCTCCCATGCTTGAAACATTGATTGCTACAATATTTCCAAAGGGCTTGGGGGAAAAACCATTGAATGATCCATGTCAACCTTCGTGGAAGATATCATGTTGCAGGTCGCTACAAATGGTACACTTCCTGTATAAAAAGGAGGTGGTAGCGCGAAAGTTCCCATCAATGTGGGATCTTTCAATAATCCTACTCCGATATCTTGAATTGAATGGTTGCTCTCATGGATCATGGGAATGCTTCCTGTAACTTGTGAACCATTAGGGAGGAAATTCTGTTGGTCGACGATCGTAATCCCTCCTTCAAACGAGAATGCGATATTCCTAAAATAAGTCGACACGACAGCTTCCATGGCATAAATCCATGGTCTACCCAGTAGGATGTTATAGTCAAGATTTCCATCAATGACTTCTACATCAATTTCTACTGTCTTTCCTCCTAGTTCAACTTTTAAGTTATTAAGGATACCGTAAGGTGTATAAGTCCTTCCGTCAAAGGCTTTTAATGTCATCGAAGATCGCGACAAGGTTGGAGATCCTAGAGTTTTCTAGCAACTCATTGACATAATACATGTCGAGGCTCCCTCATCAATTATCGTTCTGTGAACAGTTTTGTTGAGTGCTTTCACTTGAATAAGGAAAGCTAGCTGAGCTGGTAACTAAGGATCATATCCCTTGTGATCAAAGGACACAAGATTGGAATCCTTAGGATCAACCCCACCAATTGCTGATAACAATGCCTGCCTTTGGGTCGGACAATTTTGTAGCACTTCGAGAGTCGACATAGCGGATGGCGATTGGGCCAAATCTTCCACTATATTATAATGCTGCGCCGCTCTGGCGCGAGGATTAAATGTCGACTTGTGTACTACACCCTTTGGCGGTTTTATTGTTAACTCAGGGATAGTAGGTGTTAAACTTCTGTCGAAGTTGTTGTCGAACTACTTAGTTGATCTTTATCTTTTTCGTTCGACACCTGAGGGTTCCCATAATCTTTGTTCCTTGTCGAAATCAAAGCATCATTCTGCTGTTTCGAAACCGACAACATAAGGACTTGCGACGGGGAAGCATTTCCACTATCAACCATATTTTGACCTAGGTTGGGAAACGGATCAGTCAACACAGCTGAGGCTTGGGAACTTTTAAAGAACCTTTTAAGCTCAGCTTTGTAAGGACAATCTCTTGTCCAGTGATCTTCGCCACATATCATACATGGACTGTTTGGTTTCCATTTTCCAGGAGGGTTTGAAGAATTTTTTCCAGGGGATGATTCACCTTGTTTCTTCTTCTTCCCTTTGTTTTGCTTTTTCTTCTTGCTTCCTAGTTGATTGGTTTCTTTGCCTTTATCTTCCGATATGGCATTTACTTCCGAAGCAAGAATTTCTGCTTTTGCATTTTGATCCGAATTCTTACGGGCTTTCTTTGCGGAAGCCTTTATCGATTTCGTGTTTGCGGTGCCAATCATGCCATCACCGGCATGAGAGTCACTATTTGATTTAGGAGGGGGAGGAATTGAAAATTCCGGTCTAGGGGCGTCAGGTATTTTTTCATAGAGTGTGCCGGACTGGGTATACACCAAGTCCAAATACTGTGCACGAGCAATCACTTGCTCCTCTGTTACGACTCCCCCCTTGGCCACATCTTTTGTAATAGCCGGAAGTAACGACTTTATAAACCATTCAGCTAATAGCTGATCGGGGACATATGTTTTCACCATCCTACGACGACGACGCCACTCATGTATATGATCAGATATATCAGTAGCCGTTGTCTGTTTGAAGTTGGTTAATATTTCTGTTCCCGTTTCATACCTTATCGGTAATTGAAAATGTGTTAAGAAGGTCGTGGCTAGGGAACTAAAGTTGTCGAAAGAGGCTCTTGGCAATTCAATATACCATTTAGCCGCTGGACCTGTCAATGTCCTCTGAAAAAGGCGAAGTCTTATCGAATCATCGTTAAGGGTGTTCAACGAACACCATAGATGAAAGGTCATCACGTGATTCGACGGGTCTTCACCTGGATTTCCATTGAATTTAGGAATGTCAGATGGAAGTTTATGAGGAATCAGTGGCCACCAAGGGGCATAAGAAATCGGATCGTTCGTTAACCGATGTAAATCAGGTAACTCTAAAGTTGCCACGAATGGTAACTGTTGATTCAGGTTAGGCGAAGCGTAACCAGGGTACGATGGAATCGCTTGAGCAGTGGGTCTTTGCATACCAGCATAATGTAATTGATGTTGGTATGATTGATACGGTTGATGGACTTGACCACTGTAAAGTGGTTGGTTTTGACCGTTTTGGATATACGGTGGTCCATTATTCGCAAAGATCTGCTGCTCAGAACCTTGGTATACTTGCTGGAATTGCGGTTGTTGGTATTGTACAAGCCATGGTTGTGACGCCATGTTCTGTTGCACCATGCTAACCATTGGACCAAGGTGTGGGGTGATTGTACCCGTTTGTACTTGTGTCGACCCACCAGTTGGCGATTGTGGTTGCGACCCATGGTCAAGCGACTGTTGCATTACAACCTGAGGTTGACATGTAACAGGTATCGCTTGAACTTGCGACACGGTTACAATAGCCGGTGTGGTTGGGATGTTCGTCACAGGTACACATTGTTGCATAGAATATACAATCCTTGGTTGTTGAGGTAGCATGGGTACCCAACTACTTGATGCAATTCTAGTATAACCTGAACATTGTTGGGAACTCACGTATGGATACCCTCCCGGGGGGGGGGGGGTAATGAAAGGGCATATTGCCCCCCATACGGTAGCAATCCGGAATTAAAAGGGATTGATGACCTAGGTTGACCTCCATGAGGATCAATCTATTGAGTCTCAACATAAGAGTTGCCGGGTATTACTCCGTATGAACAAACTGGAACAGACCACACTGTCGAAATAGTCCCTTGGTGGACTCCTTCTAGTTGTTGAGAACTAGTTGGGACAGCTGGTATGCCGGCAAACATCGTCGGAGTGACGGCAGGAGCTTCTGCTGTCGTTGTGTCATTTGAAACAGTCCTAGATGATGACGGTTGTTCAGACATTTTAAGTCTATCCAATAGATTGCCTAGCAATTCTATAGGAACTTCCACTTGTGGTGGATTAACTTCTGATGAAGGAAATAGAGTGACCCCGACTCCAAAATGAGTTGGAGTACTTGCTTGCGGATCCTCTGCAATTTCCTCTATCGCAATCAAACCCGGTGGAAGAGGAAGACCGTTAGGTCCGTAAAATATTTCTGGTGCCGAAGAAGTGGTCGCTTCGACAGCGACAGTTGTTTGAGGAGCAAAACTCTCTGGACCGGTTACAGATGGAACTGGTTCAGTTACACAAGTGTTTGCCCCCAGACTAGGATCAGTATTACTATCCTTCTGTGGCTGTTGAACTTCCTCTATAGAGGCAGGGTTTCCAGAAATGTTAGGAGTAACCGGAACCTTAGATGTAGTAGGAACACCTGTTCTAACTTTCAAAGGAGATTTTGAACCGGTTAAACAAGTTCGCTTTGCCCGTACTGTTTTCGATTCCGGGGACAAAGATGGTTGACTCGCAAGCCTCCGCGAACGACGGATTTTCAATTGACTTTCTTCCACGATTGCGGATTACTCGATCAACTAAAATATTAAAAGGGGAAATTTGTGTTTCCGAATTGAATGAATTTTATTAGACGCTTTTAGACACAACTTGCTTTTTCATTTTTTAAGAGTCGAGAAAAAGCTAAAGATGACTCTAGTCTCCTTCGATGTATTAACGAGCCTGAAGTGACAAATGCTCGGATGGACTTTTTCAGTTATAGAGTTTGAAAAAGGCCAAAAGAAACTGCTCTGGAGATCTAGGCAGAGGGTGTGCCAAACCTTTCGCAAAACCACAGAATACGTTTTACGGTACGAGTGGTCGATCTTCGTGAATGCTGTGTTCACTGCATTGCGATCAGTAGGGCGGCCGACACGGTTTCCTATGGATAAAGGATTTTGATCCTATAGGGGTCTCCCAATATATACGCAACGGTACGTGGGAGCACAAGTCCGTATTAGTGCCACCGACTCTCAGGAGGAATCACCCACCTTCGTCGAGATCGACAGTCACTATGTTTAACGACGCCGGAACATGTCTCTAGCTTAGACCTCTAGATGTTTGCGTTATGTTTCAAAGCGTTGTTAGGTTCATTAAATATATTTTAAGTTGATCTTTTTAAAGTTTGCCTTTCAAGGTTCACCACGAGATGTATTGATACAAATTCCTAAATGTAGTCTAAGATGAGAAGCAAGCTTTTCAAATCTTTTCGACTTATGAAAATCTTAACTACTGAGGGAAAAGAGAGATAAAATTCTTTTCACACAGATCAAAGAGCACTCGCTAATGCACTTTTCCCTAAATCAACATACAAACTTAATGCAAAATGCAAAAATGCAAGTATTTCTTTTCTATTCCTTAATGTTTTGGAATGCAAAAAAGAAAGTTGTTGTATAACTTTGAAT
The DNA here is from genome assembly GCA_031772625.1 of Pinus tabuliformis. NCBI lineage: Eukaryota > Viridiplantae > Streptophyta > Pinopsida > Pinales > Pinaceae > Pinus > Pinus tabuliformis. Next base: position 2,076,144,761 of record CM062817.1, on the reverse strand, counting down.
TCAATTTCAAGCGAAAGCAAACAAGTTTGTCCAAAATCGAAAGACACCTTACGATTCACTTGTTTCGACACTTAGAAATATATAAATTCAAACCATATAACAAAAGCGACAAACTCAATTAGCTATGAACAGCAAATAAGCTAACTCTTAAGATCAGAACGACACTTAATCACAGGTCTAGATCTAAGAGGTCAATGCAAGACTGGTTCACTTTCGTTATGGGAAACTGTAAATGACACAAGAAATACAAAAGAACAAATACAGTTTCTTTATACAACTGAGGCGGAATAATGACAAAGGAAGATGGTTTCAGATAGGCCTACTGACTGGCAACAAACAGCAAAAACAATAGTGAAAACAAGGCAAGACACAGCAGGAAACCTCAGTAACTCAAGCCAAGACTGGTCCAGCACAGGTGTAACACTGCCTGTTTGACCTTCAGTGCAGGTAGCACCTTTGGGAACTGCGCTGAAATGCAGACTGCCTTTGTACAGCCTGCAATGAAGAACGAGACTTTCGTCCGTCTTGGTTTCCGGGTCACAGATTGCTCAAAAATTCACAGTTTTTGCTCAAATCAGAAGCTATCAGTAAAGGACACACTAAGGGATGTAAAGGAGGATGAAAAGCTATCACTAAGAGCTTATTAGAGTCCTTGTGGATCAGCTCTTCAAATCATAAACTTGCCCAGAAACTGAGCTAGAGTAGCTGCCCTGTACTTTGTGTTTGATGGACTCAAACACAGTTCGATTCGGTACTCCCTTTGTTTATGAAATGAATAGCAAGAAACACAACAAACCAACAAGATACGTCCCCATCGGAGTCGCCAATTTGTTGGGGGGAAAAGTATCTAATGCAGAATGCCTCTATCCCACTCTGAAGGTGATAGTACTCCAGCAACAACTGAATGCAAAGTTATTCAAAGTTTCTTCTTTATGAGATGAGAGAGGGAAGAAAAGGATGATCTACTAACCGTTATCTTGCGCTAATAGTCGATCCAGTCTTCACTCCTTGCTGCTTGCTCCTAGCTCCTTGCCCTTTCACCAGCCCAGCTACACCCAGATCCTGTAAAAGCACAAGAAAAGGAAACTACGAGAAGCATACATCCATAATCGATTATGGGATTAGCATAAATCAAATATACAAGCATCTATTCATCATAAAGACACATGCATATAGAAGAACCTCAAATACTTTATTGATAATAGAAGTAAAGTTCTGAGAGAATTACAACCACAATGGGCCCAATCCAGCAACACCTCCTAGCTGAAAGAAATCTCCTCTTCACCTCCTTCAAGCAAAACACCCAATAGCTCTATACACAAACCAACAACACTTCCTTACTTGCACAAAATTCCAGCCTCCCTAGACCTCATGAGAGAGCTCTATATATAGGGTTTTGGAGAAAGGATGAGTTATCTTGAGACTGGCCTGAAGCTGACTTGTGTCCTCTCCCACTTTAGTTAATCTTCAGTTCTTGAGTCCACTTGGAGAATCTTTCTTCCACTTGGAGATCAAGACCCTCTTACTCATCACTAGGCGAATTCCTTGACCCAAGTGTCAGTTTGGAAGCTTCCTGGGCAGTTGACACCTTGTAGAATGACTGTGCCACTTGGCCAATCTCGCCCAGCGTAGGTAGCCTTCATTAGTTTTGACCTTCAACGCAGGTACAAGGAGGAGCAGTTGACATTCAGCGCAGATGCTCAGTGGAGTAGCTGACATGATCCAGAAATAGCCTGTTTTTGAGTGTTTTTGGGTGGAGAACTAATTCTCAGTGCTGTGGTTTGCAGACCTTGTTCCTCTAAGGGTAAGAACAACATGTTTAGGGACTTTGGATCCCTCAGATTATTGACATTTCATGCTCCATGCTGTTAGGCACAAAAATGTTTATAACAGTTTGGTGTGTATGGGGGTGTGTTCAAAGGCCTGCTTGAATAACACTCTTAACAACATCAATTGAGAATAAAAATAACCAGAAATCCTCACTAGGAATCCGACCAGCTGTAAGCCACTGTTTCATACAGGCGAGACACTATCGAACCACGGGGATAGACACTGAGGAACACCAAGAGAATTACACTGAGGGGATTATGTTGGGAAATTCACTCAAAATATTGGTAAGATTTGCTTGGGGATTCAGTTGAGATTTATTTTGTCACATAGCGTGGTGCACATGGATCAAAACTGGTTTGGTATTTCTTTCACATGAAATCTCTGTAACAATTATGTCATTTCTGCAAACAACTAACAGTGGAATTCTATCTCAAACAACAAAATGCAATTAATTGTGCAACGAATAAAAAATCTCCATCCATCCAACAACTTCTTGTCGCTTAGCACAGGTCAAAGAATAACAGGACACGCTCAAAGAACCAGATCTGTTGGCTTCGCTAGAAATGTAGACATTTATAAAGCACCATCAAGGGGTTTCTTTTAGTGAACTTACCACGCTATTCTCACTATAGATGCCCTTTGCTGCAAATTGCCTCAGTATTGAATGGGTTTCTCCCACGCAATAGTTCCTTCAATGTCAAATAAAAACGCAACAACAATCACACCGCAGAACTTTTGATTACTCCTAAGCAACTGGGCCGGCTTAGGAAGCTTGTAGCCGTCAAGGGAATAACATTAAACACCACCAATCTACGATTTCATGTCACGGAGCTCACAAATATCACCATGGCTCTGATCCGAGAAGAGCGTACGACAAATTCTCTCGGCAATGACAAATACATAGAACCAAGACGCAGCTCTGATACCACATATTGAAAAATGAAATTAACTCAAACAGATTACAAACAGATTACAGAAAACACACATAAAGCTCAAACACAAAACATTGGCGGAAAAAGGCTTCAGCCTCATGTATTCTGTCTCACATTTTTCATTTCATTAAAATAATTGAATATAGTGTTACAAATAAATAGATGAGAGACAATGTTATCAAGATAGTGCGTGCTATCTTAGACACTTTTGGTTGAGATAATTTCTCATTTGGTTGAGATAATTTCTCACCAGACACACACCAATATAGGAGTTACCTTATCTAACTCCTATCTTAGAGGAACAACCCAAGAGTTAGGCACAAATTCCTAACTTGGAATATTTAATTAATTAATTTATTTTTGGATTTATTATTGTTTTGTGAGAGAGGCTAACATAATTCCTTCAAAATAATTTTTCAAACCAAGCTTAAGCAAGAATTTAAAAAAATCTACACACCTTTTTTCACTTTGTAGGAGCTCGATATTGCCTCTGATGTATCTCTGTAATTTCAGATCATCCAGTTTTGAAATTACGACCTGCAGTAGCCCTTTGTGTCCTCTTTCCAATGCCACCAGTCTAATCCAAATTGGATTCTCCAAGAAAGAGTTATGCCAACTCTCCCACAGTGACTTGATTATAGACTAGTTTAGTAGAACGAACTTGTACAACGTGCCATGTGTCCCTGTTTTTACCTTTGGCTCTAAAAAATATACACAATAAGCTACAGTTCGTCCTCTTTCTGTACCTTCTTACAAAATTTCAATCCGATGCTTAGAGAGAAAGTTATGACGATTTTCCCCAGGTCACCTGTTTGGAATGTAATTCAAGAGTCTGCAAAAAGAGCAACTTCCTCAGATCATATCTCCACAAATATAGCGCGAAAAGCTCTAAAATTCGGAACTAAGGTTCAATGCGATTTCATCGCAAATGGGGTATTTTTTGTGCTTCTGAAACGTCACAGAAAAAAAGTTATAACGAAAACGCCACGATGGCCTATTTGGAGCAGCGAAACCCTAGAATCCAAAACCTCTGATACCAAATGTTATGAAACTAGCTCACAAAAAGATAGAAAAGATAGATCAACGCCTTATAATTCAGCATCTTCGAGGGGGCAACCTCCTTTACATTACACAAATGAACGATTCCTTGATGATTCAAATGACAAAATCTCCTTTCTATATATAGTTTTCTAAGGAGTCACAATATAACCCAGCTGACCTAACAATAATAATATAAAGGCATAAAAATAACAATAGAGGGATTCTATGGGGCACTATAATAACAATATGGTGACAATAGGGGCACAACAATATTAATAAGGGATACAACTACAATAGTAATGGGGTAATCACTAGTATTATAGGGACCTAACACAAACTGTGAAAATTTAAATGCCCATACATGAGATGCCATAACCAACTTGAATCTTCATAAGCCATATTTGCAAGATTGTTGTTATGTTCATCAAACCTCAAGGGAAACATCCTATTTCTTGTCATAGGCACAACAGTGATCACCCTATTTCCCTTATTCTTATCATAGATAGTACATGTCTTGTTTTCAAAGACTACTTTATAATTTTTCTCACATAGCTGCCCAATGCTCAACAAATTATGCTTCAATTGTGGAGTATAATAAATGTCATGAATACTCTTTATACCTTCTTTTATTTGGGCCTCCATAGCTCCGTTGGCAGCAACCTCCAATGATTTATCATCACCAAGCTGGATCTTGGATTTGAAACTTCCATCCTTTGCTGAAAACAACTTCTAATTCCCTGTCATATGGTTAGAACACCCAGAATCTAGGTACCAAACATCTTTACTAGCATTTTTACCTTTGGCATAAAATTAAAATAAGTGATCTGAAGGATACTCACCACTTTCTTGAGCTTAATTAGCATTTTTACCTTATTTCAATCTGCATTCTCTTTCAAAGTGGCTGTTATAGACATTTTTGTGCCTTGCATCACTGAGCATGAAATGTCAATAATCAAGGGATCCAAAGTCCCTAAACATGTTGTTCCTACCCCTAGAGGAACAAGGCCAGTAAACCACAGCACTTAACAAAAGTTCTCCACCTGAAAACACTCAAAAACAAGGCAATTCTGGATCATGTCAACTGCTCCACTGAGCATCTGCGCTGAATGTCAACTGCTCCACTGTCTACCTGCGTTGAATGTCAACTGCAAAGAAGGCTACCTACGCTGAACGAGTTTGGACAAGTGGCAGAGTCATTTCTCAAGGTGTCAATGCCCAGGAAGCTTCCAAAATGACACTTGGATCAGGGAATTCGACTGGTGATGAGTAAGAGGTTCCAAATCTTCAAGTGGAAGAAAGAACCTCCAAGTGGACTCAAGAACTGAAGTGGGAGAGGACACTAGTCAGTCTCAGACCAGCCTCAAGCTGACTCATCCTCTCTCCAAAACTCCTATATATAGATCTCTCTCCATGAGGTCAAGAGAGGCTGGAATTTGGTATTTGCAAAGAATTGTTGTTGTTTTGTGGCTAGAAACATTGGGTGTGTTATGCTTTGAAGGGAGCTGAAGAAGGAATTCCATTCTGCTGGGAAGGAGATGCTGGGTTGGAGCCCTATGGGTTGTATCTCTTCCTGAACCCTGTTACTTTCAATAAAGATATCTTTATTCTTTCCTATATGCTGGTGTATTTTGTATGATTGCATTAGTATATTTGATTTACTTCTAATCCTGAATCATTTATGAATATGTATATTTGCCTTTGTATTGTGTTCTTCTCTTGTTGCAAGTAGTTGTTCTCTTGTCACAGGTAGCTGTTCTCTTGTGATCTCGTGGGATTCAAGTAGTTGTTCTCTTGATCAAGCGAGGAGGCAAGTAGCTGTGGACACACAAAGAGAGGAGGATCTAGTTCGAGGGACAACCGAAAGACAACGGTAAGTCTGCCGATCTCCTCTCTTTCATATTTCATAAAGGAAGAAATCATGATAGCTGTATTCGTTTGTTGCTAAGGCGCTGTCACACCTTAGGTGGATAGGATCGTCGTGCATAGGCATTTTTCCACACAACAAATTGGCGACTCCACTGGGGAGGAACTTGTTTATTCATTTCATTTGTGTTTTCGTCATTTGTTTACTTCATAGACTTGACAGCAACTCTTGAACTGCATCTTTCCTGGATGCAAAGTAAAAGTTGCTGCTTTGATCCAGTATGTTGGACTTGTCTATGATTTAAACTAGATCCACAAATGATTTGATTGATCCTTGTGATAGTCTTTAGTACCCTATCAAAGAATCCCTCTGTTTATACCTTGCTTGTGTTTCTGATTTGGCCTGAAACAGTTGATTTTTGAGCATTTTGTGACCCAGAAACCAAGGGAAACGAGAGTTTCTCTCTTCAGCGCAGGCACTGTGAAGGCAGTCTGCATTTCAACGCAGGTCCCGAAGGGGCTACCTGCGCTGAATGTCAAACTGACAGTGTTGGACCTGCTCTGAACCAGTGTGGCCTTGTGCAGCTGGGGTTCTTTGTCCTTTTTTCCCTGTTTTGATCTCTGTTTTTGCAACCTTTAACCAGCATAGGTACTAGTCTGATAACCCTTTTCTTTGCCTGAATTCCGCCCCATTTTTGTACAAAAATATTGTGAATGTTTTTATGTGTTTGTGGCGTCATTTACAGTCTTCCTTTGCATGAGTGAAGTAGTCTTTTTGTAGCCTTTGATTCAGATCTGATTGAGAGTGATCTTAGAAGAGAGTTCATTGGCTGTTTGTTCAGATTAATTATAGTTTTACTTTTGCTTATTGGTTTGAATTTGTTCCTTTCAAAGTATCAAAACAAGTATTTATTTCGAAAATCACAAAGTGATTGTAATCTCTTCTACCCTTGTTGATTTCGAAGAAAGTGAACTTGTTTATTTTGATTATTGTAAAAGCAAATTCAAAGTTGTGAAAAGAGCTTTCTTTGTAGGCATTTATACTAAGAAAGTTGAAAACAAACACATGCATTGTGCATTTTACATTTGATAAGTTTGCATGTTGGATTTAGGGAAAGTGCATTAGAGTGTGTTGATTGCTCTTTGAGAAAAGATAGTCGCTCTCTTTTCCCTTAGTAGCTAGGATTTTCAAAGTTGAAAGATTGAAAAGCTTGCTTATCATCTTAGACTGCATTTAGGAAGTTGTATCATACATCTCGTGGTGAACCTTGAAAGGCAAACTTTAAAAAGATCAACCTAAAATAAACTGAATGAACCTAACAACGCTTTGTAACATAACGCACAACATAGAGGTCTAGGCTAGAGACATGTTCCGGCGTCGTTAAACATAGTGACTGTCGATCTCGAAGAAGGTGGGTGATTCCTCCTGAGAGTCGGTGGCGCTAATACGAACTGTGCTCCCACGTACCGTCGCGTATATATTGGGAGACCCCTATAGGCATATATCTTTTATCCTTAGGAAGCCGTGTCGGCCGCCCTACTGATCGCAATGTAGTGAACACAGCATTCACGAAGATCGACCACCCGTACCGTAAAAAGTATTCTGTGGTTTTGCGAAAAGTTTGGCACACCCTCTGCCTAGATCTCCAGAGCAGTTTCTTTTGGCCTTTTTCAGACTCTATAACAGAAAAAGTCCATCCGAGCATTTGTCACTTCGGGCTCGTTAAAACATCGAAGGAGACTAGAGTCATCTTTAGCTTTTTCTTGACTCTTTAAAACTGAAGAAGCAAGTTGTGTCTAAAAGCGTCGTTAACAATTTATTTTAAACGGAAAAATCACCCTTTAATCCTGCGTTGATCTTTAGGTTGAAAAGATGGAGCACACCAACCAAGGAGTTCCCTTGGGTGGAAATCCTAGTCCCTTCTCCTCTTGGGGAGATGTTGGTGCGCCCCACATGGCCACATTGTCGCTTCCAGGACTGACAATTGGCCTACCAGTTTGGCTCTTTTCGACCAATGTTGTTCAGAATACCACCACTCCTGAACAGTCGAGTCAACAGTTAGATCCGACAAGAGTTGCCTCCCAGCCTTCCACTTCATCTTCCTCCCCTCCTTCCTCTTCGCTTGACGGAACTGGTCGATCAAAAAATCGGGTTCCTAAGGAGAAGAAGGAGAAGAAGAAGAAAGAAAAGAAGAAGAAGGAGCATAAGGCGACTGGGGGCAAACAAGTGTCATCTAACAAAAATCCACACACCGCACTCGTAAGGCCTAAATCGCCATGCGTCATATGCAGGGGAGACCACTTCCATAGAGATTGTCCCTGTATCCCACGGATACTAAGAGACTGGTCCCCCCGTTTGCACAATTCGGGAGCATCGACCTCTGATAGCCATGTCGATTGCTCACCGTCAACTAGTGGGAGTGAAGCTCTAGGACAGAATGGGAGAGTTAAATTTCCCTGCAGACTGTGTGAAGGCGATCACGCCATCCACCGTTGTCCCTTCTTAGACGAGGCAAAAAGAGTTCTAGAAGATCGCCCGATTTTACGAGCGAATCTTCCTCCTGGATATCAAAGATTCCTGCCAAGTCCCTCAGTAGTTGAGAATCCGGCTGAGCCACTTAGATGGTCAGCCGAAGCACCTGTCATTGAAGAAGAACCGTCTGGATCCATGCCTGACGAAAGTCAAAAGGTTGATACGGCAGTTGACCCGGTTTTGCCTTCAGAGGCTCCATCTTCGAATGACACCATCACAGAGGAGAATACAGATGACACCGTCCAGATTCTCTTCATCAGCACTGACTCTGATGATCGAGGGGGAAATGCCACCATTCCTTTGTCGCAGGAAGGAAGTTCATCAGAGTGCTATCCGACCATATATTCGGTCCCACCACCAAGCAACCTGGTTGTATCCTTTGATTGGAACCAACTAGGCAAACCCCGGTTGCCAGCCAGTGTGCCATTCAGAATTATTTTTCAAATATACAGAATGGTGATGGCTGGCACTATAATTGATGAGGGGGCATCTGTGAGTATCCTTTCCTCTATTTCTTGGAGAGCGCTTGGTTCGCCAACACTCTTACTTGAGATGAGAAATCTATCAGGTTTTGATAGAGGAACCAGTCGACCTTTAGGGATCCTCCCCAGTGTACCTATAACATTGAAAGGGAAGACCGTTCAAATGAACGTGATGGTCATTCAAGGACCCTTGGATTATAACCTACTCCTTGGACGAGACTATATATATTGCATGGGAGCTGTAGTCTCCTCACTCTTTAGAGTAATGTGTTTTCCGCATGAAGGAAGAATGGTCAAGCTCGTGGACCAACTTTTGTTTCCCGGATCACACATCGCAAATAGTCATGTGCCATCCCTAAATGGTCTATTCATGCAAGAAGTGTCTCAACCCACGGTCCATCCTCCTGATGAGCGCGAGTAATCCGGGAGGATATGAATGCAACCCAGGGGGCATGGATCCTGGCCTGCTTCGGCAGGGAAACTTTGGGCATAGGGTAGGTTTCCGCGGGAGAATATGACTAGTCCGTACCCCGTCCGTGGATGGAAGAGGGGTTGTTCTAGAATAAGATTCTTTTGTCAAAGTTACGTGTTTGACACCAGTCATTCACCCTTGTCTATTTCGGTAGACATTGCCGAGGAAGTGTTTTGTTTGAAAGATTAACGAGACAATCTTTGGGTAACCTGAAAGAGGTAAGCCTCTCTCGATTAAAACAAATGTTTTGGCGAAGGGTAAGTAGAGGTAACCTTGAAACTCTGTTCTATACCTAGGGGCATGCAAACCTTTTAGAGTGCAAGCAAAGAGCGGTTATTTTATCTGCTTTTTTGGGTTAGTCGTTTCCTAACTTGCATAAAGAAAGGATGGGGAGCAAAGCTTAGTAAGATGAAGCTCCATAAAAAATAGAATCTTGATGAGACACTCTTATCAAAAGACTGGGTAATCGAGCAGTTTTAACATAAAGTTCATGCTCGTTAAAAAATAAACGCAAGATTCGAGCAGTTTTAGCATAAAGTTCATGCTCGTTAAAAAATAAACGCAAGATCCGAGCAGTTTTAACGCGGTCTTCATGCTCGTTAACAAATAAATATAAGCAGTGAGCAATGTTTCCTCCAGAGTTTAAGCTCATTTTTAAATAAAAAATGAACCTATCCCGGTAAATAACCGCTGTGATCGTAAATTTATTAGCCATAAAAGCCTTGGTCGTGTTTGCACCTGCCACCTCCACTTTCATTTGGCCGATCATTCACCTCCACATGATTGTTTACCCATTTTGAGGAACAGCTGCGAAGAGTGATTTCACCTAGCCATCCTTGTGACACTGCCGTGATTGGAAAATTCCAACCTGTACCTGGAATCAGTTGCTATCCCTGTTTATCACTCGTTCCTCAAAAGACGAGTCTTTTTTAAGCTCTTTTCAACTGACTCGTAAAATATGAAAATATTGCCGAGTTTTGGCCTTCCAGCTCGTTAAAGGACCGCAAGAGCTATCCCTCCTCTAGATTTTAATCTTTTTGGACCTGAGGGATTATTGCACAAAAAGGTCGAGCGCTTGTTTTATTCGGCTCGTTAAAGTTATCGAAAACTCATCCCTTCTGTATTGTTTTATACTTTTTCGGACTTAAGGGATTAGATGACAAAAAAGGAATTTTGGAGTTAAATTTACGTACCTTTTCAGACTCTCTAAAAATGAGAAGGACCGATTTATCCTTGTCGTTAGACTCGTTAAAATTATTAAATAGCGACAAACTTGTCTTTAGACGAGAACGAGCTTCACTATCGCTAGGCTCGTTAAAACATAGCGATGGGCTTGCCCGAAGGGCAGGTTATAGAACAAGCATATGTTATCCTCCTCAAGCTTGACAAAAATAAAGAGGTACTGGTCAGCAATGACTGGGGAAAAATTGGGAAAAATCAAGAAAACTTTGATGGTAGCAGGTCGCTCTTGAACATGACACTTTTCCTCCGTATCACATTCGGGTTGGGTTGTTTCATTCACCGGTCACATCACCATGGTCTTGCCATACCATCCATATTTTGGGTAATGCTACCGATCCATCGCATCAGTGTCGCCCTATGTTCAAGAGAAGTCGTTCAGAAAGAGTCAACCGGGTCCCATCCACTGCCATACATTATCCTTCATCCATTCATGACCGCCACCTTGAATCATATGTCACAGATTGTTTTCACCTCCATTAAAATCATTAGCTCCGTTCCGTGTCACTGATGTGGGATTCATTAAGGCCCTCCTTTGACGGATCGCTCCTTGTCGACCTCAGCTCATTATCCAAGGAGTTGATCTAGGAATAACCCCTTCAGTACTTTGAAGCTTGCATGCCTCAATGGCAAGTTTCTCACTTCCGGCGACAGGTATACATCAATGACCTTCGACCAGAAGATTTTGCGTGGTGTTCGACGCCAAGTCCTTTATTCACACCACGTGAATTGTACTGCAGTACCTTGAGGGTCATTATCATTATCGGTGATTCCTCTCGTGCTTGTTAACGGTTTACATCATTGACCGGTAATCAAGCGATGTATTTCCATGTTCGACTTCAGCGCAATTCTCACATGGATTGACTTGTACTTAGAGTGAAGATCGAACGAGTTTGAAGACCTCGGATCTAGTTTCATCCATCCGGGCTGCGATATATATTCAGGAAAGATAAAGACATTTGACATGTACATCATTGCAGTAGATGATCATCCTACTCAAAGGATGATAATTTCACCAAAATTATCAGTCTACCATCGACGATCGTCTGTTCCATGTACAAAAATGAATTTATAAAACTGAGAATGGGAATGCCCGCCTCAGCTAGATCATGAAAGCAGTATGAATCATAATGTATTGTATTGTATTTTACTACAGGTCTCCTCCCAGCAGATGGATGAACTTCGGACCCTCCTGGATAAAGCATTTCACCCGATAAATGGCCTCATACTTTAGGGGGCAACTGTTATAGACATTTTTGTGCCTTGCATCACTGAGCATGAAATGTCAATAATCAAGGGATCCAAAGTCCCTAAACATGTTGTTCCTACCCCTAGAGGAACAAGGCCAGCAAACCACAGCACTTAACAAAAGTTCTCCACCTGAAAACACTCAAAAACAAGGCAATTCTGGATCATGTCAACTGCTCCACTGAGCATCTGCGCTGAATGTCAACTACTCCACTGTCTACCTGCGTTGAATGTCAACTGCAAAGAAGGCTACCTGCGCTGAGCGAGTTTGGACAAGTGGCAGAGTCATTTCTCAAGGTGTCAATGCCCAGGAAGCTTCCAAAATGACACTTGGATCAGGGAATTCGACTGGTGATGAGTAAGAGGTTCCAAATCTCCAAGTGGAAGCAAGAACCTCCAAGTGGACTCAAGAACTGAAGTGGGAGAGGACACTAGTCAGTCTCAGACCAGCCTCAAGCTGACTCATCCTCTCTCCAAAACTCCTATATATAGATCTCTCTCCATGAGGTCAAGAGAGGCTGGAATTTGGTATTTGCAAAGAATTGCTGTTGGTTTGTGGCTAGAAACATTGGGTGTGTTATGCTTTGAAGGGAGCTGAAGAAGGAATTCCATTCTGCTGGGAAGGAGATGCTGGGTTGGAGCCCTATGGGTTGTATCTCTTCCTGAACCCTGTTACTTTCAATAAAGCTATCTTGATTCTTTCCTATATGCTGGTGTATTTTGTATGATTGCATTAGTATATTTGATTTACTTCTAATCCTGAATCATTTATGAATATGTATATTTGCCTTTGTATTGTGTTCTTCTCTTGTTGCAAGTAGTTGTTCTCTTGTCACAGGTAGCTGTTCTCTTGTGATCTTGTGGGATTCAAGTAGCTGTTCTCTTGATCAAGCGAGGAGGCAAGTAGCTGTGGACACACAAAGAGAAGAGGATCTAGTTCGAGGGACAACCGAAAGACAACGGTAAGTCTGCCGATCTCCTCTCTTTCATATTTCATAAAGGAAGAAATCATGATAGCTGTATTCGTTTGTTGCTAAGGCGCTGTCACACCTTAGGTGGATAGGATCGTCCTGCATAGGCATTTTTCCCCACAACAGTGGCCATACCTGTTACAATAGTAACATTGAAAACTTCTCTTATCAAATCTACCTCTGCCTCTTCCTCTGAAACTACCTCTTCCACTTGAGCCACCGCTTCCTCTACCTCTTGAAGAATTTTGGCTTTTCCATTTACCTTGACCTTGATTTATTTTGGCACTACTACTACTTGCATCTTCATTCTTTGTAATTTGTAATTTAGAGGAAAAAGCTTTCTCTACACCTTCAAAAGTGTCCTTCAATCTTTCTTCATGAGACTTCAAAGATCCAACCAATGGATCAAGTTGTAGTTTTGTCAAATCCTTAATTTCTTCCATGATTATGGCAACATGATTCCATCTATGTGTTAAAGATCTCAATACTTTTTTAATTGAAACTTCATTACTTACAGTTTCTCCAAGTGTAGCCATTTTATTGACCACATCTTTGATTCTCACACAATAGTCACTCACACTTTCAGCTTCTTGCATCTTCAAATTCTCGAACTCTCACTTCAATGTCTAAAGCTTGACCACCTTAACTTGATCACTACCTTGGTAAGCTTCTTGTAGAGTCTCCCAGGCATCTTTGGTAGTTTTTGCTCATCATATTCTTGGAAATAAGCTCTTATCAAGAGCTATCTGAATGTTAAACAAGGCTTGAGCATTCTTCTTCCTTGCTCCCTCTCTTGTTGTTTTTTCATTGGTTGTAAAGGCATTCCAATCAGTTGACTCCTCATATCCTGATTCAAAAATCTCCCACAAATATTTTCCAATAAAAAAGGTTAGCATCTTAATGCACCAATAATCATAATCGTTCCCATCAAATTCTGGAACTAGCATCTGGTTAGAATTCGACATCATTAACTTTGGCGCAATTCCAACAATACAACTTTAACCCAAAACAATTTTACGTGCTCTGATGCCACTTGTAGAATATGAAATGAATTATTTAAGCCAGCTGATAAGGCAACCTAACTATGAAGAAAAATACATATATATAAAAAAAATTAAAACAAATAAAACACAGTTACTGTGTGAGCTAAAAAACACTGTAAATCTCATATATTAATTGAACCATTAACTACATTATTATATAGTAAAATTATTACTAAAATGATTAACAATCAACTCTGAAACAAATCTACTGACACTACAACTAATTTCGAGCACTGACCATCCTAATAATTTGCTTCCCTAATTTTGCAGAGAACACAAAATCTACTGACTAATTTGTCAGCAATTTACATAACTAATTAAGCATTATTCCCAACAATCTGTACCCTTAACTTATTTATTGTATTTGTTGAAGGTAATGGAGAATATGTAAATCTAGATAGATTTGGTTCATTAGAGCTTTAGATTAGGAATTATTTCCTATTTCGTAGGCAACTGTTCTAACTTCCCTAGATGTGTGAATACCATATATATTTTTGATTGTAAGATGATTCTATGTAGAGCGTTATGCTATAGGTAGTCTTCAGGTGGAGCTCCTCACGTATGAGTTGTCCAATTCATCAATAAAGTTGATTCTTCAATTTGTTAACATGGTATCAACGCTATAGGTTTGAGAGGCCCTGCAAATCCATGAGTGGGGAGTTGGTGTGAAGAAAACTGGCATGGTGAGAAGGCTGAGAAGCAACACAACTTTTTATTTTTTTTAAATTTAATTCAGAGTGATCATCGCTCTTTCTGAAGGAAATAGAGCGTTGACTATCACGGATTTGAAGGGTAAACAAGAAATGATTGTTGCATTCCTTGTAGCGATTCGTCCATCACTCCCTAATATCACGGATCTACGAGAAAAGATCGCAATAGTGAGTAAAATGAAATTTGTTGACTACATTCTATGGATAGCCACCATAGGTACACTGCTCGTATAGGCAGGCCGAGCACTATGTGGTGGCTGATGGAGGAGTGGCCCATGTGATTAGCGTGGCATAGTGGAAGAGGAGCCCAGATTGGGTGGAAGGTTCTATGCGTTAAAGATCCATGGTGATCTGTTGGAGAAAGGGGTCAGACGTGCTGATGTGGAGATCGAGGGAGAAAACAAGAACGTGCTCCAGGTGCATGCTACATGCTACGTAGTGTTGGGTGGAGAAACCTGCATGACCAATGGTGGTGCTGATCCAAGTAGAGGCCAAGGGTGTTGCTCCAAGTAGAGGACACGAACCCAAATCGCCTGCCCTACTCACAAAATAGGAGAGGAATCGTGTTGGGCTGCAGCAGAAGCATGGTGTGAGGCACAATGGAAGCGTGGTGTTGTGTGCTGGCTGCGTGGTGTTGCTCCGGGTGCGTGTTGCATGTTGCTCCACCTATGAGGCCGAGAGTGTCCATTTACAGGCACGACCCCACAATTTCCTAATTTGAATTTAAACCTTTGAGGCCGAAAAACAGTGGTGTTGGCAAGCTGTGTAAGGCTCTCATTATTTTTTTCCTTTAAAAAAATGATTGGGATTTCATTATTTTGTTTAAAAATTCATGGGCACATACATTCAAAAAGGGAAGAGTTTTTTTTAAAGGGTTGTTTTTTTTGTTAAAAAAAAAACAGAGGGGCTCTTTTGTAGTTGAAGGCTTTTGAATTGGGGCGATTTTTTAAAATTGAATCTTTAGATCTGGGATAAATCTGGTTTGCTGGAGGTCATTTTTTTTGTGTCAAGATGAACAATAAGATGGAAAAGGCCTATCTAAATGAGAGCAATAAGCTCAATGGTTCCAATTACTCCAATTGGAAATTTAAGTTGCAAACCCTGTTGGAGGGGAAAAACGCATGGATGATCGCAAACGGTGATGAGTTGAAGCCAACCCTAGCTATAGGTGGAACAACAACAACAATCTAAGACTGGGAAAAGAGGGAGAATAAAGCAAAGGTGCTGCTCAAATTCTCTGTGAAAGATTGCATTATTCCTCACATTCGAGATTGTAAAGCTGCAGCAGACATCTAGACAACTCTCAAAGACTTGTACGAGATCAAGAACACAAATCGCCTACTATTTCTAAAGAGAAAGATTCTTTCCATTAAAATGGAGGAGAATGAACCAGTGGCAGCATTCAACTCTCGTATCAAGGAGCTTAAGACTAAGCTAGGTGACATTGGCGAAACAATATCAAACACTTATTTTGTCATGATTACCATGAATGGTATGACTGACAACTATTAGATGTTCATCACTGGGTTGAATGTGAGAGAAAAAGTCCCCAAATTTGATGAATTGATGGGGATCCTAATGCAGGAGGAGGAAAGGTCGCTGACCCTGAAAACCCAGAGCTCATATCTTGCCCTAATGGAAAAGAAGAAGCTCTTCAGAGGAAAGACAAATGCAACACACAAAATCGGAGGAACCCCACAAAGAAAGGCACTTCCATCTCAAGGTATGTCTCCAAATAGAAGTGATTCAGGACCAAAATTTTTTTATTGGAGTAAAATTTGTCATATGGCTAAACATTGTCGGAAGAAGAAGTTTGATGAAGGTCAACAAAGATATAAGAAGCATGCATGCCATCTGGCTGATGCAGATCAGAATTCGAATATTAGATTGTTTGTATTTTATTTTGCGTTCTCAATTAAGGAGGATGAAGCAGAAATCTAGTTCATGGACTCAAGGGTCTCCTCCCATACAACAGGTAAGAGGAAATGGTTTAAAAATTTCATAGAATCCAACACTGGTACAAAGGTCTACCTTGGAGACGATACAGGGTATGAAATCAAGGGATATGGTGATGTCAATGTCGTACTACCTAATGGAAAAATTAGGTATATTCATGTTGTTATGTATATACCCTGTTATGCTCTTAACTTGCGAGAGGATACCAGAATACCAAATATGCGAAGAAATATACCCAGAACATAGAATAGCGAGTAACAACAGTAAGTATTTTATTATTAAGAAAGCAATGTTCACTTGCCTCTTCGAGGGGGCAACCTCCAATAGAGCAAATCTTGATGAAAAAATAAGACACGATGCTCCTCGCAGGGAGTCTCTATCCTTTATATATGACTCATACATGCAATACCATGGTTTTTATTAATACCATCTATCTAATACCATGGCCCATTTGCAACTAACTGTGATCCCATCATTAAATGCGGGTTAACCACTTACAATTATTAATATGGGCTTTATTGACTCTTTACTATGACTCGATCCTACCACATAAATAAGGGGGTTAGGGTGGGACCCTAACATGCCCTCCCCCTTAAGAATAGCCTTGTCCTCAAGGCTGCAGCTGCGGAAACTGCTGAAGAATAGTGGCTGGTTCCCAGGTTGCATCTTCCGGAGAGGTGTCTTTCCACTTGACGAGGACTTCCCTGATCATGCGGCCACGCAGGTGCCGTTCTCGTGTGTCTAGGACTTGTTCAGGTTGGCGCTAGATTGACCCTTCTTCATCCAATTCAGGTAGACTGGTTTGAATTTTGCAATTGTTCCCAATCACTTTCTTGAGGCATGAGACATGGAAAACAGGATGGATTTTTGCAGTGGGTGGCAAAGCTAGCTTGTAGGCCACTTCTCCAATGCGCTGAAGTACTTGATATGGTCCGTAGAATTTTGGAGATAGTTTCTGACAACCCTTGTCTTTGAGTGATGTTTTCTTATATGGTTGCAGCCTCAAAAATACATGATCCCCTTCTTGAAATTGGCGCTCTGAGCGATGCTGATCTACCTATTGCTTCATGTCGTTTTGAGCTTGATGAAGATTCTCTCTAAGATGGGTGAGCATGGTTGTGCGATTTTGTAGGAGTTGATCCACTGCTTGTACCTTTGAGCACCCCTTGATATAAGAAGTAGGGGAAGGAGGGAGTTGACCATAAACTGCTTCATAGGGAGTGACTTTGGTGGTGGCATGATAGTTGGTGTTATACCACCATTCAGCTAGAGGTAACCACTATACCCAAAGATGTTGCTTTTCTGAAGTGAAACACCTAAGGTAGGTTTCCAGATATTTGTTGACAGCTTCAGTTTGACCATCTGTTTGTGGATGATAGGAAGTACTGAGTTTTAGTTGGGTACCTTGTAGCCTGAAGAGTTCCTGCCAAAAATTACTGGTGAAGATTGGGTCACGATCAGACACAATAGAAGTGGGCATGCCATGCAATTTGAATATCTGATCCATGAAAGACTGAGCGACCAAGGTCGGAGTAAACAGGTGGGGTAAGGCGCAAAAATGAGCATACTTAGAAAGTCGGTCCACAACCACCATGATGACTAACTTGTTTCCTGACTTTGGAAGACCTGTAATGAAATCCATAGAAACCTCTGTCCATATTGATGCCGGGATGGGCAACGGTTGTAATGTGCCTGGTTCTTTGGCTGTCTCCCCTTTGTGGCATTGACATACATCGCATTCCGCTACAAAAGTAAGGGTGTCCTTTTTCATTCCTGTCCAAAAAAATGATCTTCTAGTGTGAGCATACGTCTTTTGAAAGATTGAATGTCCTGCAATGGGGGATGAGTGCAATTCTGCCAAAATGCGGCTTTTGAGGGTGGATGTTGGTGATATTACAATTCTGTCCTTGTAGCGAAGAATCTCATCCTACCACGAGTAGCCCTTGGTGGAATTTGGATCCGCCTGCAATTGAGTAATGAGTTGGGAGAGCCAGGGATGTGAAAACCATTCCCTGCGAACCTCTTCAATCCACTCTAGAATGGGAAGGGAAATTGCGAGCAGGGTACTTTCCTCCTCAAATTGGCAAGATAATGCATCTGCTACACTATTTTCACGCCCTTTCTTGTAAATGATCTCATAATCATATCCCAACATTTTGGCGAGCCATTTATTTTGTTGTGGGGAGGATAGGCGTTGCTCCAAAAAATATTTAAGACTATGATGGTCTGTGCAGATTTGGAAACGTCGCCCCAGTAAGTAAGGTTGCCAGGTATCTATTGAATGTAAGATGGCCATCATTTCCTTCTCATAGGTAGATTGTCCCAGATTCTTCCCACTTAGTTTTTGGCTTGTGAAGGCCAAGGGTCGACCTTCCTGCATTAAGACCTCCCCAATACCCGTACCCGAAGCATCACCTTCAATGACAAAAGATTTGGTGAAATCAGGTAGTGCTAAGACTGGAGTGGAACACATGGCATTTTTGAGAGCTGTAAATGCCTGTTGTGCGTCATCATTCCAGAAGAATGAATTTTTCTTGAGGAGTTGAGTGAGGGGCTTCGCAATGCGACCATAATTGCGGACAAATTTGTGATAATAGCCTGTGAGACCCAAAAATCCTCTCAGGCTCTTCAAGGTCTTAGGTTGAGGCCACTCCTGCATTGCCTGGATCTTTTTGGGGTCCACCTTGACACCTTCATGCCCCACAATGTGGCCCAAATACTCAACTTCTTCCATGCCAAAAGAAGACTTTGACATCTTAACAAATAATTTATGCTTGCGGAGCAGTTGCAAGAGCAGATCTACATGCTGAAGATGTGCGGCCCAAGTGCAACTATAGATGAGGATGTCATCGAAGAAGACAAGGACAAATTTTCTGAGATATGGTTTGAAAAGGTGGTTCATAAGGCTCTGAAAAGTAGATGGGGCATTACAAATAACGAATGGCATGACCAGGAACTCATAATGGCCTTCATGAGTTCTGAAAGCAGTCTTTGGAATGTCGACTTCCTTCATGCGAATTTGGTGGTAGCCAGAGTGAAGATCCAGCTTAGTGAAGAATTGAGCCCCATTGAGTTCATCCAGCAAATCATCAACAACCGGGATGGGAAATTTATCTTTGACTATCAACTTATTGAGGGCCTTGAAGTCTGGACACATTCGCCATTCCCCATCTTTCTTGAGCACCATGACCACCGGTGATGAATAAGGACTAATGCTGGGACGAATGACACTTGCTTCCAAAAGTTCCTTGATTATTTTTTCTATTTCATTCTTTTGGGTGAACGGATATCTGTATGGGCGCACATTTGGTGGTTGGGTCCCTGGAACCAAGGTGATGCTATGATCATGTTCCCCTCTCGAGGGTTGAAGCTCATGAGGCTTGTCAAAGACTGGCAGATGGTTATTTAAAATCTGTTGCATCTTAGGATGAACCGACAAAGAATTGGATTTGACGGCTTGGATGGCATTAAATTGAGCTATAACTCCATGATAGTCCCCTTTTTAGTAATTTTTCCATCCTATGTGAGTTGATGATAGAGGGAGCTCCCGCCTGGAGTCCGTGGAGGGTATGTGTGGAGTTGTTCTGCTTAAAGCTCATATATAACTTTTGGAAATCCATTTTGATTGGCCCAAGAGTGCGAAGCCATTCAGCACCGAGGATAATGTCGCACCCTCCCATGTGTATGGCAAACATGTGGGTCTTCAACTGATAATCCCCCATTTGAAGTTTGACATTTTCACAGTTTCCTTCACATTTCATTGTTCCCCCATCCACAATTTGGACTTGGAAGTTAGAAACTACTCGTACAAAACAATGCACTGCTTCCGCGACTTTTTGATGGATGAAGTTATGTGTGCTTCCACTATCAATCAAGATGACTACTACTGGGCGATGTTTAATAAAACCTCTGATTTTGAGAGTTTGAGGTGAAGAAATCCCTGCCAAAGCATGCAACGAAATAACTGGTTCGTCAGGGACATTGTCCTTTTGGTTGTCCTCTTCTGCCTCCTCAGGTTCCTCAAGTGGTGGGGCTTCCTCCGATGAGCTGTAATCAGTGGCATCAATTTGAAAAAAAATGGGCTCCTTGCATTTATGACCAGGGGAGTATTTTTCATCACAGTAGTAACATAATCCCTGCTTTCTTCTTTCGGCCATTTCTGCAGGTCACACCTTTTGAACCTTAAGTATTTGAGTCGTGATGTGAGCCTGTGGGGGGCGACCCTTGGCGGTGAAATTTGGGCGAATGGATTGGGCCGCTAATGCACATTCCATGTTACGAGCTACCTTGTAAGCCTCCGACCATGTGGGAGAGTGGTGCAGTCGGACGTGGGCTTGTATGGCCTCTTTAAGACCGTTGATAAAACATTCTGTGTAGAATGCATCTGCGAGATCCCTAGTGCGAAAAGCTAAGGCTTCAAAGGCTGTAACATATTAATCCACTGTGCCAGTCTGTCGGAGCTTAGTGAGACGACCCAAAAAAGCAGATGCATGGTCAAAGCGCTCTGTAAGAGCTTTTTTGAAGGCGGCCCAAGTTGAAAAACTGCCATTGCCACGTTGATGCCATTCCCACCATTGCCATCTTTCATTGTCCAAGTACATGCTCACCACCATAAGCTGAGTCTCATTATCTAAGATGTTATTCATATTGAAATACTGCTCCATTTGTGCTACCCATGCGGCTGTGTGAGAACCATCAAATTTATGCATATCTAGCTTGGGAGGTCGCAGACGAGATTGTTGGTGGGTGCCCCAGAGGTGAAGAGAGTGTCTAGACTCACCCTCATTGTGTCCATTGCCAATATACACCTCCTCGCGGGCTTCCTCCTTGCCCTTAGAGAGTGAGTCAGTTAGTTTGTCAAGCTAAGCTTGGATGGCTTGCAAGGATTGTTCAAGTTTATCGATCTTCTCATTGGCCATGGCTTGAGCTCTAGTTGCTACCATGCACCGACCCGATGTACTTGAAATTTGGGACCGCCCAATTTTTTTTTTCACTAACAATTGAATGGTACCACCTTGCTCAGCTCGTCGTCTTGATTCTTATGGGCTAGATCACCAATAAGCGCCCCGGGGGGTCTTAGACTTTTTTTCCTAACGGAGTTTTACTCCTTGCTTAGGAATACTGCAGTAGCCAAATCCTCAAAATGTCAATGCTGCCAAAAGTCCTGCAAAAATCAAGCCCTGGCATAGGAACCTGATCCGGATTTAAACAGGAACGTAATAGATTACAGAGATAACCATAAATACAGAGATGCGATAACCATAAAAACAGAGATGCAGCGGAAATAATACTTCATTTCATTAATGGAGAATACTGAAATATGCTTACAAACAGAAATGGAAAGAAACCAGCTAGGGCGATGGTAGCTTATCTCTGAGAAGAGATGTGGCGGCTACATGCCTCTGAACTATTCTGAATTGAGTTATAATGAGGCTCGAAGACCTATTTATTGTTGAGAAACAATGGAAAACCCTTCACATCCCGAAACCTAGCCCTAGAAGATGAAACGCCAAATTGTGGGCCCTGTTTGGGTAAATTGGTACATCAATTTCCCGGGGTCGTAACTTTGGCATACGATCTCTGTTTTACGCGTACGATAGCTCATTAGAAAGATCTATCCGAGTACTACCACTTTGGGAAGGGCAACATCAGTCCACGGACCCATGTTGCCCCCGAATTTCCCAAAAAACGTCGTTTAGGGCCTCAAAACGGCTCCGGAAGTTCAGGACCCGAAGAACTGCTAAAAATAGTAAACTGTGCTGCAATTTAGGAAACTGAAAAAGCTGAAAGAGACAGTTGTGGGGGTCCAAATGGGATAGGTGGGTGGCCACCAACATCCACCTGGATCAGAACCCCACACAACTACTCAGATCTGGTGGATCTGAGAGATCTGAATGGCTGATCAGATAGCTCTGATCGGCGAAACAAATTAC
This sequence comes from Pinus tabuliformis, assembly GCA_031772625.1. Lineage (NCBI taxonomy): Eukaryota > Viridiplantae > Streptophyta > Pinopsida > Pinales > Pinaceae > Pinus > Pinus tabuliformis. Next base: position 2,076,122,508 of record CM062817.1, on the reverse strand, counting down.
TGCTACGGATCTGATGGATCTAATAGATTGGAATGGCTGGTCTGCTAACTCAGAACTGCGGGACTGATGTTTACTTCTGCTGCAAACCCTCGTGTGAGATCTGATCTGGCAGATATTATGCGTGATCCCAAGATAGAAAAGGGAACTATGGTCTCAAGGAGTGTCAGGTGCTATAGATCACAATATACATAAGGGTCTGACAGTAGTACTTGGACCAATGTTTCAGGGCTCTAACTAAGGAGGATCAACTGTACCCTTAGCCGTACAACCCGACTACCCTATCGTATGGGCGAGTAATCTCTCCGAGTGTTGTTCTCCGTGTACTGTAGCAGCAAGATGGCCGACGGTTTATCTATGGCGAGGTTTCAAAGGAGCTAAGGGGCTTCTGATATACCCAGAGGGTACATGGAAGACAGTCCGTGCGTGGTTCTGTCTAATGCGCTACTACTCGAAGGGGTACCCATAGGGGTTACAAGGGAGTCCAACAAGCATGACCACCTCTTGTATTTCCTACGTGCACACCTCCCCAAATCCGCAGGTTTATGCGCTCAACGACAGATCCAGTGGTTTAAAGACACCGGAACACGTCTCTATCCAAAAATAAAAAATAAAAAAAATTCTAAGAAATGGAGATCCCACCTGCCTTGGAAAGAGCTCTGATACCACTTGTTATGCTCTTAACTTGCAAGACAATACCAGAATACCAAATATACGAAGAAATATACCCAGAACATAGAATAGCGAGTAACAACAACAAGTATTTTATTATTCAGAAAGCAATGTTCACTTGCCTCTTCGAGGGGGCAACCTCCAATAGAGCAGAGGTCGATGACAAAATAAGACACGATGCTCCTCGTAGCGAGTCTCTATCCTTTATATATGACTCATACATGCAATACCATGGATCAATACCATGGTTTTTATTAATACCATCTATCTAATACCATGGCCCATTTGCAACTAACTGTGGTCCCATCATTAAATGCGAGTTAACCACTTACAATTATTAATATGGGCTTTATTGACTCTTTACTATGACTTGATCCTACTACATAAATAAGGGGGTTAGGGTGGGATCCTAACATACCCGGGGTTAAAAAGAACTTGATTTCTGTATCTAGAATAACAGATCAAGATCTTAAGGTAGAGTTCTTTAAATCTCATTTTGTAATTAAAGTCATGCTGGATCAGATGAAGTCTATTACAATAGGTGTACGTGTAGGAGGATTGTATAAACTGGATGTTAGAAGTGTGTCACATCAATTGTTGGCATCATCATCCATGTGTATAGAATCTCTGGCATCAAAGATTTGGGCATATAAACTTCAGTGACCTACTACTTCTTCATAAAAAGGTATGGTGAATGGTCTTCCTGTTTTGAAGAGTATGCATGTTGACTGTGAAGCATGTGCCCTTGGTAAATTACATAGAGATGAATTTCCTGTTATTGTTGATAGGAATCAAAGGGATATACTTGAACTTGTACACACTGATCTATGTGGGCCAATGCAGACAAGGTCGTTAGGAGGGGCCTACTATTTTTTTATTTTTGTTGATGACTGTACATGGTTCACTCGGGTGTATTTCCTCAGGCAGAAAATTCATGCTTTTGAATACTTCAAGCAATTCAAAAGTATGATTGAGAAGCAAATAATAAATTTCATCAAAATTCTTTGCTCAGACCAAGGTAGAGAATTCAAGAAGTGATCCGAATCGGATCCATGAACGACTGTCAAAGAACCTTGACTATATCGCGTTGAAAAAATCCTTGAAAAATTCCAAAATAGCGATCAAAAATGCCTTGAACCAATAGCAATGGCCGCCAACATGGAACGACGAGGACCTCGGTCAAAGCACGCTAACCGAGGCCCATGGAGACTGCGCAGGAGGTCAAAACAGCCCCTGGGAGCCCCGGATCGGGAAAAGGAGGTGATTTTGATGCGCTATTAGTGCTAATCATGCATCGCTAGGCAAACAAGGCTAAAGTGGAAAAGCCTTAAGCACTCGGTCATGTTGGGAGCTGGAGAACCGTGGGCGGAGAAGCAAAAAGCGCTAAAGGACAAAGGCGGGACCCGCGCTCTGGAAAACTGACGGTATTGATCGGGGTGCCCTTGAACGGTAAGAGGTTTTGGAGGAGAGTAGTGCGAGCCCACTCAGGGATCGATGCGTGGCAGCGGAGGTGAGAGAAAAACCGCCGTGATCGCACGCTATCGGTCGAGCAAGTCAACCGGTGCATATGACGTTGGATCTAGAGGAGCCCAGATCAGACGACTGAGATTGCGCCTGATGGAGGAAGTGGAATCGACAGGGGATTAAGCCACGTTCTAAAGGGATTTGGAGTCCGTTTGACAGCCATAGTGGAAAAAGAACACATACACGGCGTAACAAAAGAAACGAACCGACGAAGCATATTGGCACCAGTTAGATGGAGACACATGGCCACTTCCCAAGCGTTCATGCTGACGCCGAACATGGAACTCTAAGCGCAGCTACAGAAGGTGAATTGACGTAGGCGGGAGAGGAACTGAACAGGCATAGGGATCGAATGGCTAAAGCCATGAACATAGATAGTCGAACAAAGAAGAGAAGGATAGAGAAGAGTCTGAGCGACCAAGAGAGATAGTGAACAGTGAACCTTGAGAGGAGGACTAAACACAGAGAATAGTAAAGCCAAGCAGAGGAGACAGAGGGCCGAGCTGACCACAAGAAGCATCGAGCACCAGAGAGCTTGAAGATTCAAGCCTTCCCATAGAGGAATCTGTCTAGATTGAGCATCACAGTTGGTTCTTTCCACTGTAGACCAAGGGTCACAGAGCTGGTATGAAGAACGAGAGTCTGTGTACTCTGAGTGGCTTGGGGAATCCAAGAACCACCCTACCAAGCAAACCTGCTTCAAGAGAACTCACATTGAGTCCCTGTATTTGTAATTCTCTGCTGTAAGACATAATAAAAAAAGGCCACCACTGAAGCTGGACTGGAGACGTAGCCCTGGAGAATAGGGTGAACTCCTTATTAAAAACTCTTTGTGTCTTTGTGTTGCTTACTGTATTTCTTTGCTGTCTTTCCACTTATTTTCTGTGTATTGGCAATCTGATCGATCCGTTGTTTCAATAACACAGAATACACACACCAGCACATGAGTCTATAATACTTTTTTGTTTAATAAATCTTCAACTGAGGTCATTCATAGGGTGATTATCAGATCAAGTGGTATCAGAGCTCTAGGTTGTAAGGTTAGACAAGCTTGTGTTGGGTTAGCTATGAATGCTCACTAGATCAAAGCTTAAATTAGGAGAAGGAGAGTTGGTGGAAACTAATCTTGAAATTGGGAGAGTCTATTCTCAGAATACAATGTTAGAAGAAGGTTCTATAGACCAGACCCTCAATTCATAGAAAGTTTCCTAGCTATAAAGTCTATGGTAGAAGAAATGTATAGGGACTTTAGAAAGCATAAGGATGAAGATTCATCAGATTCTAAACAAGATAAAGAAAAATATGAGTCTCATTCCCATGACCACTCCAAAGGAAAGCGGAAAGAGGAAAGCTTTCTCACACCCTCTAATAGCCCTGTGCATAGTAAGAAAGCATCTTTGATTAAGTTAGATGTTAAATTTGATTTGCCTATATATGATGGAGAGCTAAATTCTGAAAAGTTGGACAATTGGATTAGAAAAATTGATGTGTATTGCAGGGTATAGAACATAGACTCAGACAAGAGTAAGATTCAGCTGGCAAGCCTACGCCTTGAAGGCACTGCCTTGGTTTGGTGGGAAGGTAGAACCCAAGCTGATATGAAAAGACATGGTAAGACCATCTCTGTCTGGAGTGAATTTGTTGCTGCAATCAAAAAGCAGTTCTATCCATTGGCCTACATGCAACAAGCCATGATGAGTTGGCAAACTCTTCGGCAGTTGGAAGGGCAAAGTGTACAAGGGTATACTCAAGAGTTCAGAAAGAGAGTATTGATGTTTGGTATCTCATTAGACTCACCAGAGACTCTTTTGAAGTACATTGGTGGTCTACACAGCCACATGAGGCATACCATCCTCATGTTTAATCCCACTAGTATAGATGAGGTCTCTGTACAAGCTACTCATCTAGAAGCTAGAGGAAAGAATAGAAATCCAGAAGTTGGGGTACCATCCCAACCCACTGTAAGCAAAAGCAAGGAGAAAAGGAAGCAGAAGTGGAAAGCAAGGAAGGCTAACACTACACAAAAAGGCAAAGCTTCATGCACTCACTGTAAAAAGGAGGGGCATGATGATGAGCACTGTTGGATTCTGCATCCAGAGCTAAGACCTAAGAAGTCCGAGGGCAAGAAGAAGAAGACTGTTGCAGCTATTCAGAAAGATTTGGGGTCAAACTTGGGAGATGAAACAATCATTGCAGCCACAGGTGTAAAAGGTAAGAATTCTGAAGCATCTACTAGTAATTCTGCTCAATCTGTTATTGATGAAGAACATGAGAGAAAAAGGCATGAGCTTTTCCATATTCGAGTTATTTCCAAAAATCAAAAGATTGATACTTTGTTTGATAGTGGCTCACAAGTAAATCTGATTTCTGAAGCAATTGTAAAGAAATTGGGATTAGCAACTACACCTCATAAGAAGCCATACCCATTAGGATGGTTGAATGATAAAGCACAACTACAAGTGACTAGACAGTGCAAACTCAAGTTTTCTTTTGGGTCAGCATTTGTAGATGATGTTGAGTTAGATATAATTACTTTAGATATATGTGGAATTGTTTTAGGAAGTCCCTACTTGTATGATAGAAAAGCTATTTTCTATAGAGCTGAGAACAAGTATCTACTTGTTAAAGATGGAATCAAATACTTTGTAAGGGCTCATAAGCTCAAGAATAACTATACTCTTATCAACTCAGGATAGATGAAAAGAATGATAAATTCATGCAAATAGTTCTTACTAATGGTTGTAAAGGAAAAGAAATATGATAAAACCAATGTATTTGGGGGCTGTAATGCTGATCAGCAAGCTGATATAGAAAAGATTGTTTCAGAGTATGAAGTCTTATTTCAAGAACCTAAAGGTCTGCCACCCAAAAATGGAATAGTACATGATATTATTTTGTAGCAAGATGTTCCTTTGCCTAACATTGGGATGTACAGGTTGTCTGCTTTAGAGAATGCTGAAATCAAGAAGCAGGTGCAGGAGTTGCTCGACAAAAGGGTTCATCAGGCCTAGCACATCACCATGTGGATCACCCATCGTCTTGGTGAGAAAGAAACATGGCTCGTGGAGAATGTGCATTGACTACCGAGCACTGAATAAGATAACAATAAAAAATCGTTATCCCCTTCCTCGCATAGATGATCTTTTAGATCAATTGAAGGACGCTTTTTATTTCACCAAGCTGGATTTGCTTAGTGGATACCATCAGGTCAAGGTTGCAGAGCAAGATGCATGGAAGAATGCTTTCAAAACAAAGCAGGGATTGTATGAATGGCTGGTTATGCCTTTTGGCCTAACTAATGCTCCTGCTACTTTCATGAGATTAATGAATGATGTACTCAGACCTTTTCTTGATGATTTTGTTATTGTGTATCTGGATGACATTCTGATCTTTAGTAAAACGTGGGAAGAACATTTAAAGCATGTTAAGCAGACATTAGATGTTTTGAGAAGAGAAAAACTTTATGTTAAACTCTCCAAATGTGAATTTGGAAAAACCTCTATAAATTATTTGGGTCACATATTAGGGGGAGGTGAATTGAAAATAGATCCCTCTAAAGTGGCAATCATTGTAAACTGGCCTAAACCCCAGTCTGCTACAGAAGTGAGAAGCTTCTTAGGAGTAGCACAATATTGGAGGAAGTTCATTTCAAATTTTTCCTCAATTGCAGCTCCCTTACATGCTTTGACAGGGTTGGACAAGGTGTTTTAGTGGGGAGGAAAACAGCAGAAAGCCTTCGACACCTTGAAAGAAAAGATTAGTACAACACTTGTACTAGCACTGCCAGATCTACAAAGACCATTTGAGATCCAAACTGATGCCAGTGACTATGCCATGGGAGCAGTGTTGACACAACACGATAAACCCATATGTTATCATTCTGAGACTTTTAATTCTGCAGTAGTTAACTATCCTACCTACGATAAAGAATTGTATGCATTAGTTCAGAGTGTGAAAAAGTGGAAACATTACTTAATGGGCAAAGAAACAGTAATACACACTGATCATCAGCCACTTCAATATCTACACTCCCAAACTAAGTTGCAACAATCAAGACATTACATATGGATGGGTTTTCTACAACAGTTTCATTTAGTCATCATATATAAAAAGGGCATACATAACAAGGTTGCAGATATGTTATCTAGACCCATTATAAATGTATCTACCATACTTAAGCATAATTTGGTGCTGCATGAAAGCTACATAGAGCAGTATGCTTAGGATATGGACTTTAAAGATGTATATGCAACTTTGAGTCAAGGCAAAAGAGTAGAAGAATTGGACTATCATGTGAAGGACCGACTCTTATATCATTGTGGGAAACTCTGCATTCCACAAACTGAGAGAGTAAAGATAATTAGGGAAGCACACACTTCTCGGATATCATGTCACTTTGGGGTAAGTAAAATAGTTTCACAACTGCAAAGGTTCTGCTATTGGCCGAAAATGAATGAGACAGTTTCTAGATATGTGAAGGGATGTGCTATGTGTGCTAAAAGCAAGCCCAGTAACAAAAAACTAGGCTTATACACTCCATTACCAGTTCCTTCTCACCCTTGGGAAAGCATTTCCATGGATTTTGTTGGAGGACTGCCTAAATCTAGGAAAGGTCATGATTATTTGTATGTTGTTGTGGATAGGTTGAGCAAAATGTGTATTTTGATGCCTTGCAGTAAACAAATTACAGCTGAACAAACTACAAAATTATTCTTTGAACATGTATGGGTTCATTTTGGATTACCCACTTCTATTGTATTTGATCCAGACACTCGATTTGTGGGGAAGTTTTGGTCAAGTTTGTGGGAACTAATGGACACCAAGTTAAAGAAAATCACAACATTTCATCCATAAACAGATGGCCAAACAGAAGTAGTTAATAGGACAGTGATCCAGTTACTGAGAGGATATTGCAGCAAACACCCTAAGCTTTGGGATGAACACTTGTGTTATGTGCAGCATGCTTACAATAGAGCCAAACACTCTTCTACACAGAGATCTCCTTTTGAGACCTGTTTTGGTTTCATACCAAGGTCTCCTTTGGATTTTTTCTTTGGTAAAGATACCATGGTTGATAGACACAGTGATGTGGACAAGGCAACTAGGTTTATTGAACAGATCCAGGACATCCACCAGGCAGTAGAGGAACAGCTGGAAAAGAGCCAGGCCAAGTACAAGGCTAGGCATGATAAGCATCGGATGGAGCATAGTTTTCAAGTTGGAGACCAAGTCTCGCTGTATATCAGCAAGGACAGGATGCAAGGTGAAGGTAAAAAGCTAAAACCTATCATGTATGGACCCTTCCGGATACTTGAGAAGATTGGTGAAAATGCCTTCTGCCTTGAGCTACCCGCTTACATGCACATCTACTCAGTCGTAAATGCAGACTGTTTGAGGTTGTTTGAACCTTCAATGATTGAGGACCCTGAAGAGCAGAGTCAATTATCTTCTGTTGACGACCTGCTACCTGAATATCTTAATGAGTTGCAGGAAGATATAGTGCTGGATAGGAAGGTAAGTGTTATAGACATTTTTGTGCCTTACAGCTATAAGCATGAAATTTCCATAATCCAAGGGATCCAAAGTCCCTAAATATGTTGTATAGCTCCTAAAGGAACAAGGTCAACCAATGACAACTTCTCCCAGACGTTCTCCACCAAAAACCACTCAGAACTAATCAAATCAGGATCAATTCAGAAGCTCCACTAGCTGCCTGCGTTGCAAAGCACCCAAATACACTGGCTAGGTGCGTTGCAACGCACTTGAATGCACTACCCAGGTGCGTTGAGTGGGAAATGACAAGTGGCAGAGTCATTCAACGAGGTGGAAAGACCATGGAAGCTTCCAGAATCTTCTCCAATGACACTTGCCTCACTGAATTCGACCAAGTGATGAGTAAGAGGCTCTCAGTCTCCAAGTGGAAGCAAGAACTGACAGAGAGAAGCCACAAGTCAAAACATAAGCTGACTCATCCTCTCTGCTTACATCTATATATGGATCCCTCATCCCAGAGATCCAGAGGCTGGAATTTTGTACTTTGCAGAGAATTGTTGTTGGTTTGAGATTGAGATTAGTACATTGGGTGATTTATGCTTTGTTGGAGGAGAGGAAGGGATTCCTTTGCTGGGAGGTAGATGTTGGATCGAGACTCACTTGGTTGTATCTCCTCTTGGACTTTCTTATCATATCAATAAAATTATTTGAGTTTCTCCTACATGCTGTGTATCAATGATTTTTTGTTATATTTGCATGTTTAGCTTAATCTGATCCTGAGCTTTTTATGAATGTATATCTATATCTTCGTGTAGTTTCTCTCTCTTGTGATCTTGCAGGAATTCGGTGAAGTTGGGCCAGTAAGGGAGCAGGGAGCTAGGAGCTATTGAAGAGAGGAGTGATTGGATCAACAAACTAGCGAAAGACACAGGTTAGTTGCATCCTTCCTCTTCATTTACATTTCATAAAGAAGAATACTCAAGTAGTTTTCCTTGTTTGTTGCTAAGGCACTATCACACCTTAGAGTGGGATAGGGGCATTCTGAATAGATACTTTTCCCAACAAAAAATTGGCGACTCCGCTGGGGATCGTATCTAGTTAGTTTATTTGTGTTTCTATTGTTGTTCTTCTCATAAACTTAGGAGTGGTGAATCGAACTGCATTTGCCATTTACAAATGCAAAGTAGAGATCTGCTACTCTAGTCCATTCACTGGGCCTGTTTATGATCTGAACAACTGATCCAAAAATTCTCTAACTGCCCTTTGTGATAGCTCTTAGTCCTCCTTTAAATCATCCTTCTAATTGTACCTTATTGATAGCTTTTATTCGGCCAAAAACCATAGATTAAATTGCAAATCGTGACCCAGAACCCAGAGGAAACTCTCGTTTATGCTTCAGCGCAGGCTCTGTGAAGAGGTTCTGCATTTCAACGTAGGTCCCGAGAGGGCTACCTGCACTGCAATTCAGTTTCTCTGTGCAACAGGTGCGCTGATCAGCCTTTGCCCTGTGCAGCTGTGGTTCTTTGCTTCATTTTGTTCTGTTTTATCTCTGATTTTTGCAGCCTGTTATCAGTGTGTGTACCTATCTGAAAACCCCTTTTCTTTGCCTTAATTCCGCCTCAGTTGTATAAAACAAACTGTATTTGTTTTTGTGTATTTGTTACATCATTTGCAGTTTCCCATTACAAAAGTAAACTAGTCATACTGTCGCCCTTAGATCTAGACCTGTCGTAAGTGTCGTTTTGATCTTAGGAGTAAATTTGTTTGCTGTTGGCAGTTGATTGCGCTTTTACTTTTGTCTTTTGGTTTGAATTTGTGAATTTCTAGTGTCAAAACAAGTGTTTACTTCAAAATCATAAAGTGTCGTAATCGTCTTTTTGATTTCAAAAAGAAACTTGTTTATGTTTTCACTTGAAATCGAATTCAAATTTGTACAACATCTTTCTTTTTAGGCATCAATATTAAGAAAGTGAAAACAAATACATGCATTTGTGCATTTGCATATTGATAGTTTGTATGGTTTGATTTAGGAAAAGTGCATTTACAGTGTGCTCTATGCTCTTTGAGAAAAGATTGTGTCTTTCTTTTCCCCTTGTAGCTAGGATTTTCATTGTTAAAAAGAGATAAAAGATTGCTTATCATCTTTAGACTGCATTTAGGAATTGTATATACATCTCGTGGTGATCCAAAAAGGAAAAATTCTAAGAAATATCAACCTAAAATAAATTGAATGAACTTAACAACGCTTTGTAACTTAACACACAACATAGAGGTCTAGGCTAGAGACGTGTTCCAACGTCGTAAAACCTGGTGACTGTCGGCCTCACTGATGGTTGGGTGATTCCTCCTGAGAGACGATAAGTGCCAGTATGGATTGTGCTCCCACGTACCGTCGAGTATATATTGGGAGACCCCTATAGGCATAAAACCTTTATCCATAGGAAGCCGTGTCGGCCACCCTACTGATCGCAATGCACTGAACACAACATTCGGGAAGATTGACCGCCCGTACCTTAAAAAGTATTCTGCGTTTTTGCGATTGGTTTGGAACACCCTCTACCTAGAACTCCAGAGCAGTCCCTTTCATTCCTTTTCAGACTCCTTAACGGAAAAGGTCCATCTGAGCACTTGTCACTTCAGGCTCATTAAAAATCGAAGGAGACTAGAGTCATCTTTTGCTTTTTCTCGACTCTTTAAAATTGAAAAAGCAAGTTGTGTCCAAGCATCGTTAAAATTTATTTTAAACGGAATATTCATACCCTTTTTCCTGCGTTGATCTTTAGGTTGAGAAAATGGAGCCTACCAACCAAGGAGTTCCCCTTGGTGGAAGTCCTAGTCCCTTCTCCTCTTGGGGAGATGTTGGTGCGCCCCATATGGCCACCTTGTCGCTTCCAGGACTAAAAATTGGCTTGCCAGTCTGGCTCTTCTGAACCAATGTCGTTCAGAACACCACTATTCTTGAACAGTCGAATCAGCAGTTAAACCAGTCCAGAGTTACCCACCAGCCTTCTACTTCCTCTAATTCTTCCTCTCCTCCTTCCTCTTCGCTTTATGGGGTTGGCAAAGCCAAAAGTCAAGTTCCTAAGGAGAAGAAGGAAAAGAAGAAGAAAGACAAGAAGAAGAAGGAGCCAAAAGCGACTGGGGGCAAACGAGTGTCGTCTAACGAAAATCCACACACTGCACTGACCAGGCCTAAATCACCATCTGTCATTTGCAAGGGAGACCACTTTCACAGAGATTGTCCCTGCATCCCTCGGATACTAAGGGACTGGTCTCCCCGTTTGCACAATCCAGTGGCGTCAACCTCTGATAGCCATGTTGAAAGAACACCGTCAACTAGCGAAAGTGAAGTCCTAGGACAAAAAGGGAGAGCTAGATCTCCCTGTAAATTGTGCGAAGGCAACCACGCCATCCACCGTTGTCCCTTCTTAGACGAAGCTAAAAGAGTTTTGGATGATCGTCCGGTTTCACCGTTACGACTTCATCCTGGATATAAAAAACTCTTGCCGAGTCCTTCGTTAGTTGAAAATCCAGCTGGCCCGCTCAAGTGGTCAGCTGAAGCGCCAGTCATTGAAGATGAACCAGCTAAATCCATACCCGACGAAAGTCAAAAGGTCGAGGCGGTAGTTGACCCGGTCTTGCCTTCAGAGGATTTATCTTCGAATGACACAGTCACTGAAGAGAACAAGGATGACACCATCCAAATTCTCTTCATCAACACAGACTCCGACGAACATGGGGGCAACCTACCCATTTCTTTATCGCAGGAAGGAAGTTCGTTAGAGCCGTACCCGACCATCTACTCAGTCCTACCACCAAGCAACCTAGTTGTATCCTTCGACTGGAACCAACTAGGCAGACCCCATTTGCCAGCAAGCATACCATTCCGAATTATCGTCCAAATATACAGAATGGTCATGGCTGGCACCATCATTGATGAGGGGGCATCTGTGAGTATCCTTTCCTCTATTGCTTGGAAAGCGCTTGGTTCGCCATCGATTTTGCCTGAAATGAGAAATCTGACAGGCTTTGATAAAGGAACCAGTCGACCTTTAGGGATCCTCCCCAATGTGCCCATAACATTGAAAGGGAAGACCGTTCAAATGAACGTGATGGTCGTTCAAGGACCCTTGGATTATAACCTACTCCTTGGACGAGACTATATTTATTGCATGGGAGCCATCGTCTCCTCACTCTTTAGAGTAATGTGTTTTCCGCATGAAGGAAGAGTGGTCAAGCTCGTGGACCAGCTTTCATTTCCGGGATCACGCATCGCAAATAGTCATATACCATCCCTAAATGGTCTCTTCACGCAAGAAATGTCTCAACCTACGGTCCGTCCTCCCGATGAGCGCGAGTAATTTGGAGGGATATGACTGGAACCTACGGGGCATGCGTCCTGGTCTGCTTCGGCAAGAAAACTTCGGGTATAGGGTAGGTTTCTGCGGGAGAATATGACTAGTCTGTACCCCGTCCGTGATTGAGATAGGGGCAACTGTTATAGACATTTTTGTGCCTTACAGCTATAAGCATGAAATGTCCATAATCCAAGGGATCCAAAGTCCCTAAAGATGTTACAGCTCCTAAAGGAACAAGGTCAACCAATGACAGCTTCTCCCAGAAGTTCTCCACCAAAAACCACTCAGAACTAATCAAATCAGGATCAATTCAGAAGCTCCACTAGCTGCCTGCGTTGCAAAGCACCCAAATACACTGGCTAGTTGCGTTGCAACACACTTGAATTCACTACCCAGTTGCGTTGAGCGGGAAATGACAAGTGGCCGAGTCATTCAACGAGGTGGAAAGACCATGGAAGCTTCCAAAATCTTCTCCAATGACACTTGCCTCACTGAATTCGACCAAGTGATGAGTAAGAGGCTCTCAGTCTCCAAGTGGAAGCAAGAACTGACAGAGAGAAGCCACAAGTCAAAACATAAGCTGACTCATCCTCTCTGCTTACATCTATATATGGATCCATCATCCCAGAGATCCAGAGGATGGAATTTTGTACTTTGTAGAGAATTGTTGTTGGTTTGAGATTGAGATTAGTACATTGGGTGATTTATGCTTTGTTGGAGGAGAGGAAGGGATTCCTTTGCTGGGAGGTAGATGCTGGATCGAGACTCACTTGGTTGTATCTCCTCTTGGACTTTCTTATCATATCAATAAAATTATTTGAATTTCTCCTACATGCTGTGTATCAATGATGTTTTGTTATATTTGCATGTTTGGCTTAATCTGATCCTGAGCTTTTTATGAATGTATATCTATATCTTCGTGTAGTTTCTCTCTCTTGTGATCTTGCAGGAATTCGGTGAAGCTAGGCCGGTAAGGGAGCAGGGAGCTAGGAGCTATTGAAGAGAGGAGTGATTGGATCAACAAACTAGCGAAAGACACAGGTTAGTTGCATCCTTCCTCTTCATTTACATTTCATAAAGAAGAATACTCAAGTAGTTTTCCTTGTTTGTTGCTAAGGCACTATCACACCTTAGAGTGGGATAGGGGCGTTCTGAATAGATACTTTTCCCAACAACAGTAAGGATGACGTGCAGTGGACAAGTGGAATACCTCAGGATTGGGCTTAAGGGTTCGAAGTCGAGCAGTGCAAAGTGGATTGAGATTGGACAAGTTAGAAAGCAGTTTCCTCACTTAGCCGATGCTTGAAGAAAACCAACTTTTTGTGGTCCAAAAGCTTTTTCAGTAGGGAGTGCAACGTCATAGACCACTATCATCTCTTATGTTGCTTGCTATAGTGAGACTAATGGTGCCGGGGATGAAGGAATCCGCCTTGATGCACGCCCCCCAGTAAATTCCTCATGAGCGACCCAACTTTGGGACCTGCCCTCATAGCATCGTGATCTTCAAGGCGAAGGTGTTTCAATCCTTCCAGCCCAAGTCACGGCGGGAGTGCTAGTGGGTGAGATCAGGGACTCTGTCCCACCCCTCCCATGTAGTTCCATCCACCTGTACAACCCCATCACCCATATGTGAGTCATTCGGCCAAGCAACTAATATGTGCCTGCAACCATTAACATATTATCAGAATATAGATAAACATGTATAGCAGGTTTTGAAATCGACTTAAAATGTCAACGACAAAATAATATAAATTTTCATCAAACCAGGTGTCATCAACTCGTCATATGCGAGTGCCTCTGATGGTTTCCTGCCATACTCAATAATCATCGGTAACAAGGTTTACATAATAGCATCATTAACAATTCCTAGTCATTCACATCATTGTCCATTGTAAGCCTGGACTAAAGAAAATAGGTAACATAGGGGACACATCCATCATGGCTATCATTATCATAACATCAAATAGATAACAAACATAACCATTTATACCACAATCGTCATAATATCAATAGAGAACATGCATAACCGTTACATTCACTAATAATAGAGACATGTTTCTAGATCCTCAACCTAAGTTCCTCAAAGACTAAAGTATCTAAGATAATGTCATATTAAGGTCAGGAAACTAGAGTGGGCACTACATACACCCCCTCTTAACAATGGACTTCGTCTCGAAGTCCTCAAAACATAAAGGAAAAACAACGAGACATATCCTAGGAATCCTTCCTGAAACTGTTACTAACCTTCTAGTAACAGGCATCTCTGATTTTTAAATTAAGCAATTTTATTTTATTTTATTTTTATTTATTTTATTTATTTATTTTTTCTAATGAATTAAAATCAATTAACAAAATCATTTTCATCTTCTCGATTAAGTAATTTTCTCAACTAATTTATTTATTATTATTATTTTTATCATTTTTTTTTACCTAATCAGTTCTATTAGGCCCTCATGAAACATTGTCATAAAATCTAATGCTTCTCATTTTCATTCCATTAACCTCTTGAATATTCAACAGTGTCCTTCTAGTATAGTTCCTTCGAACATGAGCTTGAGATGTAATGTCCAACAATTGTCCTTGTTATGATCATCCTTCATACTATGTTCATAATGCAAGTCTCTCTTAATTTTTTTTTTAATCAAAAGTTTGCTCCCCATTTTCTTCGTTCTTGTTGGCCATTTCTCAAGGAAATTAATAGTAGGTATGCAATCCCTCCAATCTAAGCTCACATTGGTCGATGTCATAGTTATCTACCATTTTAGTTTGACTTGGGATCTGAATATGGGTTATTCCAAGAAATAATGACTCTTTAGTAAGTGAATATCCAAATTGATTTACTTTCTAGAGGGCAGGTTAGAATTTCCCAAAGTATCTATACATGGATTCCATTATAAATTAAAGGACTATATCTGGTGTATGTAGTGTTTAAGGAATAGTTCCTATGAGTTCAGCCAACCAAGAAACATCACCACATTAATTGATTACCGATAATATCCTTGTTACCCCAACTAGTAAGTGACGATGCTAGTGTCTCAACTGGTTAGAGATTATGTGACACATGACCTAACAATTGAAGGATCTAGTCATGTAGTTGATAATATATCGAGCATTGAATTGAGAGATAAACGAGAATACTCTAAATAAGGAACTTATGCCAATTAAACGAAAAGCATACTTCCCAATCCAAGGAAGTTGTCTTCTATTTGGAAAGGTGGGAAAATTTTATTTAGCTACATAGAAACTATCGAGATGAATCAAATTGATTATAACACCTACCACACCTCACCTATAAAGAAAGAGATAGTGACATCCCCTGCTATCACTAAGGTTCATCCCAAAAGAAAAATCACAGCCTATATACATTTTTATTTATTTATTTATTTATTTTTATTTTTATTATTATTATTATTATTATTTTTTATACCTATCTATATTATACCGAGGTAAGCTCAGGTTTAATTCAAAAATTCAAAACCATACCATTAAATTAACCATTCAGAATAATTGCTTTTTCTTTGGTCATAAAATTATACCAACAATCTGATTTTTCTTTGGTCATAAAATTATACCAACAATCTAATGTATGGATTTTTTTTTTTTTTTACTTTAATCGTAAGATTACCCAAACCCAACCAATATCATGTATTCAAACCAAAGTGAAAAACAATGCCTTTGATCTCTTTAAACTAAAACTGCACTTGTAAAATATGAATAAACTTATGTTGAAAATGATCACAGCTTTATACATTTAACAAAATCAATGTTGATGATTTTTAAACGAAGCCCTTTTTAATCAAATGGAATATCGATGATTGTTATGTTAAACATAACTATTGAAATCTCTTGTGACTATCGAACCATACAAGGTTGTTGACACCTTGATTGGGAGAAAAGAACATCGCTCATAAAATGGGATAAAGTTATTGCAAATATGCCACATTTTCTAATGATTAATGACACATTCCCATGCCATGAGTTACCATGCATTGTTATCACATTGAGGTCCTAGATGGATGGAAAATTAACATGTGGAAAATATCAAAGGATAACAAGTATCGAGTTGATATCAAATCTTGTAAGGGTCAAGTGAATGTGATGGGAAGACAAAAATTATGCCAAATAATATTATGCATATGATCACACACAACAATGAAAGCTTCACCTTCGGCCCTATCTATCACGAAAATAAAATTGTGATTGTCATAAAAGCACGTGCTTAATATGAATGTCCCAAGGCAAGGCTATCATGCACAATGCAAAGTGTGGATTCCAAACAAAACACAATGTATCATATCAGTTCAAGAAATGTTGTAGGATCACGCACGATGAGACCGGTTTAAAGGTTCCACCAAATCCGTAGCAAATACTTTGAAATTAATTTTGGCTAACTTTAATTCTAAAATACAATGACAAAGATAAGGAGAGTTGTCCTGAAATTTTTTTTTTTAACCGAAAATGGTTGGACATCATTTTAGTTTGTTTTTATTATATGTATATATATATGTACTTAATGTAGCTGCTCACTTTCAAATTAAACTCTAAGGATGTAATATTCAATCGATTTTGAAATAAAATTTCAACCTGAAAACCGTGTTGAAACCATTGCATTCAACTATGTATATGAGTATGACACTGACAAAGAAATGGTAGCAGGAGGCCCAAAGGCTGCTAGCAGACAATGCAGAAAGAACAATCCATATACAACAGAAGGTGGACTATAACAGAAATTCCATCCAGAGCCCCCACTACTGGATTTTCTTTGCAACTATGATTACAAAATGACTGAAAAGGAATGAGATTGTCCTTGATCTTATTTGGGAAAAGATGGTTAAAGAGGAAGGGAGCTTGAGTGAGCTTCTGATTGCAATGCTGTGAATGGTACTCAGATTATGTCATTTCACAACAAGAAGATAGGCTTGGGCCAAGGCCCAAAATACAAGCCTCACGACACAATGTAAATGTAAACTTTAACGTGATTTTTTTTAATTTTTTTTGAGACAATGTCACAATCATATGTTTTCTATGGTTATGCTGAAGATGTTAGCTCCATTAAGTTTTGCACAAATTGCTGCCTACAATTATGGAGTTGCAGTCTTTCCTTAACTTATGGAAACCAACTGCACTAGTTTCCTTAAGTTAAGAAAAGGCAACTGCAATTACTAAATTTATTATTAGGAGCTACTATAGTGGTCCATCACTTTGATTCGAGTTCTCTGCCTTGATTTGTGGGACATCTAACACATAGCTATTAGAAGCTTGATGGAAGCTTAGCTATATGTACATCTGTTTGGTCCCCAAGCTCATCTCTCAATCCCTTTCAGTTTTACACCATCTAGCTGAGATAGCAGAGCTTGGAAGTGCCTTTAGAATTTTTGTGTTCTTTTCCTTTTGCTTGGATTGAAGCTGGAGTGCTGAAGAAGAAGCAAGTGGACTGTGGCCTCCATCAAAACATCACCAATGGCTGGAGGTAACTCGTATCCCTGAGCATTAAGATTTAATGATTCTTTGAGTTTATTCCGCATGAAGAATCGTTGTTGAAACTGTAGATTTTCTAACATTTGGTATCAGAGCCCTTTTACCTCTGCCTTGCTGTGTGTAGTTGGCCATAGCACCTTAGTTCTGACATACGCATTTGATTATGTGCATATGCATGTTTGGCCAATGCGTAATGAGATTTTACCAATCGGCAAATGAAATTTGCGTCAAAACAATTCTCCAGCCTTATGCTAGATCACAGCCAAATTTAATGTTTCAGTTTCAAAAATTTCAAGTGATTAGTGTTTATTTAATAACGGAGTGAAGGCGGCCTGTTTTTTTTTTGAAGTTTTGAAGAATTCAACAGTGTATGGATAGGAATCCAATAAAGTTTCGCCCATTTCAGCAATTTAAAAATAAAATAAAGAGTAAAGGATTTATATAAATCTTGTCCGCTAACATATAATCCAAAGCTTGATGACAGTCGGGGTTTGAACCTGGTCATTAGCCTGACGACGTGGGTTCAAACTAGCACTGCTCAGCAATAATTGCCAAGGAGGATTAATGTTAATTGAAGTAGCACTATTTGATTCGATTAGATTCAAATTTCAATGTACTGGATTTAGAATGAAATTACAATACAAGGATTTAATGTTGTAACAGAGAGGTTATTACATAATTCTTGCACATGTTCAAGTTTGCTTTTCATATTGATAATCTAAATCACTGGAGATTTTACTGATAAGGTTGCTTTTCATTTTGATAATCTAAATCACTTGAGATTTTGATTCTGCCCACTTCGATTTTCTGTGGGTGTATCAATAAACATTTAGGAGCAATTATCCTTCACTTAAATGCATATATATCCATCGGAAATTTGCAGCCAGAACAGTAAATCTATTAAAGGGATATAATCTTAATACCATATACATAGTATGCACTTGAAAATGTCTGCCAGTGTGTTCCACTGTAAAAATTCAGAATAGGGGCGTCGGTGGTGGAAAATGAACAGGGGCATAACAGGACCCTGCTCTGCATTCAACTCTTGTGGCCTTTAATTGCCATACTCGGTCTTCTTATTTGATTGCCATAATCAATCTTCTGATTGCTGAGTTTTGCTCCTTTTCCCTTAAGGATGCTTCCTTAATAATGCAGTGGCCAGCATATACGGGTGGGACGTTGTGTACATTATGCAACTACCCGGCCAGACTAAATGGCATCTCGTCGGATCAATGGACCCCTTGCTGGCAGCGTGTTAGCCTCTTCTGATGAGGATTGAACCCTGTTAGTGGCTATGATAGTGACGTGCTTTTGCCGACCTGGCTCATTTCTTGTGATGGCCTTTGATTGCTATACTCTATTTCTTGGTATAATATTTCCGTCTGATAATTGAGTTGTGTGTATAATTTTTTTTTTGGAAATGTGAATAAGTTGTAATGAGTCACCTCTTTTTATGTCACAAATGAAGTGTAGCAAGCCTAAAATGATACAGATCTCTTGAATGATTTGTTGAATGCTCATTTCCTATGAGTCGATTGCGTATGATTTACCATAAGAAGAATATGATCTTGGAGTATAAGATTTGAAGTGCTCCTTTACGTTATGATGTGTAGCTTGTGAAATTTATTATTATTATAGGGTGCTTTTGTAACATTATTTCGAGATCGATTTATTTTAGTGTGTGCCGGAATAAAGCATATGTTGATTTCTTATTGAAACTTGTGAGTTTCCTTTGTATGGTTTATTACAAGAAGGGTATGATTCTTGAGTTTTAGACTTGAAGCCTGCACTTGAATTTTGATGTGTAGCTTGTTAAAACTATTGTGATCCATAGTTCTTTTGTAAGTTAATATATGTGATCACATCACATCACATCGATCTTTTGCTAATGTGATCCATATTTCAATATTTCGGTATTTGAAATGATTTAGTCTTTTGTTTTGAATATTTCAAATTTGCAGTTTTGTTTGCAAATTGTTTAGAGCCCATTTTGTAATTAATTTAAGAATTAGTCTTAAATAAATTATGGGACAGTTAGACTAAGGAATGTAAATTTAATTTTAATTTTATTTATCTTGTGAGCAAAATAGCTTGTTTGCTGGTCAATTTTGTTGTTTTATAAACTTAAGGACGGAGCCTGAAGTCAAGCCAGCTAGCCTTCGAACTGCATTTGCTATGAAAGTGCAAAGTAGATCAACGTTGCTTCAGTTAATCTCCAGGTTAAGTTTATAAATTGAACAATCAAATTTGTAGTCATTTTCGGTAATGTTGACTGCTTTAACCTTGATTTTGATTTTGCTGGAAAAATTATTACAGTTATATGGAGTTTTTTAAAATGTCATTTTGACTTACTCCTTTCAGTAAACATTGTTTTTCTCTCTGGTTAAGTTTTGTTTATGCAGCAAAATAATGTCTAGTGATCCATATAATTTTAATTAATTAGAGAATAGCCACAACATCTTTAATTAAATAAAATTATATATTTTGTTTGATAAGATCACATAAAGTTTATTTAGACATTAAATTGTAATTAATTACACTGAATATAATAAATTTTATCCCACTGGAATCTTTATTATATTTATGTAATTAATTAGGATAAAATTTCATAACCTACCCACAGGAGTTATGAATTAATAAGTTTTATCATAAAGTTTTATTGAATCTGTTTGAATTAAAAATTTAGCCCACAGGCAATTTTTTTGTCATTTGATTCAATTCTTTTTAGCATGATTTACACTGAATATAATAAATTTTATCCCACAAGAATCTTTATTATATTTATGTAATTAATTAGGATAAAATTTCATAACCTACCCACAGGAGTTATGAATTAATAAGTTTTATCATAAAGTTTTATTGAATCTGTTTGAATTAAAAATTTAGCCCACAGGCAATTTTTATGTCATTTGATTCAATTCTTTTTAGCATGATTTACATTGGTAAAAAATGAAAGTTTATTAAGCCTCAATTTTAACATAAGCATGTGATTCTTTATTTTGATGCAGTAGTACAACCTGCAAATTTCTCTGAAATTTGTTGTGACATTCCCGAACTTAAGGGAGATAACTACAAGATTTGGAAGGAGAGGATTCTCCTTCATCTAGGGTGGATGGACATAGATTTTGCTATCAGGAAAGATGAACCATCGACACTCACTAATACCAGCACTGCAGCGGACATCACGCTTTATGAACGATGGGAGCGATCCAATCGTCTAAGCATGATGTTCATTAAGACCAAAATTTCAGCTGGTATTCGAGGTTCCGTTGATTAGCATGAAAAGGTCTGAGACTTGTTGAAGGCCATTGATGAACAATTCGTCTCTTCAGATAAGGCACTAGCAAGCACCCTAATCATGAAGTTCTCATCCCTGAGGCTCACTAGTGTGAAAGGTGTGTGCGAGCACGTCATGCAGATGAGGGACACTGTGGCTCAATTGAAGAAACTCGAGGTTGAAATATCGGAGTCTTTCCTAGTGCACTACATCCTGAACACCCTTCCGCACCAATATGGACCTTTCAAAATCTCATACAACACACATAAGGATAAATGGTCAATTAATGAACTCATGACCATGTGTGTTCAAGGGGAAGAGAGACTGGTGATGGAACTGGGAGAGAGTGCAATGCTGGAAACGCGTGGAAAAGGAAAATCTCAAGCCAATCAGAAAGGGAAAGGTAAAGTACCTCCCCAAGCCGATATCCAGAAGGTTTCCAAGTGTTTTTTCTATAGGAAGAAGGGACACGTGAAGAAGAAATGCGCCAAATTTCAGAAATGGCTTGCAGACAAAGGGTTTGCAAAACCTAAGGAAGCCAGTGGGAAGTGAGCAAAGCATCTTATTAGGAAACAAGATGGGCTCGCATGTGGAAGCTATAGGAACATGTTATTTAACTTTAAGTAGTGGTTTTGTTTTGGAGTTAGAAAAGACCTTTTATGTTCCAAGTTTTTCTAGAAACTTGATCTTAGTTTCAAGGCTTGTACCTTTTGGATATTCCTTAAAATTTTTAGAAAAATCTTTCAGTCTATTCAATAAATCTGATTATGTTGGGAATGGTATTTTGTCTAATGGTCTTTACTGCATTCATTTACAAAACAATGTCACATATGATTCAATGCATGTTCACACTGGCACTAAAAGATGATGGTTATTAACACTTCTTCATTAATAACACTTCTTCATTAATGATTGATAACACTTCTTCATTAATAACACATATTCATTGATTCCCATCTAGTGATGGTGAGCAATTGGTTTGCAAGCTCAAGAAGTCATTATATGGTTTAAAACAAGCATCCCGCCAATGATATTTGAAATTCCATAATGTAATTACTTCTTTTGGTTTTGTAGAAAACATTATGGATCAATGTATATACCTGAAGGTTAGTGGGAGTAAAATTTGTTTTCTTGTTTTATATGTGGATGATCTTTTGCTAGCAACCAATGATAAGGGTTTGATACATGAGGTGAAACAATTCCTCTCTAAAAATTTTGATATGAAGGATATGGGTGAGGCATCTTATGTCATTGGCATTAAGATCCATAGAGACAGATTTCGAGGTATCTTGGGTCTGTCCCAGGAAACCTATATTAATAAAATTTTAGAGAGATTTCGGATGAAGGATTGTTCACCAAGTGTAGCTCCCATTGTGAAGGGTGATAGGTTCAATTTGAACCAATGCCCGAAGAACGACTTTGAAAGGGAACAAATGAAGAACATTCCATATGCTTCTCCTGTCAGGAGCCTAATGTATTCTCAAGTCTGCACAAGACCTGACATTGCATTTGTTGTGGGAATGTTGGAACGATATCAGAGTGATCCAGGTTTAGACCACTAGAGAGCTGCAAAGAAAGTTATGAGGTACCTTCAAGGAACCAAAGACTACATGCTTATGTATAGACGGACGGACAACTTGGAAAGTAATTGGCTACTCAGATTCTGACTTCGCTGGATGTGTTGATTCACGTAAATCAACATCAGGTTACATTTTTATGATGGCCGGTGGAGCTGTATCATTGCCACTTCCACTATGGAAGCCGAGTTCGTCTCCTGTTTTGAGGCTACTTTACATGGTGTATGGCTTAGGAATTTCATTTCTGGGCTTAGAATTATGGATTCTATCTCTAAGCCATTGAGAATATATTGTGATAATTCAGCTGCTGTTTTTATGGCTAAAAAAGTGGGAGTCGAAATAAACACATCGACATTAAGTATTTAGCTATAAGGGAACGTGCTAAAGAAAAGAAAGTGGTCATTGAGCACGTCAGCACTGAGTTAATGATCGCTGATCCTTTGACTAAGGGCATGCCACCGTTTAAATTCAAGGATCATGTATTGAATATGGGACTTGGTTCCATTATGAAGTTTTTCATTGTATGGACAATGTTATTTTGATGAAATTCTTAATTATTGTGATGTTTTTTCTCATATTTATGTGCACCTTAAGTTGATTTGAGAAAATTCATTTAAGAAGGACCAAGAATAAACATAAGGTTTATTCATTAAGAAATTGTTGCCACATAAATTATAATAAGAATAAATACATAGTAATACGTGGAAGATAATACTCATCATTAGAGGACTTATCGCCATGATTCATGTATCTATTACTTAATAAAGATTATCAATGGTTTTTAAGACATTAAGTTTGGAAGTATGGACCAAGTGGGAGAATGTTAGCTCCATTAAGTTTTGCACAAATTGCTGCCTACAATTATGGAGTTGTAGTCTTTCCTTAACTTATGGAAACCAACTGCAGTAGTTTCCTTAAGTTAAAAAAAGGCAACTGCAATTACTAAATTTATTATTAGGAGCTACTATAGTGGTCCATCACTTTGATTCGAGTTCTCTGCCTTGATTTGTGGGACATCTAACACATAGCTATTAGAAGCTTGATGGAAGCTTAGCTATATGTACATCTGTTTGGTCCCCAAGCTCATCTCTCAATCCCCTTCAGTTTTACACCATCTAGCTGAGATAGCAGAGCTTGGAAGTGCCTTCAGAATTTTTGTGTTCTTTTCCTTTTGCTCGGATTGAAGGTGGAGTGCTGAAGAAGAAGTAAGTGGACTGTGGCCTCCATCAAAACATCACCAATGGCTGGAGGTAACTCGTATCCCTGGGCATTAAGATTTAATGATTCTTTGAGTTTATTCCGCATGAAGAATCGTTGTTGAAAATGTATATTTTCTAACAGAAGAATCTTCATGTACCAAGAGCAGGTCATAACAACTCTGAGAAAACTCTTGCTCAATTTGGTTGCTACTTAAGAGTACTACCTCCTTTAAAAAGGATTTGCAATGCACATTCTGTCGTTTTCTCGTGGTATGACAATGAAGAAATCTAGAATCCAAATTCAGCATTGGTCACAAATCTCATTAGCAATTTTATATCGCTGTCCAAATATGAATGATGCCTTGGAGTTGATTGTGGATGTTTCTATCTGAATCGAAAATATTGGTGCTCTGAGAGAATACCAAAGTACCTAATTTAATTTTTTTCATTTGTTTTGCATATTAATTATCGGTCTTTTAGCTCCAGATGCTCAATTGATTAGGATTAAACAGATGCGGTTCAATTTTTGTTTTCACTACTATTTTACCGTATAAAATGCATAGGTTTTAGAGAGAAGGTATTTTAATTTCAGAGAAAATTTTAAATCGTTTTGAGCAAGCCTTACTCAGCAGTTAAGTTGGAAAGCAAGGTACAACACAGAGACTCAAAACATATTGTTGTTTTAAAAATTGCTATAAGACAATTAAAATTTAAAATGGACACGATGAACCATCAGATGGACGAGAAATTGAATTGAAGCACTGAACTCGTACTGGAGACGAAAATTTGTTAGGAATGGAAATTAAATACCATTTGTTCACTAAACATTAAAACAATTGTTCTTAGTACGGGGAACAATAAGTCTACTAACAACATACTGAAACCTATAGAGAAGTGCCCCCCTTTCAAAGCACGTTCCTGTAGAATGGTAATGGGGACACCATAACGAAAGTTGATCCGGGCACCCAGATGCCTTTGAAAACAACTATTACATAAATCTCCAAAATGAAATGGGTCTATTGCAGTCAGATCAAGAACCGCTTAGGACAAACACCATTTTTATTGTGAATGACTACGATAGTGGTCAGACCATTTTTTTTTTTTAGTTCTCCAACTCTATGATTCACTTGGAAACATAAATCCTCTAATGGGAGAAAGTGGAGAAATTTGTCTGAATTACAGGAAGGCTAAAGTCTAGACAATCTCAGTCTCGTTTTGTTTCATATGTTTCTAATTTTCTCAAAGACATAGCAGTATCAAAATAAAAGCTGCAAAGGGAACTAAGTGCTCTTTGTAACATAATGCATGTCAATAAAATATAGACAACAATTATTAATAAATCTAATTTGGGAAAACATACAATTACAATTGCATCAATCTTCTTTGATCTATCTTATAATTGAAATGCGCATAAAATATCTCATAACTGTGTCACAAAGATAGGGATGAATATTACAGATAATCAACTCTTCCATGCCAAACACACTTATGGAGCCTCAACACAGCTCTCACAACAGGGATAAGCTGGGGATGCTTCTAGTCAAAAGCAGATGTGATCCTTCAATAACTTGCTGAATCTTGGCTTACTGCTCAACTCAAGAACATACACCATTAGTGAAAAACTCTTAGAATCCCACACCTCGAGATAGATTACAAAGCACACACACCCAAATTACTCTTGCTCTAATCCCTATGAGGGTTATTGGCGTCTTCTAGTTCTGTGCATAAAAGGGACTAAACTCATTCTCCTCTCACCTAGATTATGCGATCTCATAAATGTTATCGAATCTCATTCCGGTAAATGTTGTTGTGGCTGTTATCGAATCTCATTCTCCTCTTTAAGCACTGAATTTCAACTAGCAGAATATTGTGACCCAAAACTGTAAATATGCATATAAATTGTTGTATCGTGCATGCTATTTGTTGCTGTTCTGTTCTCAGTTAGGACTCTAAACTGAGAATACCGATACACTTTATTGTTGTCCTGTGCTTAAGGTTTATTCAAATATTACCATCAGAGACATTTGCCCACGCTCTTAAACGAGGGTCTGGACAAAGCCCATAAACTCGAATTTAGAGTTAGAAGACTAAGGGCAGTCATGGTGCCGAAACTGAAGTGATCTCAGGGATAGTGGCTATTACGAGATAATGGCAGAATGGGAGAGTAGAGGATGCGCAACAACAGTTTGACATAATGCTTGAATGTAATGTAGTTTCATGGACCACGCTGATTGTAGGGTATGCCTAGAGTGGCTGTATTGAGCTTGCTTGCCAATTGTTTGAGGAAATGCCTCAATGAATAAGGTATCATGGGGTGCTATGATTGCGGGATATTGGCAAAATGGGAGGACCGAGGATGCTACCGGACTATTCAGCTCAATGCCTGAGTGAAATATTTCCTCGTGGAATGCAATGATCACAGGATATGCACAAGAGAAAAGAATAGAATATGAGACAAATTGGGTTTCCTGCATACTCTGGTCACCGAATTTACGGAAAGTCTTCAAACCTCTTTTCATTTCGGTCCAACATGTGCGAAGGAGCAACTTCAAAGATTCAGCACCTCTATAAGCCATCTGTAGAGTTTGCCGTGTTCGATCAGTGGACTCGTTCGATGTGAATATGAGCTCCATCAAGCATGTGGTGCAGACCCTTACATTGGCACCCAAATTAGATCTGATGCTTGAGCATAACAACCAAGTTGATTGTTACAGAGAAAGGAATGCAACTGGAGGAATAACTCAGGATAAGAGTACTAGTGGTGGTTGAATATTTACACGAGGATACCCCAGTTTTCTCACAGAATACTTTGGTGTAAGTATATACTCTCGTAGATTTATGAGCTGAGTCTGCCAAGAAGATATTTCAGCAGAAGCTATTTCTTGATTAATCTTAAGAGTCGCTATGATTATAATTTTTACGTTAGGACTGAATTTTAATGCACAAAAAATAAAACGCAATGCCTGGTTGGAAGCCCTAAATGGTATTGGGGGAATATGGGGCATATGAGGTTTCTGATGAGAAAATCCATTACAACTTTTGTTTAGAGAGCAAATAGAGAAACTGATAAATGCATTCCTAGGATTTAAAGTAAATATGTGAGGTAGAGAGGCAGCATAATCTTCACATGACGAGGCAAATGAGCCACGGCCTCTGGTTTCTCCCTGGGCATTCTTAACATTGCCACTCAAACGAGCTAACATCTCGGGCATGCCCACCTCACACTATTGTTGTCAGATCATGGTTGAGTGTTCAATATGCCTGGCATATTCTTCAAAAAGAATGCTAGAACGCAGATTGTGGGATCACCATCACAACATATGACTGTATATGAAATAGGCAATGTAGACGCAATAGGTAATGTAGACACAATTATTTTTAGAGGTAATCAAGCACCAGAGCTTCTTTTTATTTATTTTTAAAGAGTTTAAAATAATTAAAATAATTAGAATATGCAAGATGAGGGAAATTAAAGAAACAATTCAAGTAGGAAGCAAAAATAAGGTCCATAGGTCCTAGAGGTTGAACCCGCTCTGATACCAAGAGTAAGGACCTGATTATGACTATATACATTTTTTTTTTTTTTTACAGCAATACGACCAGAAAAGAAACGCATTGAGGTTTCAAATTTATTCAACACACACATTGCTGACACTCATTTTAGGAAACATAACATAACATTTACATACTTTTAACTAATATCAATTAGTAATGAAATACATATGTACCGTTCACCAGAAGGCGAGACTCCGCTTGCTCTGTTGTCACTGGTATTCCCTTGTTGCCGGTCACTTCTGCGAGTGAATGATGACGCACTTGATCCGAATGCGAAGACCCACCGGTTAACCTCCCAACCTATTCCTTGGGTACTCTTCTTCCCCGCGGACCCCCGAGCTGCAATGGGGTTCTACAATGAAGGAAAGCTCTAGCTGGCAAAGGAGAGCACACCTTGGCTCAAGAGTCCCCTCTCTAAAAATCCTCTACCTCACCAAACTCACTATAGCTTCGTAGTCACTGCTCTGACATCATATCCTCCATCCAACTATAGAGTTCCCCCATCCCCTCTCCCATGGCTTGCCCCTTCTTTTATAAGAGTCCTCATAGATGACACTTGGCATGTCATGCATAATTATATATATATATATATATATATATATATATATATATATATATATATATATATATATATATATATATATATATATATATATATATATTAATAGCTTGATTATTCACCTACCCATGTGTCACTTTCTCATCAAGGGTCACCCAAAATTATTTACTTAACTTTTTATTTAAAACTAATATTTTCCTCACCTCACAAGATTCCTATTTCTTCTCCTAGTTGTCTCTTTATTCCCCCCCTTTTATTCCTTAAATTGTGTTTATTACTTTAAGTCAATTAATGAGTCAAGATTTTATCCCCAATCTACTCCCTAATTTAACTCAGGTTATCTCTTAGATGGATATTCTTATGTTGGTTGATGCCACATGGAGCTTCTCTACATTTCTCTAAATTTAATTTATTATTCTTATTTTAATTCACCTTCCTATTTTCTTAATTTGGTTTAATTAGTTTATGATTAATATTTATCCTTACAATTATGTTCGTATTTCCCCTTTTACCTAATTAAACCACCTAATCTACCTAGTATTTTCCAACAGGGGAAGGGTAGAGTTTTTAAGGTACTCTATTTTATTTCTTCCTATGATCCTCCTTATTCCAAGTTTTATTTTTTTTATTTAATTACCTTGGTTTCTAACCATCATTTACCCTTGATGTAAATTTACCTAGTTTTCATTCCTTATATTTATTTATTATTATTTATTTTTAATGATTCCAAGGGTGCCAAGTTTGGTTGTGCCCTTCAAAAACTTCCCTAGAAGTTCCAAGGGTGCCACACCTAATAGTTTATTTGTGATGCCAAGGGTGCCAAGTTTGGTTGTGCCCTTCAAGAACTTCCCTAGAAGTTCCAAGGGTGCCACACCTAATAGTTTATTTGTGATGCCAAGGGTGCCAAGTTGGTCGTGCCCTTCAAGAAATTCCCCTGAAGTTCCAAGGGTGCCACACCACTTGCCCTTCAAGCATCCAGTGAGTACGAGGGGAGTGCAATGTCATAGACCACTATCATCTCTTATGTTGCCTGCTATAGTGAGACTAATGGTGTCGGGGATCAAGGAATCCGCCTTGATGCACGCCCCCCAGTAAACTCCTCATGAGCGACCCAACTTTGGGACCTGCCCTCATGGCATCGTGATCTTCAGGCGAAGGTGTTTCAACCCTTCCAGCCAAAGTCACGATGGGAGTGCTAGTGGGTGAGATCAGGGACTCTGTCCCACCCCTCCCATGTAGTTCCATCCACCTGTACAACCCCATCACCCATATGTGAGTCATTCGGCCAAGCAACTAATATGTGCCTGCAACCATTAACATATTATCATAATATAGATAAACATATATAGCATGTTTCGAAATCGACTTAGAATGTCAATGACAAAATAATATAAATTTTCATCAAACCAGGTGTCATCAACTCGTCATATGCGAGTGCCTCTGATGGTTTCCTGCCATACTCAATAATCATCAGTAACAAGGTTTACATAATAACATCATTAACAATTCCTAGTCATTCACATAATTGTCCATTGTAAGCCTGGACTAAAGAAAATAGGTAACATAGGGGACACATCCATCATGGCTATCATTATCATAACATCAAATAGATAAAAAACATAACCATTTATACCACAATCATCATAATATCAATAGAGAACATGCATAACCATTACATTCACTAATAAGAGACATGTTTCTAGATCCTCAACCTAAGTTCCTCAATGACTAAAGTATCTAAGATAATGTCATATGAAGGTCAGGAAACTAGATTGGGCACTACAGAGTATATGTCAAGCACCTTAAGTGGAAAAAGAGGCCCAAATTGGAACTCGAAGCAACATGTTATATAAGTTGCAGCTCGAGTCTCCTATGGCACTGATAAGCAATAATGTCAATGGAGAGAAAGACTTGAATGAATTGTGGCATAGAAGGATGGGACACTTAAATCATGGGGCGTTAAGGATTCTCAAGGAAACGGTTACGGGGGTTCTAGTGCTTACTACCAAGCATGATGATACATGTAGAGGCTGCATACTAGGAAAGTACGCCAAAGTGGCTTATTCCAGAAGCAACAATAGAGCTCATAGTGTATTGGGTTTAATACACTCAGACATCTGCCGTCCAATGTCTACAAGAGCTATCAATGGTGTTGAGTATTTTTTCACCTTCATAGATGACCATTTCAGGAAAACTTGGATCTTAAAAACCAAGGATGAGGTCTTTGATCGGTTTAAGGAGTTTAAGGCTCTAGTGGAAAACTTGACAGGAAGGAAGATCAAAATATTGCACTCAAATAATGGTGGAGAATACACGGATAAAAACTTCATGGATTTCTGTGCAAGAGAAGGGATCAGAAGAGAATGGACAACACCTTATAATCCAAAATAGAATGGAGTCACGGATAGGAAGAATGAAATTATTATTGGAGCACCAAAGGCAATGTTATATGATTAGAATCTACCCAAGTTTTTATGGGCAGAAGCATGCAGAACGACTATATACATTCAGAACATGACTCCGCATAGGGCTTTAGGAAAGAAGACGTCGGAGGGTGTTTTCATGGAAAAGAAGCCAGAAGTTAGTCACCTCAGGATATTTGGAAGTGTGGCTTATTGTCATATTCCAGATGAGAAGCAGAGCAAGTTAGAGCAAACTGCTGAAGTTGGATATCTCGTCGGTTACATCGAGACTTCAAAGGCATACAAAATCAACATTCCAAGCAGTAGGAAGATTGTAGTAAGGCGGGATGTAAAGTACATGGAAGATAGAGCTTTCAAGAAATCTCGAGAGACACCTTTTGAAGAACAGGCCGAGGATGTTCTTTTGGTCCAACAACAGGGAGCAGATCTAGTAGAAAGACAGGTATCTGGTTCGAGCATTGTAACCAGTACTAGCATCTCCTCAAGAAAAGAGGAGCCATGAGTGTCACAACAGGTACAACAATAGGAAGAAGAACAGCTGGAACTTCCCACCACCAGTGGAAGGACTAGCTGAGAGGTACAATACACTCTGAGGGACGCAGAGGAATCTATTGGAGCTCCTAGAGCCGAGAAAAGGAAGCATATACAACCTAATAGGTACTAAGCATTGGTAGCTCAGGTAGAAGAACCCTCTAGTTTTTGTGAAGCCATACAACACCAGGTGTGGGTGGATGCCATGGTAGAAGAGTATAGTTCCATTACGACAAATGATGTTTGGGAAATGTACCAAGGCCACAGAAAGGACCAGTTGTGGGTTCGAGATGGATCTACAAGATCAAGTATGTTGCAGATGGAAACTTAGACAAGTATAAGGCTAGGTTCGTCGCAAAAGGGTATGCTCAAAAGGAAGGAATAGACTATGAAGAGACCTTTTCCCCTGTAGCTCGGTATACCTCTATCAGATCCATTATATCCCTTGCAGCACAGATGGGATGGAAGATTCACCAAATGGGTGTCAAGACAATGTTCTTGAATGGGGTGATAGAAGAAGATGTATATATCGAACAACTAGAAGGTTTCGAAACACATGAAAAAAGAACTCGTTTGTAGATTGACAAAAGCCTTGTATGGGCTGAAAAAAGCACCCAGAGCTTGGTATGGCTGAATTCACAACTACTTATAGCAGTTGGGATTCATCAAGAGCGATGTTGATCCCAATCTTTATTATCTATTAGTAGAAGATGAGCCGTTAATTATGGTATTATATGTGGATGATCTATTTTTGATGGGATCATCCAGACTCAGAGGATTGTAAGAAGAATCTGGAAACAAAATTTGACATGAAGAATTTGGGGCTAATGCACTACTTTCTGGGATTGAAAGTTTGGCAACAGGATGGTGAGATCTTCCTTGGCCAAGGTAGATATGTGTTAGAAATTCTGAAAATATTCAGAATGCAGGATTTTTGACCTATGGCTATGCCTATGATTACTAATTAGAAGAAAGTAGATGCATTCGAACACAAGGAAGTGGACCCAACCTTATACAAACAACTCATTGGGTCGCTTGAGTATCTAATCAACACTAGGGCAGACATATGTTATTCTATCAACACCCTTAGTCAGTTCATGGTGGAACTAAAAAGGGCGCACTAGGTAGTAGCAAAGCACATTCTCAGGTATGTGCGGGAAACAATTAATTTTGGATTAAGATACACCAAGGGTGATGATATCGAATTGAGTGGATTCATTGATGCAGATTAGGCAGGAAGTTCAGTAGACAAGAAAAGCACCACTGGGTATTGCTTCGGTATTGGCTCTGGGGTGACGTCCTAGTGCAGTAAGAAGCAAAAGTTTGTAGCATTGAGCTCAGTTGAAGCTGAGTAAATTCCAGCTAGCACAACGACGTGTGAAGCTATATGGCTCAGGAAACTACTTGTAAATCTATTCAGGAAGGGGATGGAAGCGACAAAAATCTTCTGTGATAATCAAAGTTGTATCAAGCTCTCTGAAAATCCAGTGTTTCATGATCGCTCCAAACACATTGATATTCGGTGTCACTTTATTAGGGACTGTGTTCAATGTGGGGCGGTATAGTTGGAATATACTCCCACAGGAAATTAGGTAGCAAATGCACTCACCAAGGCTTTAGGAAGAACAAAGTTTGTTCAATTTCGAGAACATATGGGTATGTTGGAAAATCCCTTTCAATAGCGTGGTGCAACATTTGAGACGAAATTGTAGTACCGATGCATCAATGGTAGTGAAAGTGTCACGACATTAGTACAATAGCAGCAACAACATAGTGTTGGTGGCAACAACAATGCAAAAAAGAGATACTTCAGAGGCAGAGCAACATGCAGTTGGACATTGTTGCTAGAACACATTCCTCGCTAAGAGGGAGTGTTAGTTTTTGGTAGCATCAAATGTGCTCTAGCCATGAAAATTGGTGGAGAGGCTAAGGCACATGAGTTCTAAATAACCTAAAAATTGTTTGGTGAAATTCCACCCGGATTGTATTTTATTAAAATAATTAATATTTTTAATGGGGTTCCTCAGCCTAAACTTAGGAAAATTAAAATATTAATGAGTATTAATCAAAATATGGGTGAGAATGTTCTAGAAGACTGATCAAGTCAAGTTTTAATCTTAGACGTTGATTAGAGACTTAATCTCGACTATTGAAGTCTCAACGAGAAAAGTAAAAGAAAGAGGCTTGGGGTTCATTTGAAAACAGACAGAGGGTTGATCAATCAGTTCAATATTCCTAGGGCAGGTTTGGCTAAGGAATTCGAACAAGTGATGAAGTAGTGAGGATCAGAGGCAGTACTAGAAGGAAGTGATTTCCAGTTCCAATGAATATACTTCAGAGAAGACAGTGAAGGATCAGAGAGGGAGTGCAGTGCCAAGGAGGGACAACACAACAACCGAAGGAGGTTGACGCAGAACTGTTGGGGGATATCAAAGATCAGTGTCAGGAATCACTGTGGGTGATTGACAGATGAAATCTTGATTTCTCAGTAACAGATGCAACATTAGCAAGGATGACGCAGTTAGAGGTAGTCTCCACGCAAAAGCCACAGTGATTGCGTAGGCTCACGCAGAGACTGCGCAATGGGTCATCCAGGTGCTGGGGCCAGTGCAAAAACCTCCAGATTTAGTGTGAGAAAATTCTCACTATTTTTCCATCAATTATCCTCTCTAAGTGGATTGCCACTTCTTTGGGGCATCGATATTGTATTAAGAAATTTACTGCCTATAATAGAAACCCTCAGATTTGCTACACCGGTTTTCCTGCATTGGGTTTTTCCTAGGACTATTGTCCAAAAACAAGTGTGTCAATGTGATTGTTCATGTGTTGGTGTTTCTCTTGCATAATTTGTGAAGTCTGCAACTGAATTTGTTTTGATATTTACTGAAGCATTAGTAAATAACTTATTATTGTAAATAAGTAGGAGAAATAAATCAATCACTGCAGCATAATTATTTCACAAGCTTGAGATTGAGACAAAGGAGGTCTGGTCGTGGGCACAATGCTTGTTTAGGTGGCTACGATTTTTTAGAAAAATACATTTGATTTGGAATGCCAAGTAAAACATGGTGACCAAAAATTTATAACTAATATGATATTTTCAGAGTATTAAATGCGATCCTTCAATTGTAGCAAACTCAAGTTGAGAAAATCTTGATTTTTTGATCGAAAAGAAATTGAAATATTCTTGCTCCAAAAGCCTCTCCCCTATATTTTAATAGGTTTTATTGAGATCTACAAGTTTGAGTTGTGTTGTAAGGATTTCACTAATTCAACTACCTTCAACTAAAATTAACGAAGATATGCCTATGTGATAAGGTGCAAAACAATCTAGTGAAAATATGGGTTTGTATTTGGCTAGCTGACTTGTTTCATCTTGTTAATGTTTGCATCTAAATATGGAGTTTTCACTTTCCTCCATTTTAGATATGCAATCACGAAAGGTGGTTGTGCTGATGATAATTACTTTTTCACTAGAACATTATTTGGCACCAAGCATGTGATCTATATGCAAGCACCGTTGATCTCAACTAGGAAGTAGTGGTTAAGAAACAAGGTGGTTCTCAATTATAGAGCCAATGTGCTAAATATAGATGTAGAAGGAATGGATGTTTTCCCATTGAATTATACAAAGTATGTTCCTTTGTCATGATTTAAAGTATATCAACATGTTGAAAATTTTGAATTATTCTCGAAGAGAGAATTTTGAAAGAAATTGTCCTCCACTTTAGGAATGGCCTTTCTGTTTAATACCTCCTCCCAAAGAATACATGATCCCAATAAAATGGCCAATCAATAAAGACTAAGTGTGGAAAAACAATATGAACCACTCATCTAGTAGAATCCAAAGGTGAGCAAAATTGGGTGCATGAGCAGGGTAAACTATGGTGGTTCCTTGGTGGTGGTACTCATTTCCAGCATGGAGCTTCAAAATACATCCTAAGGTTGGGAAACATGATAACCAATGGAAAAGGGAACTCATGAGTTGCATAAGTGTTGCAAGTCCTTGATGTTGGCTATGGTATACAAACAATGTAATTTTTCTCCAAAGGATGGGCATGATAATCAATGTCAATTTGCTCTTGAAATTGATGCCATGATTGCAGTGCTTGGCACAACACAACTACCTTATCCAGGGAATTCATTTGAAATGGTCCATTGTTCACATTGTCGTGTCGATTGCATGAAAATGAATGGAAGAAAGGTTTCAAAAGGAAGCTATTCTAGAACTAGTGGGAGTTAAGGAGTCTTTATTGATGTATTCACATTGGAGTCTTTATGCTTGTGTGTTACATATGTTGGAAGACTCAGGGTTTGTAAACCCTAGAGCAAGACTTGGAGTGTTGAATGCAAGTGAGAGATCCAAAGGATGAAGAAACCCTTAGCCCTTATAGGTCATGCAAGAAGAAAGCTACATGCATTAATAGTTGATGTTGAGGAAAATAATGAGCATTGAAGATGGAATTAAGTGATTTTGCAAGGAGGAAAGAATCAAGAGGGAGTTGACAATTCCCTACAACACTTAGTAGTTTCCCTCTTAATCAAGAGATAAGTACTTCATATTTTTCTCCCTTGATTATTATTATTTTTATTCCTTAGTCAACCTCTTGTCTTTTTTTCCCCCAAGGAAAAATTGTAATTTTCATTGATAGTAGAAAAATTACATATTGTAGATGCTATGTAGCATATGCTGTAAGGTGTGGCGACTCGCCCATCAAAAATATTAGAGCACAAAAATGCTCCTCACAGGGAGTATGGTTCTAGTTCTTCCATTATATACATCAAGTAAACAATAAATATGCACTGATAAATAAACAAAAAATAAGCCATATAAAGACATGCCCCTTGGGCCTTTATACTCTGAAGTCCATGTATGGTCTATGATAGTATTGGTAGTGTTCACCGTCCCTCTATTCTTGAATCATCCATGCACCTCTAGGCCAGATCGCAGCGTCCTTGGATAGCTGATCGGAAATCTGGTTGCGTTCCTTGTATATATGACGACAAACAAAGGAGTCAAAATGAACTATGAGTCTTTGTGTCTCTTCCAAAATGTGCCTCAGAGAATAAGCATGACATATAGAAATATTGTTGATCCAATTGATAATGATCTTTGAGTCCCCAAATATTTGAATATTTCTGCAATGTTTTTCTAATGCAAATTGAAGCAGATGTCTGAGAGTAATGAGCTCAGAAAAATTATTAGTACCCATTCCCAACCCCATTTGGATTTTAAAGAAATGTGTATCAGATAGGTAAAGGATAGCTCCCCCCCCACAACCTCCATCTTGTGTAGACTCGTTGAAGTATGCCCAAGGGTAATTTTTGTTGATGGCTTCAGGAATAACAGTCCTAGAAGAAGGTGTAGTGTCATCATCAGGGATAAGATGATAGGTGGCTAGTACTAGGGCAAAGATAATGTGCCAGTTTGGTAATTGATTTGAGAATATGAGCTGATTTCGGGCTAACCAGATGGCCCAACAAATGAGGAGAGTAAAGTTCCTGGCTTTGATCGGATTTGCCAATGCCCACCAGGATTGCCATACGTCCC
Source organism: Pinus tabuliformis (assembly GCA_031772625.1). NCBI lineage: Eukaryota > Viridiplantae > Streptophyta > Pinopsida > Pinales > Pinaceae > Pinus > Pinus tabuliformis. The sequence continues at coordinate 2,076,086,314 of CM062817.1, read as the reverse complement.
AGACAGATATGCCCTGCCATCGGATGGGGATTTGGGTAGCGGAGAGGATCGATAGCCAGAAATCCATAGATACAGGACAATGAAGGAAAAGGTGGTTTGTGGATTACATGTTGTTCCCGCATAAGCAACACCAGGATGGGTCGTGGAAATTTCATTTCATGAGGTTGTCCCCAGTGGGGGCCTTGTTCCTGAGCATAATCCACATGAACAATCACGTTCTGGGTGGTGCCTTTAATTTCCAAAGTTGACTCCACCATTGCTCCAATAACGGTGGTTAATGGTCCGCATAGATGCAGAAGTATCCTTCCTTGGGAGAATACAATCCATGTTTTGCCAAAGCCCAAATTAGTTCATCTTCACCCTCTATGATCTTGATATGAGATTCTATGAGGGCCGATAAATAAAATTCCCAATTTTGATGCCATATTTGAGGAAGGTTTAGCCAGTGAGTAATTTTCCACGCTGGTTGGAAGAGGGTGGTGCTCTTAGGATCTGCTATGTGATCTAAATGTGAGATGCCAGTATTGTTAAACATCATTATTAACTCCTATGGGAGCCTGTGTAAGTTGCCACTTCCTATCCAAGGATCCAAGCCAATGCGCACCGAAGTGCCAGAGTGAATTTTCTAGGTAATCCCTTCCCTAATGAGTGGTAGGGAGTTGAGAACTGCTTTCCATATGATGTGTTGTGGAGGTAAATCCTCTCTGCGGACAGAGACGATCCCTACTAGCCCAGACCGTGTCTAGCAACAATCAAATAATGCTATCACGCAAGTTCCTAATTGCAAATTAAAGGTGGATGATGAGAACCTACTTGGATTCCAACGCTAATATTCGTATAAGAGACGTCGCTCTCGTTCCTTTGCCTCTGCCGGTCACAATCTCCATGATTGGACACCTGCACATGCAAAGAACAACACAAATACAAGCATAAAATCCAATAGATGCAATTATATATCAGTCAGAAAAGATATAACTCAACATCAATAATTACAAAGGACAATGAGAGTGGAACCATAATGATAGTCATCTATTATTGATAAATAACAAAGAAGAATACAACCATAGTTCTGACATCAAATCCTCCTTTGGCTAGGTGGTCAGCTACACAAGTCTTGCAAAGCTTGTTGGGATGGGAAACAAGCCTCTCTCTCTTTGGGTGACAAGAATCTCCTTACTTAGATTTGGCCTTATGGGTGCAAAGAAGGCTCTTGCAGCTTCAAACTCTTGAACTCCTGGAATTCTCTATCACTATGATGGAACTGGAACTATTGTAACTAGCTTTCTCAAGGCATAGAGACAAGCTTTTATAGATAGAGAGGAAAAGATAAGATCAATCACATTATTCATGGGATTGGCTTTATCACTCGGAAACTTCCATGAAAGGTGGCAAACTACTTCCCATTCAAGGAGATTTGAAGCCAAACCATCCTCACCTAACATAGATTCAGTTGGTGAATGAGTTGGAGAGAACTTTCGGAAGTTGATTTGTTAAAAACTTTGCCCAAATAGGTTGGCGCGATTGCGACTCTGGGACAGAGCGCCAATGGCGCACCCTCTTTAGAGGATTTCCCCCATTGGCGCGGGCAGTACACTATGGACCCGCGCTAATGCAAAAAGATCTATTTTCATGGGCAAGCTGCAGGAGATGTCTTCAGGGCATGTGAAGCTCATACTTAGAGGAATATGATGCAAGTGGTTTCAGGTCATGTCACTTCTCACAGGTCCCGGAATGAGTCCTCTAGTGTGCGGGTGAGGGGTAACAGGGACGGTGACAAATTGCTGTGTAACAGATGCCCCCTAAAGCGTGAGGCCGGAGAGAGAGAGGGGTGAAATGATTTACAAGAACATGCGTGACTGAAAACATGGCCGCCGGAGAACCTGCGTAAAGAAGTACAACTGATATCTCAAATACATGATGTATGTGGTATGGGCGCAGCCATCCATAATAGAGTACATAATAATCTAGATCCAAGGCATGGACGCAGTCATCCAAAGAGGATCGACAAATAGAATTAGGCATGGTTGCAACCATCCAGTGAATGAGTCATGTAATGATCATAATAATCCACAAATCGCAGCCTGGATCCCAATAAACAAAATCCAGGGTCTTGCGCTCCATCCCGACCCGAACAGAGTACAAGTTCAAGCATGTGAATACATGAGTTGAAGTCGAACATGCATGAACATCGTCTGATTACCAGTCAATAGTGAAAACTGTTAACAGACGCGAGAGGTACCACCAATAATGACAATGGCCCTCAAGGTACTATAGGTACAATCTACGGCGTGCGAATCAATGAGCTGGCGTCGAACACCCGTAGAATCATTCGATCGGAGGCCAATGATGAAAACCTCTCGTCGAACACGAAGAACCTGCCATTGAGGCATGCAGGCTCCAAGGCACCGGAAGGGAGTCTCTAGATCAGCTTCTTGGATAATGAGCTGAAGTCGATAGGAAGTGACCTTGTTCAAAGGTGGGCCATAGTGTTTCCCACATCATTGACACGAGACAGAGGAAGAATGTTGTGGTGAATCAGAATTATGTGAGGTATTAGAGGAAGGTTGTAATTCTTCGGAGGTCAACTTCTCTTGAACATATCGGCGGCACGACAGTGGACTTGGCAGTATTTGACATCAACGGATCAGAGGTCATGGTGACGAGGCAATGAGTAGATGAGAGGTCAAACAGGATAACCCCAACCCACAGAGGCAAGTGAAAAGCGAGATGAGATGTCCCCACCTAGACAAGAAAACAGACAAGTGCCATGTTCAAGAGCGACATACTGCTGACACGAAAATAATTATGGTTCCAATTTCCTCCACCATTTCTGGCGAGCACCCCAATTATTTTTTGACGACAAGCTTGACGGGGATAGCATATGCTTGAAAGACGTCATTTCGACGGAATCCGATGTCATTAGTTTTAACGAGTCTGACAAAGGAAGAACTCGGCGCCTTTTCCTGTTTAGAGAGTCTGAAAAGACAGCAGAAAAGAAAACTCCAGGGGGTCCTTTTTCATAAAGTTGTGTCTCCCGAGCCCAAAAAAGTATAAAACAATGCTCGAAAGAACCGCCCGACCATTACAATCGAGGAGTAATTTTCATAAGTAGTGACTTTGATCTGAAAAAGTAAAAAGGCAATCAAAATCACGTCGTTTCATAACCGTTAACGAGCCTAAAACGACAAGGGCCCGACGATCTTTTCATTTTTACACGGTCGGAAAAGAGTTTAAAGACGACCGCCTCTTATTTACGTTTAACGAGTCAAGAGGGGTAACTTGGCGATCTTTTCATCTTTAAACGGTCGGAAAAGAGCTGAAAGTAGACTTCCATTTTTATTCTCTTTAACGAGTAAAAAAGGGAAAAATACTCAACAATCTTTTCATATTTTACGAGTCAGAAAAGAGCTTAAAGGTGACTCGTCCTGGAGGAACGAGTGGTATAAAGGGTAGCAACTGGTTTTGGTAATGGTGGAACTGCCCAAAACATATAATGGTCAAGAGGTTGGCTAATAAAACCACTCATCGCTGCGGTTCCTCAAGAAAGGATAAACAACCAAGTGAAAGCATATGATCAGCCAAAGAGATGGCGACGATGGAATGAAAACAACCAAGGCTCATCTAGCATAATTTAGCGGATAAAAATGGCAATCACGAGATGTAAATCGGGTTTGGGTTCATTTTTACACAAGCTTGAACCATGGGGAACTCTGCTTGGATTCGGTTTCATGTTTACACAAGCTTGAAATGAAAAACTATGCTTGTTATAAGCTCGCATGCCCCCAGCATAATGACGCGAAACGAGGTACATGACCCCAAGCTTCATTGCATTCAACACAGTGGATGGAATGAAGGTTCACTTTCGAGATCTTGGAAAGACTCGACTTGGATTTTACGAGATCTTAATCAAAGACTCGATTGGGAAAAGGGATTGTTTCATTTTTTAATGAGGTTGACACAGTAAAAGAACTATCCTCATAACCCTTGTTTCATTTTTTAACGAGCTTGACACAAGATCAGGAACTATGCTCCGAATGGAAAATTTTAGGGGCTAATGTTCGCCCAGTGGGCTAATTTTCCATGATTTTTCCACAAAAAAGATTCGCCAATTTCCAATTTTATAAAAGACGATTCGCCCAAATTTTAGAATATAAAATTATTTTACCTTAAAAATCGCCAACATTATATAGAGACTATATATAAAATAATTATAAATTTGAATAATTTTACAAATATATCAATAAAAATTTATAATTTGCATATTAGGGATTAGTGAGATTCGCCAATGTTTTAAACATCAAGAAAATTTTCCATCCTTAAAATTTTCCTTGGAGCCTCCGACCAAGCCTAGTTTCATTTTTTAAGGAGCTTGACATAGGAAAGGAACTATGCTCCAACCAAACCTAGTTTCATTTTTTAAGGAGCTTGACACCGGAAAAGAACTATGCTCCACCCGAACTTCATCATAATGAATAGAAAGTCGGGGCTTCCAAGATTGCCACTCCCGGTGGAAGGGAAACATCTTGGAAGTCAGGGCCCAATGCCCCCAGGACACTATGCACGATGGCAGCATCACTGGATCCAAGCATGGGATAGGTGGCCACGTAGTTGATCTATGGTGGGGTAGATGTAACTGGTGGATGAAAACTAGGAGGGGACGACAACGGTGCAGGAGGCATCGGGGGACTAATGAATGACACTTGATCGATAGTCACAATTCTTCCATCATGCGGAAAGCAAACCACACGGAAAAGCGAAGAAACGAGGGCCCCCATGGCGTAAACATAGTCGCGACCAAGGAGAAGACTAAAGTCTAAAAAAACTTGGGTAACCAAGACGTCTATATAGACGGTTTTGCCTCCCAAAGTAATAGGGAAATTTGGAAGAACTCCTAGAGATGGACAGGCTCCTCCGTCGAAGGCCAACAAATTCTAAGTGACTGGCCCAAGCTGCGGGGAACCTAAAGCTTGCCAAGTAGTGTACGACATAAGACTGACAGACGCCCCTTCATCCAAAACAGTGCGAGGTACTGCCTTAGCACAGGCATGTACTATGATCGGGAAAGGGATATGGGATGGAAGGCGACAGGCGATCAGGCAATTCCAATCAAAGGAAGCGACCAAACTACTTGGTGGGGGAATCATATGATTGCCCTCATGTGCTAAAGGAACCGAAGAAGAACCTTCGGGAGCAGCTGGGTTAGGAGAGTCATTTCGGGACTCAGGAGAATCTGAAGAGACGAGAAGAACATGGGCATGATTCTCTTCCGAAACAGAGTGAGCGAGCGGCGGACTCGAGTCGACACTCTTTCCGACCAATGGTTGGTCTGGAATAGGCTGGGCACAGCCTGGTTCGGGAAGAGGAGGCTGGACAAGAGAAGAATATGAATCAATCTCTTTGTCAGAAGGGGAACGATCTGCAGCTACAGAGAGACGTTGATAACCAGCGGGAAGTTGGGGTGAAGGAGTTGTAAGACTTTCCAAGACAACAGAGGCTTTATCCATGAGTGGACAAAGGTGAAGGGGATGATTGCCTTCACAAAGTCTAGAGGGGATTCGAATCTTCCCTTTTCCCTTACCATTCCCGACTAATAATACAGCATCACCGTGAGCTTCAGAGGACGATGAGGGGCGGGCTGGATCGCGAGACCATACGTCTAGTACCCTAGGAATGCCAGGACAATTGCGAAGAAGATGGTCCTCCTTGCATAATCGACAAGGAAACTTGACCTTCCGCGGAGGAGCGGAAGGGGGTCCGACTTCAGGTGTACTCGAGGGGGTAGCTGCACTTCTAACCTCTCCCTTAGGAGCCTTCTTCTTCTTCGTCTTCTTCTTCTTCTTCTTCGCCACCCGGTTACTCGAATCTAGACTTTCACCAGGTGAAGTAGAAGATGAGGACGTAGAAGTGGGCGTAGAAGGGGAGAGATCCACCTTAGAATCAACATGATGTTGTTCAGGTGGAGGGACGGATTGACTAGACGGTGAGACGGCAGGGACCAAAGAGGTTGAGAACAACCAAATCGGCAACCCAACAGTTAACCCTAGGAGGGACAACGTCGCCATATAAGGAGCACCAACATTTCCAAAAGGAGCGAAATGACCAGGGTTCCCGTCAGAGGGGATCCCTGTGTTGGTGAACCCCGGAAAAGTTGCCATCGAGAATGAAAAGAAGCCTACTCAAGCTAACGCAAACAAGATCTAACCGGGTAATGTTAATCGTGGCCAAATAAATTTTAAGATGCAAGGACACAACTTGACCTTTTCATGTTTTAAGAGTCGAGAAAAGGACAAAACGGTGACTCTAGTCGCCTTTGAATGTTTTGTGAGCCCGAAGTGACAAACTGCTCAAGTGAGCCTTTTCTTTTAAGGAGTCCGAAAAGGATCAAAAGTGACTACTCTGGAGAGACTAGGCAAAGGGTTTACCAAACAAATCCGTAAAACTACATATACACCTTGGCAGTCATATGAAAACCAAGGACTTCCCGTACGACAGTCAATCTTCCCGAATGTTGTGTTCAGTGCGTTACGGCTTGTAAGGCGGCAGACACAGCTTCCTGTGGATAAAGGATGATAACCTAGTGGGGTCTCCCCATATACTCTATGGTACACGGGAGCTCAAGTCCGTGCTACACCACTATCGAGTCACAAAAGGAGGAATCACCCAACCATAATGTGAAACAACAGTGACTAGGTTTAACGACGCTGGAGCACGTCTCTAGCCTAGACCTCTAAATAGTGAGCGTTATGTTCCAATGCATTTTTAGGTTCATTCAGTTCATTTTACGGTTGATCTTTGATTAGGTTTTGATTTCCAGGTCCTACCGTATGTAATCTCTCACAATTCCCTAAATGCAAGCTATATGCCAGAAAGTATCATTTCGTTCGATGAACACTAACTACGAGAGGGTTGAGAGCTTTCTCACAAAAAAAAATGACCATAAAACAATCAACAATAACTTTAATGCAGCTAATGGCAATTAACAAAACTTTTCTCTAAAGTTACTAATTGCTAATAACAACGAAAAGCTTTATTTTCCATTAACTAATTCAAAGCAAAAGAGATTGTTTGTTTTCTTTTCAATGGAAAAGTGCACTAAATTTTTTTTGAGAGATAATAACGATGAGTAAAAGAGACAAACTTCACTCAATGAGAACACAATCAAGTCCCCGAAATACCAAGGCAGTCCTTCAAAATGAAGAAAAACACCAAAGACTTCAATGAGCCATGTGATCTAGGCCCAAAACGAAGCCGAGCGGAATCCAAGTGAAAAAGAAGTAAATCACTTGAATAACGCAATAAAATACTTAACAACCACTGAACAAGTGCAAGAGAGTAACCAAAAAGTCGTCTGGAATGATAGAAGACCAAAAATTCAACACGCAAAGCCACTAGATGTCCTAGGGCTAAAACGTGAAATCGATAGAAAATTGCAAACACCCAAAGTATGCAAATGTAATCTATGCACACTTCTCATTCATATCTTGAAAATGAGAATTCTAATTATGCAAGTGTGATCTATGCAAGAGAATTCTCAAACACACGATGATTCTAATGTAATCTAAGAACCAATCAAGTGCAAATCAAGAAAAACGGGTGTGAGTTCCAAAGATCATAAACTAAAAACACTCAAAGGCGATTAACACTCATACACAATTTAGCCCCCCCCCCCCGGCGAATGAGGGGGAATTTTTTTTGCAAAAACAAAAGCAAAAAGATGCAAAATTGTGAAAAGACTGAGACAAACCTCCAAGTAATGATCAAAGGAAATCAAATTAATAATTTTCCAAAAAAAACTCAAAACCAGTCAAACAAGACTCTGACACACTCAAGTGATTGAAAAAGGTGTAGCTAGACACAAAACCCAAGCTTGGAAGGCTGCAAACAAGCAAACTGGAAAAGTTCATAGGCCTGGCACGACTGTCAGGTGGAAAACTAGCACTAATTGAGGATTGGCGCGGGCTGTACACTGGCAAGTGGCGCCAATTGGCGCGACTGTCGTGCAAAAAAGAGCACCAATCAAGTTTGCTAGCTTAAAAATAAAAACAAGCAGTCCAAGGCTTGGTTAACAGTATCCAGGCAGACCAGGAAGCAAGAGACAACAAGAAATCCAACCCAGAAATCTATCTAAGCAATCAAAACAAGAGAAATCAAAGAGACAAGACAAACTCCGAGTTGTTTTGTTCGTAAACCAAACCGGAGATTGACTGAAGTGGCGTTGATCTACTTCGCTAATGCAAAGCAATAGCGTTTCGAAGGCTATCTGGCCGTACTCCAGGCTCCGTCTAAAGTTTACAAATCGAACAACAAGCTAAATCCCCAGCGGAGTCGCCAAATTGTTGTGGAGGTAAATCCTCTCTGCGGACAGAGACGATCCCTACTAGCTCAGACCGGGTCTAGCAACAATCAAATAATGCTATCACGCAAGTTCCTAATTGCAAATTAAAGGTGGATGATGAGAACCTACTTGGATTCCAACGCTAATATTCGTAGAAGAGACGTCGCTCTCGTTCCTTTGCCTCGGCCGGTCACGATCCCCATGATCTTCGTGATTGGACACCTGCACATGCAAAGAACAACACAAATACAAGCATAAAATCCAATAGATGCAATTATATATCAGTCAGAAAAGATATAACTCAACATCAATCATTACAAAGGACAATGAGAGTGGAACCATAATGATAGTCATTTATTATTGATAAATAAAAAAGAGGAATACAACCATAGTTCTGACGTCAAATCCTCCTTTGGCTGGGTGGTCAGCTACACAAGTTTTGCAAAGCTTGTTGGGATGGGAAACAAGCCTCTCTCTCTTTGTGTGACAAGAATCTCCTTAGATTTGGCCTTATGGGTGCAAAGAAGGCTCTTGCAGCTTCAAACTATTGAACTCCTGGAATTCTCTATCACTATGCTGGAACTGGAACTATTGTAACTAGCTTTCTCAAGGCATAGAGACAAGCTTTTATAGATAGAGAGGAAAAGATAGGATCAATCACATTATTCATGGGATTGGCTTTATCACTCGGAAACTTCCATGAAAGGTGGCAAACTACTTCCCATTCAAGGAGATTCGAAGCCAAACCATCCTCACCTAACATAGATTCAGTTGGTGAATGAGTTGGAGAGAACTTTCAGAAGTTGATTTGTTAAAAACTTTGCCCAAATAGGTTGGCGCGATTGCGACTCTGGGATAGAGCGCCAATGGCGCACCCTCTTTAGAGGATTTCCCCCATTGGTGCGGGCAGTACACTATGGACCCGCGCTAATGCAAAAAGAGCTATTTTCATGGGCAAGCTGCAGGAGATGTCTTCAGGGCATGTGAAGCTCATACTTAGAGGAATATGATGCAAGTGGTTTCAGGTCATGTCACTTCTCACAGGTCCCGGAATGAGTCCTCTAGTGTGCGGGTGAGGGGTAACAGGGACGGTGACAAACGGTGACAAATTGCTGTGTAACATGATGGATATACTTGAGCTATTCCATGTGGGGTGTCTGATCAAATCCAGTGTGTTGTGGGGTGAATGTATTTCACGTAGACAACCCTCGTCCATAAGCTGCAAGTGGTGAGTAGATGCCACCCCAGTTTAGCATCCAGAGCAGATGAGAAGTGTGCTAGAAATTTAATACCCCATCCACCCCACTTCTTGGGCAGAGCTATTAGATTCCATTGGGCCCAAGAAAAATTCCTGGCTTCGTCTTTACCTTTCCAAAATAATCTGCAACATAGGTTTTATATACTAGAGAGAATGCCCCTAGGGATCCATGCTAGGGACATCTAGTAGACAGGTGTGGCCTCCAGAACAACTTTTATGAGGACCAGTCGACCTGCTTTGGATAGATATTTGTGATGCCAAATGCTTAGTCTTCTCTCGATCTTGGCAACCAACCATATCCAATCAACAATTCTATAGTAGCGAGGTTTTAGTCTATATCCAAGATATCTTAGTTCGTTGTCCAGGGTGTGTAGAGTGAAGGGAAATTTGTGGAGGGCATATTGAATTTCATGAGGAGAGAAACTCGATGCAGGGATGGTAGACTTATTGCTGTTAATATACATACCCGTTGCAGTACCAAAGATGGACATGATAGATTGCAGCCCGGTCAGATCCCCAATACCTCCATTAAGGAAAAGCTGCGTTGGAAATACTGGGGGGGGTGAATCAATATTTCTTTTCAATTGTTATTTTTGTTTGTTAAATCATTTACATTTAGAACACAGAAATAAATAACAGGAATGAATGCTTTTATTAATATAATATTTACAATAAATCAAGTACAATATATATACATACATATTGTACCTTAGTACATATTGTACATATAATTTAGTCAGCCAGTTGCCAAGCACCAACTTGGACCTTTTGTGAGGCTCCAACCCCAAGGGCTCCAACCCTCTGTTGTAAATTGTCTGGATCTGTTTGGTAGTAATTCTTTGCTCCCAACCCCGCTGGACCTATGACTTACTTCTATCCTCCTGCTTCTTCCACTTCTGCCAGACCTTCGGCTTCCTCTGTTTCTTACAGTTTTTCCAACTCATAAACTTTCCTTGTTCTCTGTTATATATTTCTGATACCCCTCACCTTTGGCTTCCTTTTTGCTCGCTTGATCTTTCGGCTTCCTCTACGCTCTCTCTTCAGCTTCCTCTGTCTCTTCAAATTCACTAATACTCAAAAGACGCGTTCATTCCATATTGAACATCCTACGTGCCATGTCCTTCCTTTAGTTGCAATGGCAGCTTCCGGAGGTCTTTTACAAGTCGTGCCCATAACATACTTTGTCCTTCGATATCAACATCATCGATCTTCATATTTCAACATAGTTAAAAACATATAATGGGTGGTCCCACCTGCCACATCATCTCCACCATTGATCTCATCTTTAATCCGACGGTTGTTGATCCACCCGATCAACAAACCCAATCGCCGATCCTCCACCGTTTGATCAAGGCGCACTGGATCCAATGGTTCATAACGATATCGATCGGGGAACTTGCGCGACGCTTAACCACCTTTACGGAGCCGATAAGGATTATAGATCCTTGATCTATAAAAGTTTGGGTCCGTTCTTGAGATTAACGTCCGATCATTTTGTGACCCGATATCCATTGGATATACGAGGTCTTGAAATCTACGATCTGCGGGTCTTCAACTAGCACATGAGTTAACAATAGGCTTAACCCCCTCCGTTGACTATGATGTAAGCGTTGAAAATGAGATCGGCGGCTAGGATGGGCCTTCAACCATGTACACTCCTACCCCCGCTCTTTCGATAGCCGTGCTCTTTGTTTTATTCTTTACTTGCTCTAATGACTACGTACACTCTTCACTCTTCCTTCGATGATGTGTTCCTCATTTTGGCTCTTTCCTCGCTACGTGTTCCTCTTTGCTCCTTCCTATATTTCATGCGATATCTTTGATATGTTTCTTACTCTTGGCACATGTGATAGATCTGCTTTGTCTTGGCTTGTTGCTCCTATGGCTTCTCTTCACTCCTATGGCCTATAACTTTCGATACTGCTCTGATAACTCTTCTCTGCTCTTATATTCTCTACTCTGATAGCTCATATGACTTCTGATCATCATTTAGTATCCTAGAATATTTCCATATTGAGATTAATGACAATCTAGATCAATAATCTCCCCCTTTGTCATTGATGGCAATATTCTTCTTCTTCTCTTCCTCTTTGACATCGGTGGCAAAGGAGTGCATAAGGACTCCCCCTGTCAAACTATTCCCCCTGTCATGTAACATTTTTATGAATCAACTTAATGTGATGCTAAAGAGATAGCCCCCATCTTTTGACGAAGATGTTCAAATGCTTCTTGAGGAAGAGGTTTTGTGAAAATATCAACTATCTGCTCCTTAGTATTGATATATTCCAAGATGATGTTTTGTTCAGCTACTTGTTCACGAAAGAAATGATACTTGACTAGTACGTGTTTGGTTTTTGAGTGCATCACTGGATTTTTGCTGAGGTTGATAGCAGTTGTGTTATCACAATAGATGGTGATTGGTTGATTTGTACCTATGTTGACATCTTTCAAAGCTTCCTTCATCCATAATACTTGAGTACAAAAATTTGCGGTAGCAATATACTCGGCTTCAGCTGTAGATAGTGATATGGATGTTTGTTTTTCGCTAAGCCAAGATACTAGACAATCTCTCACGAAGAATGCATTTCCACTAGTACTTTTCCGATCATCGGCACTTCCGGCCCAATCAGCATCGGTGTATGCAGTCACAGTAAGAGTTGAGATCTTAGGGTACCAAAGACCAAAATCAGGAGTTCCTTTCAAGTATCTAAGAATTCTTTTCACAACCAACAAATGGGATTGTTTAGGAGCTGATTGAAATCTTCCCACCATTCCTACTGCTTGCATAATGTCGGGTCTCATAGCAGTTAAGTATAGAAGGGCTCCAATTGTTGACCTGTAATGAGTTGCATCTATTGGAGGGGAGTCATCATCTTTTCTTAATTTGCAATTTGTGGTCATAGGTGTGCTCATGGGTGCACAGTCTTCCATTCCATATCTTTTAAGCATGTATTTAATATATTTGGCTTGAGATATGAACATGCCTGCCGTGGTTTGAGATACTTGTAGTCCAAGGAAGTAAGATAACTCTCCTATCATTGACATCTCAAACTCTTTTGACATATTTTGGGAAAATTCATGGCTCATATAATCATTATTACTAGCAAAAATCAGATCATCAACAAAGACATGTGTGACTATTAACTTATCCTCATCCGTCTTTATGTAGAGATTACTTCCTGCCACCCCCTTCTTGAAGCCTTGTTGTTGTAGATAGTGATCCAATCTTGCGTACCAAGCTCTAGGAGCTTGTTTCAACCCATATAATGCGTTTTTCAACTTACAAACAAAGTATTTTCCTTCTGCTAGATTAAACCTTCTGGTTGCTCCATATAGACTTCTTCCTTGAGTTCCCCATTCAGAAATGCTGAATTTACGTCCATTTGATAGATTTTAAATCTTTTTGAGCAAGAAAATGTCAAGAACATCCCGATAGCTTCCACACGAGCCACTGGTGCAAAGGCTTCTTCAAATTCAATTCCTTCAATTTGTGAATAGCCTTTACAAACAAGTCTTCCCTTATTTCTGATGATTTTTCCATCTTCATTCATTTTGTTTTTGAACACCCACTTGGTTCCAATTATATTTTTATGCTTTGGACGAGGTACCAGCTCCCATGTCTCATTCTTCTTAATTTGAGACATTTCTTCTTCCATGGCTTTTACCCAATGAGGATCCTTACTTGCTTGAGTAAATGTTTTTGGTTCTATCATGGATAGAAGAGCAACATCATTTTTCTTTGGTGTATTTTTCATCCTTCTTCGGGTTTGCATCCCTTCATCTATATTGCTAATAATATGCTCTTCTAGGTGATGTTTCTAGATAAACTTCATCTTTGAAGGGGTTTGAGATGGTTCTTTTTCCTTGTGTTTTTCTTGATCTTTTTCTTCTTTTTTAGGGTCTTCTTCAATGACAGGGTCAACTTCATGTTCTTCAATTTCTTTTTTCCGGAAGGTATTCATCAATCTTCAGATCAATGTTCCACTATTTTCCATAGTCAATTATTGTAGCACTTGTAGGCTTTGCTCCTTGTAGAATACCCAAGGAATATCCCTTCGTCAACCCGAGAATCAAATTTTCCTGGTGAGACATCATTGATTTTTATAAAGCACTTGCTTCCAAAAATATTGAAGTATTTTACTGAAGCAGGTCTTCCTTTCCATAATTCATAAGGAGTCTTCTCATTATTTGGTCTTAGTTGAGTTCGATTCAAGGTATAAACAACTGTTCCGACTGCTTCTCTCCAGAATTTTGGCTGCAAGTCAACTTCTATTAACATTGTTCTTGCCATTTCTTAAACTCTTCGGTTCCGTCTTTCAACTACCCCATTCTACTTGGGTGTTTTGGCAACAGAGAGTTCTCTTTCGATTCCATGTACTTTACATAATTCATCAAATTCTTTTGATGTGAATTCTCCCCCTCTATCTACTCTGAAACATTTAATCTTAGAGTCCTTTTCATTTTCTACAAGGGCTTTAAGATTCTTAAAACACTCAAATGCTTCGGATTTATATTTTATGAAATATACCCACACCATTCTAGTATAGTCATCAACAAATAAAGCAAAGTACCTTTCTCCTTGGAGTGTGAATTCTCCCCCTCTATCTACTCTGAAACATTTAATCTTAGAGTCCTTTTCATTTTCTACAAGGGCTTTAAGATTCTTAAAACACTCAAATGCTTCGGATTTATATTTTATGAAATATACCCACACCATTCTAGTATAGTCATCAACAAATAAAGCAAAGTACCTTTCTCCTTGGAGTGTTGGAGTTCTATTTGGTCCACATAAGTCAGCATGGATGATCTCCAAAGGCTTTGATGTAGAAAACTCTTTGGTCTTGTGACTAGTTCTAGTTTTCTTTCCATTTTGACATGGACCACATACTCCTTGATTTGGCTTGAATAACTTTGGGATGTCTCGTACTGCATTAATCTTCCTGATATTGATCAAGTTTTCAAAGCTTGCATGTCCAAGTCGGTTGTGCCACAACCAACTTTCATCTATTTGACTTAAGTAACATTTATCTTCTTGAATTTTGTTTAGAATGTAGATGTTTTCTGGTGTTCTACCCCTTTCGCCACAAGTTACGCTGAGGAAGAGTTCCTTATTTCAAAATCTTTAGTGCTAAAGACAACATTATGTCCTTGATCACAGATTTGGCTAACACTCAAGAGATTGTGTTTGAGCTCGTTTACTAGAAAAGCATTTTGAGCCTTTCCTTTTCCATTAAGAAGGGTAATAGTTCCTTTTCCAGCAATTTTGGCAAATCCACTTCCAAAGGATACATTTCCTTCCTTTTTGTTCAATGAGACAAACTTCCTTTTGTCCCTTTTCATGTGTCTAGAGCACCCACTATCCACAAACCAATGATTTTCATCACTGTAAGCACATAGAGCTAGGCCACGTTTATTCGTATTGGGATTCTCATTTTTGCTTTTCTTCTCTTGAGGGGGCAATTTTGTTCATTGTGTCCGTTATCATTACATAATGAGCACATTGGATCAAATTTGGCCAAGGGATCAAAAGAGTTGTAGGTCTTTATTTGTCCTTGCCCTTTGGGACCATATGGTTTGTTTGTTTGATCATTTAATTTTGTTGTTTCATTCTTACGGGCCATGCAATGTCTAGCTTGATGACCGAATTTTTTACAATAAAAACAATGCCCAAAAAATATAGTTTTGTACGTGTTGTAATAGCCATGATTTGAATCAACATTCTTCCTTGGAGTTACTCTCTCTTCATTCTTTGGATTTGAGATGGGCCTTCGATGAAATAATGTTTTGTACCTATTGTAATTTCCATGATTTGAATCAACATTCTTCCTTGGAGTTACTCTCTCTTCATTCTTTTGATTTGAGATGGGCCTTTGATGAAATAATCTTTCTTCTTTTGTGTTGTTGGAAAGTACGTTGGCATAGCTTTTTGCATTATTCTTAGTACTTGATGATTCTCCTTTAAAACCTATCCCATATTTGTCATGTTGAGGTTTTTGATTATTTAGGATAGTGTCAAGAATTTGAGAGCTTTCCCAACTCCTTTTGACTTGCTCCAGTTCCTTCCTCAGAGATACTATTTCGGCCTCACGTTCTTCACAAACTTATTCTTTTTCTTTTAGCTCATTTTTCAAGAGGTCTTCCTTTATTTTTGTTTCCTCATTTTCTACCTTGAGAGAGATGATTTTATTTCATAATTTCTCATTTTATTCAATGGCACTTATTAACAATTCATCTACATTTCCTTCTAGCTCTAAATCATCATTATTTGTGAATGCCATGAATAATACTTCTTGGCTTCCATCATGGTCAGTTTCTTCATCTGATTCTTCATTACCTCCTTTGTGGTGAGGGACCTGATTAGTTGATTTCTTTTTGATAACTAAAAATTCATCTTCATCAGACTCATCTTGCTTAGAGA